>JAMJFZ010003268.1:8006666-8752500 GCA_026225945.1 Cricetomys ansorgei
GAAGTCCCAGATCTGCTTAAAATGAGCCATTGATAATTCATTTATAACTTTTGGAATATTTAATTCAGCTTATGCAATTTCTAGAGCATTCCGCACAAATTGCATCAGGCTCACCTATTATTGATGATGCAATTTTGTTCCATAAGGAACTTTCACAGGCCTTTGAAGCTATTTGTTTACTGTCACTTTTAGATTTCGCATCTAGACATTTTATTCAGTGTATGTTTGCACGTTTCTTCTAACCAAGATCTCTCACTATAGTGTGTTCATTAACATTTGGGAATTAAACAGAGAGGACTAGAGATGTCTCCACACATTTTGTTTTGATAAAGATGTTTTTCATTATGCCATTTGGTTTGCCGGAAAAATCTTGTGATAGTGGGGCCGTCCCACACTCTGTATTTAGAGATTCTCTCAAGTGCCTCCTCTCATGTTTTAGAAGTATAAGAGAGAGGAAAAAAACTGGTAAAATATGGCTAAAAATATAAAAAAAAAAAGGTGAAGCACAAAGTGGGAAAAAAGGTGAAGTGCCGATGTGCATGACGTAAATGGGAGATGAGGTCAGGTAGACTTGTGGACTCTTGTCTTTCTTTTGCTGATTTTGAGTCTGTCTTGCACAAGTCCAGGACGTCTCCCATTGTCTCATTTTAGTGGCTTCCCTTTTTTGTGTACTAGGGGCCTCTGGTGGCCACACTTAGTTTTGCAATCTGTGGGCGGGGCAGGTTCTCCCACCCTTTCAAGATTCCCCAGATTGTATGCCTTGAGCTAATGCCTTTTCTAGAGGGTGTCTCACGAATTTGTTGGGAGGAGGAGAAGCACCTAACACTAAGACCTGTACAGGTGGAAGACTCATCTTCATCTTTCCAAACTGCCTTAGAACAGACCGCCCCGCCTGAGGGATACAGCTGCAGATGCTAGGGGTTCTGAGGCAGTATCTGGGATCTTAGGCTCTACAGCTGTAAAGGGCAGATAGGAGATTCCAGAGGTTGAGCCACTTGCTGACACCAGGCTCAGAACTGACAAAATCCAGGGCTAGTCTCAGTTGAAAAAGTCTGTTCCTAGCTACCAAGGACACGAGCATGTTTCTCTGTGTACTTCTCTGCTTGAACCAAGGCTCCTGGTTTTCAGATTGGCAGTACTAGGCTCTCCTCTCCACAACTGTTCCTCAAGTCTGTCTCTCAACTTGGCCGGGGTGGGGGTGGGGGGGTGGGGAGGTTCCCTGTTTTGAGGCTATTCCTTGCTCTCACGCCTCCAGATTAGCTCAGCTTTAAACAATAAGATCCCTCTTAGGATGGCCACTGTCCTCTGCATCATATAGAATGATCAAATAGGACCCTTCTCCATTGCTGAGCCGTCTGCCAGGAGGATTGCTGTCTCACTAAAACCTGCTTGTGGTTGTGAGGCATGTGAGGGCTGTGTGCTTGTTCTGACATAGAACTGCCATTCTCATTTCACCAGGGCTTTCCACCTTACCTTTCACATGACGCTTCTGCTCCACTCCCCTACCCCTGGGAATAAGCATGGATGAAGCTGTGTCCACCTTGGTATCGTTCCTTTTGGTGCATAACCCATATTTTTTCTCAGCATTTTTGGTTGTTTTATCTTTGTGGATTTCTGAAGCTCTTCTTCTCTCTGTCTTGGGAATAGGGTCATTTCTTTCTTGTTCTGACTCTTCTCTTTTTACCAACTCACACAGGCAACATCTAGCCTGCCATCTTACTGAGAACTCCTCCTTTTGCAAGCGTCTTACTAGAAAACCCTTTTGAATCATGAAATATTTGCACATATACAATGGAGTTTCTTCAAAGTGGTTCCTGTTGAAACACTATTTTTTTCTTTTATGCTCGCTTTAGACTTCAAGCTGCATGCAAGTCATAGAACACTTTATTTAGATCATTTCCTATGTGGACCAAAGTGCCCTGACCCACGCGAAAGTTGCCACAGTGTGTTGGTGCTTCCCATGTTTCCAGTGTTGGCGTACATTGCACTTTGGATTTTCTATGTTCCATATATCTGTATGCATCATTGGAGAAACCTTCCTGAGACTGAATCAATTTGAATATGGATGTGTTTATAGCACTTGCTTGTTTGTAAGATTTCCACTTACTCTAATAATCTTCATGGACACAGTTTTCTTTTGTCAGTGCAAATGGCTTTAGATTTCTCCTGCAACACTGAAAGTCATCTTCTCCTGCTTTTCCCCTTTGGAAGTTAGGACCCTGACAATATCTTGCATTATGCCCCTGTGGAACTTCTCTTTGGAGGGATTCAACAAAGCCAGCTCTCCAGTGATGAAATTCACGGCCAAACTTTCAAAAGTGGGAGGCTCCATATCTGCTTCTTATCCTCTTGGCAGAACCTCAGGTTGGTGATTCGAAGGCCACAGAGGGAGAACCCCCTTGGGATCTCTTTTAGCAGCCAAGGCAGTGTTATAACTGTGGTTCGGGATTTTCTACATAAACAGTGATGCCATCTACAGATAGGGACAGTTTCAAAGGTTTAGGCAATATCCCAATAGATACACCCCCAAACAACATAATTCTGAATGTTAATATCAAGAAATATGAAAATCTTTAAAGTCTAAAATCCGGTATATTATAATCCTAAAATATTTAAAGACATAAAATTGAGATCCAGGAAACTGCAATTCAAAAATAATTGTGTGCACAATGGGGAAGATTCAGAATGGTGGTGTTATCTGATCAACAGTATTATTTTTGCCAACTTGGTAGTCTGTGAGTACATATGAAACGGATTTCTGTGTACACAAAACAACATGGAAGCATGGCACAGAAGACGGGAAACCATAATAGGCAATGCTCACATCAGTGTATATTAAATCACAGAAGAATTTTTAAAAGAGCTGTGACACATAAAAGATGAATGTGAATATATTTTCTGAGGACAATTGTGCCCTAAATTTTTAAAAGATAACCATAAATTTCTTAGCAAGACTTCAAAGTACAGTTAATGGTAGTAAGGCAGCTCTTGTGAACCACCTCCAGCTCTTGGCACAATCAAAATTGTAATATCGGTTTTCATATGCCAATTTTCATGTTTTCTTTTGAGTTTTTTCTTTTCTGCTATTAGGAGTTATTTGCATTGACTTTTACAGTTCAGTAGCTCATGCATTCCATGTGATACTGTTGTAGAGAGGGTAGTTCCAATAGCTTCTGAGATGATCTTAAACATTCTTCTACCATTTTGTACTATATGTGTTTATGCCAAGTCCTGTTCTCAGCATTAGTGCTTATAAAACAAAAATATCAATCAAGTCTAGAAATCATTGAAGTTGCTCTATGTCCTGCAGTTTCAAATATTCAGCCAAGATTTAAATGAGCACATCCATCCCATTGGTATGAAAAATTTCATTCATCTTTAATAAATGCTAAGTTATATGTATGCCAAAGAATTGTCTCAAAATAAATTGATTTCTCTCTTTGTTTTATGCTTGTTTATCTGGAGTCATATACAAAATTTTCAGATGAAAAGGAGTGACAAATGGGAAAATTTGAAGAAGCCCTGCCTACTCTAGGGAAGGATCTGTTTTATCTTTTTAAATTCCTCCAAGATTCTATTTATGGAAAAGCAAATTCCCTATATTTTGTAAAATCAGGAATTCTGGAGCTTTCTTTCAGTCTTGTTTATTTAGCTGGTCCCTTATTAATTACAGAATATCAAAATAAAGAGGGAGGTGTGACTGTAGGTGCAGATATCAGCTGGGCCTGGTTGCGCGGGCATGTGATCCCACTTCTCTGGGTGCTGAAGTAGGACAACTGCGAGTCCAAGGTTAGCTTGGGCAATTTAAACAAAACATAAAAAGAGGGCTGAGGATGTAGCTCAGAGCTAGAGCTCTGGCTTAGCATGCATGAGGTCCTAAACTCAATTCCCAGAATCATAAGACAACAGCAAAGCTTTTTAAAGAAGCAGACTGCAGAGCTCTCCTTGGAGTGCTGCTGACTGGTTAGACTTCAGGGAGCATGTCTTAAAGGGTGGGACTGCTTATAATGTCTTCAGGACCCTTCTTGACAGAAAATTTAGATAAAGAAATAAACAGAATTTATCATAAAAGTAACTGCTTAAAGCAAGAGAGAAAAGGAGTGGGCTTCAAGAAGGGTGGTCCCCGTTTCTACATTTGCTGTAAACTAAGTGCCAAATTAGACTTTGGAAGAGGAGACAATTAGCATGTGAATGATAAGTCCAGATTTACTGGTATGCTTTCAGGCTTTAGTCACTGCACTTGGAATATTGGTAAACTGATAACCATTGCTGGGTATGTTTGGATGGGGTCATTGCTCTCTGGCCATTCCCCGTCTTTCTTGGTTCATATCAAGGTGAAATCAAAGGGCTTTCTTTGCAGTAGTACAAAATGGTCTTGTGTAGTCAAGGGTGACCTTGAATTCCTAACCCTACTGCCGCTGATCCCAAATGCTAGGATTACAGATGTGAATGACCACATCTGGCAGAACAGTTGTGATTTCTGATGAGCAACATGGCTGAGCAGTGTTGGTCTTAAGAAGGCACACTATATGCCAACCTCACAAGGCCACATGGTATTTACTAAGACTCTAAAACTCCTGAGTACCACAGAGTCCCTCAATTTAGTATGTAGTGTGGTTTCCTGTGTACCACCCTTCAGGATTCTGTGTCAATAGGTCTGAGGAGGTGCCTGGAATCTGCTTATATTTACCAAAATCTTGTCTTGAGAAAAAGGATGCAGTGACTAAGAATATGGAGTTTGGAGTTCAACAGATGTAAGTTTGAAGCTTGGTTCTGTCTTGTACTAGCTATGTGACTTTGGGCAAGTCACTGGACTTTTCTGTGAAGTAGGCCCACTTGGAGAGCCTCTGGCTCAGTGGTGTGGTAAGAATTGGTAGCATATCTAAAACATATAGTGCCACACGTTAAAAAAAAAAATCAGATGAAAACAAAAACCCTCTAAACCTGTTGCTTTCTAAACTAGTTAAAAATAAAATAAAAACTCAATCAGATGGGTGGTTATTATTCTTGTTGAAAACATCCCACAGTGACAGACTATACAAAGGCTCTGATTCTTCTTAATCCAGGAAGGATGTTTATAAAGATTCGTTGTCTTTCTCATCAGATTGTAGAAATAATAAAAAGAAGATTTCGGATACGGTGGCACACATCCGGGAGCTCAGCCCTCAGGAAGGAGGGAGGAAGGGAGTTCAAGGTTATCAGGAAATGTACACCAAGCCGGAGGCCTAGAGTTACCACTCCACCCCACACCAAAGTATCAAAAAGATGACATAGTGTCACTTGTCTGTAGTCCTTGCACAGGAGAAGCCAAGGCAAGAGGGTCAACAGTCCCAGGAGAGTTTGCAGGACTGCACAGCAAGGCCCTCTTTAAAAAAGGTATGAAAAAGTCAGTTTGATATATGAAGGTTTCATTACCTTCTGCTAGCAAGAGAAAACCTATGGACTCGGATTGTTATTATCAAACTGCCCAGGCCAGACTGAATCTGAAATGGTTTATTCCCAAGAAGTGCCTTTGTGAGAGTTGGAGGCCAAGTTATCTCTGTTGATAGGAACTCAGTACATCAGGCAGGAAACCTGTGATAGCAAAGCCAGCTCAATTTGGCAAGTATGTTTCCTTAGCCACGGTAAAGATTGGATGAAAGAATGGGCCCAATTCAGGATCATTTTGTTTCAAAACAGGAAAAACAACTGAAAGTTCGCATCCAGCAACAAAGTGGGAACACTGACAATTTCTTCTCTGTAGGACAGCCCAGTATAATGCCAACGACCTATTTAGCTTCAACATTGGAGGGTCCCAGGGATCTAAAACACTAGTGCAAGGTTTGAAACACTTCCCTGACATGAGGGAAAAACTCTGCTTGACTTTAGAGTCCTGGAGGACAAGGTTCTGGCCAGCTGGACCAGAAAGCTGTAACGTGCACTCAAGACTGGTCCTAGGCTTTAAACCAATGAAGCTGCCCATGCACTCTGAGGCTTGTGGTTTTGCCTCAACTCCTTGCACCCATGCCATGCTGTCCCCAAAGGAATTGGACTTTCTCACTCTTCCCTTACTCATTGCTTTCCCACTATAGCTCCATTCTAGCAACAGCGTGACAACTGTGACAGTGTGACATCTGATGCACATACACACACACACTCAAAATTGGTGTGTGTGTGCATGTGCATGCTGCCCTTAGCTGGCCCTGCTAAGCATAGACTTTATATGGGTGCTGGGGATTGGAACTCAGGTTCTCTTGCTTTCACATCAAGTGCACTTACTCACTAAGCCATCTCCACAATCCACATCTGACTTTTACCTCTTATGTCCTATCTCTGGGTTTGCATTAACCTTTGGAAATTAAGAACCAAACATGAATTGCCCTCCTATTATACAGCTTGGACTTTCTTGGGATGCATGAGGTGCTTTAAGTGACTGCTCTGCCTGAGTATATCTAGCCCTGGTCATTATGCTTAGGCAAGCATGCCTGGCTGCCTCTACTCTCGATAGGGTGACTGGATGAGCTGTGGGTGCAAATGAGTATACATGGGCTCAAGAGGGCACTTGCTGTCCAGATCCCTGCAACCAAGATGACTACTGACACATGTGAGCAGGTCGCCCATCCTTCTATCCTCTAACTAGGGCCCCAGCCTATCCTCCTGTAATAAAGAATTCACAGACAGGCCAGGGGCCTTTCAGTAACAGAAGGAACTTGGAGGACCAGGCTGGTGCTATGCTAGCAAGCATGTGGCTACTTTTCTTCCCAGGGACCCCCAGCTACTGGGGCAAGACGAGTCATTGAAGAACTAGGCATAAGGTCTTGATAGCTCTGATTTTCTCAGCAAAACAGAAACTTAAATGGTCTGAATCTTGTGGAAGGAGCTTAGTGGGGATTTCTGAGAAAGCAAGGTGTACGCAGAAAGCTCCTTTTGTCATCCTACTTGTTGGAAGATATAGCAAATATCGGAAGCTACCACAATGTCTTAATCAATTCAGCCTGGTAACTGTAAGGGAGGAGGAGCTGTGTGTAAACGTGTGTGGAAGTGTGTTCTCCTATGTGGGAATGTTGTGTGGAGGCCTGAGGTTGAGGTTGGGACGTCTTCCTCAAGTGTTTCTTCACTTTAAGCACTAATTAAGAAATGCCATACAGCTGGATCTTATGGAGGCATTTTCTCAATTGAGGCTCCTTCCTCTCTGCTAACTCTAGCTTGTGTCAAGTTTATATAAACTCAGCCGGCACAAACCATAAATGTTAACATGGCTGGTTTTGAACTCAAAAATAGCTTCCTAATCCATTCGCAGCTTGCCCTCTTTACTGAACTGTACTAAGTCATCCAACTCTCTTTGAAACCCATAATATTATTCTCAATAGTTCCTTTGCAGAAACTTAGTTTATTCCATCTCCACTACCTACAAAACTGAATCCTTAGCCAAGCCTGCCTGAGTTAAGCCACTGCTTTCAAAACCCCTCCATACCTTCCCAGAACCTTGTGGGGTAATGTGGAAACATCTGGTGAGATGCTAGCCCCAGTCACAGCTAAATCATGTCCCACATTCTTCTTTCAGACAGTTTCTATCAGCAAGAGGGGAAAGATTGGAAATTAAAGTGCTCCCCTTTTCCTTTCCCAATGTGATAAATTTTGGCTACCTCTCAAGTCTTATTCAAGCCTCTCCTCTTTCCCTCCTGCCACTGCAGCCTCTCCTTTGCACATTAATGCTCCCTGTAGGACCCTGAATAGGCTATCGCATTGTAATTGTCTATTCGAACTGAGGCCCCATCCGAGGGCAAGGACCATATTCTATCCATCTCTACTTTTAGCACCCAACTCAAGGCTTAGTCCAAGAGAGACATTAAGTATAAGGCTTATGAAAAGACTCAATGGCCTCATTAAGTGGGTCGCTATCCCAAAGAACAATAAGTCAGTGTATAATGAACGTTCCCTGACTTTGGAAAGGACAGAATGTGAAAAATCTTAAGGGACTTAAGGTCTGGCCTTGACTTTGGTGCTCAGTGTGCACAACTGTTTGTTCCCAGCCAAACCCTTCCATCTCCATCCCTCAGAGAAGAAACACACAAAGTAACAGCACTGCCATAGACTTAATTCTATGTTCAGATAGTTGCTCTGTCCTTTCCACCATTGTGTCCGATCTTTTGGGCCTAGTTTTGAACTTCCATATGAAGAAAGGCTGTTCTCACTTCCACCAAGCAGGACATCTACTCTCCTGTGAACACCTTGAAGACTGGGAAAGTCCAGCATCCGGGATAGAGCACTATGCTGGCTCAGTTAGCTTTACAGGGAAACACAGATTATCAAAGCCCCAGGAAATCATCTATTTCTGACACGTGATTGGAAAAAGGCCTTGAGAGGCAAATGCCTTGCCTGAAATCCCCTGTGGAGTATGATAAAGAGAACCCTGGAGATAACACACACTTGCCTGATTAGTTGGCAGTGGGATGGTGAGCAAGAATGCTGAGCTGAGGATAATTTTCTTGGTCGCAAAATTGAGTGGCAGGGGAAGGTTTAGGACATCTAAGGAGTGAAAGGAGCTTGGTTTGTGGCAGGTTAAATGCTGCAGTGCCCATGGGACATGCAGCTAGAGATGTCTGATTGAACAGCAACATAGAAGTCAGGGGTGGGGCACAGCTCGGTGTCAGGGTGCTTGCCTGGAACATGACAGTCCTTGGGTTTCATTTGCAGTACCAGGAAAATGAGAGAGAGAGAGGGAGAGAGACTACGTGAATCTCCTCCTTATAAATACACTTCCTTCTTGTACATATACCTCTAAGAGCAGTTTGTAACAGGCAAGGATATATTCTCTTTTCCAATGCCACTAGAACCACAATTTATAACATGCCACATATACACTCTTGAATTCCCAAAATTCCCAATAGCATTTCTCTAAATCATGAGGGCAATAAAAAGAGGAGCTTGGGTAACCACAGACTGGTTCCTTGCAGTTAGGTGTGGATAACCCAGAAGACAAGCAGGTGTTTGTTCAAGATTCCTTTGCTGGGAATAAGAAGAAACAGTAGCCTAAGCCTGAAGACCCTTTCCTTGATGCCCTCCTGGGAGAGGTTGGTACTACTCTCTTCACTGTCAAATGGCTCATGGCCTGACACATTTCCCATACTACAGGTGTCATGCTGGAGGATCTTACTACAACTTGGCCCAGCTCTACAAGGTAGGGTTGTTCCTATCTCTCTTTTAATGATTAGACAAACAAGACACACAGAGTGCGTCTTGAATACAACCTGTTCAAGAGTGCACATTTAGCATTTCAGTATGGCTGGGCTTCTAGCTGTCTGATTGTAAAATGCTTGTTCTTCATCACATTTGGCCTACTTGGGAAGGCCATTTAACTGTGATTTATATTACTTTCTAGTTCAGAAACTCTTCCAGTTTTCTGTTATCCTCAGTGAGAAACTGCTGGATTATTCTGCCAGTGAATCGGCAGCCTGGGTTGTATCCAGCTTCACAAGGGAAGCTTTCCTTCCTGTAGAGAATAGAATGTGAGGCCGAGGAGCCCAAAAGCATGTCCTCTGCTCAAGGACCTACCTGTGAAAAGGCACCCATGAAATGATTCGAATGGACTGTGAGTTCACAGTGTGTGGCTGGAATTGGGTGCAATTCACTAGAAGGCAAAACTTCCTAGCGGACACAAGTGAAACAGCAAGTAACTGCCGTTTCATCTAAAAGAGAAGCATAAGGGGCAAGGTATTTGAGTTCACATTAGGAAAATTCAGAAATCACTAGAGCTTGGAAGGACCAGAAAGTGTCCTCATTGTTAGGTCCTTGTTCAAGCTTTTCTTCTCCTCCTCCCCTTCCTCCTCCTTCTCCCCTTTTTCCTCCTTCTCTTCCTTCTCTACTTCCTCTCTCTTTCTTCTCCCCCTTTCTTCCCCTCCTCCTCTCTTTCCTCTTTCCCCTTTTCTTTTTTCTTCTCCTCATATTCTTCTTTCTCTTCCTCATTCAGCCTCTTCTTGCCACCCCTCAGAGTCTTACCATCTTGGCCTAATTCTTCAAAGTGCTCAAACTCATGATTTCCATGCCTCCTAAAAGTTAGTATTATAGGCATGCACCCAAACTTCTCATTTTCTTCATGAACAAACATAAGAAGAGATGTGGGGAGTTGCCTGGATTAGGGTTCCAGCCATACCAACCAGAGTCCTTCTCTCTGGGACAGGAAAGGTGGAAGACCTGCATAAGCAAAGTCCTGGAGGTGCTGATGAAGAGATCAGGTGTGGGACAAGAATCCAGCATGGCACTGCCACCAAGCTGCCTTGTCCACAGCGCTTTTGCACTTCCGCAAGGCCTGGAAAGTCCTGTTTTGATTTTAGTCTGCTCCATAGACCTTCTCAGCTCTGACAACAGTGCTGTGTGCCTTGCTGTGTGCCAATGCTCTTGCTGTGTGCCCCTGCAGTCCTAACTGACAGTGGACATTTCATTTGGCCCATGCCGAAACCATAGTGTCAGTGGAACATGCTTCTTGCTCTATTTGCCCACCAGAAAAAAAATTCCGGTGAAGAACTAAAGCTGCTTTATTCTAACAACAACATATATATATATATATATATATATTTTTTTTTTTTCCAAAAAAAAGAACCATAGAGTTTCATTTATAAACTCCTGGATGCCCTAGTGATAGCGCAGGAAATACCAGTTTTTTACATGGTGTCAAAAATTAATCAGCTTCCCCTCTGCTCCCACAAAAAAAATGTTACTCTGAAGATCTAAAGATATAGGGGCTGGAATACCACCTTGATTGGTTCCTAGCCTACCTCATCATGGAGGTCCCATAAATCAAACGGCAATCCTTTCTTATGGGTCTGAATTGACCTCTGCTGGTGGGCACAGATGCCAAGGCATGGGAGAGATCTCTTTTCACTTCATACACATGCCAGAACATGCTGGCAGTGTATAAGAACTAAGAGGGTGTGTGGATAGCAGAGGATAGATACTTCTTGACTCCTTTGTGGGTGTTGTTTGTATTCCCATCTCTCTTCCGGAGTCTCAGGGCTCTGTCTCTCACCGCAAGTCTCTGTTTTGCAGGTAGGACTTCACCATCTACCCATCTCAGGACTTTAGTTTCCCAACCTTGAATACGACACTCAAAGGAACTGTCATCCTCTTGGTAGAGCTACACGATTCTAGAGCATATCTTTCTTGTTAGAACCCAGGACTGGCTAAACATCAGCACAATCAGAAAGGGACTAATTGGGCTATGGAAGGAAGTTCACATGGAGATCATGTGACCTACAAACCTGTCCCACTTAATCAGCATATGGTCATCTTAAGAAAAGGGACTTGGAGGACCTTTAAGACCCAGAAAAAGATCCTGCTGCTTTTCTCTTCTTCGTCCTTCCCTGTCTCCTCCTTCCCCCTCTTCCTCTTCCTCCTCCTCCTACTTGGCAGTGCTGGGAATCAAACCCTAAGACCTGCTATTTAGAAGGGAAGCACTCTACCAACTGAGCCATGTCCCCAGGCCCCTGGCTCTTTTCTCTGTTTTAAATTTTAACTTTATTTGGTATTGAGATCAGGTCTTGCTCTGTGCCCCAGGCTGGCCTTGGAGTTACTATATAACCCTAAACTGGCATTGAACTTATGATCCTCTTGTTTCAGTGTTGAGATTGCAGAGGAGAACTATAACACCCCTCTATATTCAGGTGTCTTAACACATTTGTACTTTGAAAATATACCTGTATACCATTTTACTTTTCTGAAAATACTCTATTTTTTTAATATTCATTCTTTCATGAATTCATAAATAAGTACTTATCAAGTACTCTACTATGGTTGGATACTATGCTGTCTATGGAGACAAGCCAAAAAAATATAGTGTTACCAACCTATTTTTAAAAAATAATGACTACCCTCATGGGTGAGAAGTAGTATATCACTGTGGTTTTGATTTGTACTTTTCTGAAGACTTGCTAACTACTTTCATACTCTTTGGAGAGACGTCTATGTCTTTTGCTTCAATTTTAATCGGTTACTTGTTTTGTATTTTGAGATGTAGGAGTCTTTTATGTATTACGATTATTAATACCTTATCAGATATATAGTTTTTAAGTATTTCCTTCCATTCCATCATTTTGCTCACTTTTATAGAATGACTCTTCTCAGAATGAGGGTCTCTGTTGTGATCCTCCAATTCTACAACTGACTAAAACGTAGATAACACATCCTGCACCAATAAGGACAAACATTTATTAAGTACTTACTAAGTCCCAGGCATTATGCTTAGTGCTGGTTATTAGTTCTTTTAGGTAACTACTTAACATTATTTTCATACTTTTTTTTCTAATGAAAAAATTGTGTTGCAGAGAGTTTGTGATTTGCCTAAAGTCACCCAGCCAGCAGGTATCCGCACCGAGATGTCACCAAACACCCCAGGCTTAAATCCCACACACTCAATCATTCATCCATGTGACCTCATACTCTGCTTTTTTTCCAAGATAGGAAGGAGGTCTAGCAACTGTTAATGATATCCAGAGACAAGAGGTGGCTTTCATATCTGAGGGTGGAGAAAAGTAAGGCTTCATTGGCATAGGAAAATCTGGAGCACATTAAGATCTTGAGGAACCAAGGAGGGGCCTTTGTGAAGGCAAATTCCTCAGGGTAGATTGGGGAGTTTTGGAGTCTAGCTACAAAATGTGAAGAGTCATTGCTGTTCTCCTTGGGCCTCTATCTGCTTTGAGTCACACCGCAAATACATGTCTCTTAGCTATATTTTCTTACACTTGTGTAAGAGTTAGGAAGGTAAGCATGGCTTCACAAACAGTGTTCAATTAGGCCTTCATAATGATTCTGCCATCCACGAAGTGTGGAAGGTATTCCTATTTTATAGATGGGAACCATGTATGTATGTGTTATTGTACACATAGATACAGTGTGTGTGTGTGTGTGTGTGTGTGTGTATACACACACATACATGAAGTTTTTTGTTTATTTTTATAGAGAATTCAAGAAATATGATAGGGACTCCATCTAGGTGAAGGTGGAGATGGGCTTTCCTGTTTCATCAATTTGTACTTTCAGCCCAGCATGGTGATGCATGTCTGTAATCCCAGCATTTAAAATGTGGGAAGATTTTAAGTTTGAGGGCAGCCTGGGCTATATCTCGAAATTTCGTTTCATCTTTCTTTGTGCTATTAGAATTTTCTAACAATTTTATTTCATTTTGGGGAGTTCTTGGAGGTAAGTTCCTTAGGCTACCTGTTTCTACTAGACCGATTGACCAGTCAGTCAGTCATTCAGCTCAGAGTCCCAATGGCCTAGGAGAAGGACCAGGAACTCTTCCTTTAATATGTTAAGGAAGGAAGGACATGGAAATTGAAAAAAAAAAACAGCAGGAAGCTGTTGGGGTGGGCCAGTGTGAATCATTGGGTCCGGACACAGAGGGTCACTTTCCTCCCAGATGCCTGAGCAAAGGATCCTAAACTGTTCTTTGCCTGCCTGGCTAAATAGAAGCCATCCTGTAAATTGAGCCAAGCAAGTCTCCTGCCACCAGAGGAGAGTGCATCCTTGGCTGGGCCCCTCCTGATGGTTGGGACAGGATATATATAGGGTTTGGGCACAGCAGCATGGAGGGGAAGGACCTGGCCCAGCTTCTGACGCCAAAGGTGGCGGCTGCAGCACATCAGCAGCTCTGTTTCCAGCTCGGGGCTGAAAGAAGCGTGAGTGATAAGTGTGTGTACTTTCTCTTTCCTGGTGATTTTCTGGTTGGATATCATTATTTTGGCCATGGTTGGAGGTGAGAGAAAAGAAAATTGGATCCACCCTGAACACTCTCTCACCCCCGGGCTCTTGAAGGCCAGGGATTTGGGGAAAGTGGAAAGAATTATTTCAGAGTTCTCTCACAGCTAGAAGGAAGGAAACAAATGTGTCCAGCAAAAATATTGGCAAGTGCCTTCCACATCTTTGCACCTTTACTCCCAACATCTGTGGCCCCATCCACTCTTCAGTTTCCACTTAGGACGATAAGCAAATCACATGAGCAAGAGGTGTGTGTGCGTACAATGTCTCACAGTGTCTGTTTACAAACTCTAGTCATCTTTGCTCATCCAAGAGGTCCCCTAGGAACACACCTGGAGCCAAGTTTATGTTACTAAATATTTTAAGTGTTCTGTATAATAAAAACTTCTTCCAAATCTGGTTACTCTCCTTTATCACAAAGAACAAGCCTGATGGTGACATTCCTAGATGCCTATTGTTTCTCCAATCCCTATCAGAGGCATCCAAGCAAAAGTGAGGAGGAGGAGGAGGAAGAGGAGGAGGAGGAGGAGGAGGAGGAGGAGGAGGAGGAAAATGAAGTAGTTTGGATTGGCAGATACCATTAACAAATGCCCATACAATAGACTCCCTTTATTTGGGGTTTTGTCTGCAGTGTTTCCCTCTATTCATTGTCAACCATAGTCCAAAATTATAACACACACACACAGATACAGACACACACACACACACACACACACACACACAGATGAAGAGAGAACATTCACATAACTTCCATCATGGTATGCTGTTACAATTATTCATTTATTATTACTTCTTATTGTTAATCTCTTTTCTACTATGCAAGGCCAACGTTTTCCTTCCAGCAATCTTGTCATAAATAATGATGGACCTTGGGACATGTGATCATTTTCAATGCTATGACTACAGAGCCCACAGAACACTACCTCACAGCACTAAACAAAGTGCTCTCTAGTCACTCTGCACCAGCTACTATGGTGGATGCAAAGAATGTGCCTGGATCTCTGGGGGCTTAAAATGTAAGCTAAGGAGACAAGACGCATGCATGTGAAACAACCTGGAAATCATAAAAGACAGTATTTGATCTAATGTAAAATTCCTGCCAGATTTTAAGCCTTCCTAAGGGACCTTGCTAAGATAGTCATATTATCTCATTTCAGTTCTCCTGACAATTCTTTGGTATGGGTTGTGTTAGTGTCTTCATTTTGAGCCAAAGAGTACATCATTTTCTCTAACATGTTTTCTCTAACACATATAAGTTAGATTGTACTGTCAACTTTTTATTTTGACAACACCTGAAAAGTATACAGAAGTAAAAAAAAAGACTGAAGACCTGTGTGTGTGTGTGTGTGTGTGTGTGTGTGTGTGTGTGTATGTGTGTATAGATTCACTAGCTATTCACTTTTTTTAATAAAAGTTTGTTTTATCGTTCTTTCTCTGTCTCTGTGTATACAGAAGCACAAAGCCCACACATTTTCTGATTGAACTGCAAGCATCATTACATTCCCCTCTAAATATTTCAACATACATCTGAAAAACATTCCTCACAAAATCTTAATGCAGTTATCACACCACAGAAAGTTCATGTGGAGCCAGGATTTGCTTGCATTTTTAATATGTATTCTCAGGATCCTACCATTGAAGCTGGGCCTTGCATGTGCTAGGCAAACAACTCTAGCACTAAGTTTTATCCTCGGGTCTCTTTTTACTTGTAATTTTGAGACAAGATCTCACTAAGTTTCCCACAATGTCTTTAAATTCCCGCCCCCTCTAGTTCAGACAGGCCTTAAATTTGCAGTCCTCCTGCCTCAGCCTCCTGAGAAGGTGGGATTACAGGCCTGTGCCAGCAGATTTGGTTGAGAGCAGGATTTGAATCCCGCTGTGCCGCTAGAGCCCTGACTGCAAGTGCTCTAGGTCAGCAGAGGGACTCCCCAGTAAAGTCAGTTACATGACAGAGCTTCTGTGCACTTCTGACTATTCATAGGCAAACGATCACAAAATATGTATGATGTAAGAAAATAATTGCTTGGAGGTGGTGGCACACCCCTTTGATCCCAGCACTCAGGAGGCAGGGCAGGCAGATCTCTGTGAGTTTGAGGCCAGCCTGGTCTACAGAGTGAGTTCCGGGACAGCCAGAGTTACAACAGAGAAACCCTGTCTAGAAAAAAAAATAGTAATGATAATAATAATAATAATAATAATAATAATAATAATAATAATAATAATCTCCATTCAGGTTTTTGAGAAAGGCCACATATTTGTCTTCTGAATCAGCTTCTCTGACCAGTGTTAAAATTGACCCTCCTTAAACACCCATCGGCCTCATTACTGGCATAGGTACTCCAGAAGTCACACTTTGATCAAATTCTCTGACAGTTCATCCAATGGCATTCCAGGAGCAAGGTGTTGTCCATTTCAGCCTGAGGGAGAGTGAATGGAGGCTCTCTGTTCTCAGACTGGCCATGAATCAGCCTGGACCATGCAACTTTCTTCATGTCCCACGAAGGAACTGGATTTAGAAAGGCCTATCCCGGTGGCGTTTTTAAAAAATTTCTATGCATAGGAAAAAGTCTTGACCTTGATTTCTTAGTCACTTTAAAAATGCAGAAGCCTACATCTATTTGCATTTGCTTTTCCCTCTAGACAATTCATACATCAACATACATGTTGCACACCTGTGTATTTCAAGTGCCAATCCAGGGTCACATCTTTATAGATTTGCAAATGGATGCTCCACTTGCTGGATGTTTCAGAGAGCGGTTTGATTAGCAACATCCTCAAATCTATGCAACACAAACGATGTTGTAAGTGGGACATCTCGAGTATATCACTCAATCATTGCTAGAGACTTTCATCTCACAGGTGGTGAAGATCTTACAAATATTAGTGTGTAGGGGGTGCATAGGGTCTTGTTATGTAGCTCAGGGGAGCTTTGAACTCACTTGTAGCAAGGCTGTCTTAGAACTCTTGATCCTTCTGTTTTAGCCCCGCCCCCAATGACTAAGCAAACCTTTACTTGGGGGGGGCATAGGGTCTTGGTATGTAGCTCAGGGGAGCTTTGAACTCACTGTAGCAAGGCTGTCTTAGAACTCTCGATCCTTCTGTTTTAGCCCCGCCCCCAATGACTAAGCAAACCTTTACTGGGGGGGCATAGGGTCTTGTTATGTAGCTCAGGGGAGCTTTGAACTCACTTGTAGCAAGGCTGTCTTAGAACTCTTGATCCTTCTGTTTTAGCCCCGCCCCCAATGACTAAGCAAACCTTTACTATTTTGGTTTGTGGCCTCAGGTTGGTTTAGGGAGGAAACGGCTTTCTTTACAATCGAGCATGAATAGTTTTAGATGGTTCAAAACCAGCGAAATTCCTTTTCTGTCCCTGACTTCTCTTCCCTCTGCTTCCCACTCCTGAGCTGCAGCCTAAAATTCCTTTCACATTCCCTTCCTAAAGCTCTTGAGCTTCTTTCCCTACCCTGGTAAAGTTTCTACTCTGCTCTTTACAGAGTTTTCTACCTAATTATCTCTTGAATTCCGTAGCCCTGCGGGGTTACAGAGAGATGTGAAAGAGCATCAGGTAGTTTACACTACGGATGCTGCGGGAAAGTGGGCGTCCTCAATTCCTAATCTTGTAAGAAACAAGTCCAACCCTTTCTGGATCAGGTTCAGAAGACAGTTCTTTTAGCTAGTCCTTGCATTCGCCCACAAGTTTGGAGCCGCGTGTACGGTGAGTGCTTGGAGCGGAAAGGTGCCCCCACGTGGCAGCCACCAAGGTTGTGTCCACAGCGTGGGCTCCTAGGCACTTCAAAGGGCGCGTAGCAAAAAGAACTAGCAGCTGGCTGAGAAGTTCCGCGGCTGGCAATTAAGGTTGCCCGAAGACTTAAAAAGTAAGTGGTTGTGTGCAGCGGATTAGATCCCTCTAGATAACGGAGTGGATTGTGGCAGAGCCCCTGAAGGCATCCTAGAGGGCTTAACCCCCCACCCCCACCCCAAGCAGATTGCTTGCAATAAAGAAGGACAGTGAGAAGTGACCCTGGGAGGAGATGAGGCGGTGCAGCTAGTGCCCCACTTGGGATTGCAACTTGCAGCTTCGCTCCGTTGTGTATACTTAGGCGGGACAGCGCGCCACTGGAAAGCTTGCGCAGGTGTGCAAGTGCCCGTTGGTGGGAAAGCACAGCGGTACAAGCTTGGCCCGGTTTCTAGGACTTGCCGGGTCCTGGTGCGAAGCAGAAACAGATGAATCCCTAGAGAAGCAATCTGGAGTGTCTGGAAGCCTCTAGGCTTCTCCGGGTTTGGGCTTCTTTTTCTTCCCGCCATAGCTCCAACGTGGCTCTCCCAAGGCACTCCCAGCGAGTGATGAGCAGAAGTTTTCCCCAAATTGCTGCAGTACTTGATTAATTTACTCCTACAGGCAAGAAGGAGGGCCTTGCCAGGGCTCACTAAATGCACCCCACAAGCCTGGATTAAAATCCTAATTCATAATACATTATTAACTGGCAAAACGACTCACTAACTTTTATAGTAAAATTGTTGGTCAGATAACAACCACATTGACTGAAAGTAAACAAATTTTGAGGTGTAAGGGAGACCCTGGTGACAAGAGAGTTGTAAAGAACAGGAGACAGGCATACAAGGAGAAAGGAGAATTTGGATTCAAGAAAATCAACTTGATTTTTTTTTTTTCTGGCTGTCACAATTTTTAAATCGAGTCCAAGCTGTATTTTCAAAATGTATTCCATGTCCCTCAGTTACTCAATGGAGCATTATCTCAAAATAGTATATTCTTTTGGAGATGTGGACTCACTGTGTAGCTCAGGCTAGCCTCAAACTTAGAATCTTCCTGACTCTGCCTCCTAAGTGCTGGGATTACAGGCATTCACCACCAAGTCTGGTTTTCAGTATATTCTTTTTGTTTTGTTTTCCGAGACAGGGTTTCTCTGTTGTAACTCTGGCTGTCCTGGAACTCAGTCTGTAGACCAGGCTGGCCTCAAACTCACAGGAATCCGCATGCTTCTGCCTCTGCCTCCTGAATGCTGAGATCAAAGGAGTGCGCCACCACTGCCAGGCTAGTATATGCACACAGTGTTGTTTTGGGATTTGTCTGCATATTTTAAGCAGTGCCAACAAAGAGAATATAATCAAGACAGATGTAGTCAGGTGCTTAATTAGTGAGTATGTTGGTATACATGGTCATTTGGCATTTGCTAGCAAAACTATTTATTCATTTACCCAACTCTCTTCAGTTGTTACAAGGAGTCAAACTTAGAAACCCAGCTTACTCATTGTAGCCGTGGCATAGCTGACCTGCAGGTCAAAGTGGCCTTCCTTGGCGTTTGGAATGGCACTTCATCCCGAGTGCTAAGGTGAGGAGGTGGTTTGGGCACGGAGATGTGAGATTAAAACCACTTTCTGCTTTTGGTGGTAATAAGACATAGGACATTAAAAAAATTAACATACCTATATTAAAAGTTAGGAGGATTCTATTAGCAAAATCAAGGTTTCTTGTGGGGGAGGGTAGCAATCAGGGAAAAACTTGAGATACACTATATATAGTGTAAGTTAACCTTTTAGCCACATGTGTTAATATCCTGTGGGCCTGGGACTCTGGAAACCCTGCTGGTCTCTAATAAAGCGTCCTTGGCAACTGTTTTAAAGGAACATCTCCAGGCTTCACCCCTTGTTGTTGTGCCTTCAGTCTATGGCCTTGGACAGAAGCCGAGGAAGTTTACAGGGATTTTTCTGGGAAACTCACTATAGCATCGGATGACAGACGCGGACAGCGAATGGTGAATGCTTTGACACGAAGGGCAATGACGCTCATGATGGTGGGAGATTGTGATGTTACTGCTCCCAAATGAGCAATAAGCTATCTCTCTCTGGGACTCAGGGCCAGTTCTTATTAGACTCTTCATCCTGCAAGCCGCTTGGATTTTTTCTTCAGGGCTCCTTCATCCTTGTGTCTGCTTTCCATGATAGGATCTGTCATAGCCTAAGCTATTTGCGGTAGAAAAGGGGGACTCTGGACACAAAAGTCTGTTTCTGTGGCCTCAGGTGGATGAATCTGGACTTCAGCTCAACAGACAGTTTATCTAAAAAGCAGGGCATTCAGGGACTGTAGCTCAGTGGATAGAGTTCTTGCCTTGAATGTACAAAGCCCTGATTTTGATCCCTGACACTGCACAATTGTGGCCTGCTGGTGCACAACTGTTATCCCACCACTTGAGCGGTAGAGGCAGGAAGATCTGAAGTTCAAGGCCATCCTCTGCTACAGTGAGTTCAAGGCCAGCTTGTGATACATGAGACCCTGTCCATTCCTCTCCCTTGCCAAAAAAAAAACGAGGGAAAGTAAAAAAAAAAAAAAAAAAAAAAAAAAGGTAGGGGAAACAATACTAGTGCATTTGAGGAAGCTGAGCAGTCAGGGCCTACATAAACAGATGCCATAGACTCTCTCACAGGACCTGAAGTATACAGGAGAGTCAGCATACAACAACAGTATGCACTATATAGCTAGCACTGTGCTGGATCCTCCAATCCTCCAAGTGAAACGTTTCCTTTCCTTCTTGGAGCCAAGCAAGCACAATATCTGGCACAAATACTTTTTGAAAGATGTTGATGGAATCAAGCTATACTTGAGATAGCTTCTTAGGAGCTGCTCAGCCCAAGAAACACTAATTTGCAAGAGCTGGAGAATGGGAATGTGGCTTAGTAGAAGCAAAGGAAAGGAAACCAGAGGTGCTTCTAGGTGAATAGGGGGAGGAGCTAAGGTCCTTTTCTCCAGGCTTTTGTTTAGGTTCAGGAAAGGAAGACTGGGAGGAAAACAAGCAGCTTAAATATTCATTATTCTCCCCTGTAGGCCTGGGGTACTTCCCATTGTCTACTCATTTAACTTTCACTCTCCATGGGGGCTTTCCTAGAATCACTATTTGGCTGTATCAGTAGGATTATAGTCTTTTAGAGGACCCCACTAGGTCTTGCAAATGAAATCTACTAAACAAGCTAACAAACAAAAGCCCTCAAAACATGGACTTGGGTCATCTCCTCTCCAATTCACAACTGCACTCGAGATTTCATCTCTAGATATATACATTTATTATATGAGTTGGACAAATTTGAGATGTTTAGCCAGTGGTGGAAATGGCTAGAAGTTGACTCCCTTTCAAGAACCCTCCCTGGAACTTTCTCTAATTGAATGAGTTGCTAGAATATCACTTGTGGTGTTCAAATTCTGAACTGGTATAACTTTTGCTCCAGATAACTAGTTACTAAGTTCTGTTATTATTTTTGTAGCCATAAATGACAGCAGGTAACCAGAGAAATATGAACAGATCAGTAACCATGCCTTTTGGAAGAAGGAAAAAAAAATAACTCCAGTCTTGCTTAGGTGACACCATGTTGCCGATGGGAGATGAAGGAAACACAAAGGAGTTTTGAATCTGGTCAGATCCTGAAAGGGTAGGACAGCTGATCCCTTGGGTGGGGAAAGGTGCTGTGCTTCCTGCTGTCAGTGACAAGATTAGAATTCTGTATACCACGGGATAGAGATAGAGAAAGGATCAACTTATCAGCAGTAGAACAGAAACGTGCATCTAGGGCATTGTGACACCCAGATGGGGCTGCTGCAAAGGTCCATTCAGCCTAAGACAAAATAGTGCACTTTGGTGACTACTTTTGGCAACTCCAGTTTCTCCTACGACATTCCATTCCCTACCAGAGCACAGTTTCCACTCCAGGTTTTCCGGGCCTGCATCATGTCTATCTCTCCAGGCTTGTCCAGCCTAGGCTATGGATTTCCCCTTGGCTAATAATACTTTGCCATTTCGTGGCCAAGAGATTGCAATGCTCTTGAGTGTATTACCTGTGCTGGTGAGTCTTTGGGCATTTATGGATTAACCCTGGCATTTTGATAAACCCTGTATGCCTTTGTGCCACTCCGCTGATACTGGTTTTCATCTGGAGGAACTGGTCAGAGTGATCAGAGACGCTCGAATCATGCTAGTCAGTTTCTCCTCAGTTAAGAATAGGATTCAGAAGGTGAGGTGACTGGCAGCTTTGTGATGGGTGCCTGACCCCTCATCAGGGAATAACTATCATCAACCATGCACTAGTAATGCCCCCCTTGGGTACAAAACTTCCCTGCGATCAATGGAGATTGCTCCTTGAGATTAGAGGTCACAGATATTAGATTTTTTTCTGAGCTCCAGTTGCTAATATTCAGTATCCTGTACATTTTTTTAAATCCTAGAATCCACTATCATGTAGTGGTCCACAGTCTTGGATCCATTTCCCTATGCCACCTGCAACTGGTTCTCCTGAACCTGAAGACTGGGTATATACAAGTTGCATCCAGGGAACAATGGTGACTGTGAAGCCTGGCTTCACCTGAGTTTTGAACTGAGAAGGAAAATTTTAGGTCATTAGGAAGCACCAGAAATGTGTAGCTGTGATTTATCAGCCAGCAAACTCAGTTCCGTCTTCACCTCTTCATTGTAACTCAAGAGTGTGTCCTGTGGTCATTAGTGATTCTTATGGCACTCTAGTGCCTCATCCTCCAACCCTGCATTAAAAATAATTTATTTGGGGCTGGAGAGATGGCTCAGCAGTTAAGAGCACTGGCTGCTCTTCCAGAGGACCCAAGTTCAAACTCCCAGCGCCCACATGGTGGCTCACAACTGTCTGTAACTGCAGTCTAAGATGACCCCACCCTTTTCTGGCCTCTGCTGGGTCCAGGCACACATGCAGTGCATAGACATACATGCAGGCAAAATACTCACACACATAAAACTAAATACATAAATATATAATTATTTATTTTATTTTAATTAAAATCAATTACAGCTGGGTGGTGGTGGCACATGCCTTTAATCCTCATGCCACTGAGAGAAAATCTCTACTTCTATCTAGTTTAAAAAAATGATGTTAAAATTGCAATTCCCTGGCAAGTAAGACACAGTGGGCCTTGCGCTTTGCTAATTAACACCTACCCTGTGACAATAGGCCCACCATGTTTTCTATTCTCAAGAACAATGGGAAGATTACTAGATGTTAATGGAGTGAGAGGTACATAGGGGATGGGGGTACTGCTGTAATATTTTTGACCTTTAATTATTTACAACACAGTTAAAAATATTTGCCTTTGTAGAAATTCACTCAGGAGAGAAGGCTTTGGAAAGTGTTTGGAGATTTCTCTGAGGGTACAGTTGACAGGTTTCATTTGGTCTTGAGAAACATGCTAGGGAGCGATCCATTTGTTAGACCAAGGTTTATTCCTTTGGAAAAGCCCTATTTCAGCAGGAACCTACATTTCAGCCTGTTACACAGGAATGCATATATTTGTAAACTTTTTAGTTTTTATTCATTTTCCAACTGAATTGGCAAATGAGTAATTGCACATGTTGTACAGCAGGATATAGTTTGTGTTTGTGCATGTGTGCACACACACATTTTTGGTATGTATACCTGTGTGTGCACGGTGTCCTGTTTTCATCGCTCTCTTATTCCCCTGAGATGAGGTCTCTCACTAGACCTGGAGCTAGCCTGGGTGGTCAGCAGACCCCGGTGACCTTCCCATCTCTGTCCTCCACAACATTGGAGTTATAGATGCGCATGGACACACCTAGCTTTTGTTTTCTTACACGTGGGTGCTAGAGATCTGAACTCAGGTCCTTATGTTTGAGCAGAAAACACACTCACCACTGAACCATCTGCACAGCCCTCAAGCATTATGTCTTAATGCATTATATACACTGTGGTGTGATTAAATGAGATTGACGTGTTTATCACAGTACATAATTTGTTTCTTACGCTGACTTCCTTTCAGCCATTTGAAAGCGCATTTTTTGTTGAGCTAACTTCACCATATTAAAGGTTGTTTTTCAAGTAACACAAGTCTTTATTGCTTGTTGCCTCTAGAAATTAGTAACCAATGTGTAGTGTATAATAGTAGTGTCACTTCTCACTCAATTCTCCATACTTCAGTATTTTCTTATGTTTACTTTAGAGACCATCTATCTCCCACACACCCCTGACAAATTTCCTAGTTATGGTTCGTGGCTATCCATTTTGAAGAGCTAGCCACACAATGTATTCAACTTATCTCTTCTTGGCATAGTCACCACAGTTCAGCTGCTGTGGACCTGAGGCTTTTACAACATCTTTAATAAGTGTTAAAACCACCCATTCAGCACAAGTTGATGTACTTTAAAATCCACCAGAAGAAATCAACAGACTTGCTTGCTTTCAGAAGGTCACGGTAAGTTAGTAAGCCAAATGGTTTGCCATTCAAGTACTTAAAGTACATATATATGATAACCTTAAGCTAGAGGTTCCTAACTTCCGAGTGAGGTGGAGGACACTTTTGCTCCCTCGGAATGTTTGGCAAGGCCCTGAGTTATTTTTTGGTTGTTAAAATCTGAAGGAAAGGTAAGATACTGACATCTAGTGGGTACAGGCCAGAGATGTCAATAAGTATCCACGGGATCCTTCCTTCCAGGCGTGCTGCTAGTGAAAAACACCGTCTTCAGCTAACATTTTACCAAGGCCTAAGTCTGGAGGACCAACCTTTCACGAAGACTAGCCCCAAGAGTATTCAGACCAGCAATGTCCAATCAAACTTTCTTTAGCGATGGAAGTGATATCTGTCTGTGCTGTTTAATATAATGGCCTTAAACACATATGGCTATTGAGCAAGACTTCCATTAGCTCGACTAAGGAACTGAATGATTAATTTTGCTGAATTCAATTTAATTAAACATAAATTGTCACACGTGGTTAGTATCTTCTATATGGGACTCTGTTTCTTTACCTTTTTTAAAAATTTAATTTTTATTTATTTTTCAAAGATTGCTAAAGTGTGTTTGGTTTTAACGTTATCTATTTACAGAAAATTAAGAAACAAAAGGAGTTTGTGAATCATTTGCACCCAAATATCAGCGAAGACTAGATTTTAAATTTCTCTCCATTAAAATGACAAATTAATTGTAGGAGTTATGAATAAGGGTATATACAACATGATGTTGCACCTATCTGTCCAGGTAGCATACTGAGTATCCCATCAAAACGATCTATGTTGTGTTGAATGCTATGGTGTCATCAATGATTTTTAATGTTTTTTATTTTTTCTTTAAGAACTTTGTGCAATATATTTTGATTTTATTATTTCCTCTCCTCCAATCCTTCCCAGATCTCCCCCATCTCCTACCCACCCAAGTTCATGTTCTCTCTCTCTTAAAAAGAAACAGAAAACAAACAAGCAAGAAAAAACATGGAGTTTGGTTTGTGCTGCCTCATGGGCATGGGGCCTGCCTTAGAGTATGGTTGATGTACCCAGTGTCACTCCATTGAAGACAACCCTCTCTCCTCCCAATAGCTATCAATTGTTAATAGCTCCTTAGCTAGAGGGTGGAAATTCAGGCCCTCTTCCCCTCTTCTGTGTTACGGTTTTGTCTGGCTTGAGCTGGTGCAGGTCTCGTGTGTGCTGCTAGTCTCTGAGTTCATATATGTATCAGTCACATTGTCTGGAAAAATGCAGTTTCCTGCAAGTCATCTACCACCTCTGACTCTTACAGTTTTTTTCATACCCCCTCCACACAGCTCCCTGAGCCTTGAGATGGAAGGGCGTGATATAGACATAAATTTGTATTTTTATTTTATATATGGGAGTTTCACCTACAAGTATGTCTGTATATCACTTGCTGGCCACCCATGGTGGCCGGAAGAAGCCAAATCCCCTGTAAAACTGAGGTGATTCTTATCTACTAGAATCATCACAAGGATTAGAGTACCAATAGGTAATCAATGCCATAGGTTACCCTCCATAGAGTCTCCTTGTCACCTAAAGTAGATGGACAAAGGGCAATCACTAGTGGGGAAGTAACTTCTGACATGGTTTTGTTCCTTTAGGATAGAAAAAAGATTTTTTTCTGCTGTTGCCATGGAAAAACTCTAGGTCTGTTTTAGAAAAAAAAGAAAGTAGATGTGGCTGAAGGTGTATCTCAGTGGATAGAATGCTCATCTGCCCTGCACGAAGCCCTGTTTGATCTTAATATATAAACTGAGCATAACTGGGGCACACGTGCAATCCAGTACTTGGGAGGTGAAGGCAGAAAGGCCAAAAGTTCCAAGTCATCTTCAGCTACTTGGTGAATTTCAGGCCAGTCTGAGATACTTGAGACCCTGCCACAGAGGGAGGGGGGGGAGGAGATTACATCATAGAGCTTATATGTAGTCACAATACAGCTTATGATGCGCTTCAGCAGCCTTGCTGGGCTTTGGGAGTTCCTGCCAAGAGATCTCTTCATTCACATAAGAGGGGCTTTCCAGAGAGAGTGGATTGCCCGGGATCCCACAATGTAAACTTCAGCAATATCCATGGCTGTGTGATCCACTTTAGTGGCACATAATGAGCCAGGGGATTAGGTTGGATCCAGTTAGCTTTGCCTTCACTGAGTTATAAGTCTCAGCTTCCAACCAATCCTCTGGTGAGCAGGGAGCTTCTGGGGAGAGTGAGGAACTGTAAGATTCCTCACACCTTACTTTGGGAAAGCTAGGAAGGGAAGGGGAGGGAGGGAGAAGGGAGGGGAGAATTGGAGTTAAGGTGTGAATTACCTGATATGAGTACTGGAAATCAAACCCAGGTCCTGTATGAGATTAGTACCTGTTGCTAACCACTGAATCATCTCTCTATCCTCCATGGGACTCTGCTTTAGGGGCATGGTCCAGTAGAACATTAGATTGTGGTCACTCTACTACTTCCTAGCTTGATGGCCTTGGATCAGTCATTTAAGCCATTTGAGTATCAGCTTTCTTGTCTCTAAACAGTAATTACTCAAGGGACTCAATCTTGATGTCTGTGAGTACCACACAAAACCATGCACAAGATGAATATGTGCAGTACAATGTCCAGTGCAGAGAGCTGCTGGCTATAATTGCCAGAGATCTGTGATAGCATTTAGTACTTGGTATTATGTAAATGAAGGGCTTAAGAACAAAATCTCTCCCCTGAGATATTATTTAAACACTACTTGAGGAGCAGAGACTTGACTTCTGGGTTTCACAGCAATTCTAACGACATGGCCCTATGCCTCTTTGGACTTTAGTTGGTGCCTCTTTCTGTGTAAATAATGAACATGATGATCACAGTAAGGTCATTTGCTATATGTCCACTTGGAGTTGTAGGGAAGTGGAAGCGCTTTGCAGTGTGTCAAGTCCTCTCTAAGTTTCAGGATTATTCTGGCAGTTTGTAGGCAGTACTGCTACACAGTTTCAGTGTGAAAGTTCTGCCTTGGGAATATCCTCGATCTGAAATAAAAGTGTCCGAACTGGGCAGGTGACACTGTAGAGTACCACAAAGGCAGGTGCTCGTCACAGTGCTGGGTCCTGTTGTTGGTCACCTGGCCAGTTGTGTGGCAGGACAACCCACACATACCTAGTGTTTGGGGCTAGGAGACCAGTGCACTGTACGGACCGGACTGAATTCCTTGTCTGTAAAACTGAGGTGATTCTTATCTACTAGAATCATCACAAGGATTAGAGTACCAATAGGTAATCAATGCCATAGGTTACCCTCCATAGAGTCTCCTTGTCACCTAAAGTAGATGGACAAAGGGCAATCACTAGTGGGGAAGTAACTTCTGACATGGTTTTGTTCCTTTAGGATAGAAAAAAGATTTTTTTCTGCTGTTGCCATGGAAAAACTCTAGGTCTGTTTTAGAAAAAAAGAAAGTAGATGTGGCTGAAGGTGTATCTCAGTGGATAGAATGCTCATCTGTCCTGCACGAAGCCCTGTTTGATCTTAATGTATAAACTGAGCATAACTGGGGCACACGTGCAATCCAGTACTTGGGAGGTGAAGGCAGAAAGGCCAAAAGTTCCAAGTCATCTTCAGCTACTTGGTGAATTTCAGGCCAGTCTGAGATACTTGAGACCCTGCCACAGAGGGAGGAGGAGGGGGGAGATTACATCATAGAGCTTGTATGTAGTCACAATACAGCTTATGATGTGCTTCAGCAGCCTTGCTGGGCTTTGGGAGTTCCCGCCAAGAGATCTCTTCATTCACATAAGAGGGGCTTTCCAGAGAGAGTGGATTGCCTGGGATCCCACAATGTAAACTTCAGCAATATCCATGGCTGTGTGATCCACTTTAGTGGCACATAATGAGCCAGGGGATTAGGTTGGATCCAGTTAGCTTTGCCTTCACTGAGTTATAAGTCTCAGCTTCCAACCAATCTTCTGGTGAGCAGGGAGCTTCTGGGGAGAGTGAGGAACTGTAAGATTCCTCACACCTTACTTTGGGAAAGCTAGGAAGGGAAGGGGAGGGAGGGAGAAAGGAGGGGAGAAGGGAAGGGAAGGGAGGGGAAAGAGAAGGGAAAGGGAGGGAAGGAGAAGGGAGAGGAGAAGGGAAGGGGAGGGAGGGTAAAGAGAAGGGAAGGGGAGGGAGGGGAAAGACAAGGGAAGGGAGTGGGAAGAGAAGGGAAGGGAGGGGAGGGAGAAGGGAAGGGGAAGAAGGGAGAAGGAAAGGAAAGGAGTGGAAAGAGAAGGGAAGGGAGGGGAGGGAGAAAGGAGGGGAGAAGGGGAGGGAGAAAGGAGAGGAGAGAAGGGAAGGGAGGGGAAAGAGAAGGGAAGGGGAGGGAGAGAGAAGGGAGGGGAGAAGGGAAGGGAAGGGAGGGGAAAGAGAAGGGAAGGGGAGGGAGGAGAAAGAGAAGGGAAGGGAGGGGAAAGAGAAGGGAAGGGGAAGAAGGGAGAAGGGAAAGGAAGGGAGTGGAAAGAGAAGGGAAGGGAGGGAGGGAGAAAGGAGGGGAGAGAAGGGAAGGGAAGGGAAGGGAGGGGAAAGAGAAGGGAAGGGGAGGGAGAGAGAAGGGAGGGGAGAAGGGAAGGGAAGGGTGGGGAAAGAGAAGTGAATGGGAGGGAGGTGAAAGAGAAGGGAAGGGAGGGGAAAGAGAAGGGAAGAGGAAGAAGGGAGAAGGGAAAGGAAGGGAGTGGAAAGAGAAGGGAAGGGAGGGGAGGGAGAAAGGAGGGGAGAAGGGGAGGGAGAAAGGAGAGGAGAGAAGGGAAGGGAAGGGAGGGAAAAGAGAAGGGAAGGGGAGGGAGAAAGAAGGGAGGGGAGAAGGGAAGAGAAGGGAGGGGAAAGAGAAGGGAAGGGGAGGGAAGGGAAAGAGAAAGGAAGGGGAGGGAGGGAGAAGGGAAGGGAAGGGAGTAGAAAGAGAAGGGAAGGGAAGGGAGTGGAAAGAGAAGGGAAGGGAGGGGAGGGAGAAAGGAGGGGAGAAGGGAAGGGAAGGGAGGGGAAAGAGAAGGGAAGGGGAGGGAAGGGAAAGAGAAAGGAAGGGGAGGGAGGGAGAAGGGAAGGGGAGGGAGGGAGAAGGGAAGGGAAGGGAGTGGAAAGAGAAGGGAAGGGAGGGGAGGGAGAAAGGAGGGGAGAAGGGAAGGGAAGGGAGGGGAGGGGATGAGAACAGAAGGGAAGGGAAGGGAAAGAGAAAGAAGGGAAGGGAGAGGAAAGAGAAGAAAAGGGGAAGGAGGGGGAAGGGAGGGGGAAGGGAAGGGAGGGGAGATGGGAAGGGAAGGAAGAAGGGGGGAGAAGGGGAGGAGAGGGAAGAGAGGGATAAGGGAAGGGGTATGGAGAGGAGGGGCGGGGGCGGGAAGGGGAGGATGAGGGAGGGGAGGGGGGTCATTTGTACCCTGAGGAGGGGAGTCTTTCCAAGGGGAAGCAGACTCAACTTCTATGGAGATCACTATATTGTTTACCATGCTGAGAGTTTTCCACTGTTCTGAGCTTTTCTTAGCACAAAGCAGGTATTCAAATAACTGTTATGAAGTTAATGAGCCATCATCATTACCTTATGATATAGGTACTAAACAGCCCCATTTAACAGGTAGGAGAGTTTAGGCCTGAGTTCAGTATTTTGCCCAAGACCATACACATACAGAAGTCACCGACAAGGGGCGGGATTCAAACCTAGATATGTTCAGTTCCGTAGCCTACCCCCTTTGCATGTGCGTTATGCTTCCAACCCCAGAAGGTCAACGTGCCTGTTTGTCTTTGAGAAAGTTACACCCGAGAAGCTGCTGGATCGGAGAATCAAGAGCATGGCAAAAGATGTGATTTTATAATTTCCATACTTCCTTCATCCACCTACTCTCTCCACCTCCCAATTCTGCTGCTAGACACGTTCTATTACGTGCATTTGATAGAGGAGGAAACAGGCATACAGAGATTGTCTGACTTGTTCAAGACCTCACAATTTGTTAGGATCTACTGGAGCCTCTGGTCTTAAAAAAAAAGACCCTCGAGTCTGTTAGGGAGACTTTTGTCCACAGCAGCCAAGGCTCAGCAAGGAAAACAAAAAGATCAGCAATGGACTTTGTATTGTTGAGAGCAGTTAAGAATTTTTGAAAGTAGATTTGAACTCAAGTACGAACATTTAGTACTGAGTTATCTGTTGCAAACAACCAATTTTAACAAAGGAGCCAAGTTGCGGCCCATAGTATGTGAGGAAGATGCTTGAAATGAGGGCTAGGAACGAAAAATGATACAGTGAAGAGATAGGAACATGGGAAAGTCTAGATATGGATAAGAAAAAGAACAGCCAGTGACACAAGTAGGCATTGTTTTTCAGGGGAGAAAATGAGGTTACTGAAGACTGATAAAGTTGTTTTGTATTTGTATAGCAGCAAGGTCTTCGTTACTTATTTCCTACCCTGTGGCCTTCATGGGACAAAGAGCAACTGATTCTACAAGCTGAGGGTCCTTCTGCATGCTGCCTTGCGTTTCGTTTTTCCCATAAAGCCGCCTGTCCTGGGGTAAGTCAGTCAGAGGGAAACTGTGGGGTAGGGTGAGACCTTTGGGGGTGAGGTGAGACCCCCAGGGATGGGGAGAGACCCCTGGGGGTGGGGTGAGCCTCTGATCTCCTGGGCTGGGGAGGTGGGAAAAGGGATCCTTCAGGTTAGGGCAGCCAGCCTAGCTTAACTGATCTGGGCCAGTGAGAAACTATTTCAATAAAAAGACAGATGGAGCATGGACCCTGTGGTTGGCCCTCTGACCACCATGTGTGTGTGCTCCCACACACATGCACCCCTAGACAAATGAAAAAAAATAACATAAAGTCTCTGGCCACCATGTGCATGTTCTCCCTCACACACGCACCTCTAGACGAATGAAAAAATAAAGTCTCCTCAGAGGTAAAGGAAAGCGTTTGATGAACGTTCAGCAAGTCTACAACTCTATACTGTTTTTTAATGGAAAAAAAATGCTTAAATTTTCTAAACAACTGGGCGCGGGGTGGGGGTGGGGGTGGGGGTGGGAGTGGGAGTGGAGGAGAAGGAGATTGTACTGAAGCCAGTAACAGGATTTCAGAGGGCTTCCTTTTAAAGCCAGGCCCAACTGGTCAACTCAGGAAGAGTTTGTGGTAAGGCTGCAAAATGTGACCTCTTTAAGAGGAACTGAACTTTGAAAGAGGGTCCCAGTGACTATAGAATCCAAACTGCCAGGACTGAAATGAACCCTAAGCTCCAAATCTAGCCCACTCTCTAAACAGAAGGAAACTGAGGCTTTGTTTAAATGCCTTACAACTGATTGATGGCAGCACTCGGGTTTATGCTCTTCAAAAATTCTGGAGTCCTCTATGGAGATTCAGGTTTTACACATTTATTTATTTGTTTTTTTAAATGACATTTTACTGGGGCTAAAGAGATGGCTCCAGGATTAAAAAATGTTTGTGGGTCTTCCAGAGGACTCTAGTTAGGTCTGAAGTATTTCCACTTTTGGGCAGCTCACAACAGCCTCTTAACTCCAGCTCCAGGGGATCCCACGCCCTCTTCTTCCCCCACTGGTAACTGCACACACATGGCATACATACATGCGTGCACACACAGACACACACATACAAATACATCTTTTTAAAAAAGCCATCCCCACCACCCCCTCACGCCCCACCTCCCACCCCGCAACCAAAAGCTATTTTCCTTTTTGGTCCCAGTTATGTCTGGAGATCATAGAAATGACTTTTTCTTCACCTCTCTCCCCTTGCCTTGTCATCCATTTTCTTGAGTCATGACTGTTGATCTACAGGCTTCTCTTTGAACCTTGTCCTCACACTATCAGCCTTATCTACCGTCGTAGTTTCTAAAACTCCATGAGCTCTTCCTCTGTGCGAGCATGTGCTGCCATCCACACATCAACTCTTGTATTCCTCATGTGCTTCCTTTACTCTCTCAAGTGGATCACACAGCAATGTGCACTGGGGCAGGCCCAGCCACCTGCCATCATCCATTAAGTGTTCTTGCTGAGCACTGAGACCAGTGGGGACTCTGCTTCCAAGGTGGCCTTTCATTACCCAGCCCCTAACGGCTAGGGATTCTTGTGCCTAAGAAACACACAGCTTTCAGCTCTCCTGCCGCTCATTACCACCTTTTTCCTGAGGTAGTGGTCCCCAGTGAGAAGAGCTTTGCAAGTGTCATAATTCCTTCTAGTGGCAGTCAGTCCTGTTTCTTTTCCTGCTTAGGAATGGTGTGAAGTAAATGAATAAATGTCTGTGAAATGCTTGGAACACAGTCCCTTCTATTGGCTATTTTTGTGGAGGAAATCAGGAAACTCCATTACTCTCTAGATGATTTGTTGTATTATTTGTAATTATATACACGTGGATAGGCCTGCGTGTGAGGACGTGCACACCGCTACTTGTGACTGAGGAGGCCAAGGCCTATGGTGTCCTTGGAGCCAGTTACAGCTGGTTGTGAACCACCCAGTGTGGGTGCTAAGGATTGATTTCAGATTCTCTTCAAGAGCAGTACATACTCATAATCACTGTGCCCTCTCTCCACTGCTCCTCCTGAGAATTCTTGTCTTAAAATGTTATTTCATAGCACATGATAAAAGGGGATGAGAAGCTGTCTCTTTGTAATGTGGTGAATGAGGAAAAAAAAAGAGAAAAGGGTGAAGGGTATTGAAAAGCATAAGTCACATGATAGGCCCTCTGGAAAGTAAAGAGAAGTACAAGGCAGACCCAGAGAAAAGCAGCGGGACAACTCCAGCCCTGCAGCTCCCCATCAGAGGAGGGGAAGCAGAAGCCTCCTCCAAAAGGTAAGGCATTTGGCACACGGCTGAAGGAGACTGGCTACTGTGAAAACAGCTGCACCAGATGAGCAATTATCTCTGCTGTGGGATATAGTCCTTTGAGTATATACATGTGTCCAAGATTCACACAGCTGGGTCATATGTGATTTCGAGAGTTAATCTTTTGAGAGACCTCCATGTTGATTTCCATACTGGCTAAACTGGTTTACACTCCCCCCACCCAAACACTGAATAAGGACCCCCTCTCACCCCCCACAGCCTTATCGGCATTCGTTTTCTGAAGATAGCTATTCTGATATCAGTGAGAGAGAATCTCAGAGTAATTTTAATTTACGTTTCCCTGATGGTTAAGGATGTTGAGCACCTTTTAAAGTATTTATTGGGCTTTTATATTTCTTTTCTTTTTTTAAAGAAAAACCTTTTTTATTGAAATTTTTTTCATACACTGTATTCCAATCATGTTAACGACATGCCTATTAGCAAAACAAGAGTAGATACCCTCCCTAGGGCCTATGACACCCCCAGTTTGGTGAGGTTTATCGTAGCATGTCTGAATTCTTCCTGTGGAATGGGCTTTAGATCCAAAAAAAAAAAAAAAGGTAGTTGGTTGCTCTGAAAACAGTCATGCCACTATCGAAACAGTGTACACATCTTCCCTGGCTGGTTGATAATGTAACTCATAGGATTTACTTCTAGGTAAGACCATTAATGACTTTTCTCCACCAGTAGCCTGCATGACATCTTCCCCTGCTATGAAAAATTAGCTAATAAGGAAGAAACTTCCAGGTAAGTTCCAGCAACAGAAGAGTGTATGTCTTCAGCAACAGTATCATCTCATCTAGTTCTAGTGGAAAACAAAGAGCAATGACAATAGTTTGTATGGCTTAGAGCCTTTGGGGTCTCCGGTACCTGTGGGAGGTATCCCATACCTGGCATTCAAATTTTTCTTAAATAACATGACATCTGGGAGCAGCATTATCCACCCGCACAGGGTGCGTCTGTTCAAACTCTTTTGTAAAGTTGTCTTTTTAATTAGCTTACCAAAAGTTTTACATATAGCTTTTTTATACAAATTGCACTGCGTGTAATCTTCTCCCAGCCCCTTGTCTCCTCCATTACCCACAATCCATTGTCACTCAAACCTTTTCACCCCCAGTATTCCCTGACTCTACTTTCCTATCTCATATGTTCCACCGTTCTTTCTCTCTTCCAACCCCTAATGGTCCCTTTCCTGGATGTTTTGTGTCAGGAATTTTTTTTTGTATTTAACATTTCCTTTTACTGATATATCTATCTCTTTTATAGTATCTTCAACTCCTGAGATTCTCTCCTCTAAATCTCTCACACTCTGTTGCTGTAGCTTGCCTCTGTAGTTCCTGATCACTTTTTTAGATTTGTTATTTTCAAAATCCCCTCTGTTTCTGTTTTCTTTATGACTCTCATTTCCATTTTTCAGGTCTTGAACAGTTTTGTTTGTTTTCTTTAATTGTTTGCTTGTTTTTCTTGGCTTTCTTTAAGGGATTTATTCATTTCTTCTAATTTTTTGTTTGTGCTTTCTTGGCTTTCTTTTACGAATTTACTCAATTCCTCTCATTGTTTGTCTTTTCATCTATTTCTTTGAGGGATTTACTCATTTCCTCTTTAAGGGCCTCTATTTTCTTCATAAAGATGGTTTTGAGATGTTTTTCTTGTGCTTCAGTTGTGTCAGGGTGTAGTAGGATAGTTGGGCTCTGGTGGTGACATACTGCCCTGGTTATTGTTGATTGTGCTCTTACTCTGGCGGTTAGGCATCTGGGTTTGGGGTGATTGTAGGTTTAGGTGCCAAATGCCTGGGTTTGCCTTTATTGGATGAGTGTTTTTTTTCTTGCTTTTTTTTCTCTTTCTTTGTTTCTTCTGTGGTCTTCTGTTCTTTGTATCCTCTTATCTAGCCGGAACTCACTGCCTGGACTGGGAGCTGGGACTTGGCTACTTTTTCTCTGGCTGGCTGTCCTGGCCTGTGATCTTCTTCTGGCTGGTTGGCCTAGTCTACATTAGTCTTTCCAATGGAGTAGGTTGTGATGATGCTAAAGTCTGGTTCTTCAGTTGACTTAAGTTTTGATAGCACTGGCATCTGTCTTGTGGGCAGAGGAGGTAGGGCTGGAGGAGATTAGGGAGGGGCTAAAGAGGAGTTGGTTGTGGGAACTGAACCAAGTGTTCTGCAGGCAGGGTGCCTATCTGGTTTGTTCTCTTGCTAAGGCTGTAATGGTACTAGGATCTGTCTGCAGGAATTCTGGCCTGGGAGGTGGGGCTCTCTGGAAAAGATTTTACTAGCTCAAGGAATAATTGCAAAAATTGATAAATGAGATTCTGTGAAATTAACAACATACAGCAAAAGAAACAGTTAGCCAAAAGAAGAGACAGGCTGCAGAATGGGAGAAAATCTTTGCCCACTATTGAGACAGGGGCTTAATATCTAGAATATATAAAGAACTACAAAAATCAAACACCAAAACAACAAATCATCCAACAAATAAACAGGCCAAAGAACTGAACAGAAAACAATAAACACAAATGGCAAACACATTTTTTAAAAAAAGTGTTCAACATCAGGGAAATGATAATTAAAGCAGTGTGAAGATTCCCTCTCACCCCAGTCATTGCAAATTCTGGCAAGGATGTGGGGAAAGAGAAATCCATGCACACTACTGATAGATATGTAAACTTGCGCAAGGACTATGAGGATCAATATGGAGGTTCCTCAAAACACCATGAACAGAACTACCATATGATCCAGCTCTACCACTGTTGGGTATATACCCAAAGGTATCTCAGAGATATACAACTATGTTTACTATAACACTCTTCACAAAAGGCGAGAGGAAGAGTCAGCTCAGTTGTCGATATACAGATAAATAGGTGAATAAAATGTTTTATACACACTCTGTGGAGTTTTATTCAGCCATAAAGAATGATTCTATGCCATTTGCAGGAAAATGGATGGGCATGGAGAATATTGGGTTAGCAAAAGGTCAGACAAGTATTCTCTGTGTGTTTCTCTATCTGTCTCCTCTCCTTTTGTCTCCTCTATCTCTGTCCCTCTGTGTCTCTGTCTCTCTCAATCTCTGTCTCTGTCTCTCGTAAGCTATGAGAAACAAAGAAAAACAAAGCACTAAGCAGTACTTTTCCATGGTCTGTGCTTCAGTTCCAGCCTCCAGGTTCCGACCCTGACTTCCCTCCATAATGGAGTATGTCTTGGGACTTGTAAGCTGAACTTTCCTCTCCAGGTTGCTTTTGGTCATAGTGTTTTCCACAGCAATAGAAGACAAATTAGAACAGGGTTTCCTACAGATAGGGTATCATCACTATAAAGCCCAGTGTTCAGAAACCTACTATGAAGCCTTGAATTCAAAACCCTCCTACCTCTACCCCTTTCTTGCTGGGATTATGGGTACATAACACTAAGCTGTGAACTCATGTGCTTTCTTTTTTTTTTTGTCATCAGGGAGTGGATCATTTTATATAACATTCCTGGTTTTAGAGGTTGCAGGTTTTACTTTTAACTTCACAACTTGTATGTGCCATTATTCACTATGTGAGCATGGGCCGTTACTTAGCCTTTCAGCCTGCATATTTTCATGAAGGAAAGGGTGAGAATGAATAGTACCTACCTCAGAAGAAAGCCCCGAGGACTCAGGGACTCAGTGACTCAGTGAGAAGGTTTTTTGAGAAAAACACTTCAGCATCAGCACTTGCTCAGTGCCCAGTAAACAGCAAGCACTCACCGTTTTTATCTTGTCACTGCGTCCACAGCATCTAAAGCACATCTGGAGCACATCCCGTGCATTCCCACAGAGTCTGAGTGTGGTGAAGGGGAGAGGCCCTGAGGACTAACGTTCTCACTTGGTTGTATGCTTCAAGGGAACGAGTCTGACAGGAGCCATTTCAGGCAAAGTAGAAGGCAGTGGCATGGGTGGGGTAGAAGAAGATGTTTGGGGCCAGAGTGCCTTAAGATCACTCTGCTCATATGTGAGATGGCAGCTGTCTCCTTTCCCGTTTGAAGGAATGCCTATGGTGTTAAGATCTAAGGAAATTGGAGGCCTAGGGGGTTTATAAATATGACTGTAACTGAGAACGTCCTCGGATCCCATTTTCTTGGAGACATTTTTATTTCCCATTTTTATATCCCACTGGGGATGGCAGAATCACCTCTCCTTAGGCCAATCTCTCCCTGTTAAGATGGAGTTTCTTCAGAGATCACTCTATTTCATGCCAGACAGAAGTCAGAGAACAGAGGCTATTTGTCCAGGCCGGGGTGTAGGGGGTGGGTCATGTGCACGTTGTGCCTTCCAACTCACGTACAATGCAGTAAAGTCTTTCAAGATGAAACCAAAAAGTTGCAAGTTGCCTTCGCAAAGGGTACAGATTATCCAGCGTGGGATGAAGGCACATTGCTGACGCCTGTTTTCTCATCTTTGTTTATTGCTTCCATATCTAAGGTCCAGGAAGTGCCTTCTGGGACCCTCCCTCTCTAGTGCATGCTGCTGGCTCCTCTCCCTCGTGCCTCTGGATTCTAAGGGCAGAGAAGAACTGAGTCAAATCCCACAGATTCCAACCAGATAGGGGAAAATTCATAGCCCACACCTACAACCTCTTTTCTTTCTTCTACTCTTGTTCTCTCCCCAGGCTTTGAAGACTTTCACTTCCTCCAAGTCATATATTATTGGCTGTTAGGAAATATACCAGCAGTAACCATAACAAACAAATCATTTAAAAAAATATCAGAAGCACCTTGGTTGAAATAGAGGCGAAGACTGGTGGGGAGTTTGAGGATACAGCTCTTGACATGTGCACTTTGCAACACCCCCATCCAGACTTTGCCTCCAAATTTCAATCACTTCTCATTAATACTGTCAAATTACAAACCTGTCAATGGATGAATACATTTATTAGGTCAGAGCCCTCAGGTTCCAATTATCTATCTTATTTTAAGAAAAGGTCTTTCTATGTGATCACTATGTAGGCCAGGCTGGCCTTGCACTCACAGCTATTCTCCTGCCTCTGCCTCCCAAGTGTTGGAATTAAAGGCGTGCACCACCACTGCCCATCGAGTCAACTCTTAATGATTCTCTCCACCAGTTGGTCTTCAACAATGCCTTTGAGGAAACATTTCATATTCAAACTCTAACAAACAATGAGGCTAGCCTAAACTTGTGAACTCAAGCATCCTCCTGCCTCAGCCTTTTGAGTGCAGGGATCACAGGCATGCACTTCCATGACTACCTATAAGGCCTCTGGTTTCTTGATGGCTGTTAACCAAAGGTTGTTCTCAGCTAAGAAATGTTCCCTGCCATTCTTTGCCATGCAGGTCTTTACAACAGGACAATTTGTCTATGAAGGCCAACAGAAAAGCATCTGCTACAGCTTCAAACCTCTGACTTCCATAGCTAACATCTAGACCCCCTTTTATATGGCTCACAAAATTAGGTTAGGTTCACCCACATTGACTGTTTAGCACTGGACAACCAATTGGTTTGCTCTTCCCCGGGAGACTATTGAATGGTTTTGAGAACGTAAGACTAACTGCTTCCAAACAGCATCCTCCATTCTAGAAAGACAACAAAGCTGCAAGTGAAGTCTTCTGAAGCCTTGAACCTTCATAACCCTGGAAGACAGGCCCTCTTCCGGTGTTTTACCTCCAGAACCTTTGCAATCTTTAAGCAAAACAGCAAGAAGGAAAGGGTAGCTCTGGGGCAGCCCAGGGAAGCAAGCACGAATCTTTGCTTTCATTCTTGTGTGTGTATGTGTAGTGCTAGGATCAAATCCAGAGTTGTGTGCATGCTTCTGTACTGAGGTACACTTCAGTCCAGCATGTACTTTTACAATGACTCAATAATGCATTTTTATATCTCTGCTGGGCCGGACTTGCTAATGGCCATTTTACATGAAGGTCTTGGCATAAAAATATGAATTTTTCTCTTTTCCTTACTTGTCTTACCAGTTTTTTCTCATAGGCTTTCATGCAAAGAACTCCTTTACTTGAACTGTGTCTCAAATTGTCTCCATACGTTTAAACAAAAGGACTGCTTTTTGTATTGACTCAGAATTGGCACCCCAGTACCCCAGTCTGTGTCCTCTTGCATCCATCTTTCATGTAGTGAGTACCTTGTATGCTTGGTACTACTTGGTAATAATGCTACTCTGATAAGCAAAATGTCCCTGTCCACCAGGTGATTCCAGCTATGGAAGATAAATGTGCAAAGGGCCAAGAGCATGATGGGTGGACATGGGTATTTGAGTCATAAAGAACGTGAGGGAACATAAGGGTATGGAAATTTACGAAGATGGTGTTCCAGGCATAATGGATGGACTGTGTACAGTTCAGATAATGGGGAGCCCCTGAGTGAATAGAAAGCTAAACCTTTACTCTTTACGTAGCAGAAAGTTGGTGAATAAGTTTAAGCGGAACAAGGGGCTAATGAAACTGGTGTTGTGACAGTTTACTGTGACAAAAAATGTAAAATAGACCATTAATATTTTATAGTGGTTCCATGCTGGTGGAATATTTTGTTCAAATCGAATTCAATAAAATAACCTATTAAAATTATTAAAACTAATTTCACCTGTTTTCAGGGCTGTACCTTTTAAAAGTGTCGCTGCTAGAGAATTTTACATTGTGCGTGCGGCTTACAATTGTGTTTCTGATAACGTTTGCTGCACTAGGACATTATTGTCGATAAAGAAGAGGGCCAAGGACAAAGCCCCAAGTACAAGTTTCAAAATCATGTCTAGGAGAATGGGCCATTAGAGGATCCGGGGAAGGAGCAGCCAATAGAAAAAAAGGAAAGTTCTGGGAGTGTGGTGTTCTGAACAGAAACAGATACAAATGTTTTTAAAGGGGAGGGTGGAAGAGAGAGAGATGCTGTGAGGAGAGGCTGGCTTTAGCCAGAACATTTCTGCAGTGGAGACGGTAGGAGGTAGTTTCGGAGCCCTCGCTGGGAAGAGGACAAGAGAACTCTGAGCAAAGCCATCTTAAGAGTGAGTAGAGACAACTCTTGGGTTTTGTGCTAAGGAGACCAAGAAAGATGGGGAGGTAACGGGGAAGGATTTTACAGTGAAGGGAGATTATTCAGTTTGTTGTGAGCACTGGTTTGGTGAGGAGGAAAGATGGTCCACAGGTCTGGCCCGATTGGCCTGACTAGGTGGTCGCTGGTGGTGATGTTCTCAGGCATTTAGGATTTAGGCATTGAACTCCAGGGTTAAGTGATGTTGCTCTTTGTAGTGGAATTGAATTGCAGGGGTGTCAAATACCCCTTTGGCTTTCTTTTTCCTTGTTTCCCTTTAGTGGTTTCCTTCTATCACTGGTGATGGTGAGTCAAGGACCTTGTGAGTCTAAGATGGCTGGGCATTATGTGCAACGGGCTCCTTTTCTATGGGGTTCTGAAGTTCAGATGTAATTTCTTTGCCTCCATGAGGTGTGAGTGCCAGGGAGAGCTGCTAATGTTTGTTAAGATGGCCACGAGTGTCCCAGTGATTCCTCATCCATCACTCCTCAACACCCCCCCCAAGGCCCAGGCAAGATATCCTGTGTATCCATGCATCGTGTCCTCTGGTCACTGGTCATTTCCTATTACTGCGATATTTTACTGTCTTTTTTAGAGATATTTATCCCTAGTGGCAATTGCATTTGTATATTTTTCTTGAACAGTTTAAGAATAACTTAAGGAGAAGGAACAAGGAGAAATGGTTTTGTTGTATCCTATATATCAATGGAATCATCTTTTCTTCTGGCCTTTTTTTTTTTTTTTAGTGGCTTTACCGTGAGTTTACCATGGCTGACTCATTAAGTGAAGTGTCCAGCAGCATGGAAGCTTTGGAAGGCACCGAGGATGGTAAGTCACCCACTAAAACGTTAATGACTAGAACTAGGTTTACTATGTACTGCCATTCTTCCCGTCCCCTGGTGTTACCAGAAACAGGGCCCTTAGAGAAGAATAGAGGTTGGAAAGAGGTCTTAAGGGAGGGGCCAGGGACACAAAAATGTAATAGAATACATGTTACACGAAAACAAAATGGAGGCTATTAGGCCTAGAAAGCAGACCAGCAGGAGAGGATGGAAGAGGGTGGGGTATGGAGGGGAGGAGCAACAGGGCCTGGAATCTTTGCCAAATACAAGCTTTTGTTCCCTAATGCAGAAAAAATCACCTAACTGGAACTGAACCACAGTGTCACAGACTCCATTAAGGTTTCAGTGCAGATAGTAAATCAGATTCAACCAAGGGAGGGGATTGTAATGAGGACTGTGGGGGGGGGGGAGGTTGTAGAAACAAAAGAGGCCACCACAGACATCTAAATTCAGAGCATGAAAGGTCTCATATGCACATCCTAGATTTTAATGTTTATGGGTATGTGGGTGTGAAGGCAGAAAGGCAGCCATGATGGAGTGTGGCGAAGAGGAAGGGAGAAGGCTAACAGAACACAGCAACAGGCTGCTGGGAGTGGAAGGGGCGGGGACAACAGGATGGGATAGATTGGTGGGAGGAGAATCAACAAGAAAGCCATATTTGAGAACGCCATGATGAAACCTAATACTTCGCATGCTAATTGAAAAATAAAAATACTAAATTAAAAAACTAAAAATAAGTATCGTTTGCAAACCTTCCTCAAATTTGTATTCATTGGCTAAATTGTGGTGCCATCTATGAGTGATAAGAACCTGAGTGAAATAATAGAAACTGAGAGATAAGTCACAAACTGATTACTGGTTACATCTTCCTTTTTTATTATTAGCGTATATTGATTATGCAAAATAACGGGTTTCATTGTGAAGTCTTTATTTATGCATGTAATGTAATTTTAATATGGTTACACCATCACTATTTCTCTCCCCAGAAGCCCATTAAAAAAAGGAACTATGAGACACAAAGTGAGACTGACTTTCTAAACACAGACCAAATGTTATAGTTGATTGGGTTGTTTTTGTTTATTGAGTATTCTTTAGTCATATATGGCTCAAAGGCTATCTAAAAAGGCAGAGAGGAACTTCCTCCTGGCTTCCTGGAGGGTTGAGAACACAGGATACTGAGATTGCTCATGGAGACTTGAGGGATCCTAATCTCTTATTAGACACTCCAGAACATTTAAGAAATGGATGTTTGGGTGAATGAATGAATAAATGAGTGAAATGACGCTTCACCAAAGCAGACCCAACAGCGCCATCTATTGACTGAGACTGGAGCCTGCAGAAGAGGACAATGTTGCAGTAATCTCGATGAAAGGTGGAGAGAGGAAAATGTCTTTGGTCTGTTCTCTAGAATTTTCAAAAGATCACATTAGTTTTGTTTAGAACTAGTACTAGCCAGATAATAAAATGGCCATTTGGAGATAGTAGGGAGGAAAAGTTGGAAGTGTGCGTGACTGTGTGTATGTTATGTGTGTGTATGTATGTTTCCCAAGTAGCAAAGCAAAAGAACAAGGTCGCCATTTTATATCATGCATTTTAAAGCTAAGTTCAGTCCAGATGAGACGGACTGCTCATGTGCATAATGAGTAAGCAAATGCAGGGAGCAGCAGCAACAATGTCTTCACTGGATGTAGTTGTGATCTCTTCTGCAGGTGGCAGGATGCCGCTTTTAAAAGGCTGTTTTGTGGCATGTGACGCATTCATTTGTGTCTTTACTGCATAGTGATGTTGAAAGTTGCTTGCTGTTTGGAAATTGGTTTGGACACAGAAATCAATGGCTTTGTTAAGAGAAAGCCAGATAGCTGTCAGCTGTCAGTTGTCAGTGCTGTGTTCACTGGCTACAACAGTGACACCTTGTGGTGACATGAGTTATAGGAGTATAGGTGACATGAATATTGCTGGGTAGGTACAAGGGGAGTTTTTTACCCTACCTGCCTAACTACCCTTTGTATTTTTAGTGGCGTTTGAAAACCAGCATTTTGTGACTCATCTTCTGGCAATTTAAAGGCAACTCTTACAAAAAAAAATCTTGAAAGGTGTATTTATATACCCAAATATCAAACATCTTTATCTGGCAAACATCTTCAATTGTATAAGGATTTCAAAAATGTGTGTCTAGCAACTGGTTACTGTCTAAGATGGTGCCTGATTTTCAAGCCACTGCTCAGGATCAGTGAACATCCAACACACTGTATTTGCCAACTAGGTCTCTTTGTGTTGCCTCCAAATCCCTGCAAACCCCATATTCACAGCAGCTAGCCCCCAAGGGTACAAGGGAAGCATTCCTTATACTCTAGTGCCCCTAGTGGAAGGAGACATGCATTGTTTACAATATTTTGAGTCCTTGGAAAATAAGTTGTTTCTTCCCCTCAAAGAGTGCAGAATGTGCAAAAAACTGGAATCTGTACATATTGAAATTCTAGCTCACAAGTCATCTTGTTAATTTAGGAACGTAAATGTGTGTGAGTGTGATTTTGTCTGCTAGGGTCATGATTATGTTTGGTAAATTTGGTTTCATGGCCTTAACAGTTTATTAGAACTATTTTTACTCAGCTATTGTCCTGTTTGCTGGCAGTGTTACAAATGGAGTTACCGGATGTTGATGCTTCTCTCTTGTCTTTGCTGGTTTGTATAAGAAGTGAGCTTGCAACTTCAAAGTTTCTAGCTTCGCTTTCCTGCATTCCCTAGGATTTTGAAGCAAAAGGGGCAGTAGGTCTGCATTTCTAAGAATGGTGAATGTTCATAAAGTCAATCTTGTTCTTCCTCTTTGGAAAGTGGATGGCAGTGCCTCTAATGGCTGAAATGTAGCAGGTTCTTTCCTGATTGGCCCAACTCTTGGTGTGTTGGAGCTGGCTCAGACTGGCTGAGACTGGCTCACACTGGTTCAAGCTGGTTTCAGGAACTGATTCAAAATGGCTGTGGTGAAAGTGTTTCCACTGCACCAAAAAATAGAGTGCAGACCATGGCTTCCCCTCTCGGAAGAGCTAGATGTGATACATTTTCTAGCACAAAACAGCAATTGTGATTGGAGCAATTAGAACTGCACCTGTAAACCTCAGGCCTATAATCCCAGCATTCCGGGTGTAGAGGTGTGAAGATCCAAGGGTTTGAGGTCAGTCTCATCTATAAAGTTAGATCCTGTTTTTTTTTTTATAAACCTCATAATTTCCTAGATTTCAGAAGTTAGAAGATTAAAAAAAAAAAAAAAGCCAAGCCTGGGGTGAGGGCACCCGACTGCAGACCAGCACTTGGAGGCAGAGGCAGGAGGATGACGAGCTCTGAGGCTAGCCTCGTCCACCAAATAAGACCCTATTTTTTAAAAGCCCTCACAAGTTTGATTTAAGAAATTAAAATCTTTTCCCAGTCCTTTACTCTGGGCAATGTTTATCTTTGAGGGTTGAGGTATGTTTCTTGTATGTAGCAGAAGGCTGGATTCTGTTTTTGAACCCGTTCTGTTAGTCTGTGTCTTTTTAGTGGGGAATTGAGTCCATTGATGTTGACAGATATCAAAGACCAATGATCGTTAGGGCTTGTTATTTTGTATTTGTTAGTTTTAGTGTGTGTGTGTGTGTGTCTTTAAAAAATATGGAACACTTCATGAATTTGCATGAATAGTGAGACCCCACCCCCTATTTTGAAGCCCTCACAACTTTGATTTAAGAAATTAGAAACTTAAGAACACCTAGACGTGTGGTAGCACAAGCCAGCGATGCCAGCACTCAGGATGTCGGAGACAGGAGGATCATGAGTTTCAGGCCAGCCTGGACTACAGTGTGAGACCTTGGCTTTTAAACTCCCACCAATTCCCAGATTTAAGAATTTTAAGGTGTAGCCTGCATTGATGGCCTACAATATATCGCTAGGGTGTAGCTAAGCCTGGGGTGATAACATTCGCCTACAATACCAAAGTCCAGATGTGGAGGGAAAAAGATCCAGAGGTTGTGGATAAGCTGAGCTATAGAGTAAGACTCAGTTTTTTAGCCACTACAAATTCCTAGATTAAAGAAATTAAAAGAGAAAAAGAGGTCATACTTGAGGCTTGCTATATTGGAACTCTGGGTGTGGAGGTAAGAGAATCCCAGATTTGAGGACAGCCTGGTCTACAGAGTGAGAACCTGGTGTTTTTAATTCCCACAATTTCCTAGAATTAAGCATTTAAAAGGTTAAAAGAGGTGATCACACCTGGGATGGTGGCACAGGCCTGCAATACCACCCCTGGGGATGTGGAAGCCAGAGGATTGAGTTTAAGGACAGCCTAGGCTACATAGAGAGGCCTTTAAACACACACACACACACACACACACACACACACACACACACACACAAATTCCGTACATTTAACAAATGAAGACATTAAAGAGAAGGTCAAGCCTTGGTACATTAGATGGCACAGGCCTGTAATATCAGTACTTGTGTGGAGGCTGGAGGATCAAAAGCATGAAGCTAGCCTAGGCTACATATTGGGACCTTTAAAAAAAACTCACAATCTCATAGGAGTTGGTGACACAGGGCAGCAATACCAGAATGTAGGTTTGGAGTCTGGAGGCTCAGGAGTGTAAGGCTGACCTCCACCACATAGAGAGGGTCCATTTTTGTAAAGCCTCACACTTTTGTAGATTTAAGACATTACAAGTTTAAAAGAGAAGCAACGTCTAGGTGGAGTCACAGGCCTGCGATACCAGTACTTGGTGTGTGGAGGCAGGAGGATTGAAAGTTTGAGGTCTGTTTTTTTTTAACCCCTAGAATTTCCTAGATTTACAAAGTTTAAATATTAAAAGACAAAGTCAGGCCTGGGTGGTGACACAGGCCTGCAACCACAGCAGTGGACATGCAGCGACAGGAGAATTGAGAGGTTTGGGCCAGCTTGGGCTACAGGTTTCTTGTTTGTTGATTTTTTTTTTTTAAACCTGCACACTGTCCTAGATTTAAAACATTAAAAGATTAAAAGGGAAGGCCACGCCTGGGGTGGTAGCACAGGGTTGCTATACCAGCCCTCTGCTGCACAGTCAGGGGAACCTGCATTTGAAGCCACCCTGGGCTACAGAGTATGACCCCAGATCTTTTTTTTTTTAATCCCCACAATTTCCTAGATTTAAGCAATTAAAAGAATAAAGATAAGGCCATACCTAGGGGTGGGTAGCACAGGCCTGTAATGTCAGCGCTGGGAAGGGTGAGGTAGGAGGGTTACGATTTTAAGATCAGCTAGTCTATGTAGCGACATCCTGAGTCTTCCCTTCAACAAACTCAAATAAACGAAAATAGAAAATGGTAGAAGGATGAAGGCCAAAAATTAAATGAAATGCGGAAGGGCTTTCTCAGCCATTGAAATTGACAAGCAAGTACATACCTTCTGAGTTTGGCCTGAATGGAGGCTGCCTGAGGCTCCATGCTGTGGCCTGGGATCCTCCTTTTCACAGCACTTCAGACACTTGCTCACCGGTTTCTAAGTATCACAAATAAATGATCGGGTACCAGAGGGGCAATCTGCAAGGCACCTGGAGTCACCATGGCTTCATCTCTCCTCTACCTTCACTTCCTCCACCACTCTCGGCCTCACATAACTTTTCTCACTTCCAGGAAAGAAAAGATCCAAGTTCAGAGCCTTCAAGAGTTTTTTTGGCAAAAAGAAGAAGAAAGAGTCAGAAGATGTTCCAGAATTGAGAGGCATAAAGCCGAGGTTTTCCAGTAGCAGTGCTAGTATGTCTTCTCTGAAGCCAGTTCTGGAAGGACAAATGACCGAGCGCAAGTAAGGGCGGGCGGTGTCGGGGCGGGGCTGGAGCGGGATCCAGAACAAGCACAGGCATATACACTAGCCAGAGACTCTGGGCCTACTGCTCATGAGGAGCGTAGGATGGCCCATGCGGTGCAGAGGTTTGGCCTTTGGGCCTGGTTCGCTTACCACACCCCTAGGCAGCAGATCTGGACAGTGGGATTTAGAGCTCATAGTAAGTGATGAAATTTCAGAAGTAAGAAAGTTTCAGCAAAGAAGAGCTGAAACATAATTTTGTTGCTGTTGTTGTTGCTGCTATAGAAGCACATAATCAAGCTCTATCCATCTTCAGAACTCTGGATGGTCACAGGGATATGGGGAAGGCTGTTCCTCAGCCAATCACTCACACCCATTCACATTATTGTATGCGGTGTTCCGATTTAAACATAGTACTTCTCTTTTTTTTGGGGGGGGGATATCCTGTACCTGCAACTGTCCCTTTATGGAGCACTCCTTAGTCCAATTCTCGTGACCTTAAACTGCGGACATCTAGAGGTGTCACACAGAGTTCACTAGTGCTCCTAGCCACCCTCCGGCATTCTGTCATGCTAAGAGTCTCCTAATACTCCTGGTCCCCCAAACACTCCCCGTGGCATGGTGACCTCAAAGTATCTATGATTCTTTAAAAAGTGTACCTACCATGAGGACATCCAGATCGTCTTGCCAAGTGGACAGATGTTGGACAGAAGGGCTTATTTCATGCCTTACAAGCAATGCCAATGTAGAACATTGTCTCTGAGTTCAAAGTAAGACTAGAAGCAGCCTGGCTAAACACCAGAGGGATGGGGGTGGGAGGGCCTGTGTAACTTATTCTGCATTGTTTCTGCAAATTGGTAATGGTAGTCTCTGCAAAAACTGTAACTTCTCACTCTAAAATGGTCCATTTAGTCTGCTGTAGTTTCCACACTAAGAAGTGTCGTGAGAGACACAGAGAGTTGGGAGGGGGTATTTTTGCAAGGAGTATAAATTAAATAAAAGAGTATAACTTAAGAGCCTGAAGATCACTCCTTGTCTTTGCCCCTTGATTAATGCGCTAGGACAAAAACCTTAGAGAATTGCCACTCAGATGTTTGAAAGAGAGATCAGGGTCCATCCAAACAATCTGTCTTAAAGCCAGCTGGGTGTGGTGGCACAAGATTTTAATGCAGGCACTCTGGGGGCAGAGGCGTTATGAGTTTGAGGCCATCCATTTTGGACTCCATAGCAAGTTCTAGGCTACCCAAGGCTACATGGTGAGACCCTGTCTCATGCAACAAACAAATAAAAAAAATATTTTAATGCAGTACAAAACAAAGATATACTGGTTTGATATTTCCATGTTGAAGTATGATAGTAGGACAATATTGTCTTTCGTATAATTCAGCCGCTATGTTTCCATTAGAGTAGAAGACACTGTAGGAACAATGAAAGCACTGCAGCTCTGATCATACACTAGTCTGGAATCTGAGCTGAGGTGTTTCTGACAGTGTTCACTGACACTGCGTGACACACACTGCACAGTGCATGTGTTCTGTGTTCAGAACCAAGGCAGCAGTGAAAGCACACAATGCAACATGGATGAACACTGCCAGAAACACCCTGAATTCGTTATGCAGTTGATTTTGAATTATTTTTCAATTATTGAACGTTTCCAATAAACCCATAAGAGATTGCAACTCACGGTTAACAAAAAAGAAAACAAAATGGGGCTTTCCAGTCACCATTCCAGCGTAGATGGAGGAGGGGCGCACCGGTCTATACCTCTAGCTGAAGAGCTATTACAGTTGATGGCAACTAGGCATTGTCAGATTTCCTAAGAGGTGTGGCTTTTGGAAGTTTCGCTATGCCCCCGTGGATGGCCCCACACCCTTGTGTATATGGGAAGCACTAATTGGAGACAGTGAATTTAAAAAGGGGACAGGAAGAGAAGAGGGAGAAGGGAAGAGGTTACGAGGACTTGGAGGGGAGGGGGGAGTGAATACTAGCTGGTAACTGAATCCCAAGTGATCTGCCCTGAAAACATATACATAGAAGCCACAGTAAGTGGACTCAGCAGGTTGTGTTTATATAGTGATTCATATATGAATAGCAACAATAGTAATTAGATTAAAAGGTCATGAATTTGAGAGGGAGGGCACTATGGCCATGGGAGGGGTTAGAGGAGAAGGAAGCAGGGGGAAATGATGTAATTATATTTTAGCTAAAATAAAACAAATGAAAGAATACAGAATGCATTGTATGAAATTCTCAAAGAAGAAAATAAATAAATAATTTGTGAAAGGAACAAATTTTCTTTCAAAAAGAAAAAAAAAAAAAAAAGAAAGACACAGTGCTTTAAGCAACCATCTTTAAATGGTGACCAGAGAAACAGCCAGGAGGGATATAGGACTAACACTAACCCTGTCGTGATGCTGTCAGGATTTGGGCCCTGAACATGGGACGGCATCATGTAACAAGGATTAGAAAGAACTTGCTGGGAGGCAGCTTGAGAGGCAGGCAAGCAGAGGAAGCAAGAGTCCTCTGCACTGCAGTGCTCGTCTGCTGCTTGCTCTCTGCCTGTCTTCTCTCCTGACTTCTTTCCTTCCACTCCTTGGTTTCTTACATGAGTATTTAACATCATTCCCAATCCTCATTGGCATGCGTCCACACTGGCATGTTGACTGGCTGACAAACACAGGACCAGGCCCCCAAAGGCAACCTTTGTGCCTTTAGCTGTTCTTCTGTCTCTAACTTTTCTCCATGTTGTTTTGACACAAAATGGAGATCAATATGGTCCTGTTCCTAATTGGAAAGCATTTCTGTTTGACCTGAGGGAGAGGAGGCATAAGTCGTAAAGATGATTCTGAATGTGACAGATGTACCACTGAGGCCTTATGAAAAGAGGGGAAAAAATACAACAAATAAAAAAAAAAACACCTTATATCTGTCAGCCTTATATCTGTCACATAGCTTGCTGCTAAGCTTGACAACGTGAGTTTCATCTTAGGGACCCACATGGTGGAAGAAGAGAACTGACTCCTCAAACTTGTTCTCTCTCTCTCTCACACACACACACACACACACACACACACACACACACATATGGTGTGTGTGTGTGCACACGCATCCACTAAATAGCTAAATGTAATAAATATTTTAAAATAAAAAGAAAATATACAGGCAGATTCTTGATAATTTCCAAACAAATCAAAACAAAAATAGTCAAGGGAAATTTGAGTGTTAAAAGTTTTTAATAACCTCTCCATTTCCAAGACTGTCACTATTAAATTGTATATTATATGGGTGAATTGTATGGCAACTAAACCATCTGAGAAGAATTTGTCTACAGAATACACAAACAATTTCATGATTTCTTTTGTTTTTGGAGGTTATGATATAATTACATCAATTCCCTGTTCCCTTTCCTCTCTCCAAGCCCTCCCATATAGTCCTCATCCCATTTATGATGACTATGAAACACAGAAACAACCAGCATATACAAATAATTGTAACACATTACAAATAAACCAAGGCACAAACCAGAAAGTGAAAATACCTCTCCTTTCTTTAGGGCCCTGATCAGAGTGACTCACCACTAATAGTTTGATAGATGTCTCTCTAGATTTTTTTTTCTGAGCATAGACTATGTATATATGTATGCATGCATACATGCATGCATGCATATGTTGAACGGGTCCATATTTTTTTGGTATTCTCACTCCACATCTCATAGATGGCTTTCTATGTCAGCACATATGCATCTCGGTACTCCTTTGAGCTATCTATGGTTTCTATATCATGAAAATACCCCGTCCTTCGATTGTTAATCCCTTGGACTGATTTTTACAAGACTTTTCCTTTCTGTATAGATCCAAGAGCAGCATGGGATCCAAAGCCATCTCCCATGATAGTGTTTTCTGTCTGGATCCTGAATCTGAAAAACTGGCAAGTGCAGGACGCTCATCTCCGGAGCCCCTGAGAGGCAGATCACGGAAGGTAACAACGAACTTGACCTCAGTCCCATTAGATACTATTCTTCTCTCCTGCCCCCTCCTCCAAGGAGTGAGAAATTTGATCCTGATTATCAGCTAATTCTACCTTACAGGAACATCTTACACATAAAATAGTATAATATGCAAATAGGTTTGTTACCATGTAATATGCCCAACACTGAGTGCTTGCTTCTGTTGGTGTATTTACTTAACACACTCCAAGGATGCCATCATTATTTCGACAGTGGACAGTTTACTATTTATGTGCTAGCATACCAACCCCCAAGTTTTTCTCTCTCTACTACAGAGATCTCCTATTTCCAGAGCTCTGCCTAGAGTCACAGGATCTGGTGTCACTGAAGCTGTGAGTGGAATCTGGGTCTCAAGCACCAAGCTTTCTGAGGTATTAACATGGAAATGTGAGAAGCACAGATAGCTAAGTCAGATAGACGATCTATGCTTGAATTCTTGACCTGCAACTTACTGACTGTAAGACCATGCCCTATCTGCTTAACTTCTCTGAGCCTTCCTTTCCTCATCTACAATGTACAGAATTAGTAGCTCCCTCAAAAACTTAAGTGAAGACTGAAAGGTTAAAGAAGTCATTCAAGGGGCTGAGAGATGGCCCAGTGGTTAAAGTCACCGGCTGCTCTTCCATAGGACTCAGGTTCAATTCCCAGCACCCCATGGCAGCTTGCAACCATATGTAACTCCAGTTACAAGCTGTCCATGCTCTCCTTTGGCATCCGTGGGTATCCAGGAACACAGTGCACAGACATGCATCCGTGGGTACCCAGGAACACAGTGCATGCATGTAGACAAAATGTTCGCACACACAAAATAAAAATAAACACATCTAATAAATATTTTTAAAAGCAATTATTCAGGACCACCTAGCTCTAGTACATTGTTGACTTAGAAATGTGTTTCAGGTTTGCTAACCTCAAAATCCAAGAGCTTCTTATTGTCCCACTTTCTAAGATGCTCTAATTCTTCATATCTACCCAAACAAGGCAGCACTCTTGCAGTCTCAACAAAATGTAGCATTTATGTTGGATAGTCCCTTACCTCCAGCTGATCCTAAACTTATAAGATGCATCCATCCATCAGCCAGACACTTCTAGACCTCTGATCCAGGAGTGTTCTTCATGGAACCAGGACTCCGGCTCTTAGCTGCTTGTCTCTCATTTGTGGGTGAGCTTCTGTCTGAGCATCCCTGTGAAGTTAGGGAGGCAGCACTAGGAGACCCTGCCCCACTGGGAAGTTGCTTTGTTTTGTTTTGTTCTGACTTTGTATTTGGCAAAAGATGAGTTGGGTTTTATTTCTGTCATGTCTGAGGCTTCACATGACTGATTCTGGTTTGGGCATTCTGCTGGTTTGTAAATTCTGCTGGGTGCATTAATCTTGAAGAGTGAAGATAGCACTGGGGTGATCAGCAAAGGACCTGGCTCTGTGTCTGGGGTCCCCAGCATCAGTGAATTGTCGTCACCTTCATGCAACACATTAGGGAAAGCCTATTCTTTACTTTTCAATGTTCAGTCCAAATAGCAATACCGGCTTTTGCATACCTATGGTTACATCCTGTGATGCCTCATAGTCATGACACATATCACACGTTATTTCTCATATTTGTAAAGAAGCAGCTTGGTCCCTGGTCTCTGTACTCTTCCCCTCTCTCTTAGTCCCAGCAACAGAGAAACTTGTGTAGCAGACACATTCAGTTAAAAACAAGTTACTTTTTGAGAAGATTGCATGGAAATAAATATTCTAGGGGTTTTGCTTGTCATGATGAAGGGGATGGGGAAAACCACAATAATCCAAAGGCAAGTTTTCTTAAATGACCAGTATGGGCCTACATCTCACACATTGGGCCTGATCCTTTAGGTTTTCTCTGTGAAAGACGCATAGGGACAACAGAGGGTGCTGTATTAGTTATTTTTATATTACTGTGATAAAGACTGTGACCAAAGTATTTCGGGGCAGAAAGGGTTTATTTCATCTTACACTTCCAAGTAAACAGCCCATCACTGAGAGAAGTCAGGGCAGGAACTCAAGGCAGGAACCTGGAGGCAGAAACTGAAGCAGAGGGCACAGAGGAACATCGGTTGCTGGCTTGCTCTTCATGGCTTACTCAGCCTGCTTTCTTATCCTAAGTACCACCTGCTCATGGGTGGCAGCACCCACAATGGGCTGGGCTTTCCTTTATCAATTAGTGATCAAGAAAAAATTCCCTACAGACTTGTCTACAGGCAATCTGATGAAACAGTTTCTCAATTGAGGTTACTATTTCCAGATAACTCTTGTTTGTGTCAAGCTGGAAAAAAAATCCAATCAAGATAGGTGGTAATAGGTCATCAGTAATCAGATTAACCTTTGAGTAGAAAACCTCCTTTAAGTGCCAAGATGACAGCACTAAATGAAGGTTAGTTGATGGCAAGGATCCCAGACGCCAGGCAGCTGGCTGGCACTTTCCTGTAATAAAAGCATTTAGGATGCTGAGGCAGGAGGACCACAAATTCAAGACTTGTCTCTTTTATATAGTGAATTCCAGGATACCCAGGGCTGTATTTTGAGGCCCTTTCCCAAAACACCACACACATACATACACAAAACAAAATGAACCAGGTATCCTGACATCCTGTGTTCCACAGAACCTGGTGGAAGTATAGAATTGCCTAGTGCCTGGGTCCCTTGAAGGGTTGGGGTTCTATTTTAAATTAAAAACTAAATAACTATATGTGCGTGAGGGCATGTGCACATGAGTGCAGGTGCCCACAGAAGACAGAAGCGTTGAGTCCCCCTGGAATAGGAATTACAAACTGTTGTGAGCTACCTGATGTGGGTCATCTGCAAGAGCAGTATGTGTTCCCAATCCCTATAGCCCCAGGGAAGGGTTCTTAGTGGATCACAAATGACATTTGTAGCATTTGGAGATTGTGAAGGAAAAAATCCAGATATTCAGTTGTGCCCAAAATGCTAAGATTGAGCCAGTTTTATTCTCTTCCAGACACTCACCTGATGCGCTTAGATGAAGTTTCTTCATTTGATAACAAACAGGATGTGATAGCATATTATTAGCACCTTTCTGCTGTTGAGTTCATCATTTAAAAAAAAACTGTGTAAAAGACATTTTTCTTACTGCTCTCTGCAGTTCTTCTTAAGGAAACAGATATATCATTGGCTCTGGTTGCTTGCCTTTCAACTTCTTAAACATGGACTTCAGTACGGGACCTCCCATCCCTGGCACTTATTGATGGAGAGGAAACAAGAGTTTATAGTGGTTAAGAACACAAGCCAACAATCTGGCAAGAGCTTTCAAATACTTGCCTTACAATTGGTAGAATTATGAACAGTTGTATCATCTCTCAAGCCTCATTTTTCCCATCTATATAATGGAGATCATACTAGCAAACACCAATGAGAACTGTGAAGTTTAAAGGAGAAACATCTGTGGAGATTTCTTAGGGCCTGGCATATTATAAGCCCTTAGTGAAAGTTATTTGTCGTTATTTGTAATTGTTATTATTAGACCTGGGCTTAGGGATGGTTGATTGGAGCAATAGTTGATTTAGACTTAGTTCCTAAGTTCCTAGTAGAGACTGGTAGCAATAAGGGAGCACTGGAGACCCTGGCCAGGAGTTCTGCAGGAGCAAAATCTTGACAAACCTCTATTGTCCATTTTTTCTTTGGCTAGTGTCAGGAGGCTCTATGTCTTTAGCTATGTGGAACCCCAGATAGAAGCAAACAATGTTAACACTAAAGAAGAAAGAACCATGTTTTATGAATTATTGTAGGCCTGGTTCATAAGATTGAGTGTAGCAAATGGTAGATGGATATCCAACATTTGTTAAAGATAGAATCAAAGATTTGGATCCATATCAAGAGGACCATGGCTGGGCAGGTGTGGTCATTGGTCTGAATTTAGTCTACTCACCCCTAATCCACACTATTTTTATCTTTGTATAAAATTTAATCTATAGATTTTAAGTTTTATTTGTCTATTTATCTGATGCTGGAGATCAAACCCAAAGTCTCTCAGTCACTCTTAGCAAGTACTGTACCACTGGGCCTCACACCTAGTCTTAGGTCTCTAGATTTTTCTCTAACATTCCCAGGAAAAAATCAACCTTAATAATATGAAGACAAGAAACGAACATCATCAAGATCTAGCCCGGACAATTCACAGAGTAAAAAGAATAGAGATTGTAGTATGGAGGCCAATCCAAGATCGTGACCTCAACCTTTGCCTGTGGAAATTCAAAGAAAGATCAGAATGAAGCAAGATTTCTAGACATGATCTGGAAGGGGCTAACACTAAGACTCTGGCTTTAATCCAGTAAAGAATTTGAAGTTTCCAACTTTATTTGTTCAGAAACCCAAGACAAAACCAAAACTGTTGGTCTTTGGTTTAAGGAGGTATTAGATGAGGGCAGGAAGACAGACAGGACAGGAGATTCCTGAGCTTATTTTTCATATGTATACCCACTCCCTGATGACCAAGCATTCAAAAATGTGAGGCTATGGGGAGCATTCTTATTCAAGCCACCACATAGCATCTTTGGCTTAGACATTAATCTATGGAGGCTTCATGGGCACTGTCCACTCACTCACTCACACACACACACACACACACACACACACACACACACACACACGTGTGTGTGTGTGACTGTCTACACATTCATGACACATTCATGACACATTTGTAGAAGTCAGAGGACAAACTCACAACCTCAGACATTGATTCTTGTATTTTAACACCATTTGTTTCAGACAGATTCTCTTTGCTATTTTTCTACTGTGGATGTCAAATTTCCAAGACTTCTCTTGTCCCTTACTCCCATGTTGCCAATGAGGCAGTGGGATTACAGGTGTTCCTGCTACCAATTCTGATTTTACATGACTTCTAGGGATTCAAATTCAGATGCTCATCTTTGCATGGTGAACACTTTTGCCTACTGAGCTATCTCCCAGCGTTTACTGACATTTATTATTTTTAAAATGTTAGATTCCATTATGACATTTTTATACATGACATTTTCTTTTCTTGGCTTGTTAGTCTTTCACCAGTTAAGGAACAAAAGAACACTAGAAACCTGGGAGAAAATACCCAAGTTTGAACCTTTTAACAGATTTCTCTATTTAACAGATGCCACCTCTGCGCTCACGGAAATTCAGCACCAGCCCAACTGTTACCAGAGCCGAGAGATTCTCTAGGAACTTGGAAAAAGACTTTGCTGATGTCAAGATACCCAAGAGCTCCAAATATAAGTCTTCACTACAGCATTCACCAACGCAAAGGAAGGTGAATATTAGCTGTACTCTTAGGGATAGGTTCAAGGGTGGCCACCCATCAAAGACATGATTTCTTTTTCTATTTTCTCTTGCCATTCTTCAAATCCAGAAATGGCACTTTGGGAAAGGAATTGGCATTCTTGGCTTTTGATTTACATTGTGGTTTGCATTTTCCATTCAGTTTATAAGCCAGATAATCACCAGTTTAACACATAAGCAATAGAAGACATTGTTTTAGAAATACATAATAGTTTGTGGATATGTTTGGTTATTTTATAAAAATTAAAATAGAGGTTCTTTAACTGAAGCAAACTCTCTACATTTTAAAATTAAAAAGTCAGAGGTTAGGCAATGCAATATTATTTCTTAACTGTCTACCATAATAAAAGGCAGTTGGCACACTAGTGGACATGCATGTATGTGTGTCCTATATGTTTAGATCTGCCAACTAAATGCTACCCATTAACAATTGGTAAATTAGTAGATTGTACTCATATTACTATCTCCATTCTCAAATTATTTTATATTTGCCTTAATTGGTTGTGGTGAAGATAGATAAATTTAAAATTTGGAGCCATTTAAACTGAGAACTAAAAGTAAACAGAAACATAATTTATAATGAAGATATCTAACCATTCAGAACAAAACTCTATTTTTATGCTAAAAGATCCTGCAAAGGCAACTGGGAATGTAGCCCAGTGACAGTGCACTTGCTTAGCATTCGTAAGGCCCTTACTTCCAATACCAGAATTGAAAAATAATAATAATAAAAAAAAGATTGCACAAAGAAAAGCAACTTTTGACTACATACATCAAAAATTAGGTTAGACCAAAATTAAAGTGCAGATCGATAGTAGGTGGGTGGCAAATCTCTGATTTATGGACTTAGGTTATGACTGTTTTCTGCAGAACACCACTAAATCGGATGGGTTGGGACGGGCAGTCTGAGTTGGGGGAAGGATTGGATTAGATAACATTTTTTTTTAATTGTGGGAAAATGTAGCAAACATAAAATTAATCATATAAACCATTTTAGAGTACAGGTCAGCGGAATTATATCCATCCATGGTGTTAAATAGCCACCATCACTATCTAGGCCCAGAATTTGTTTAGTTCTCCCAAATGGAAACCCAGTACATGTTAAGCAGAGACTCCCCATTCCTGTCTACTATTCAACTCCTGAACAACGCTAATTCATTTTCTCAGTCTTCATTTTCCCATTGGATATATTTCATATAAATACAATGAATAATATGAGGTCTTTATAGACAGCTTCTTTTACATAGCATATGTGGAAGTTCATCCATGTTGCAGCATGTGTCAGAGCTTCATTCCTCGCATGGCTGAGTAGTTGTCCTCTGTATCAACTTTGTTTAGTCATTCATCCATTGATGGATGTTTGTGTCTCAAAAACAAAACACAGCCCCTCAAATTGAATTGAACCGAGTCAGGTTAATATAGGGTAGTTATTGGGCTGTCAGGTAGAAGTAGAGTCTTTAGTGTAACAGTATAATTCCTAATCATCCCCAGACATGAGTGTCTGTGCTCTTCCTGCCATGATTCCGTACTTATTACTTCACTATGGTGAACCTAAGGAGCAGGCATCTGGCAGCAAAGGCAGCAGCGTCTTCTGAAGAAGCTACTCTCATTGGGGAGATAGGCTGGTAGATGATTGTTTAAGCCGATTGATGGCTCAGCTTACCCACTATGGCCCCTAACTCTTATCCCCAAATGCTTCTCCACAAATCCAGTTCCCATTGTCTTCTCACTGAACAAGAAGGGAACTAAGCAGAGAAGAAAACATCCAGATAAGTCAGAGTAAACTATTGACTAAGTCTCGACATTTTAGAAGAAATAGCAGGCTTTTTCTTCTCTCAGCTGCTTCCCTCTACTGGTAGAAGGGGGAAATGCACGCCATTAATTACAGCGGTTGGTGCTTGGGCTTGCTTTCTCAGAGTTCTCTGGGATTGAATTGGAAGGCTTATTTAACTAGTTGCCAGTATGGTTTCTTCCTTCCACAAGTCCTTAGGTGAAGAGTGGGGTGTCTGCTGTGTTTCAGCTGCAGTATGCAAAGCATGTGGCTTTCTCCCAGATTACTCTATCTGCTGCCGTTTTATGCCTCTAATCTAGTACAGGGGCTCCGGTTCTTTCCATTAGATGAGAAAGGCGGTGAGCATGAATAGGGGATCTCCTTGCCTCATGCTTCCCAGTACTCCATTTTCCCCAGAACTGTGGTCATTTCCAGCCATAATGCGCAGATAGAACTTTCTCTCTTCAGTATTGTGTGAAAGAGGAAAAACAATTGTATGGAAGAGAAGGTATGTACACAGAATCAATTAAATTTTCACCCTTGTGAATGTTGGCTAATACAGTTCATTTAGATTGCTGCATGACCACTTCATTCTGATCACGATGCTTGTATTATCTTTGGTGGCTCTCTTAGTAACCAATTCAGCCTTATTGTTTATAATAAGTCTCCGAAACTCAGAGCGGTCTTTGATAAATTCATGTGGTAAATCAGAGGAAAGCAGAATGACACCTTCCAATTGTTACATAGAAATTTGAAGTTTACAAAGTGAATGTACCTTACAAAGCACTTGGTTTTTTATATAAGTCTTTAAGATTTGACATGTTATATTGTATAATATATTACTATATTATATATAGTTTATAATATTATATAATATGTGATAATATATAATATGATAAAGTAATATAATATGTTATATTTTATATAATATAATATATAATATTATATTATTATATATTACATATAATATTATAGTATGTATGTATATATATGTATATTATCCTGCCATTATTGATGACACAAGTGAGGTTCAGAGAGGTGAAATGATTCCGACAAGGCCACAGAGCTGATCAGAGATAAAGCTGAAACTTGAACCCTGATCCATAGCACTTTCCGTTGAGCCATGTGACCTTTAGCAGCCCTATAAATTTGAACAATCAGTGCCTCAAAGTAGCAATGACATTGCTTATTAGCTAATACAATGGAGAAGCTGGTAAGTGGCTCCTCCCAACATGTTAAATATCAGCTAACATTTATGGGAGTTTTCTTGTGTGAAAGGCCCTGTGCTAAGCATCTAATGTATCATCTTATTTAGTCTTTGCAACAATATGTCAGTCTCTATGATTGATTGAGACTTAAAGTGGTTATGGAATGCCACGCAGTGGTGACGGACACATTTAATCCCCACACTTGAGACACAAAGGCAGGTGTATCTCCATGAATTGGAAGTCAGTGTGGTCTAGTTCCAGGACAGCCAGAGTTACAACAGAGAAACCCTGTCTTGAAAAAACTAAAACAAAACAAAAACAAAAAAAGAGGTTATGGAACTTGAGTCAGTATATGGTACGGGCAGAACCTCAAATTAAGTAGTATTTAATTCCCAAGTCCATGTATTTGTGTGTGTGCATGTACACTAAGGATGAAACCCAGGGCCTTGTGTTCACAGAGCACATGCTTTACCACTGGTGCACATCCTCAGCCATGCTGCATGTTCTTGTTTTCTATTTGAGTTAGGAAATCAAAGTGATTGTATTAGGAGGGAGGATGCAGGCTACAACCTAAATTCCACCTCCTAGAACGCTGACGTTGGAAAAAGTGAAACAGTAGCTGAATGGGTACCATTAAGAATGGGACATACACTTCTTTGAAACACCCAGAGAATAAAAGAAACCACCAGTCAATAGCAAGTCTTACACCCTGTACCAGCATCTCTTGGCACAAACACGTCTTACTGAGAACAATTTTCCCACCAAGAGCTGCTGCTTCCTCTGGAGACATTTCCAAGGCAGTGTGCTTTACAGTCTTGGTTCACACAGACTAGGCTCCACAGCATCTTGATGTCAGACACTCCTGTGCAGCTGCAGAATGTAATATATATATATATATATATATATTACATATTCGGTGAAACCTAGGCCTCATAGACTCTTGGTTTTCCTTTTTTTAAAAAAAGGTTGGCTCTCACCATGTAGCCTAGGTTGATCCTGCACTCCAAATCCTCCTGCTTCAGCCTCTCAATTGTTGGGCTTATAGACTACCATCACATATGACTTTTTTCTGTCCTGAGAAGTCAACCAAATTGCTCTCTATCCCTTCACCATTATCTTCTTATCAACTACAAAGAAGGAGAGGGAAGCTTAACAGCACAGAGAGGAAAAGATATGGTCATTAAAAGGACTACCCAAGGGTACATTATTGATCAGGGTGCTTCTTGTGGGGTCTAGATACTTGACAAGAGGGAAAATCGGAAGGAAAATGTGTTTTAATTTTTCAAAGAGCCTCTATTAACCCAGCTAACAGCAAAAGAATGTCCAGTCCATTTCCCTATCAATCAGTACTGAAGGATCCCTTCGCTTCTCCTGGAGCCCTAACCAGCTTTCTTTCCCCAGGAAGGATGTCTATATTCAGTCCCCTCTTACACACGAAGAGATGAAAACATCTATCTAACACAGTACACACACGGGCAGATAGTGTGAGTTGATCTGAGTATAGGGAATGGTGCAGATGGAGGAGCTGGGAAAAGAGAATTAGAGAAAGGAGTCTGAATCCCTTTACTAATTTTTCTTTCAAAGTCCCGCCAGAAGGGGATTTGATTTGTATTTCCTGGGTAACCCATACAATCTTAGATTGATTCCCCTGGTAATGTTTCTAGGGAGATACTAAAACAATATGGCTGAGGGAAGAGATGGGACAGAAGAAGGAACTGGAAGGAACCCGCAAATTAATGGATCCCATCCTAAGAAAATTGATGGGATTATTTCTGAACTCCACATGCCTTCATTTGAAGATGCATTAGATTAGTTGTCAGTTCTTGTTCTCTATCCTGCCCTAAAATATCCACTTGGAGAGTCTGTCAAGATATCCTAAGCCCCTTCACCTGATAGTCTTATCCTCCAGGTCTGTTTTATTTAATTTTGAATGCTGGGGATTGAACTCAGGACCTTTCACATGCTAAACAAATGCTCTGCCACTGAGCTCCAGCTACTATCAGGTCTTGATATGTCCCCGATGCCATTCAACACTCCTTCTGGATGATTTTAGTGTCGGTGGTCCCTGAACACTATGCTAAGAAATAATGTCCAGAGCAGTTTGTTTAGCCCACTGGTGGGTTTAGGGAAATATGTAAATCCAAGTATACTTCATTTCCACACAACGTACTGCAAAAGAGCCTGCAAAAGAGCCTCTGGGGGGGCTACTTTAAATTGTATGTCTTAGTGCAAAGGCTCTGTAGTCAAGTGATTTTTTTTTGCAGTTTTTTAGTTCAGGTTGGAGGACAGATGTAGGTCAATGCTTAGATCAACGAGAGTTGAACTACACAAGAAGACTAGTGACTGTATGTCTTAGTGCAAAGGCTCTGTAGTCAAGTGATTTTTTTTTGCAGTTTTTTAGTTCAGGTTGGAGGACAGATGTAGGTCAATGCTTAGATCAACGAGAGTTGAACTACACAAGAAGACTAGTGACTGGGGTTAAATTTGATAGCTTCTTGGCTTTGACTATGATTGGGAATGAATGAACTCCCTGTTGTACACACTCAATCTGGAAATCGACAGGTTTTTGCTTAGGCCAATTTTCTGATATACTATACAAATGAGTGTCACTGAAGTGAATAATGCTATTATGTAGTGTTCATACCGCAAGGTTTGGGAGGTCAATTGAGTGAAAATTGGTCTGTAATGTTTACCATTTTGGCATCCTAAGTTGGCTTTCATACAAAGCAAGTTGCATGGAATCCTTTTAGGGTTTCTACATCTAGATCTTCTTCTTTTAACTAGAAATAGTGAGGTCTTAGAATGACTAAAATGACACAGGGAGGAGACAAACTTGCTTGGCCAATATTTAGACAGGCAAATCTGGTGGATGCTTTTCACAAGATTCACCAGTTAAAATCATTTGTGAAACAACTATGCGCTCAGATACGCAGCATAAAAAGAAGTGAGGAGTGGGGGAGGTGTTTCAGTCGGTACAGTGCTAGTCTTTCAATCACAAGGATCCGAGTTTGATTCCAGAATTCGTTTTAAAAAGAAAAGAAAAAGCCAGGTGTGGTGGCATTCACTTATAATCCCCGCACTGTAGAGGCAGAGACATGTGGGTCTCCGGGGCTCACTGGCTACCCATACTTGTCTACTTCATGAGTTCCAGGCCAGTGAGAGAGAAAAAAGCAGCTAGCACCCAAGAAGCAACACCCAAGCTTGTCCTCTGGTCTCTGCCATCTTGCACGTGCACACAGAGTCACAATATAAATAAATAGAAGAAAAGAAAACTCTTCTTTATGGAGTTCAGACTGGAATGGGGAATATGGGCAATGAAAAAGATCAGTAACAAAAACATACATGAGACGGTGATGAAAGTGTTAGGGGAAAAACAGTGCAAGAAAGAGGATCGTAAAATGTCAGAGCTGGAGCTGGGAGATGGCTCAGAGGGTAAAGCGCTTGCTGTAGGAGCTTGGGGACCTATGGAAAAGCCAAGTACGACAGCACACACGTCTGTAACCTCAGTGCCAGGCAGAAGGTGCAAAGACAGATAGGTCCCATGGGCTCCCCAGCAAGACTAGCCAAAACGGCAAGCTCTAAGTTCATTGAGGGAACCTTGTCTCAAAAAAAAGTAAGGTGGAGAGCGATAGAGGGAGACACCTAATGTGTTGAGCTCTGGCCTTCACGGGTGCACAAACTGGCAAGCCCACCTACATATAAATGCATAACCCACGCACAGGCACGCACGCACGCATGCACACACGCACACCAGTGCTAAAAAGTGTAAGTAGGTTGACTTTCAAAGCTTCCATGAGAAGACAGATTCTGAGTAGAGGCCTTACATGGACGTTGTGGATAACATGCGCATTGGCACAAAGGCCTTTGGAGAGCATGCTCAAACTGAAGAGCGGCAAATCAGCAGTATGTCTGGATAAGGAAATGGTAGATGGTAGAAAGATGAGGACAGGGCTGTGTGGTGGTGGCGGCTCATGCCTTTAATTCCAGCACTCTGGAGGCAGAGGCAGGTGGATCCCTGACTTCAAAGCCAGCCTGGGCTATGGAGTGAGTTATAGGACAGCAAGGGCTACTCAAAGAAACCATGTCTCATTTAAAAAAAAACAGAGAGAGAGGGGAGGGGAAGGGAGAGGGAGAGAAAGGGAGGGAGAGGGAGAGAGAGGAGAAAGAAAAGTTACCATACACTCCTAAGAGGCCAGAACCCTAAGAACCATAAGATGACCTTTATGCAAAAAAGGAAGTTTGGAACAATCAAATAAGGGATATAATTCTATGTGCTGAGTATTCAATTAGTAAGACATGACATAAGCCAAATAATTATACTGGGAAGGGGTGTCTATAAATTAATGGATGGCAGTTGTATAAAAAAGTTAAGAAAGGCTTGAGGCCACTGCTAGTGCTTGTGGTTGACCCCACAAAACAGCTGCAGTATCCCTTTCCCCTCGATTATAGGTGAAAGCAGAGAGGTTATGTAGGTTGATCAGCACCCTGACCCATTAGCATTGGCCAACACCCAGACACTGAAATCACAGAGTATAAAAGGACTACATTTGGGGCCCAGATGAGCAGCTAAGGTTATCCCTGTGTCAGCATACAGTGTTTGTAGGAATGGGGGGGTGCATGGGCACTCTACCTTTTGCCAAGGGGTCCCTGGCTGATTTGAAAAGGATTTTGTGGGCAAACACAAAGGAAACACAGCATCATTTGCTACTGATGTTCAGGAGCAAGCTATTCAATGTGAATTGTGTGCCGGTACTTAGGAGTGGGCGAGCTCTTGTAGATGTCTTGGAGGTGTAGAAAATGCTGTGTCCATAATCCCCCATAGGACTATTTTAAAGTTCCTACCAAAAAAAATGGAGCCAGGCATCCCAGAACCAAACAAGGTGACACCAACCACAACGAGGACAAGGTTACAGCCTCCGTCTGTGCTTCACTGGACATGGGAAAATGTCAGTCACTGGAGTCTTCCCATCAGTTTTGCACCCGCGAACAGTAAATATAAAAAAAAAAGTTAGTTTGCTCTTATGAAAACACAGCTTGCAAACAGTCCTTCTCCCAACTGGATTTTCTCCCTCCACCTAACTCTCCAATACAGCAACCAGACAGAGCCCCACGGAGTTTCACTAATGCAAGGACGCACCTCTCTTCCTAGCCAGATGTCTTCCCGTCACTAAGAAGGGCAGATGGGGCAAGAGAGCATACAAGCCTTCCACGTGTGAACTCCACTCTGTGCTTGTGTTCCAACTGTGAGGGCAACATGGCACCTCTGGTTGCTCTCGGAGTGAGGGAGCACCCCCAGTGTCTTCCTATTTCTCAAATTTCCAAAGGAACCAAAGTGTGGCATTTAAGCAGAAAGGGGAAAGAAAGAGGGCAGCCATCTGGGAGAGATTGCCGTAGTTATTCCTCAGCAAGGAAGAAGCACTTCCAGCTTTGAAGGCAGTGGCAGCATCTGTGTGGATTGACTAGCTTATTTTCTCCCATTCTTCAGAGCATGTGTGTCTCTGAACTGTCCTCGGACCCTGAGCTATCACAGTCCTCTCAAAGCAGCTCTCAGCAGCCCTCAGGGTTCAGCACCCCAGCTACTTCCCACAGCTGCTTGGATTCTTCAGCTGCTAAGCACAAGATAGCTTTAAATCCCCGGAGACAGACGAAGAAGACAATCTCCACAACTGTAAGTCTTTCAAGAGATCCCACAGTAAACTGTAAGAAAAGACAAGTCTTAGCCTATGCCCGCTGCTGTTAGGAAGCTGTGTGTGCATAGACTTGTCTGACCTTTTGAAATTGTGCACGGCATTGTTATCTACAAGGTTCGTTCTTCAGAACCATGCAACTGAATTTCTTTAAAAAAGGAGGCCCAAAATATCTCATAATGCTTTAAATTTGTGCTTTTGTGTTAGGCTACATTCATAGATACCCTTGGCCACATGTTGGCCACAGGTTGGACACAGTTGATGGGTGATCCATACCCTAAGTAGGGATAGTAATGTATACATCCTGGCTATTTGAAACTTCTTTAAAAGGGAATGGGGAAAACAGAAACAGAGTTAACCCTGCACAACCTACTTATTGTTTTAGTGTCTAGAAGTCCCCTCAATGTCCTCTGCAGAGGATGCTCAAGCTCAAGATGGATGAAGACTCATTTACTTATTGACTATATGAAACGCAGGAGTTTTAAACTGCTCCACTACTTGACTCATTCAGAGACCAGGCTTTCAGCAACTCCAATCATTCAGAATGCAGCTGCTAACTTTTCCAAAGACTTCCACATGTTGCCACAGAATTCTGCCACATGTGTTGCTAGCAAGCAGAGTTAGTTTTACTGAGGCAAAGCAAGTTAGAATTATAGCAATGGGGTCTGGAGAGAGGGCTCAGTGGTTGATAGCTCATACTGTTTTTTACCGAGGACCCAGGTTTGGTTCTCAGCACCACGTCAGGAGGCTCACAACTACCTATGACTTCAAGTTCAGTGATCCGATGTCCTTGTCTGGACTCCTTAGGTATTTGCAGTCACACGTGCACAGACTCACACAGAGACACATCACTTATATATAATTAAAAAAAACAAAAATAAATATTCAAAAATTTTTTAACTTCACATGACAATAGGTATGTTAAATAACTTGCTTGCCATGAAGTAGGAGGAACTGAGTTTGATCCCCCATGCAAAAAGATGGGTTAGGGAGAGATCTGACTCCTGCAAGTTGTCCTCTGATCTCCACATACTGTCTGTGGCATATGCACATTTGCACATGAATATGCACACACACAGATACATATAAATAAATGAATGTAATAAAAAACTTAAAAAAAGAAAACAAAGAACTGATGCTTTTGTAAGGTATTTCCAATTAAAGTTAAGAAATCAAATATACTCGTGTTTAAAAGGATATGTCAGCCAAAAAATGAACTAGCCAGTCAGACACCCAAGGAATTCTTTGGGGATTCGGGACTAAAATAGATGAAAGAGACTCAAAGATTGACTAGCACAAATATTTTATAGGAAAGAACACTAAAGGACAAATAATTCAGGTACTCATCCAAAATTGCCTCTGTCAGAAGCTGCACCCATTGAAGTTTCACCAATATGGCTGCCTAAAGATGAGCTGAACAATGACATATCAATGGACATGCCAAAATGGATGAGAGAAAGTCCATGAGGCCTCAGCCCTATACAAAGAACTATAGGCAATTAAGGAATGCTAGGATCGGGAGAAATAGTTTCCCCAGGGAAAAACACATCTATTGATTTTCCAGTACCAAATGGTCAACCCTGAAAACATACATACGAGTAATATTATATAGATTGAACAGGTAATATTTAAGAATATATATTAATATATATACTATATAATATAATATATTATAAAATATATGTTTACAAATATATATTTTATATATTATATTATATTATATTATATTATATTATATTATATTATATATATTACTAATAAAAAAAGAGACCACAAGTTTGAAAAAGAGCACGGAAAAGTATCTGGGAGGGTTTAGAGGGAAAAGAGGGAACGGAGAAAAGCTGTAATTATATTACAATCTCAAAAATAAAAATCACAAAATGGCATCTCAATTTTGCTTTAAAGCATGGATGAAATAGGCATTGAGAGGGTACGTCCAGAAGCAGGGTAACCTGGGAGCCAAGGTCTATACAAGCGTTAGGTCACTGGACACCTCAGCACAACCCAGGGAGGCAGGATCTCCACTATGGGAGACTTATTTGGCATTCTGCTTTGTGCCTAGCTTACTTGTGAAAAGGTCTGAGGAGCAAATCACGGGGAACAGAGCTCTTTAAAAAAACATAACAAAACTTTGTTTCAGGTGAGAGTAAAGCCAGAAGAGCAACGCCCTTCAGTGACATTGAAAGAAAAGACAATCAAGATAAAAATGGCAGACCAAAAGGAGCCAAAAAGGGACATCACAGGTTAGCACGCCTTCACTGTCATTTGGAAATGTGAATCTCAGGCTTCGTTGCACAGTGCAGGGTGATGGGATGGAGAAACAAAAATGCCCTCAGGGCTGCTACCCTGCGTCCTCTTGGGGTTCTCAGTGTCGCATGCATACAATTGAGCTGGGGACGGTTCAGCAGCCAAGAGCATGTAAGGTCCTTTCAGAGGACCTTGGTTCAGTTCTCAGCACTCAAGTAAGGCAGCTCACAACTGCCTGTAACTACAGCCCCCAGGGGAATTTGACACCCATGGCTTCTGTGGACACCTACCTTCACATACCCATACACAAATCAATAAAAAAACCTGTATATGCACTAGGACCCCGGACACCACAGCACCACCCAGGCAGGCAGGATCTCCACTGTGGCAGACTGTGTGTGACCCTTCCGCCATTCTGCTTTCTGCCTAGCTTACTAGTTAGAAGGTCTGATGACCTTCTCTGAGGTACATACCCATAGATATAATTAAAAATAATTTAAAAAAGACTTTGAATTAAAAGGAGGTGCATTCAAGTACAGCCCGAGATTCTCCACCTAAACTGGCAAAAATGATGTTTGTACAGGTTTTGTGGAAAGGATTGCACATGATTTTCTATCTTAGCAAAATGAATTTCCAACTAGGGAGGTACTTTGTTGTAAATGTGTTTAATCATTTCCAATTAATATGCTTGCTGAGCTCTGCAGAATGCAGCTAGGGATGGCTTATTCAGTATTCTTTCTCAACATAACAAGATAGCAACAACTGAACTGGGCCCCAAATTATTTTTATAGGAGATTCCTTTCTCTTCCAGTATAAGGGAAAAGGTTTTGCATTCACAATGACTTCACAAATCCATAGCTACCAGAGCTTTTGCACAGCTGTGGGCAGACATCCTTGGCAGCCATCACCTAACCAGTTTCTAAACAAATACCACAAGAGTGAGAAGGCTCTGTGTTTTTATGTGTGCATAGATGGATTTTGACTTTAGCTATATGGCAAGCTAATACCATGCAGTGTTTGACAAAATTAAACTTTGGTTCCATCAATTAGGTTGAACGGTTGTCAGGGATTTTCCACAAATGATTTCACATGTGGTTTCAAAGATGAGACTTCCTTAAGCATGTTTTTTCCCACTAAAAGAAAACAGTAAAAAAGAAAAGGATGAGAGGGAGGAAAGAAGGGACATAGGTTACGAATATATTCTCAGTTTTTCATAGTTGTCCCTTTAAACATGGAAGTGGAACCTGAGAGTCAACACCTGGTTGTTGTTCTTCTGGAAGTGCCTGTTTTAGAAGAGCCATCTTTCTCTATGCTGCATGCTGCACATGCGACCACTAGAAGGCGCTACAGATCCAATGTCTGTGAAGGAGGAAAAGCCACTGGAGCTTACCTAGACACCTACCTAGATCAAACTGAGTTGCTTGGGGGAAATTCCAGAAAGAAGCATCTGCACAGATTCAATTGTTGGGGCGTTGGGAGAACAACTTTTTGTACTGTTCTACAATCCTGTGTTACACAGGATTTAAGGCAAGAAGGTAGAAAAATGGAAGAAAATGGGGGCATAACCCTAAACTCTCAGATAATTCCTTTGACATTTTTTTCAAAACAAACAAATAAACATGAATCCACATAATATAGAATTTCAAGAAGTTTGTAAGTACTATATAGAAAATAGGAATACTATTCAGAAAGTAAAAATATCCCTTGCTAGGATGGAGAGATGGATCAGAGGTTAAGAGCACTGGCTGCTCTTAAAGTGGATTCGGGTTAAATTTCTAGCACCCACTTGAAGGCTCACAATCATCTGTAACTCCAGTGCCAGGGTGTCTGATGCCCTCTTCTGGCCTCAACAGGCACCAGGCGCATATGTGGTGCACAGACATACATGCAGACAAAATACTCACGTATGCAAAATAATAATGCAAAAGTCATTTTGAAAGAATTCCCATTGCTCCTGCCCCAGTCAGGTTTCTCAAATGTAACCATTGTTACAAAATCACAAGTTGTCTCTTTCTGTATCTCACACCTAATGGTCAACCAGACTACTGATAAAGTGCTGATAAGCCAATCCAGGACTATAGGATGGAAATTCCATTTGATTTAAACGTTTCCCATAGGTTAAAGCTAGTAGTGAACAAGGGAATGTCCTCTGCATAGTTGCTTCTAACACAGCCAGAGAAGAGTAGTATTCTTTTAAGAAGTCTAAAACACACATATTTCTCCTTTCCTTTTTACATTTGGTACAGGACCCTCAATCCAGGAGAAGAGCAACAAAACTGAGACTCAAGATAAGAAGATGAGAGATCAGGTTCTAAGTATTGATGCTGGAGAGAGCATCGGCTATTCGATTTCGGGAACCAATCCAAGAAGACGTAGAAGGAGGCCCAAAAATGAGTGGGGGATCATAGAGAGAAGCCTTCTACAATCTACTCAAGAGCGTAACCTGAGCAGTAAAGTGGAGGCCTCACCTAATGAGAAGATGGCTAGCAGGGAGCACTCTTTATGGCAGGTTTTCCTGGAGAAACAAGGCACAGGACAGCTCACAACTGCAGAAGGAGAAGGTCCTCCTCAAAAGATGCTGTCAGATAAAGGGGGCATCAAGGAGAAAACGGCTGCCATAGATGTTGAAGTTCAAGGAGCTCTGGCACCACAACCTACAACTACAGATGCTGCAGAGCCCATGATTAGTGGTCCAGCACTGTGCCGTGAAGACGAATCTTCTGGAGGCAAGAAGAAAAGGGAGAGAGCTGTTTTGTTGCCGTGGAAAAGACCTTTTACAACCCAAGAAGAGGCCAATGTCTTGAGGGCACCAGAAGCTCAGATGCATATGCATCCTTCTCAAGGCCATGGAGAAGAGGCAGAAACACTTAGCCTTGGTTTGCAAAGGTTTCAGCCTAAAACAGAATTATCGTTGGAGGGCAAAACTTTCAGCAAAGAGAAGCATCCCAGAAGTGGTCTTCGGGGCTTTTCAGCAAGTGTTGCCAGGGCTACTGCAGAGCATAAGGTTTCTATGAAGATGTCGCCTCTCCCTCTCAGAAGATGGCCAAATACAGGGGAGATCTCCTCAGATTCAAAGAGTACTTCAGAGTATGAGAGTAGTTCCGAAGTACAACTGGTTCCTGCACAGTTTCAGCCTATATGGAAGCCTAAAGATGATGCTGCTGTCTTCCACCAATCAGAAAGTATAGATGCAGGACTGAGCAAGATGGAGCAGCAGCCTCTTAAACAGTCTTCCCACCTGGAGAAAGCTAGAGAAGTCTCCTCTGACATAGAGCATTGTTCAGGAGATCAGAAAAGTTGTGAGGCAATGACATCTTCCCAGTCCTTGGAGGAGTTTGAAGAATGCTCAGAATCCAGAAGTTTTGTCATAGATTCCGTCTCTGAAGAGCACCTGGCTTCCAGTAGCCACTTCCAGGCCTTGCGGGAGTCTGAAGAGAAAGAAGTCTCCACAGAGTCAAGCAGTTATGTCGAGAAGTACCACAGTTCAGAGGATCTGAGCAGCTCAGAGGAAGATAAGCCTCTTCTTGAGCACTCCAAGCAGACCTGGGGTCAATTCAGAGACAAGCAAGAAGCACCAGTTTCAAAGAGTGCTCCAGTAGAGTGGAGGGCTTCCGCCAAGCCAGTGCGCCCCATACACAGTTCTCCACCCATTGTCGGCCCTGTTATGTCCAGTTCGGAGGACATTGCTGTAGGACAGAGTAGAAGTGTGGAGCCGCTGCCTCCCAGCCACGCTGTCAAGTCATGGGTGAGCACCCCTCAGTCTGAGCACCAAGTGTTTGCAGATCCAGAGGGGGTTGCTACTGACCAGAACGTTTTTATGCAGCCAGTGCCCTCTAGAAAGGCTTCAAAGCACCTGATGGGGTACAACCTTGAGAAAAATGTTCCCTCAAGTCCAGATCTCCCAGTCCTTGATCTCGATGTTCTTGAAGAGAATATTGCTACACAGCCTCTTAGATATGCTTCACAGCCCTCAGTGAAACCAAATACCAAGAAAGAAAGATCACTGGGCACAGAAAGTGCTGCATTTGAGAGAAGTGTGTCTATAGAGCCCCCACCTCCTCAGCATCATTCTCAGCCCCTGCTGAAACCCTTCGTCCAACAACAAGTATCTGCTTTTGAAAGAAACATTGATTCAAGGCTTCCGACACACCATTTCCAGCCATGGAAGAAGCCTCAAGGGAAGCAATCATTTTCTTCAGCTCCAGAGAGCACAGCTTTTGAAGGGAACACTTCGATGAAGCCTCTCCCTCTGCCGCTTTCCCAGCCGGTGACACAGCCTTATCAAAATGTGCCTTTAGAATCCGAGGCTATTGCTGCTACAGTCATTTCTGTAGGCTCACTACACACCAAAAATTATCCTCAGTCCTTACCAAAACCTCAAAGCCAAGCAGTCTCAGAAAGCACCTCTGTAGAAGGTGCCACTTTGGTGGAGCCTTCAGTGAAGCCCAAATTTCAGACACAGATGACTGGAGATTCAGTGAGCTCTTCCAACCAATGGAGCAGCCCCAAGGAGCCAATATCTACGCAACGTGTCTTCCATACACAGGCAAACCCTAAATTTAAGCAAGTCTCTGTAGGTCGAGATAGCCCTGAGGCCCAAGGGAGCATCTCTATGCAGCCAGTTCCTCCCAGATGCTCTTCGCAATCATGGATGACCCCTAACTTTGAGCAGGTACCTGTAACCCCAAGTAATGTCCCTGCTGCATGGGCTGTTCCCATTTATACATCAGCTTCCAGAATGCCTTCTCAGCCCCTGACAGGATCAGTAGTCAAACAACCAGTTTTTGCAGGATCTGGGCAACAGATCACGACCGTGGAGCCAAGGCCTCCTAGAAACACTTTGCCGTTGTGGCGAATCTCTCCATTTGAACAAGTCTCTGTACCCAAAGACAATGTTGCCGCAGCAAGACGGGGCATTTCTACTGACCCACCAGCTCCCAGAATGCCTTCTCAGCCCTTGACGGGATCAATAGTCAAGCAACCAGTCTCCACCGAGTTCAAGAGTGTTTCTGTGCCTCTGAGCAGCTCTGTGGAGCTAGTGCCTTCCAGATTCCCTTTGCAGCCCAGAAAAGATCCAGAGAGTTATGCAGCAAAGGAGGGAGTTTCTGTAATGATGAGGTCTCCAAGAAAACAGTCGCAGCTCTCAGTGAGCTCAGGATTCAAGGAAGAAGTTTCCCCAAATTCAGCGAGAGCATCTGAAGATTGGAGTGTTCCTACGGAGCCAATGCCTTCCAAAAATGCCCCTCAGCCATGGTTGGGCCATGAGTTTGAGCAACAAACCTCAAGTGTAGAAGGGAATCCTCCCCAAACCACTATCAAGCAAAAACTCCAGAAAACACCGTCCAGTTTTGAGAGTACTTCTGTTGAGGGAGACATTCCTTGGAAGCCAGTATCCCCGAAACACCCCACTCCACTCTTAGTAAGGTCTAAAGTTCAGGAAATGTCTTCCCGTCTAGAGAGTGCTGCTGCTCAAGATAGCTCTAAGAAATCACAAAACAGCAGGGCTCCTACCCAGTCATTTGTGAAGTTTATGGCAGAGCAAATCTTTTCAGAGAGTGCTGCAAGTGAAGCAGACATTCGTGGAAAGCCTGCACTTCGGGGCCGAAGCCGTCCTTCCAGATCCTTGTTGAAGCCTAAACTGGAGGAGGAAGTTTTCTTATATGACTGGGCTGATTATTCCAAGGAAGACACCACTTTGGAGAATCTGCCCATGAAGCACCGTTCACAGTCACTCAGAAGGTCCGAAGAGCTGAAAGAAGCTCTGCCGTATTCTGAGGGCCCCACTGTGAAGTGGAGCAGTTCTGCAGGGGACATTTCCCAGTCCCTAGGGAAGGCTGAATACAGGCAGGAAGTCTCAGTTTCTGTCAGTTTCCCTGAAGAGTGGAAGAGGGATGAAGGGCAGATGCCTTCCACACAGCCTTCTCAAGCCTTCGACAAATCTGGGTTACAGCCACCGATTTTATCAAAGGGCCCTGCAGACGTTCCTATGGAGTGGAACAGTCCTGAGGGGTATTGGCCTCCCAGTCAGCCTACTCAGGCTTTCATCTCTGACTATCAGCAACAAGTTTATTTAAGCTCTGACAATGCTGCTGCTGAAGGAACCATTTCTGAGAATACTGGCAGCTGGCCCATGGCAGAGGCCGCAGCCTCTTCAAAGAAAACCAAGAAATACAGCCAAGGCTACGGGTACTTCATTAAAAGCACCCCAACTTCTATTACCAAACCTGGCAAGTTCACTTCCCAGAAAGCATTTGTTCCCACAGGCATTTACTCTAAGGATGTAGAGGAAGATCCTCCAGGTCGTGATGGAAATGAGAGTCCCTTCATCCTATCCACCAGCAAGATCGATGTTGAAAATGTTTTCGGAGTGCGACTGCGAAGAATCTCACAGAAGAGTGAGGTGGAAAATCCAGACCCTTACACGCAATTTGTCCCAGTTTCGGCGTCAGCAAACAAAGAATGGGCGAACAAAGAGGCTCTCCAGGACTTCAGCGGAAGCTTAGAGAAGTTCAGCTCAACACCTAGCTTTGCAGGAAAGCAAGGGAACAGGCTCAGATATGAAGGCATGTCCAAGAAGCCAGCAGTTTACAGGCTTCCAGGTGAGAGTTTTGTCTTTCCAGGTAGAGGGGAGATCTGTAAGTCAAAGCCTTGGGTGATGGGCCATGAACTCTTTAGCCTCTAGGTTCCCATCTGTACTGTTGCTTCGACAGGACCAGTTGTGAATTTAGAGGTAGGATAGTGCCCACTTCTGAATAGATTCAGATATAACTCTTTAGGAGTCTTCCTTTTTCAAGGAGGCAGCAGTTGAGACATTCATTCACTTTTCATTAATAGACTCATAATCACCCCCTCTTCCTTCTCCATCTATCTCAGATACAGCATATTTTGGGCAGAATCTTGTGATTAAAAAAAAATAACTTTACATACACCATGTCACTTATCTGCCAAACAGATGTCCAAATCCCAGATCATTAAAAGCAATATATTTACACTCTTACCCTGAAATCTGAATTTAATCCAGATCAAGGTGACCCTTTGAGTGCTACTCTTTCTTCAAAACGTTGTACCCTCAATATCATCCAATCACAGTCTTGTCTCTGCCTCTGATCACACCTATTTCACCATGACACTTGCACAAGGGATACAGAAGTAACAAATTCCATAAGATTTTTTTTTATTAGAGCCTCTGATGTTCTGAGAATTTTCTCAGCCTACTTGTTAACAATTGTCCTGGCCTGATTTGGGGATGAGAAGAGGGATGGTAAAGGAACTACAGAGTTGGGAGTAAGGGACAGTATGCCCATTTGAATACACAACTATTTAATGCACAATCCTGCCTTCCTAATTTGTAGGAGGGGTACAAAAGAGAATGACCCTTCTCTAATTGGTATCTATTTTTGTTTGGCAACCAAAAAGGATCCCGTTTGGCACACTACTGTGGACAACCTCAAACAGACTAAAGATACTTCCTGCCTGGCCTCAGTTCTAATTCTTTTTATTTGTTTTTCAGGAAAAATCTATAGTTGGAAGACAGATACCACTACAGAGCCAGCTTGGATCACTGTGGCAAAACAGAGGCAAAAGAGCTTTGGATCCCACTTTCCTACAAAACCGAGGAACAGAGGTCATACTAGGGCTGAGACCAAGGAACCTAGATATGAGGCAAAATATGATCCAACATTGGAAATTCCACCAGAGGTTAGTGGAGCCACTGACTAAGCTTGCACTGGGAATTATGTCAGACATGCAGCCATTATTTCTTGTTGGGAGCATTAGTCAAGGACAATTCTTCAAGGGTCTTTATTTTGTATTCTCACAAATATGACTGCCCTGATGCTCTTTGAGTATTTATGAAAAGTAATGGAAATGAGGAGTCTATACACCAAACCCTGCCCTAAATATTCTAAAGCAGGATTCCATGAAATTCGTTTCAGAAAAGGAAGTAGATCAGCAGTCCTACTACTACAAAGAACAACAACAACAACAAAACAGAGCTAACCCAGTAGGGTAAAAATGGAGTGACAATACTTTTAAGTACATACATATGATTTTTCTAAATGGGAATCAAACTATAAACACAGTAGGCCTCTTTACCCACAGAGACTACATTACAAGATTCTCTGTGGATGCCTGGAGCTGCACATAGTAAAGAAGAACCTTGTAATTGAATACTCTTTTCATTTTAACTCATTATTTATACATTGTGGCTATAACTTTAAATATCTGAGCTTAAAATTAGTGTTCCTCCCAATTTCAAAATGAGATTTCTTCTTACCATAGATTTTTTTTTTAGCAACCTCAGCATATGATGTTTTTAAATTTTCTTAGTAAGTCCAGGACTTTTCCTGTTCATGTAATAGAGGCACTTTACGACTTCTCTTGTCTCTGGATGGCCAGCATCATTGTCCTTTCATTTGGGGGACTATTATTGTGTTAATCAGGGTTTATCTCAACACAGGCACTATGTTATGATAGCATCATGGGGCATCAGACATGTAAGACAGCTAAGCAAGAAGCAGGAAACATTAACGAACAAGTGCTGGACAAAGGCAAAAGTCACATCCCGGTGGGGATGGGATGGGATGAGAATTCTGTGCTGCTGGAAATGGCATTCAGTGTAAAGTTGATCAACTGTTTATTTGTGAAAATTTTTCATTTAATATTTTTGGGCTATGTCATGGGTAACTAAAACTGGGAAGTGAAACCGTGGGAAAGGGGAGCTCCGTTTCATCCAATGTTTCATTTTGCACACGTTTCCAGCCTTTCCCTTTCAGTCCCTACACATGTACGTTTAGGTGCTGCTGTTTGTGTTTCTACATACTGATTTGGTTTGGTTTCACACCTAAAATGTTACAGGATGGACTTTACATAAAGATTAGGGATGATGGAATAATGCCTTGCTTTCTTCGTAGAGAAACTGCAGAAAACAGACTTCAAGAAAGCATATCACATTTACATATGGAAAGCTATACCTGAGGAGCCTATACTTCCAAGTGCTTGCTAAATTTAATGAGGAAATCATGGGGAATGGTTAACTTTTTGCTTTAAAGATCTTTCCCTTTTTTGTAATTGGTATTTAAGTGGAAGGAGGATCACAAAACGGTAAAGCCTCTTTTGCTTACCTCTTTCATCAAGAGAAAATACCCTAGGTGTGTGTAAATGTGTTGATTTAGAACAGCTGTGTGGAGATCAACTTTAAAGGCCCAAGCCATACAGTTACATCATATCCTAGTGGAAAAGGCATGCCTAGTCATATACCAACAAGTTTTGGAAGATAGACATCTTATAGTGCTCACTTCATCCAACTGATCAGATGTGTTTATAATCATCACATTCTGTTAGCTCACAGTTAAGTGGTTATACAATGCTGGAGAGAAGATTGTTCTCCCATCTCAAGTAGTTACCAATACTGGCCCTGCTTAGCTTCTGAGATCAGCAGAGATCCAGCACAGTCAGGGTGGTATGGCCATAAACGAGAGAGAAAGTATTCAAATGTCAGTCTGTTTACACTATTTGTGTAACTAGATAACTTTTCTTCAGGGTCTGAAAGAAAGGTGGAAAACTTGAGCTAGTTTGGGTATTGTTAATAATATAAGTTCTGGGACTGGAGAAGAGGATCAGTGGTTATGAGCACTTGGTGCTCTTGTAGGGGACATGGGTTCAGTTCCCAGAACTCACAGAGCAGCTAATGACCATCTGTAACTCCAGGTCATGCAATACTCTGGCCTCAGAGGCATTGCCTGTGGTGCACGTACCTATATGCAGTAAAACACTTGTACACACAAAGTCAAAATAAATAATAAATAAATAAACAAATAAATAAATAAATAGCATTCCAAAATAAATCATCAAATTATATACGTGGTGTCTGTGTGTGTGTGTGTGTGTGTGTGCACGCGCACACACACACACACACACACATATTCCAAACCCAAGGAGCTTTGTACTATCTTTTGATATGGATCTACATAATTAACTTCTAAACTTATACATATATATTTCTGTCTAGGTGTATTCTTCTGCATCAAAATCTATATACCCTATCTCTTTTCTTCTGACTACTGTTGAACTCATAGTACCCAGGACAGGGCTTGCACCATGCAATCTTCTAAGTAAATTGTCGTCTTCATTGTCAGGACTTACAAAGGTTTTCTTTTCATTTTACTATTACAGGAACCTGAGCCCATAAACACTAGGCCATCAAGAATGATGCTTTCTCCCAATATTCCCAGACAGATGATGGGACAGTCAAGGATGTCTAAATCTACAAAATCAGGTGAAAGCACTCATTTTAACCTGTCAAAGATAGCCATGGAGGGATGAGGTGAAGTGTTCTGCAATTTCCAGTTCATCTTCATGATTCTTTCATGTCTCTTCCATGAAATGTAACAGCTGTTAGCTTACTTTAAGAAAATCCAATCGTTATAGCTAATATAAATCTGGTGTGCAATTTCCCTCGTACTTTCTAGTCTCTCACCTCAGTGAAAGAGCTATCAAGGCAAGGTTCAAAATGTTCTTGTGGCTAGGTAGAGGAAACTACCGAGCCACTTTCCAGCTGATAGCAAAGCAATATTTTTCTCACTAGTTTTAATCTCAGTGAAACTGTTGACAATAATGCACTGTTAAGGCCCAGTAGTATTGATTTGTTTTTAACTATTGAAAAAGGTTGCCTCACACTCTCTATATTCTGACCAGGGTTGTGAGAGCTGGGGATATGTTGAAAGCTGTAAATAAATGTGGCAGGAAATGCTACAACTTTGACCTCATCAGTGAGAGTTGTGTGCCAGAGGGATTTCCTCAGCAGGAAAAGGTGGATCTATACTGAACTTTCTTTGTCTTCTCCATTAATCCCTTTCACCAAAAAAAAAAAAAAAAACAAAAAAAACCAAACAAACAAAAAAAAAAAAAAGGCTGGAGACTCTGAAACCCATTATTTGGCTGTGGAAATAGCAGTCATAATCTTGCTCCATGCATTGTGGGTGGTATATTCCTGAAATGTGGTTTTCAACTCTCCTGAACATTAGAACCACCAGGAAGCTTGTTAAGTGATAATATGGTCCTGACTCCATCCCTACTGATACTAATTTGGTTGGTTCAAGAAATTGCATGGGCACTGCTATTTTTTGTGTTTATTTTTTTGGTGGTTATAGTTGTCATTTGACTTTAGCTATGTAGCCTAAGCTAGAGCATCAAGCTCCTGGTCCTCCTGCTGCAGCCTCCCAAATGCTGGGATTACAGGCATGTACCATCACACTCAGATACATTGGTGTTTTTAAAATATTCCTCGGTGATTCAAATATGTAATTAGAATGGAGGACCACTGGTTTAGTTGAAGTATTCAGCCGTAGAGCAGGATGAGGGAGGGAGTGGAACTGGGAAAGAGAGTTGGCAGAATATTGTTTCATAGGCTCTCTCTCTCTCTCTTTCTCTCTCTCTCTCTCTCTCTCTCTCTCTCTCTCTCTATATATATATATATATATATATATATATATATATATATATATATTCAGTCACAATCTCAGTGACTGGTGAAAACAGATCTGAAATTAAAAAAAATGAATAGATATATTTCCCTTCGGGTGTGAGTTCAAAAGTATAAGATAGTCAAATACTAAAAGTCAGAAGATTGGCTGTTACACTGCAAGCATTGCCTCGCACCCCTTTCCCTGGCTATGAATCTATAGCCACATCCACGTTAATGTTGCTCATGTGCATACCTATTTTGGCATTTTCCCAAGCACTGACTTTTAGAAGTCTGACTACTAAGAGAGTAATGATTGGGAAATACTAACAACTGGGTGATCAGGGAAAACCCAAAAGGATGTTCCATTTCATTTCATCTTTAAATATATTCCAGTGTCTCTGGGGGTTCTGACTGTTTGTGTGTTGTTTGCTATGGTTCCAGTTGCATTTGATGATCAGAAGATGCGTCATACATATACCAAGGAAAGGGAAACCAGACGATCATCAAGTCTTCCACCCAAATTCTCAGCACCCGAGGAGCCTGTGTGGTTCTCAATGGCCAAGCAGAAAGCAAAAGCTTGGAGCCAAATGGCAGAGATGATGCAATAAATAGCTCCTGAATGGAACACCAGTATGTTCAGTAATAATTGCTAGTGGCTGTGGAAATTTCATATCATCGTTTTACTAGGGGTAGTTTTTATTAAGGAAAATAACTTTAAAAGTAAGAATTAACATTTTTAATTATTTGAATTGAATAAATGCTACTAATGTCTAACCCTCAGTAAGTCACTACCAACATCCCCAAACCCAACATTTTCTCCAGAAAAGCTGTGCTATAGACTTGTAAAGTCATTAACTTTAGACATTGTGCCTTAAAGAATGAAAAGAACTACATTTTGCTTCAGCAACTTAAAGATTACCATTTCTTTCAACCACATGATTTTTTTAAATTTTTTGAGACAGGGTTTCTCTGTTGTGACTCTGGCTGTCCTGGAACTCACTCTGTAGACCAGGCTGGCCTCGAACTCACAGAGATCTGCCTGCCTCTGCCTCCTGAGTGCTGGGATTAAAGGCATGTGCCACCACCACCTGGCTTCAACCAAATAATTTTAATAGAAAGATTCAGGTGATTTAGCCCAGGGAATGGATGTACTTTCCACCAGGGAGATGGTAAGTTTACTAGTTAGATTATGTCTGGGGCCTCTGGAGAGAGCCCTTCCTCTCTGGCCCCAGGCTTAGGGCAAAGGAGTCTGTAACACGGTGTCTTAGTTACTTTTCCTGTTTCTGTAAAAAATTCTCTGCTAAAATTAACCTAATGGAGAAAGGGCTTATTATGGTACAGAGTTCTAGTGTATAATCCATCATGGAATGGAATTCCTGGCAGCAGGAACTTGAGAAAGCTGGTCACATTGCTTTTCTAGTGAAGAAATGGAAAGTAATGAATTCTTGTGCTCAAACCATTTTCTGTTTTTATATATCCCATACATATATAGTCTGGGATCTGAGCCTAGGGAATTGTGCCATCTATGGTGGGTAGGTTTCCCTCACCGTCATTAAACTTTCCCTTTTCAAATTCCCCACATTCTCTCAAGTCCAACAAACATTATGAGAGAGCTACCTTAAGATGCTTTAACAGTAAAACCTAGTTCATTTTCCTAGATCCAAATCTAGTACTACTAGATCCAAATCTGCATCTACTTCTGTCATTTGGTGTTTGCTTTGCTTAAACAGAAATTCAGCCTTTAACATCTATATTGGATACTTCCCCATTCAAAATCAAGTCTAGAGAGGCAATGAGATATCTGGTGCTGTTTTTTGCTGAGGATGGTATAATGAGACTCTGTACAATAACATGTTGGGTTTTTTTTTCATTTAATCTATATAACATCTCCTTAGTTTGAAACTCTAGCTTTACCTTTTTGATAATGTTAAGTCTTTGATAGACTGGATTTCATTCTATTCATATTCCCATAGTGAATAGCTCATTTAAATCAATGTCCTTAATATAGGTAATACCAATGTATTAGCTTCAACACTTCCTTTCCCCATTTTTGCCTATACTTTCATTAAGTTGTTCTCACTATGAGAGCTCCCCATTAATGATATCTCTTCCACTACTAACAAAGCTCAGCTTTAAATTGTAAGCATAAGTTTTTTTCAACACCTAGACATGTATTCTGATAAGTTTTCTTATTTCTTTTAGCTTTCTTGGTTTTTGATTAATGCAAAGCAAATAAATTCAATAAAGCTTGTTGGTGTAGTTCATTTCGGCCTGGGAAATGAGGGAGCAAGGGAAATAGAATATTGACAATTCACTGAAGATTGTCACTGTGAGAAAAATATTTGAAGAGGCTGCCTGCAATAGAAGTAGACTCCACACTGATGTGGGTGACTAAGCTGACGGCCTCCAAGTGGGCCTTGGTGGGGCAGGAGAAGGGACATGGCACATGATGGCTGTAAACCAGCCAGCTTGAGGAGTGAATCTAAGTCTTACATTAAGATGGGCTTCTGAAGCCAGCCATTTTCAAAATCGTGGAGCCACTGGGCTCATGGAAAAATGCATGGTACAATCAGTGAGGGAAGCAAAGGAATTATAACATCCAATATTTACTTGGTCTGGCTAGTGAAACAATTATCTGAGTTTCAGAACGGGAGCTTATTTCGGGAAATCCACATTTAAATCAGCCAATAAAATATGTTTTACATGAGGGCTTATCTTTTTATGTATATCAATAATAACCAGAATGACAAGAACAGATTTTAGAACATTCAAACCATGAAAGACCTAACCGATGATTTGGCTCTTCTTTCCCATTCGTGTTCCCCCTCTAGGCCCAGACCTATTGCCTAGACCAAGCCCCAGGTCCTATTCCAGGCATGCATCCACACTTAGCTCTGGGAGCCTACACCCTGCTACGACAGTCAGATTTACCAGGGATAGAACATCCCAAGAGCAGAGTGCAACCTCTAGAAGCAGACTGGAAAATAGTCAGAGATATTAACTACATGGGCATAGTCTAGCAGGATGGGAGACCTTGTTTTAATAGGTTCCTGATACTCAGAGAGGAATAAGACTAAAAGATCTCCAAGGTGTGACTTCAGAAGTATGGAGGTCAAGAAATATATCCTTCATAATTAGTTCTAAGAGGGATGCTATTTTAACAGCTCATACACCATAAATAATAACAAATCATAACCATCTTAGTAAACCAGACCATACTATGTGAATATACATCTATTTAAAGGGTAAAGGAGGCATATATGGGAGGGTTTGGAGGGAGAAAACGAAAGTGGGGGATGGTGTAATCAGGTGTAGTGGGGAGAGGGAGGGAGAGAATACAGGGAGAGGCAGCCAGAATTGGGAGATATTTAGAGGGTGAACTGGAAACCTAGTGCAGTGGAAACTCACTGGAATCCACAATGGAGACCTTGGCGAGGCCCTCTAGCAATGGAAGATGGGGAGCCTGAACAGGCCTGTAACCAGGGAAGGCTTCCAGTGGTGGGACTGGGACATCAACCCAGCCACAAAATCTTCGACCTATAACCTATCCTCCCTACAGGATCTGCTGGGACAATGGAAGGACAGAACACCATGCCAAAGGAGGGAACCCACTACAGAGCTATCCAGGAACTAAAGACTGGATAGCCCAGAGACAATTCCTAATGATATTCTGCTGTGCTCATAGATTGGTGCCTAGCCCAATTATTATCAGAGAGGCTTCCTTCAGCAGCTGAAGGGAGCAGATGAGGAGGCCCAGGGCCATTTAAACAGGAGGAGGAAGAGGGATTGCAGGGACGAGAGGGGTTAAGGACACGAGGAGAACATGCCTCACATAGTCAACTGACTTTTAGGGGGCTCACAGAGACTGAAGTGGAAGAGTCAGAGCCTGCATTGGTCTGTGTTAGGTCTCCTACATATATCTAATGGTTGTCTGGCTTGGTGTTCTTGTAGAACTTCTAAAAGTCGGAGTTGGGGGGGGTGTCTCTGACCCTTTTACCTGCCCACGGGGACCCTTTTCTTCCTGCTGGGCTGCCTCATCCAGTACTGATGTAGAGGCCTGTGCCCAACCTTGTTCCAGTTTTTTATGCCCTGTTTTATTGGTAACCTTAGGAGGCCTGCTCTTTTCTGAGGAGAGGCAGGGGTCTGGAGTGGATCTAGGGGAGAGGGGAGCTGATGAGGAGTTGGCAGGAAGGGAAGTAGGGGAGGCTGTGGTGGGAATGCATCATTCAAGACAAGAAAAAATTAAAATTAAGAAAAACAGAAATTAAAAATATACCTAAAAATAATCTAAAATAAAAGAAATATTTTTTAAAATTCTTGTAAGTCATAGAACACAGTAAGAAGATCATAAACTATGACCAAATTAGTTTCCTTCCATGGTGACAGGATTGGTTCAACATAAATCAATAAATATAATGTGACAGCATAGATACACTTATGGACAGAAACTACACAATAGCCATAGAAAAGGTCTCTTCCAAAGTTCATTATCTCCTTGTGATATAGAGCCTGAAGAAAAAAATAGAAGGAAAAATATTTCAACATAATAAAGGTGATGTGATAAACTTATAGCCAACATTATACCAAATGTGGAAGAAAAATGGAATTGTTTTTCTGAAATCAGGAAAGAAGACAAGAGTGCCTGTCTTAGTGTTCTATTGCTGTGAAGTGTAGGCAATAGGTACTGTGTGAGCTCAGCAAGAAAGACAAGGAGACACTATCACAGACACAAACCCTGCTGGACCTCAGCAGACAGAACCACCTCTCATGGCAAGCACCATACTGGACAGTGGATCATCTGATATCAGGGGTTTCATTGATATAGAAGCTCCTCAGGCATTTATCCAAAGGTCTATTTGCATAGTAAAGGAAACCTGTAGCCTAGTCTCATCCCACAATGTTTTAGCAGCTGAGCTATGTCACCTTTATGGTGGGGTGCTTGAGGCCCAAGGGAAGTGTTCTCTCCTTGTTACCAGAGACTGTGGGAGAATTCCTTTACAGCAACTTTGCTATTCCACAATGATTCTGCAAGAGAGCAGTGAACAGGTGCAGATCATGAGGAAGCAACCATCTTAATCACGGCTTTACATTAAGCCAACACCTGCAGGTGATACAAACTGTCAAGGCTTAGGCAGTCCTTCCAACAATGTACAAAGCAATTATTATAAACATAACTTCTCCAACAGTGAAGAGACACCATGACCACATAACTCTTATAAAAGAAAGCATTTAATTGGAGATTGCTTACAGTTTCAGAGATTTAGTCCATTTTCATTATGAAGGGAAGCATGGCAGCACACATGCTGACATGGTGCTGGAGAAACAGCTGAGATATCTACATCTGGATCCACAGGCAGTGGGAAGAGAGAGACACTGGGACTGAGCTTTTGAAACTTCAGTGATACATTTCCTCCAACAAGGCTATACCTACTCCAATGAGGCCATGCCTCCTAATCCTTCTCAAGTAGTTACTTGAGAAGTGATTACCCAGTGACTAAGCATTCAAATATATGAGCCTGTGAGGGACATTTTTATTTGAACCACCACAGTGCTTATTCACAACATTCCTGTTGTTCCCAAACTTTTAGCTAAAACCATAAGAATGAGATCAACATAAAAATAATACAAATATGTAAAATAGAATAATATTAAGACTGAAGCTAAGCCGGGGGCAGGGGTAGCACATGCCTTTAATCCCAGAGCTTAGGAGGCAGAGTCAGGGGAATCTCTGTGAGTTCAAGGCCAGCCTGGTCTACAGAGTGAGTTCCAGGACAGCCAGGGTTACAGCAGAGAAATCCTGTCTCAAAAAACAAACAAAAATACTGAAGCAGCATGCACAGGGCCTTCACAGATGTACACCAGGTCCTCTGCATATATATCATGGCTTCCAGTTTAGTGGGTTTTTTTTATGTGATTCCTGAGTGTGTGAACACTCTGAGTGTGTGGGTCTCTATTTCTTGTGCTTACTCTTGGATTCTTTTCCTTTTGTTGGTTTGTCTTATCAAATTTTGATGTGAAAGTTTTAATTTTATCTTTTTATATTTTATTTTGTTATATTTTTATTGTTATCTCTTGGAAGCCTGTTCTTTTCTAATGAGAGACAGAAAGGGAGTGGATCTGGATGGGGGGAGGAATGGGGAGGGACTGGGAGGAGTAGAGGGAGGAGAAACTGTTATCAGGATCTATTATGTGATAAAAGAATCTATTTTCAATAAAAGGGAAATAGAAAAACAGTGATAGTATCATCTTCTTTAACAATTATTAGTTACTGTCTACTTTAATTGCATTCCTTAAGACAAATAATGAAGAAAGTGCCAAATTGCTCTTTTTATGATGATGTCATAAAAATAAACAAGTTTCTCACATATTGCTGAAAAAAGACCAATTATTACACACCAATTTATTGATTTGTTTAGTGTTTTATTTAGAGTACTACTTGTACTGCCTATTTGTCAAGCACAACATTCCTTGCTACCTGGACCATAATAACCTGAAGAAATAGCTAAAACAATAGGTTGTTGCCCTTAACAACCTACTGTTTACTACATAACTTCTGAAAAATCTCTCTTGCTTGCCCACTCCACTGTGTGGATTTAGAGTATAAAATAAGAATGAAAATTGGACCCAGGACCAAGGTCTTTCAGGAGTTATCTTGGCTTCAGTCCACTGGTGACATCTTCTCTCTTCTGCTTTTATTAATGTTGGAGTGCTTATTCTGGACAGACTCATAAAATATTTCTGGAGGCCCCAGTGATATCTCCTTCACCAGGACCCACTTGGTGAAAATGACTGCTGTTCCCAGGTCTTTTAGCTCACTGAAGGTCTCTGAAACATAGAAGTGTGCACCCCTGACTGGGTTCCAGGATCTCATTCTGTTGGACCTCAGAGATCCGAACCGGGACCCCCACGGCCCAAACCAGAACACCGCACCCCCACAGAGACTCACAGACGGGATATCGATGCAAACAGCAAGAGGATTTATCCCAGTATACTGGGGCCGTTCTAACACGCAGGATAGAAGCGGCCACGAGGAGCAAATGGTGAAGCTTTTTATACAGTTAAAACGGTTGCTAGGCACAAACCGAGTTGGGACAAGTTGATAGGTCTCCAAATTGTTTTCCCATTTTGATAGGTAGGGGCCAGTTAACCTTTAAACTGATTGGTGCTGGCATATAGCAAGGTTGTGGGCTCCTAGAAAATGTAAACTTTAGGGTCTTAGTCTAGGTGGGTGGGGGGAAGATCCTTAGCCTGAGGCCATGGGCTGTCTATGTGGGGAAACTCTTTTAGCCCAAAGCCGTCTTATTTGTCTTAGAAATTGTTTTTCTTTAACTCTGGGAACTGTTTTGGGTCACGGTGCTCCTGGCTTGGGCCTACACAATTTTGGTGCTCTTAGAAGCCTGACTAAAGTTTGGCTGCTTTGGTCTTGTCCTTTCAATTCCAGTGGCCAAGGGGACTGTGAGACCAAAGATTGGAAAAAGACAACTCTAGGATAGACATCCAGACCAGGTAAGGACACACGGGAGATAGGCAGAAGAACCAGATTGGCTTAATCACCCAACAGGAGATTGTATCTGAAGCCTTAATGGGATACCAAGGTGGCACTGGTCTCCAAGGAAAAGCCTCACAGGGATACAAAGGCACTGGTATTGGTTTCCAGAGAAATAGACAGACTAGGACTTTAAAATTGGAATGTATAACTTCTTAATGGATAGTGAATGAATGTGTGAATGCTTATAATGGTTCCATGGTGCTGTGACTACTGGATCTAACTGGGGAACAACCGGGGGTTCTGCTGAGGTCATTCCAACTGAGTAGACACTCACTTCCCATAATAGGAGGTGACTGAGCCTGGGGCTGTACATGTGGCCCTAAGGTAAGACTTCCTAAGTCACTGTGAGGCAGCCAGGCAGGCAGGCACCTGTATGAGAAGAAGATGGTCTTCTCCAGCCCACCCTACACACCACAAGGTGCTAGGCACATATAAAACACCAAATCCTGGTCATAGTGTCTGCAGAGTCCCAATGTGAGACCCACACACTTCTGAAAAGACTGTTAAACCTGAAGACACCAAGGAAGCACCACCATTAGTTTCCCCAGAGGATGGTATTTTGCCCATGATGCCCCCACCTCCACTGGCTGCAATTCTGCAGTTGCCATGCCCTCACATCACTGAGGCAGTTGCAAGACCACCTGATTGCATCCTTCCACTGGCACCTGCCTGGCATAATGTGCACCAATTTGTCCTGTCAGGTAGCTCTGTCAGACTCTGTAGCTTTTAGGGGCATCTTGGGGGGCACTCCTAGCTACTACCTGGAACCTCTGGCCCTGTCCGCCCCACTGCTACCCGGGGGGGTGAGCCCAAAAGACTAGACTCCTCCGGGAGATGCGTGGACAAGCAAACTCCCTTTGTTCAGGACAAAGGGCACACTTTATACCCCCATGACCCCTCATCGCGCCCCATCCCGCTCCCATTCGTCTCTTGAGCACGATCGTGGTGAAATGTCTTTTGCTGGTTGGCTCTCGTGACGTCATCTGTTCCTAGGTATCAGCTTTCACATCTGTGTGACCACTGCCCCTGTATTAGCTCCTGGCAGCCAGTTCTTAGGGAGGCCTTACTTCCTCCTACAAGACTCAACAATTATACGGGGATTCTCACCAGACTCTAGTAGGCTGTATTCCAGGGATGAGCAGGTCCAATAAGTCCACTAAGGGAAAATGCAGGCCTTTACCTCATTCAACAAGATGACAGGTATGTTGTCCAGCCACATACTAGCCTGAGGAGAAGGGAAAGCCCCTCCATGATTTCAGAGAAATTATAAAAGGAAAATTTCTCCTCTTAGCTAGATTTTAAGGACAAGCCACTCTCTAATTCAGACATGGAACTTTTTACTGATGGGAGCTGAAGCCTACAACAGGGGAATAGTCCCTCACACCAGGAGACTCAAGACAACAACATACAGGGAACTGCTCACCTCAGGGTTCAAAAAATTTAAAAACAGAGACCAAATCCTTTAGCTCCTAGATGTCTGGGCTGCTAGCTCTGGCAATGGTAGGTACATTGCCAGACTCACACAGAGTCAAGGTCGAGTGAGTCAGGAATACCAACTGGCAGGCCAGGCAGCCAAACAGGCTGCCCTCCACAAAGAGATAGCCCCTCAGTCCTATCTCACTACCCCCTATAGTGTATGTTTTAACAATTGGCGAAGGAGCTACTAAAAGTCAGGAGGGCTGGCTGATTACTACAGATAGAAAAATAATTCCAGAAATGACAGGTCCGAGCCTAACCTTGGAAGCTCATGAAGCAACCCATCTGGGGGAAAAAAAAAACACCAAAAACTGCCTGCAAGAACTATTACAAAGTATTTGATGGTGCCAAGGTTGCTCACACTGATCTAAAAGCTAGCAAAGCCTGTCTGTGTGTGCTTGGAAAAATCTCAAGCAGGGACTCAAGGCCTCCGTGTTGACACAAAACAGGGGTCCTATCCATTTAAACTCTATAAGTGGACTTTATTGACACTCAACCCCGCAAAGGCTACCAACACTTGCTGGTTATGGTGTGCAGTTTTCAGGCTGTGTAGCTTTTCCTACTTGCACAGAGAATTAATTTGAAACTTGTACACACAGTACCACCCCCAATCTTTAGTCCTGGTTGAGAAAATAAATAGGACTTTAATTCTGTCACCTGTACTATTTAGGGGGCATTACACACCCTGCAAGTATGATTACTGTCCTTTTGAGATCGTGTTTGCCATCCACCTCCACTACTCCCAAAGGACACAGGAAACCTCTGAGAATATGGACACAGCTGCCTCCAGCAATTCTCGAAAGACTTGGCTGACAATGCACAAAAAATTGCCCAATCTTCATCACTCCCTCAGCTCTTAAAGTTTTAGGTATTGTGCCATGGATATACCATACCTGTGCCAAGGTTATTGTGGACCTGAGCCAGGAGTGGCCCATGAGAGACAACTCAGACTAGCCACTGAAACTGACTATCTCAAAACAACCTAGAAATGGGAACAATGGCTTAACTACTACTCTGCCTCCTCATGTCTTTATCGATTCCCTGGTTATACATTAGAGCCAGTTCTAACTCAGCCTCTCTGACCTTGTCACATAAATTACTCTGGAGTGCAACCTTGTTCCAGGGAAACTCCAATTCCTAGACACTCATCAATATAGGGATGAGTATAGTAATATAGGAATGACATGGTTAGGAACAACTAACCAAAGTCTGACTAACAACAACTCTAAAAGGGAATGTTTAATTGGACCACCTGTTCAAGTCATTGGAAAATCCCAATATGTGAAAAGCTATGTACTTGGCCTGCCCAAAGATATTATACTTCCTACCCAGGAGACGGTTGCAGACTAATATTCTTGGTCTCCAACTTAGATGTGCTGCGAGGAAGCGAGGTTCAACAATACTTATGTCCCTTAGATTCCAGAAATAAGAGAAGGCTGGACCTTGTGGTGCATTCCTTTCATTCCCAACAGTGGGGAGGCAGAGGCACGTGAATCTTTTTGAATTTGAGGCCAGCCTGGTCTACACAACAGGCTGCAAGACAGCAAGACAGCCAGGACTACATAAAGAGACCCTGCCTCAAAATATCAAATAAATAAATAAATAAACAAACAAACAAACAAATAAATAAATATCACACTGGGCAGCCACATGTAGAAGCCATAAAGCTAGATCCATACTTATCATTTGAAATAAAATCAATACAAGATATACGAAAGTCCTTAGTTTAGGACTTGAAACTCTGAAGCTGTCAGAGGAAAACCTAGATAAAGCACTTCACATTACAGGCATAGGCAAGAAATTTCTGAAAAGGGCTCTAATTGCACAGGAAATCCCCCCAAATGACAAGTGGATAGCATGAAATTCAAAATCATTTTAAATCATGAACGCAAAAATCACTAGGTTGAAGAGACAAGCTAAAGGATAGAAAAAAATTTCACCTATATGTCAAACACATTAATATCTATGATGTATAAAGAACCCGAATGATTTAACGATCAAAAATTGTCTCATCAAGAAATTGGCTATTGTAATGAATAAGCATTTTTCAGAAGAAGAAATATTAACGGCCTAAAAATATTAGAAAATAGTGTTCAGTATCGTTACCCAAACAAGAAAGGCAGTTTTGAGACTGCCCCTCAGTCTGGTCAGAATGGCTATTATGAAGAAAACAAATGATGAAAAATATTGTCAAAGATATTGGGAAAGAAGAGCTTTTTATACACTGCTGAGGGGAATTAAGCTAGCATAGCTGGTAGAAAAACTGGTGTGGAGGTTCAAAAAAAAAAAAAAAGAACTACCATAGGACTCGACTACATCAGGCATATACTCAAAGGGCTCTAAGTCAATAGTCCACAGAGATGTATGCACCATATTTATTTCTCACGATTCAGAATAGCTAAAAATGGAACCAGCATAGCTGTTCAAGAGATGAATGCAACAAGAAAACATGGAGCATATGCAAAACAGAACTTGTTTTTCCCATTTGTGTTAAGAAATGAAATCATGAGGTCTTTCCCTCCCCCTTTATTTTTCTAGGAAAAGGAGATCATTACGCTGAACAAAATGAGTCACTCAGAAAGACAAATACAATGTTTTCTCTTATATGTGAAATTAGGAAAGGGACCATGAAAGGTGAAGAAGAAACTTTTTTTAAAATATTTTTTTTATTTATATGAGTGCTCTATCTGCATGTACACCCTTATACCAGAAGAGGTCATATGGTCCCATTAGAGATGGTTGTGAGCCACCATGTGGTTGCTGGGAATTGAAATCAGGACCCCTGGAAGAGCAGTCAACTTTGAGTTACATAAAGTAATTTAAAGCAAGTTCACTTTTCAGTGAAATTAAAAAGTGTCCACAGAGGAAAAAGACAGATGCTAGTCAGTATTATGTAAATAAAACATGAGATCATTCCTGTCTGTTTTTTAATTTATTTTTAACATAACCAAACATTGGGGGGGGGTAATTCTCAAAACAGGAAGGAGGAATGGTACATGCCATTGAAAGCCCCTTTGGGTGATGAAAAACAGAATGACATCAGTGTTCAAATTTCTGAGGCCTTCTGAAAACTGAAACTTCTAAAACAGCAAAAAGCCTTTCTTCTTGTTCCTCCTTCCTTTGGTATCTCCTAACTGCAAAATCAGATGAAAGAAAAGTAAATGTCAACCAGCAGCAATGACTCTAAACAGAAGAAGGTAGACAGCTCCACAGATCTCATACATCTGTGGACTAAGTCTTAACCAGAAGAGGACACCTTTCCCTTTTGTGCTTCTATGCTCCCATGTCAGGGTGCTGATGCAACTGATAGCTTCAACCATGTGATGCCAACAATCTTGTTTCCTTTCCTAACACCAGGAATGTATATGAGCCTGTTATGGTGGTGGTGGTCATTTTTCATTTGAGAGAACATTCGGAGATTTAAATAAGTCTCCCAACCTTTAAAAATCCTGATCATTAAAAAAAATAAGAAGAAGACATGAAGGTGAGGGAGAAATGTAGGGAGGAGAATCTGGGAGAAGGAGGGGAGAGAAGAGGGTGTTAAGAATTATACAACTGAAAACACAAGGGTGGGGAAAAAATAAAGAATGAAGCTGGGCATGGGGGTTTGCCCTTGTCACGGCAGTACTCCAGAGTGTAAGATGGGAATATTTTTGTAAGTTTGATACTATCATGGTCTATATAGTTAGTTTCAGGACATCCTGCCTAAATAGCAAGACTCTGTCACAAAAACTCAGATATATTAATAAAAACTAAATAGAGAAGATAAAAAAATCCCTAGTCACTAAAGGATGCTTAAAAACAAGACAGAAGGTAAAAAAAAAAAAATTATTACTAATTTAGTGATAACATCAGAGCTAACTTAAACTTTTAATAACGAAAATATAAAATTCATCAGCTAATATTTAGTTACATGCAGCATGGTCATGTCTGTGATCAATAGCTGTTTCTGTTTGTCGGCAGTAAGTCTAAAGGCATTGTTTTTTAGTCAGTACGGTAGACCCTATAACTGGCTATATAATGAGGGCCCAACCAGTGCCAAGCTCAAGCTGCTTCTGGTAACTGTTCACTAAACTGAAGTTGGCCCAGGGAGGACAAAACTACTAAGTCGGATGTAATAACTGCTTGATAATGCAGTCTTTAAAAAGAGGTACTGAAGAGCTATACTATATATTTGGAAATAAAGCGCATCTTGCATTACTAGGAACATGAATATTATAACATTTCAAAAACGATCAGTTGAATTTTGATCTAAATTTAAATATATTTTTCTCAGTTACTTTCTCCGAATTAAAAAATAAAGTTATGACAAATGCAGGGATGGGGAGTAGTACTCGAAGCTACGCACAGATACCTGAAATTGCTGAGGCAGTCTTGTGATGGACCTGGGTCCTTCTCAGGTTCTTTTGACAGTACCTCCATTTTCTTTTATCTGGTCGATTCCATTCCTTCCGGTGCCTTCATAGATTTCCTCCAAATGACAGAACTCATATTGACTTATGGCTAGAATGAAGAATAATATTTAGGGAAGAGAATTGGAAAAATAACCCACAACATAAATAATAGCAGCATCCACAATCTACCCTTGGGGAAAGCTGGGGATAGAAGCCACTAAGAAACGAATAGCTGGGCCTTGTCCCTGGCCCTCACATTTCTGATATTTGTTCATTTCCACTGTGATATTCCTCACTTTTTCCCATTAACCTGGCTACCCAGTAGTCAATGCTACTGATTACTTCTCTTTGAAAGAAGGGACCAGAGTCATGGGATCAGTTTGTGCTCTGTTCTGTTCTTCTGGTAAAATATTGTCTGCCTCAAAGACAAACCCTATGGTGATGCTGACTGTTGCCTCAGCTCCTTTTTGTAAAAGAAATCCTCACCCACACCCTTGTCCTCAGGTGCAGTTTCCCACCCAGAGGAGCATCCCCACCCTGTCTTTGGTGGACCCCAGTGAGTTCACAAGAACACAGGAACTCTGGAGACAATGTGTCATCGGGTGGTCTCGTTTAATGCTCGTTTTGGGGTCCCTTTTAAAGGGTGGACAGGGGAGTGGTCATTGGTCCCGAGAACGCCCATTGGTTAAGACAAGGATACTGGGAGTAGCCTCGTCTGCACATGGAGTGCAAGCCTCCCTGTGCTTTCCAGCTACAGGGCAGACAAAGGCATCAGCCAAGCCACGTTTCTTTGCTTCTGTGAAGCAGACAGTATTTAACATCTAATATTAATTTAATAATCTAGCTGGGTTCTGGCCCAGGTCTAAGGTGTGAAGCAGCCAAATGCCTCCTGTTCTCATCTCCTGAGATGCCAAGGGGTTCCAAAGCCTCCTTTGACACACTCTTAGCCCTTAGGACAGTCCCACATCTCCCTGTGGATTTCCTTTCCACAAATTGACCTTTAGTTCATCAGTTTGAGGAACCAAATCTCCAATAATCTCTATATGATTATTTTAGATTTATTCAGTTTTATGTGTTTGTGGGCATTTTTGCCTGCACATATGTGTATCGTGTATATGCTTAATGGTCACAGAAGCCAGAAGAGGACCTTGAATTTCCTGGAACTAGAGTTACTGATGGTTTTGAGGCATCATGTGGGTGCTAGTAACCACATTCAGAACTTCTGCAAAAGCAACAAGTGCTCTTAACCACTGAACTATTTCTCCAGCCTTTCTTTACGATTTTAAAAAGTCTAACTTGTTTTCCAATACCAAGTGGTCAGCCCTAAAAACATACATATATGAGCAATAGACTCAAAAGTCTATTAAAACACAGACACAGACACACAGACACACACACACACACACACACACACACTCACACAATAATAAAAGAAAAGTGGACATGAATTTGAGAGGGAGCAGGTTGGGGGGGTCATAGGAGGAGTTGGAGGAAAGGAGGGGAAATTATGTAAATACAGTACTCATATATGGACTTCTCAAAAATTAAAATGGAAGGGCTTAGAGGGAGGAAAAGGAAGGGAAAATGATGTAATTATATTTTAATTTAAAACTTTTTAATTAAAAATTAAAAATTAAAAAAGGCATGTGTTCAAAATGAGAAACATAATTGACTGGTTCTTTCTCTTCAGGTTTTCTTTACATTTTCTCCCAAATGCCCTCTCCCATTTCCCATGAACAGTTAACTGGGCTCACAAGTTGCATTTGGAATTTCAGCTCTCTTGTTAAGTACAAGTTTTTAGAGGGCAGATTTTCTCTGGGAACTTTAAAGGTCCTTATGGAATTTGGCTTTTACTCTGACCCATGTAGCTTCAGGCTTAGAGGAAAGAACTGTCTACCGATTTCCTAGTCCTAGGCCAGAGGAGAACAGGGCCAATATATGGGATCTGCACGAAGGCTACTTTACCTAAGCAGAGTCTACAGCCTGGATGGCTCTCTGACACTCTCCCATGTACACTTTCCTGCCTCCTTACCACTGTTCACCCCTTAGTGCCTTGCCAGCCACCCATTGACCCTTTTGTTCCTTACTTCTTACATCTGTAATCAGTATACACTGGCCATTTTCTTCCGTTTTCTCCTTTTTTGCTGGCTCCACAGAATCCTTGGTGGTTGAGGCTGCATCTTCTTTGTTTAATTCCTTGTTTTGCTTAAACATCTTGTTTTGGGGGGACTGCAGGAGTCTCTTTGGGTAGTTGTAGGCCTTGAAAGATGTACAAGAACAGTCCCAAGAGAAAGGCTAGAGTAAGTTTCAGGCTAAAGGTTAGGCCCAAGCCTAAAATCGGGCCCAGGATTAGGCCAGAGCTTGGCTTTCACCATGAATAAAGATGTGATGTGTTTAGTAAACAAGGTTCAGAATGGAATGGACCATATCCAAAAACATGAAAAGAAAGACAAGCATTGGGAAATTGAAAGCTGTCCACATGTCCAATCATGTTCTATCTCAATACTGGGCCACCACCTCCTCTTAAGGTCTAATACCCCATTCTTCCTCTAAATAAAGCCTCTTAATCTCTAGCTAGGATCAATGTACCTCCACCTCATTCTTCCTTCGGGCCTTTATCGCACCCATGGACCTCTATTACTCAGTCTGCAACTTGGCTTCCCAGGCTACCAATGCCAAGTGGCCCAAGTCCTGTTTGGAGTTCCAGCCTACCTCATTACTGTTTCTAATTATACCTCAACAATCTCCTAACCAACTCACCCGAGCATTTTGACCCCCATGGAGTCCAGTTTCCATCCCCTGGGGCAGGCATGACACAACTAGGTAACGGCTACAACGGGGTTGGAACCGCCAAGACTGAAGAAAACAATTACTCTAGTGAAGAAGCTGGATGCTATTGAGGAGAGCCCATGGGTGGAGTGAGAATTGAGAACTTGGGTAAGAAGCGGAACTGAACGGAAGGGTGGTAGCTGAGGTGAAACAGAATCCTTTGAAGGCCGGAGGCTCCAATTAGGGGTAGAGGCTGAGGTGAAGGGGTGTGGTGGAGGAGGAGGGGCTAAATGAAAGCGAATTGAAGCGAAGGGTGGGGCTGAAGTGTGCCAGGGTGCTGAAGAGAACCTGCTGAGGGCAGGGGTAGCGGAAGTGAGGGGAGGTCTGAGGAGAGGGGTGAGAGCCAAGTGGAGAAGTGAAGACTGAGATGAAGGGCAGCAGGGCCGTGGCGACGGGTGGCTGGGAAAAGTGGGAGGACGTGGGGTGAGAGGTGAGGGCCCAGGTTCCAGGGAAGCTGAGATGAGGGGTGGAGGCTGACGTGAGAGGTGGGGGCTGGAGCATGTGGTTGGGGCTGAGGTAAGGGGTGCCTGAGGTGAAGGGGTCTGGAGTTGCTGAGGTGGTGGGGGTGAAGTGAAGGGGTGAGTAGTGAGAGCTGGGGTGAAGGGGACTTAAAAGAGGCCGAGAGCCTGACGTGAAGGGTGGAGTTGAAGCGAGAGGGAGAGGGAAAAGAGAGAGCTGGGGCTGAGGTGACACGGGTAGCTGAAGTAAGAAGGAGTAGCTGAGTTGAGAGGGGTCCGAAAATAGGGATGAAAACCGACATGAGGGCTGGGGTGAGGGTAGCAGGTACTGCAGTGCAGAAAACTTACTTTTTAGTGTCACCTGAGAAGTCTCACGGGAACACAGTGCACAATCTCAGGAACAGAAAACTGCACAGGACAAGTCGGAGCGGAAGAGAAAGATACTTCATAGGAGGCGACAGGGGGCAGTGTTACCAAGAATCCGCCGAGCCATTTCCCCGCCCCTTTTCATAACACACTACGCTGATTTGCTGAAAATTTGAGTGACACGCCCATCCATCCAGTAAATGACCAGCCCGCCTATTCTCTTAGTATGAATTTCCCACCTTCCCCTCCCCCAAGATTCTGTTAGTAAGGCAACCTTTTAGGTTCAAACACACATCGCCCATTTTGATTTTGTATGTATTGCCAATAGTATAGGGAGCCAATATAGACTTGACCCCGAGACACATTCGTCAGTTTCCACCTGATATTGGGTTCTGGCAAGCAGAATGGTCTTAAAAGTGTGTGACTCAAATTTCGGCATTAGTAAAAAGTTCATGAGAACTTGAATTATTTGACATGGCTAAAATTACTTTTAAAGGTTCTGTGGCGATGATTCACTGAGTGGAATTCTTGCTGCTCAAACCTGGGGACCTGAGTTTGGTGGTGCCACCAGCTAGGTGGTGGCATGTGTTCGTAATCACATCACTGGGGGAGCCAAGAGGATTGCAGGGGACTACCTTCACGTGTGCCTGCAGTGTGTGCACCCTCCACGCACACTCCTACGGAAAGAAGAAAAAGAAAGCGGGGGGGGGGAGAGAGAGAGAGAGAGAGGAAGGGAGGGAGGGGGAGAGAGAGAGGGAGAGAGAGAGAGAACAGGAAGGAAGGAAGGAAGGAAGGAAGGAAGGAAGGAAAAGAATTGAAAGGGGAATAAGTATTTCCGAGTCACGTGGAAGTATGCTTCCTTCTTGATACACCTTATAACCTGTTTTCAGTCAGTTTAGTCAGAAAGATAGTAGATAAAATTAAGAATTTGTTGAAAATACTACCTAAAACAGGTATGAGTCAGAACCCCCCATACACACTTCCGTTGTTAGTAGTCCTACAAGAATACTGAACTAAATGACCTTAATATATATGCAGAGGACCTAGTGCAGACACATACAGGCTGCAAGATTGCTGCTTCAGTTTCTGTGAGCGCCTAGGAGGCCTGCTTAGTTGATTCTGTGGGCCGATGTTCTTCTGATGTCCTGAGCCCCTATGGCTCCTACAATTCTTCCTCTCTCTCTTCCCCAGGGTCCTGAGCTCCTCCTAATGTTTAGTAGCTTTGGGTCTCTAAATCTGCTAACATCAGATGCCTGAGGAAGCCTGTCTGATGATGATTGGGCTAGGCACCAATCTATGAGTATAGAAAATAGCATTCGGAATCATTGAATTGATTTTTTGTTATTTATCTTTTAAAAAAAAATATTATTGGTCAATTGTGTCTGGTTTTACCCTAGGTCTCCGGGCTATCCAGGCTCCTTTACCTGCTCTTGGGGCCCTTTTTCCTCTTGCTGGGTTGCCCCTTCCAGCTTCAATATGAGGGTTTGTGTCTAGACATATTATACCTTGTTGTGCCATATTCAGCTAAAATCCCTGGGAGGCCTGCTCTTTTCTGAATGGAAAAAGAGGAGAGGATCTGGGGAAGAGAGGAGGTATAGGGGAGGCTGATAGGAGTGGAGGGTAGTGAAACTGCAATTGCTATGTATTATATTAGGGAAGTATAAAACTAAAAATAATACTTAATAATTAAAGAAAATACTATCTAGTTTGATTTGGTTTTGTAAGTTGGTTTATGTTTGGATTATGGTTTTTTTTCAGTTTTATGTTGCAAAATCAGACAACTTTGCTTTTTTTCATGGTAATGAAAATTAGCTTTGTGCTAAGCTTGAAATTATTTTCTGTCTCAGAGAAAATTTATTACATGCTTCGTTTGGAGGCCTTCTGAATGCTTACTTTTTACTCTAATTTATGTGCAAGATTAAAATTTCAGTTGATTTTTACTGTCGTATTTTCTAGTTGTCCTTTTTCTCCTCTCCCACGTCCATAAGATCGCCTTCTTTCCATCATCTTTCCCTTTCTAATTTTATGACCTGCACAAGTACACACACACACACACACACACACACACACACACTTAAATCTAAATTTCGAGTATAAGAGAAAATGTGTATTAGTTTTTTAAAAATTTTGTTTAACATGATGCCCAGTTCTTTCCATTTTCCTATTAATGTCACAATCTCAATTTTAAATGTTTGATTACATATTATTTTTTGTGTGTGCACAACTGAGCACTTGAATGTCGTGTGTGTGTGTGTGTGTGTGTAAGTCAGAGGACAACTTTGAGGAGCCGTTTGTCTCCTTCCAGTAGGTGAGCCCCAGGGATGAAACTCAGGTCCTCAGGCCTGGGGGCAAGTGCCCCTACCCATTGATCCTGCATTTTTAAAAGAAAGTCAAAACAGTTCCAGTGAGTATGTGCACCATCTTTTCTTGATGCATTCATGTCTTGAAAAGCTATGCTGGTTCCATTTCTCAGTTTATTTGAGTAGTGTAGGAAGAAAATGAGTTTATGTATCTCTGTGACATGCTGATGAGAACCCTTCTACAGGATCAAGTGTTACTGGGTCATCTGTTAGCTGCTTTTTTTTTTTTTTTTTTTTTTTTTTGCTTTTTGCTTTTTAAGAACCATCCCATCCATACTGATTTCCACAGTGGCTACACCAATTTACATCACCGTCAGCAGTGTATTATTGTCTTTTTCTACATCTCTATCAGCACCATTGTAATTTCTTTTCTTTATCATCGCCACTATGTCATTCTGACTGAGATGAGATGGAATCTCAAAGGTAAAGATGCTTGAGCACCGTTATTGAAATTGAGTCACTGCACCTATGTGAGTATTTCTGAGTCCTTTAATCCATTCTATTTGTCTAGATATATGCCTTTATGCCATATAATACAGTTTTTGTTGCTTTAAGGCTGTAGAAAATTTGAGATCAGATATTATTCTTTTTGCTTAGGATTGCTTTAGCTATAGAGATTGGTGAGTGATTCTATAAGAATCATGGGATTGTTTTCTAGTCCTGCAAAAAATGCCATTAGAGCTTCAATGGAATTTTATTGAATCAATTGATTGCTTTCAGTGATATAGTCAATATCATTTTAATTCTGCCAATTCATGAACATGGGATTTCTGTGCATTTTCTATTGTCTTCTTCCATTTCTTTCCTCATTGTCTTAAAGCTATTGTGAATGTGATGTCTGTCCTCATTTCTTTCCTGGTAACTTCATTGTTAGCAATAGAAAGATTACTGATTTGGATGTGTTGATATTTTGGTCTGTTCCTTTGCTAAAAGTGTGTATGAAATCTAAGAATTTTCTAGAGAAACGTTTAGTATTTGGGATTCTTTAACTATAGAATTGTGTCATCCTCAAATATTTGTATTGCTTTTATTTCTGTAGCTAAAAATTTGAGCACCATATGGAAATATATATATGTATTTCCAGAAAAGAAACTCTACATGACATCTTAATAGTTAAACCATTAAAAACACAGAATGAAGAGAGGAAATTGAAAGCAACACGAATTTTAACATGGAAAGGGTAACTCTCACAGGGTCCGAAGAACTACAGGCAAGTAATGAATGCTGAGTGCAACAGAAATAGTTTTCTCCAGAGAAGAGTCACCCCCACCCCCCAGCTTGATTATATAATACCAAGTGATCAGCCCTAAACTCATATGTGTACAAGCAGCATAACGATTAAGCAGGTTGTACTTATATATTTAGGAATGTGTTTGTGTGTAACAACAATTAAAGAACAAGAGGACATGAATTTGAAAAAATTCAGGGAATACATGAGAGCTTTGAAGGGGAAAGGCGAGAGGTAAAATGATATAATTATATTTTAATTAAAAAATAATAATGAATTTGAAAATCATTGGTCTAACTGGGCAGTGGTGGCGCATGCTTTTAGTCCCAGCACTTGGGAGGCAGAAGCAGGTAGATCTCTGTGAGTTCAAGGCCAGCCTGGTCTACAGAGTGAGTCCCAGAACAGCCAGAATTACAACAGAGAAACCTTGTCTCTGGGTGGGTAAAAAGGAAAGGAAATCATTGGTCCCATAAAGGAAAACCCATCACAATAACAGCTGAGTGCTCAGTGGAAACTCTAAAAGTCAGAGAAGCTTAAAGCAATGTACTCCAAGTTCTAAGAGACCACAGATGCCAATCTAGCAAAATTTATCAAGCAAAACTATCTTCCAGAGTTGAAAAAAATTTTTCCATGATACAAACAAGCCCAAATAATTCATGTCCACCAAACCAACCCTGCAGAGAATACTGGAAGCAATACTTCAGACTGAACAGAGTACTAAGTGTAGTTAAGAGGCCATAGGATGAAAACAACTGAGGCTATAATTACTGAAACTCAAAATAGGACTATGCACAGAAACAGGGAAAAAGACAGCCATCAACACACACCTTCCAATAATTATTTTTATTCAGCCAAAAGACACAGTTTACTTCAGTGAATTAAGAAACAAAACCCATATTTCTGTTGCCTACAACAGAAGCTCATCTTAGCTTTAAAGACAGGCAGCACTTTACAACGAAAGGGACAGACTAAAGTATTCCAAGCAAATAGGGCCAGGAACAAATCAGGAACTTCTATCCCAACTGCTGGCAAAATAGTACCTAAACTCAAAGTAACAAGAGACAAAGAAAACATTCTGATAAATGGAACAATTAATCAAGAAGGCATTACAGGGGCTGGAGAGATGGCTCAATGGTTAAGAGCACTTGCTGCTCTTCCAGAGGACAGGTGTTTGGTTCCCAGCTCCTACGTTGGATGTCTCACAGCCTCTTGTCTAGCTCCAAGGGAGCCAATGCCTTCTTTTGGCCTGTATGGACATCCCTACCCCCCCCCCGACACTAAGATACATACATACATAAATAAAAGTAATACATCTTTTGAGAAGTTCTCAAATAATTGATAAAATTATTAAATTGTAAAAAAGGAAAATACAATCAAAAAGGTAAAACAAAACCTAAAAATTAAAAATAAGCATGTGAGAGTAATTTTCATACCGTACTTCAATTAACCTGATAGGTTGTCATTTAGGCAAGTAGTCAATGAGATATTGTCCATTGTTTTTCACACAGGATATGTCAAATCAGACTAGCCATATGTTAAGTATTCAATAGATACATGAGAGTAGTGACTCATGCAGGAGTTTTAAAGCTCTAAAGGCTTGCAGCCTCGCATATAAAAAAATTGTTTTAGGATTGACATTCAATTTCATCAGGACTAAAATAAAATAACCCAAACAGGTTTGCCTTTCAATGAAAGTTAGGTTGCTAAAGAGTAAAAAGTAGAAATGAGTCAGAAATATTTATCTAAATAAGAGCTATGAATATTTTTGTTTGTTTCATTTCGTTTCAAAAATCTTATTTTTTTTTTTTTACTTTATCAAATACTGTCAAATGTATCTGTAACAGGTAAAAGAAAACACACATGTAACTAGATGCTATCATGGAGTTTTAATTAAAGCTTTAAGCCTCATCGTCCTGCCTATAAAATTGTCTTAAGACTGTTATTTTAATTATTGGTTGCAACAAAAGAATGAAAAATAAGTACAGATGGTGGAAAGTTATTCCTGTCAAATGAACATGAAATAAGTAAAACAGAATTACCGTGTTGCCTCCAAACCATTATGTTTTATTTTATCAGGTGTTTCACTTGGAACTTGAGTGAACGATGTTAAGTTCATAAGCAGGGCTATCATTACTGGATGATGAACTTCAGCATGAAGTCAATAATGATGAAACTTCGTTGACCTACGATTCTAAAATCTAAATTTAGTGAAGTTCAGTAAGCCTTCCTTCTTGTCTTGTTCTTCCTATTCTTCTTTACTACAGATAAAAAAAATGAGAGAAAATGAACAACCATACAAGATTAATCTGCTTCCTATATTTAAGAAAATTATCAGCCCTTGTGCATGTCTGCTGCATTTGTGCTATATATCTACAATTACAGAAGATCAACATGCTTTCTTGTTTTAACTCAAACCTATGGCTATCAGGATGCTTATGCAACCAGTCATGTGATTACACCAACTTTTTGGCTATTGGTGGGTGTGTGTGTGTGTGTGTGTGTGTGTTCAGCTCCTGAGAATCAAACTCAGAGCCCTGAACATGCCGACCCCACACTTTACAGCCCCCCCAAGCCACATCCTCAGTCTTGTGTTTATTCTGCTTGAAAGGCTGTGCCTCCATGTAAAGAAATCCCTCAATTTATAAAAACCATTGCTAGCTACACAAGTGATACTTCCTTATCCCACCAGATTTTTGGCTTTCACATGTTTTGTGAAGGACTTATTTATGAAAATGCACCAAAAAAGAAGAAAAGTGCTGATCATTTAAAGATACCGAAAGAAAAGCTATTCCTTAATTTTTAATTATTAATTTGGTAATTTGGTGCTAAATGACCATATCAGGACTAAATATCTTTTGGCTGGCATACAATGTGCAAATCTACAGCTATGAATATTCAGGTGTTAACCATTAAAAACAATCCTACTTGAAGTGTCTTACTTTTTACTATTTTTCTAAAAGGCATTGTTTTTCATTTAGTGTAAGTGACTGTCTAACTGTGGCCTAGTACTAAGGACTCAACTAATGCCCAGCCCAGCCGTCACTACTGCCTCTTCTAACAATTGTTCTCTAGATAGCTAGATCTGATAAAGATAATAAATCTAATATATTTTGTTCTTAGTCTTATATTGGTGGACAAAAGTCCTCAGGATAACCTAGGAATGTCCACAAAGAACACAATACATTTTTTGTTAGTAGGTACGTGAGTATTTTAGTCACATTCTAATAAAGTTAAATTGTATTAAAAAAAAGTTTTCCTCACTTATGTAATTCGAATTTTAAAAAAAGCCCAATTGATAAGTAACTACAGGGATAGTGACTGATACTCAAAGCTATGCACAGAAACCTGGGTTTGCTGATGCTGTGGTCTGCTGGATCTGGGCCCGTTTCATTGAATGCTTTCTGATTTTTCTCCTCTTCTTCTCCTTCTCCTCCTCCTGCTTCTCCTTTTCCTTCTTCTTCTTCTCCTTCTTCTTCTCCTTCTTCTTTTCCTTCTTCTTCTTCTTCTTCTTCTTCTTCTTCTTCTTCTTCTTCTTCTTTTTCTTCTTCTTCTCCTTGTTCTTCTCCTTGTTCTTCTCCTTGTTCTTCTTCTTGTTCTTGTTCTCCTTCTTGTTCTTGTTCTCCTTCTTCTTCTTCCTCTTCCTCTTCCTCTTCTTCTTCTTCTTCTTCCTCTTCCTCCTCCTCCTCCTCCTCCTCCTCCTCCTCCTTCCTCTCCTCCTCCTCGTCAAAGATGTTGCCGCTTTGATTCCAGGTATCACACTGGTATCCACCTATTTATTTAGTAAAGATCATTACAAATCAGACAGAAAAAAATAGCCTCACTCCTAACCAAGAGTACCATCCACATCTACTCTCAGGAGCTACAGGGAGACATGAGTAACTACAAAACAGTAGTTGGGCACCTCCCTTCTGTTCATGCTACCCTTCCCTAATCCTCTCACTTCTGCTGCCTGATCATTTCCACAGTGACGTTTCTTTCCCTTTCCTAGCAAATATTCCAAGCAATGGTGTTTGTTTCTTCTCCCTTGAAGAAGACATCAGAGGCATTGGCCACCTTGCATTCATTGTATCTTGGGCAGCACTTTAGTGGGAAGATACTTGTTTGCCTCAAGTACAACCTCTGTGATGAATTGTTTTCTCAACCCAAGAATGCTAACACTTCCTTTCCCAGCAAGTGCTTCCAAGGCAGTTTATTAATGCAGGGAATCAAATTTCTAAGCCCCTTTTTGAAAGCCATAAACTCAAAACGAGGACCACGATTTGCTTGTTCTTTTGTTGTCAGGGTTCCCTTCTATTAGCTCCACGCTCTCTTCTGGGCACCTTGGCTATATAGTGAATTCAAGGCCGATGTAGGCTATGTGAGACTCTGTCTCAAAACAAGGACCAGTAAAGGCTATTGTAGAACTGGCCTAGTGGTACAGACCTGTGATCCAGCACTCAGGGCTCAGCAGAGGCAGGGGACTGTGAGTAAAAATCAACCTGTGCTATAGAATGAGTTCCTGGCAAGCCCAGAATAAATAATGAGACCCTGTCTCAAAACAAATGGACAAAAGTTATACAACGATAACAAACAAGTTTTTAACCCAAACACGTTTGACCTTAGAGGCGTGACCTACCCAAACATTCATGACTTTTCCCAGCAGAGGCCAGCACTGAGCAGATTGATTGTGGGCACCAGGGAAGCAGCAGCCTCAGCCAGGGCAGCAGCCTCCCTCCCATTGACAATCTCTGCCCTTATTTCTTGCCTTCCCACCGCTGCCCAGCACCAATCCTGTCATCTAGTCCCCTAGACCTTGTTTTCTTACCCTCTGAGGCGATGGTTTGCTCTTTGACTTCCTTTGCTGGCCCTTCTGCTGCTGCCTCTGCTGCCTCCTCTTCTATTGCTTGGTCTGCTGGTACCGCAGCTGCCCTAACTTCTGGATCCTGCAGGTAATAATCTTCTGCTTCTTCAAAGTCTACAGGCTCCTCCAGCTCTGGAAATGTGGAGATAATATCTGGCAGGCTTCGGCTCATGCCTGAGCCCTGGTGATCATGCTCTGCTGCCCTCATTGTTGACTGAATAGGCCCGGGTGGTACTTGAACCTCATTTGAGTGGCCAGATGCAGAAGGGCCAGATGTTTCCATCTCTTGGTCTTCTTCGGGAGGTCTCATTAGAACGTGGTCGTTGTAATAGATACGATTGAGAATGGCGTGGACCAGATCCAGAAACATAAATCGGAAGCCAGCCATTGGGAACTGATGGGCGTCCACCACAACGTCTTGATTGCGTCCCTCTTCCTCATTCTCTTCAGCCTCTTCTTCATCCTCCTCCTCCTCAATAGGCTCAATATCCGAGTCTTCCTCAGCTTCCTCAATCTCTCTGTCACTCTCTTCCTCCAAGTTTCTTTGGGGCCCAATGTTCTCCACCACCCTGGGACGAACAGCCATTATTTCTTCAACTGCAGGGTTTCCTTCGGGCCCAATATTCTCTATTACCCTAGGATGAACGGCCATTATTTCTTCAACTGCAGGATTTCCTTCGGGTCTAACATTCTCCACCACCCTGGGATGAACGGCTATTATTTCTTCAATTGCAGGGTTTTCTTCGGGTCCAATATTCTCCACCTCCCTGGGACGAACGGCCATTATTTCTTCAACTTCAGGGTTTCCTTCGGGCCCAACATTTTCCACCTCCCTGGGACAAACGGCCATTATTTCGTTAACTGCGAGTGTGGCAAAGGCCCCTTCTAGGCCAGACTCACAGCCTATTCCACCACCCTCTGCAGCTTCCCGTACCCGTTCTCCCTCAAAGCTCACTGGGTTGTCTCGGCTCCCTTTGGTTGGATCTTGATCCCCTGTGGTAGACATGACACAAGTAGGTACCTCAACAGGACCTTGATTGGACTGGGATAGCGACAATAATGACCTTGTGGACTTCAACGGCCACTTGACAAGGACGACGACGACGACAGTATAGATTGTGGTTAGGGAGCTGCTGGCCCATAAAGACAGTCAAGGGGCCTTAGAGGAGTAGAAGAGGCTTTGTAAGAGACAGCAGGTGAAAGGACAAGAATCTACGGTGGTACCTGAGGTGGTTCCATGGAAGTAGGAGGGACGAGACGGCAGAAAAGGCCAACCCAGGCGGAGGCCAACCTAGGTGTCTCTTCTAACGGCCGGGACTAGATGGGAAATACGTTTTGTTACAGGTGGTGGGGGCGGGGCTTATAAAGGTCTTTGTCACTTCATAGCCGGCTTTAAACTGATTTGCCGTGACGTTGACATGCCCCGCCCCTATAGCCGGCTCCAAGCTGATTTGCTGATAAGTGATGATTGATGTACCCATCATCCAATAAATGATCGAAACTTTACATTTCGGAGAAACGCCATCATTTTTGTTTGTTCGTTTGTTTGAGGCCTTAGGGACCAGGGGCTCTCTTTAGGTTAAAGTTGGCTCTTTTCCTCTTCTGCCCTTCACTTTTTTTTTTTTTTTTTTTTTTTTTTGGTTTTTCGAGACACAGTTTCTCTGTTGTAACTCTGGCTGTCCTGGAATTCACTCCGTAGACCAGGCTGGCCTCAAACACACACAGACTGTCTGCCTGTCTGCCTGTCTGCCTGTCTGCCTCTCTGCCTTTCTGCCTCTTTGCCTCTCTGCCTCTCTGCCTCTCTGCCTCCCGAGTGCTCTGATTAAAGGCGTGAGCCACCACACCCTGCTTGCCTTCCCCTTCTAAATTCGTCTGTGCTGGTGTATGCCAAATGAGTGTTGGAACCTAAGGAGACCAGAAGAGGGCACCAGATTCCCCTAGAGCAGGAGTTAATGGTATTTATGAGCAGAGGGACATCAGTGCTGGGAATAGAACTTGGATTCTCTGGAAGAGCAGCAGCAAATGTTCGTAACAGCTGAGCTATCTCTCCAGTCCCAGCCCTATTTTCTTAAGTCTATGGTTATCAGCTAAAATATAGTTGTCCAATATGAAAGGGATCCTATATCAGGGAAACTTCTTCTGTAATATGTAAAGAGTAAATATTTTAGGCTCTGAAGTGCCCGGAGAAATCTATAATCAAGATTATTACATATTTACATGAGAGGAAAGAAAAAAATTTCCAAAAACACTTTATTATTTGAACAAAAACATAATAAGTGCATTTATTTTAAAAGGAATTAAGGCCTATGGATGGCAAGAACTGGCCTCTTAGGAGGTCAATGCTATCTAAATGGGGTTCAAGGATAGTGTTGTCTATTATTAAAATTGATTATAAATGTTCATCAGTTGATTCGTAAACAGGTATATATAATCTTTTAAAAAACTTCAGAATATTTTACTAAGATTACAGATTCAGGGCCTGGAGAGGTAGCTCAGTGGTTAAGAGAACCTGGCTGCTCTTCCAGAGACTCTGGTTCAATGCCCAGCATTCACCAGGAGAATCATTAAGTGTCTGGAACTCTAGTCCCAGGATATCCTACACCTTCTTCTGGCCTCCATGGGCACAGCATGCATGTGGTGCCTAGACATACAAGAAGACAAAATACCTATACGTATAATAAGAATAAATAATTAAAATATTTTTTTAAAAAAAGATCATAAATCCATTATATAAACATCACTGAAATATTGACTTTTATTTTCCAGGAATGTAGTACCCTCCACTCCTTCATCCTTTTCCATGACATCGCATGTATTTCTGACAGCTTTTGTGGTGTTGATATTTTTTGTACATTTTATTATTATGATGAATAAAATCATTTTATAATTTTTAAAGTTGGAATTGAAAATAGAGTTCTGCAAATCTGACTTTATCTCCAAGTGTGTTTTATGACATAAGGCCTGTTTGAATTCCTACACAAATTATTTGCTGCTCGATAATTAAATTGGTGATTTGTTTTTCTACACTTTATACTAAAATTATTTAATGGTTTTATTAATTCTTTGGGAAATTCATACAACATAGTTGATCATATACATCCAACAGTTCCCTCCCTAATCTTCCCAGATCCACCCATACTCCTTACCTCCCCCGTCTCTCGATTGTGTCCCTTTGGTTTTTTTTCTTTCTTTTTTGAGACTATATTGGTCCTCTGACTCTTACAAATTTTGTGTCCCTCTCCCCCTTCTGAGATGTTCCCTGAGATTTAAGTGCAGGGGTTATGTTGTAAATATATTAATTGGGAGCAGGCACTCTATAGTCAGTTGATCTCTGCATTTTGACTCCTTGTTGTTTTCTATAATGATCTTCATCTGATGAAAAACAAGAAAACTCTTTTGGTGAGGGATGACAGCTACACTTATCTGTGGATACAAGAATAAGCACTTAGAAAGCAGTTACAGAATTTACTGTTTAGGAAAGTGACAGTAGTAGGTTCTTCTCTAGGTTCCAAGGCCTCACCAGCCATGGGTAGTTGGCTAAGTTTATAATGCCAGATAGGAATTCCTTCCCACTGAGTGAGCCTGAAGTCTAATTAGGTGGCTGTTGGCTACCCTCAGGACATGAGTGCCACTATTGCACATTTCAGAATATCTTGCCATGCTGCTTATTGTTGTAGTTCATAGACAATACAGCTGGATAGAACTGTTGATTGTTTTTGCCCTTGGATGCTCTCAGGGCTCCTTCTGATATTATGAGATCTAGTCCTCAGGAGGAGGCTCCTAGGTTGGACCAGATTGACTCCTCCAAGTCCTGTATCTGAAGTGTGTTGTGTCTTCAGTAGCAGGGCCTTCCTTTCTTTTTTTTTTGTAGGCATTAAGGCCAATGGAAATAACCTATATTGTTTTGAGGTCTCTTATACTGCACTGATCAATAGCTCTAAAGGAGGTTTCCTATGCATGGGACTGAGATTTTTGTTGAATAGTCTAGGGTTTTTGAAGGGAGCATTGTCACTCCAATTGGTGCAACTTCAATTAAACTACACATGTATAATACACACACACACACACACACACACACACACACACACACATATATCATACATCATATATATATGTATCAACTACATATATACAAAAGCATATATGTATATATTATGTGTTATTTCAAGTAAACATAAAACAATATAACTCCCTATAGCTTGTTTGTACCATCTTTATTTTTTTCAATTTTTATTAGCTTTTTAAGAGTTTTAAGTTTCATATGATATATTTTGATCATATTCTCCCCTTCCCCAACTCATCCCAGATCCATCCCCCTTTCTTACCCACCTACCTTGGTGTCCTTTTTTTATTTTTAAATCTTTCAAGACTCACTTGTGCTTCCCAAATGTCCTTGAATATGTGATTCTTCTACTAGCCGACTTACTTACCGGGGGCTACACGTACTCTTAGAAAAGTCTGTCTCTTCCCTTCCCATCAGCTAACAATTTCCAAACCCTCCATGGCTGATGGTTGGAGGGTGCTCAACTCTCTTCTCCACACAGGAAATGGATCTGGCCTGGGCTTGCACAGGTCTTGTGCATGCCTTCACAACCCCTGTGAGTTCACGAGAGCAACTGTCCAGGCAATGTTTCCTTTCATGGTATGTGCTGTGGTACATGGTTCTCTGTTACAGGACATTTAAGGACTCATTAATATTTTGAGAATACTCCCTTCAGACATCCCTGCACTTCTCTTCCTCCTTCTACCCCTTCTGTCAGTCTCTTTTGTTCCCCCAGACAGTTTCGCTTTTACTCTCATGTCACGTGTGTCAAATATATATGGTTTCATATATCTATATAAAATCAAAGAACAGTGAATGACTGCCTTAAATCCAAATAACTGTCATCTTGGGGCATTCATCTGTGTCCCTCTTGGAAAAAGAGTATACCAGCTGGGCTTGTTGACAACCTACAAAGCCCCCTCCAACTGCTCCTACCAACGAGTAACTTTGCATATGACTTATGAATGTGTGTGTGTGTGTGTGTGTGTGTGTTTGTGTGTGTGTTTTGTGCATGTTGCAGAGTACTAAGGTAGAGGATTCCATCTATGTGGCCACTGTGAAGTCCTTATTCCTGTTGGGTAAGGTTTTCAGGTACGGCTGGTTGGAGGAGTACCCACACCCTTGTAAGTCCTCAACTAGGCTCTGTGAGGAAGCCTAATAACTTAATTAGATCCCTAGAGTGAACTTTGGCTGAACTGTGACTCAGTTTGCTGTTGGGACTTCAGTAACAGGAGTTCCTTTAGGTCTACCCCAGGGAAAGGAATTTTAGCAACACTTGACATAGTCAACAGGATACAACAAAAACAAGGAGGAACTATGAAGTGAAATAGTGAATAGCGTTGTCTCTGAAATGAAGAGTGAGAGACACAGACAAATCGAAGTTGTATGAGGCGTGAGTGTTCACAGAGGAAATTTTGATGTGGTCATTTGTCCCTGCAGGGTTTGTAGTGATAGTATCTGCAGGAGGGAAAATGCAGAGAGGCACAAGGAATGTAAGTACAGCCACTGGGGCAGGAGCTGTCAGTGGGGGAAATCTCCAGATGGCAATCTTTTTCCAGTTGTTATGGAGTGCCATGCTGCTTGACAGGTGGGGTCTGCTCTGCTGTGGGGCTGTCCTAGAGCTAAGATGGGTTTGAAGTGTGCTTTGAACGCTGGAATTCTCACTCTGAGAGCAAAAGGCATTCGGCTGCTCCCCTTTCTTGCTCTCACAAATCCCACCTAAATTCTAAATGCTGCCTTATTTCACAGCATATCTTTTCAAAGGAATATGGCCTGGTAGGTGCTTGTCTGACCAGTGTGGCTGGAAGGCCTTGGGCTGAGCACATTTTCTGATAAGATGTCTTCGTCTTGCTCCTCTGAGACCACTCCCTATGCAGGAGAATGACAATGAGCCTCTCACATACAAATGAGGCTTCCCCAGTATTCCTGTCTTAAGTAAAGGTGCAGTTCCTGGGTGCCAAGAACCCTTTCCCTCTTTTCCCCTGTAAATGTGACCAACCTTGCTTCAATAAACTGAGCTGTTTCACTGACAACAGTCTCCTGGGAATTCTGTTGCATGCTCTGCTCTCAGCCTCCAACTGAAGACCTGCCTGAACACAGGACCAGCCCTGTGCTTTCTTCCCCTAAGCTGAGCCAGTGGCAGACGACTTAGCTACTTCCCAGGGAGGAGAACTGACACAAAATCTAACACTCTGCTAGTATCAAGATGTTTTGAGAGCTGCCAAAGGCCTAGAGCAGACATAAGTCTTGGAGGGAACACATCAGGGGCGGAGGGAGGCGCAAAGAGCTGCTGAGGCAGCCTGACTGCTAATATGGGGAATAAGAGATCTACTCACTATCCAAGGCGCGGGGAGGGGAGCACCATGTAGAGAGACTGCAGATATAAGTAGGGGGAATTACAGTGAAAAAGAGATATGAAGTGGGGTCTTTAGCATTGGCTTCTGAATTAGTGGGTAAATTGGATAAAAGAGATGGAGAAACGGAGGTATTGGCTTGCCATTTTTTATGGCTCAGTCTCCAAAAGGGGAAAAGTGCTCAGATTAGATCAGTAATACAAAGCCCCTCCTGGATCTCAAAACCTAGAACCCCTGGGAGAAGCCGAGTAGCAAAGAGGGAATGACCTCCAAGCAGCAAAAGATATCCCTCAAGAAAAGGGGAAAATCCACGACCCAGCACGCAGGCAGGGGATCTTAACCATGGTCCTGTGTGAAGGACTATGGTAATCCAAGAAGGTTCAAAACAAATTGCTGGAATTAGGGGAAAGCTTTAAACAAGCAATAAAAGAGTCTCTTATAGCTTGCTTGTGAGGATATGGGATACAGCGCAGATGCGATCAGTGAAACTAACCAATATAACTACACACCCAATCCTTGAGACACTGCAAGCCATCAGAGACACTTGGTCATCACTAGCTGAGATTCTACGGGATATTAGGGTTTCCGGATAATAGAGGAGGGATGGGCACAACTGAGGGACATAGGTATTAGAAAAGCAATGCCCATTTCACAGTACCTGATAGGGCAGAGTTCACCAGAGACTTGGGAAAGAACTGGATTTGAGGAGAACCTTGAGTCTGGCATGAAGCTTAAACAGCTTTGCTGAGCTCTTTGATGGGGCAGGATTTTTATGAAGTAGGTAAGGCTTTGGAGGACTTAAATGACTTAGACCAGCAAGCAAAAGGTGTCCATAATGTGGGAGAGCAGCCTGGACTAAGAGAAACTCAACCTTGAGAAAGACATTTGTCTGTGTTACTGGAAGGCAAATGTGGCAAGATTTGTGTTTGGTCCACATTCCTATGGGGAAAAAAATGACAGCCAAATTCAGTGCTGAAGAAGTTTTGGAAGTCTTTAAAGCCTGAGGAGAAGTGTGCAGAAGGCCTCCATGATAAAAAAGAAAAAAAGAAAAAAGAGAAAGAGAAAGAGAAGAAAAAGAAATAGGCAAATGGCACTACTCATCTTCTTTATGGATGTAAATCTTTCTATCGTGTATGCATACCATACTTTCTTTCATATTTCCCCATTTTCACAGGGCGCCTAGGTTGGCCCCACAACTTAGCTATTATAAATAATACTGCAGCAAATAGTGCTGTGCTAGTGTCTCTCTGATATGTTGACTCAGAGTCCTTTGGGTAAATACTCAGGAGTGGTATAGGTGGGTCATATAAGAGATCTATATTTAGTTTTTAGAAACTTTGATACTGATTTCCATAGTTGCTGGTCTAGTTTACACAATCAGAACACTGTACATGGATTCCCCTTTGTTCTCATCTTTTCCACGATCTATTATTTGTTCCTTAATGACTCATATTCTGATAGGAGTGACATGGAACCTCAAAGTAATTTTAATTTACATTTCCCTGAAGGATAAGGATGCTGATCAGTTAAAAAAATATTTACTGGCGATGTTTATTTCTTATTTTGAGTACACTTTTCCATTCCTTATCTCACTGTTATTTTAATTTGATTTTTATTTTTGAAACTCAAATGTAATTATATCAGTCTCCCCTTCCCTCTCCTCCCTCCAATCTCTACAATGTGCCTCCTTGTTCTCTGTCTCTCTCAAATCCATGGCCTCTTTCACACACACACACACACACACACACACACACACACACGCTTAAATATATAAATTCAAACTGCTCAACCCATATAATTAGCTGACCACTTGGTATTGGTTTATCTCACTGTCTTGATTGAGTTTTTCGTTTCTTTGTTGATTAGTTTTTTTGAGTCCTCTGTATATTCTAGATACTAATCCTTTGCCAGATGTATAGGTGGCCAAGATTTTCTCCTATTCTGCCAGCCCTGTCCTCACTTGACTGACAGCTTCCTTTACTGTGCTGGCCCTTTTTAATTTCACAAAGTCCCATTAGTCAACTGCAGGCATCATTTTCCTGATTGGAGTCCTATTTCAAAACACCTTGCCTTTGCCTTTATCTTGAATGTTTTCCTCTAATAGTTTCAAAGTTGCAGGTCTTATACTAAGGCCTTTGTTGCTTTTGTATTTAAGTTTTGTACAGGGTAAGGGACACAGCTCTTGTCTCATTCTTGTACATGTAGATATACAGATTTCACAGCACCACTTGTTTAAAAGGCTTTTGTTCTCCCACATACACTTTTTACATCATTGTCAAAAGGCAAATGACTAGAGTCGAGTGGGGCCATGTCTGGGTCTCCTACTCCGTTCTATTATGGTTTTGTGTCAGTACCACACTGTTTTGGTACTCTGTCTCTGTACTATGACTTGAAATCAAGCATGGCGATACCTCCAGTAATACTCTTTTTGCCTTTGGGTATCTTGTGTTTCTGTATAAATTTTGAGGTTTAATATTTTTTGCTAAGGATGACATTGACTACTCTATATTTCTCACTGGAAGCTCCATTAGAACAAAGCCCTTGTTCATATTGTGCTGCCCTGTGACCCCAGCATCTACTACACAAACACACCCCGTGAAGTGGTCAGTGAGGCAAAGAGTAGGCCTCCCAAGGAAAGAATGTGAAAGGTAAGCTGGGCCTTGGTTACTGATTTGTTCAGGGGCACTCAGCTTTAGTGATTGGCGTCTCCAAAGTCTCCCTGTCATGGGAAAAATACAAGGTTATTCAACATTTTTTAGGGTAGCAGCACATCAGGACCTCACCGTGGTTTTAAAAATAACATTAACTTCACTCTATCTCAAGCTTTCCATTTACTAGACGCTGTGGCACACTCTTAGTGCACTTTCTAAAGATGGCCACTAGATGGAGCAATATGGCTCTATATCAGCGTAGAGGCCTGGCTTTGCCTCAACAGTAAAGACAAAAATAATGAAAGTGGTGTGCGTGTGCATGTGCGCGTGCGTGTGTGTGTGTGTGTGTGTGTGTGTGTGTGTGTGTGTGTGTGTGTGTTCAGATTGTCCCATTTCAAGACGCGGTGCTGGCAGTTCCTCCAGGAAAGTCTTGGTTTATTTCTCTTGTTCAAGGTTGAGAACAGAAGTACATCTGCTTCAAAGTTTGCCCTATCTCTTGACCTACCTCCACAAAGCTCCATCAGATCCTCTTACTTCCTGCTTGGCACTTCCTGGACTTTTTCCTCTTATCTTTTTATCATCCTATCCTTTTTTTCCGCTGCCCTTTCTGGTAATCATATTTCCTTAGTTTTCTTACATGTAAAATGAGGACAAGGGTAGCATCACTGGGAAGGTGTTGAAAAAATTATCTGGTACATTTTACTGAACTGATTTGGTATGTAGTGTCTTCTTATAGTCTTGCAACAATCTACTCTAACCCACACTGAAATGGAAGCTGCTTCGTTCAAGCAAACATAGTCACAGGGATACCTATTTTCAGAAGTGTGTTATATAAAGGGAACTATGCTTAAATAACGTTTGGAGGGAAGATCCACATGCACAGACACTCCGCCTCACGAGATGCATCACTCAGGAGTTTCTGAGTGGAGTTGAGGGGGAAGGCACCAAAGAAGTAGTACAGAGAACCAGGAGGAGTTTTCCAGGCTTTCCATCAGTTTGCAGTGTTTGAGAGCTAACCAGCCTGCTAATTCTTCAGAAACTCTCATTGTTCTGGTGCCACACAGATCCATGCAGGACAAAGAAGCAAGCAGAAAAAGAATGGAAAAGAACCAAGCAAGGTTATATCTCAGCAATCTCAGATCACAGAAATGAGAACAAAATTCAGATCACATAGACAGACAGACAGACAGACAGACAGGAAGAAAGAAGGAAAGAGAGAAATAAAGTAAGAAATCAGATTTTCTTTCTCTCTCTTTTCCAATGGTTAGTACAGGGAACTATCTTTATTTTTATTTTGTTTATTTTATTTAAATATTTATTTCCACTTGAGATAGGATCTCCCTAGGTAGCCCTAGATTGCCTGGAACTCTCTATACAGAGGAGGCTGGGCCTAAACTCACAGAGATCTGCCTGCTTCTGCTTCCTGAGTGCTGGTATCCAAGGTTTGTGCCACCACACTTTATCTCTTTTTTTTTAAAGTCTCATTATACAACCCAGGCTTGCCTTAAACTCATCATCTTCCTGCCTCAGTCCCCCAGTGCTGAGATAGCAGTTATGTATCACCATGCGTGGCTAGAAGGAATTCTTGATTCTCTTGAATGGACTATCAAGAGTCCATTGAGGGAGACATTGCAAATTACTCTAGTCAAAGTAAACGACTGTGAAGTCTAATTCAGGAAGCCCTATGCCAGCCATTTAACAACTCCTTTTTGCAATGCAGCCCTCCAGTCCACGCTCTGGGTTAATTCACCTTCAAAAGTCCATTTGGTACTGCTTGGCAAAACACTGCCTCATCACGGCACTGACCTAATGCGGTCAATGGGGTGCACATATATTGTCCTAAGGTAGGTAGTTGAACATGAGCTTGGGAACAAGCTAGTAAGCAGTGCTCCTCCATGGTCTCTGCTTCAGTTCCTGCCTCCAGGTTCCTGACTTGACCTCGAACTCCTTCCCTTGATGATGGATTGTAATCTGTAAGTTGAAATGGATTCTTTCCTCGAGTAACTTTTGATCATGGTGTTTAATCATAGCAATGGGCATGGGAACTAGGATAGGGCATTAGCTCAGAAACATTCCAAAGACTGGGTAGATGGTGACACCTCAGTTTGGTGGGGACAAGAGAACAAAGGCTTGGAGGTAGACATACCTACGTGGTAAGACCAAACCGGAACCTACTCAAATGCCACACTTAAGAAAGTCTCCTGCACATGACCTTCTGGGAAAATGCTGATCTGAGGAAGAGAAAAGGTTTCTGGTTGTGTTTTTTTTTTTTCCATTCAGGAGTGGAAGTAGAGCTATCAGCTAGGCCATGGGGTTGCTAGGAGCTGGTCTGGCAGTGGTTGCAACACTAAAGTAGGTCTTGGTGTTCTGCTGAACATAATGACACAGGATGCCAGCATCAGACAAGGCAGCTCTGTGACTATAATGGATCCAGACAAAAGCAAGAGCACTCTGCAATGTCTGAATCCAGACAGTGAGCACTACCCAAACCACAGCAGCGACAAAACTCTCCCAGCTACTAGGAAAGCCTGCTGCTTCTTGCCCAAGTAGACCTTTAGCTCCACTCTAGTCTGCCCTTGCACTGGATAAGATTTTACCAAGATACTCCATTACAGAATGGCTGTGCCTTCTGATACACCCAATCTAGAGCAAAGCACAGTTCCCTTCCTCCAAACCATGCAACGAAAGTCCAAATCCATAATATCCTGGGGTTGCGCTGCCTCTCAGTTTGTGCTGTGTGTCCTCTCTCCCTGCAATAAGCAATAAACTCATTTTGACGGAATACACGAGTGTGTGTGGGTGACAGTGTCACCAAACAACTGAGGAGTGCAGATACAATCCTCTTGCACAGGTTCATTAGAAAACTTCCCAGAAGCAACAACATCTAAAGTGACAGAGATATTCACGGGGCTCCGTAGGGACAAAAGAAGAACTTTTCAGCACAAGTTTTTATTTTTAAAACAGTACTGTCTGTTAGGAACTGGTAATGAAACAAAGACAGACAGGCACAGAGACAGAGAGTCCCTGCAGTCTCCCGAGAGATTGTCTAGGCTGGGAGTTGAGAGCACAGCTTGGAGAGCCAGCTGCCTGGGTTCTTCTTCCAGCTCTGCCAGTCACCAGCTGCCAACAAAGCACAATCCCACAATCCACCGTGCATAGTAATTTCCTCTTTTCCTGGTCACCCTCCAGTAAGGGGGATGACTCAGCTCTCCTCTGCTGCTGTTCCCACACCAACACTTGGGCAGCGTCTTTTCACCTCTCAACAGACATTCATCCAAGGCTGAGTGTTCTCTGTGATTATGGCAAAGGGCCCAGGGGAAAAGGTCCAGATTTTTAGTCTGGTTAAATATGGAGCTCAGTGTAACTTACTTAGGATCTTAGAGCCTGCAGAAAAATCACAGCTGATGTTCACGAAAGGAACTCCCTTCTGGCCGATTCTTTGTTTCTTTCCCCCCTTTTTTATGTTTAATATTTATTTGCTTGTGTAAATGTGTGTGGGTGCATGCTGCATACAGTGCCTGTGTGGAGGTCATGAGACTATCCACAGAGTTGGTTCTCTCCAGCTGTTAATCTTGGCAGCAGTCCCTTGTGCCTGTGGAGCCATTTTGCCACCCCTCATTTCTGGCAGTTTCGTAAATGCCTAATAAGGATGTGGATTTTATGTCATCCTTCCTCAGCGCCTTCTCACTTGTATTTCAGAATTCTCATTTGAGTGCAGATAGCCTTATTGTCAAGAATGGCCTAATCAAGACCCAGCAGACTGCTAACAAATAGAGCAAGAACGCAATCCAGAAGAATGCACTAAATTCTGTGGTCCATTGAAAGACCACCCACACTACTAAATGCAGGAGGCATTCTTACAAGAAGAGTTGCGTGTTGATCAGGGAAGACCAGAAAAGCTTGGTAGAGAAAGAAGGGTAGAATGAACCAAAATTTAGGTCAGAGATGTTTCCTCCATCCTAACAACATTTCAGAGCGTAACTCATCTTTCATAAGAAATGAATTAGGATTGTTAAATAATTTCGAGACCATTAGAATCACTTACAGGTGTTCCCCCAAAACAATACTCAAAACAGTCACATTTTATTACATTTTCAGCACCCCTGAAAAAATATTGCCAAGCAGGCAACTGTAGTGACTTGAAATATACATTTTCCAATGCTGAGAAACACATAGAATCAATCACAAGTGTCTGAAGACCTGCTAACTCTAGTTTGAAGAATGTCTAGGGGTGATTCCTATGCTACTGCCATTCTCAAACTCCCATTCTGCCCTCAATTTCTATAAGACCAAATGCTTTTATCTATTACTATTTTAGTCTCCAGTCTCTATAAAGCCACTCTTCATTCTGACCTGTACACATTCATTTCCGTTCCTAAACATAGTGCTGAATATCGATGAGAGCATTCAGAAACTGGAAAACTCTCCCATAAATAGACTTGTAAGTGCTAATGCAATTATCTTGTCGGGACAAAAATAAACAAATGTACATCCTGACGTTCTGTTTTATATGCTCTGCTGTGTATAAATATCTCCCTTAGTCTAAACAGTTTTCTTCTTGGATCAAATTAGTTAGAGCAATTAAATCTTAAAGGAGTTCTGTGGTGCAATGTATGACCTTGGTTCAGTTACTTGACCTCTCTAAGCTTCCATTTATTCATGTCTAAGCAGAGAAAATAAAATCTGCTACCACATAGCCTTGTCTTGTGACCCATGTGTGGGAATGTGTTTAATTGCTTGTAACTGAGGAAGTGACCACTAAGTATTAGTTGTCATCATTTAAGATAAAACAAAGGTCATTACAGTGGGAAGTAGCATGTCGTCCTTAAAGATGCAATGATATCAGTGCCAGGATTCTTAGATTCTAGTTCTGGCTTGGGCACTAAATAGACATAGAGGGCTTGTAGAAGTAACAGAACCTCTGTGAACCTCAGGTTATTCCTGCATGTAAAATGGAAACATTGGACTGAGGAGTTTCTATGAGCTTTAAATATCTCACCCCCCCAAAAATTTCTGTAGACCTTTTATTGCAGAAGCATCCTTTTCTAAGGATGTGAGGACACAAATGCATCCATTGAATTTCACAAATCCAATAACTTAGGTGATAGAACATGGCGACTTCTCAACTGGCATGCAGCACACTTCACCCCATGTCTGTAATCTATTGGTAGTAGGCAGCACAGCAGGAGTTCTGCAAAAATCTGTTGGAAAAGATGGCACAGACCTGAGTATGCCATCAGTGAGGTCCATGAGACCCACTGAACTCATGCCCTATGTTAGATGGTGTTTACCAGCCTCTACTCTGCAGCCACATGATGGTTCTTTGATCATGGTGTCTGGAACAATTATAACATTCTCATTGATCTTGCCTTTGACTTTGTGCATACAAACCACTACCAAAGCTTTGGTTCTGGTGTGTGGAGGTAGCCTCTCGAGCCTGGCAGCCTTTCCATTTCCCATAACCATAATCTGGGAAGAAATGGCTATGTGGCCAAGCGGTCCTTATCAACTTCCAGAGATATTAAGAGCACACACTGTCCTGAAAGCCTTTCTCCGAATCTGTTGTGGGAAATTTTGGAACACTGCATGGAAGTTCACATACAGACTTTGATTTCTTGGGATCAAAATGAAATAAAAGAAACATAAAGCAATAGAGAAATCTTGATGAATGTGCTGTTTCCAGAGGAAAAGAAGGTTAACAAAGTAGTCCAGGCACCCAGAAGACACTCAGTGGCCAAAAGTCAGGTTTTACTAGCAGTGACAAGTAACTTCATCTTTTTACATTGGCTGAACAAACCATTTCATCGGCATTAATACCAATTAATTAATGGCCAAGATATCTCCAGTCCCTAGCAGAAGCCCAGCGAGCTGAAAGGTTTATGTATTCATCATCTAGGTCCTGCACACCACCGGCAAGTGTTTTGAGAAGCCCATCTTCTATCTCCTGCAGATTCTGAGAGTCTCTTTGTACTTTCACACATGCTGAGTTCTTGGCCTTCACCCCCAAGAAGGCAAAAATTAGCTCAAGACCTGCCTGTTCTTGTAGGGTGATGAGGTCCTGGAATAAAGATCCCCACTAACCAAACTCTTGGTAAATGGATATTGTTTTTGTCTTTGGTTTTTTGAGGCAGGGTTTCTCTGTTGTATCTCTGGCTGTCCTGAAACTCACTCTGTAGACCAGGCTGGCCTCAAACTCACAGAGATCCGCCTGCCTCAGCCTCCTGAGTTCTGGGATTAAAGGCATGTACTCTCACCACCCAGCTGGTATATGGATTTTTAAGATCCAAAGTCTAAGTTAGTAATTTATAATAGAGGATAATCTTCCACAGATTTCTATACAGAAATGATTTCCAGATGTTGAGATTTCATCAAGTAATTAAATGTTTGGAATAATTTAGTAATGATTCATATTCTTTGAGTCTTTACCATATGATAGAGACTCAGATATTCTCTTTCTTTGCACTTCTGTGTGGTGTGTGTATGCATGTGCATGTTTGTGGGGACACATTATGTGTATATGTGATTGTGTGTGTGTGTGTGTGTGTGTGTGTGTGCATGTATATATAGCAGTCAAAGCTTGATGCTGCATGTCTTTTTCAATTGTTCTCCACTTCATATATTGAGTCAGGGTCTCTCACTTTGACCCAGAGCTCACTGAATTGGATGGACTGGTTAGAAAGCTTGTCCCAGTGATGCCCAGTCTCTACCTACAGAGCACTTGATTTACAGGTGGGCCACCATATCAGCCTAGTCTTTTCGAGGGTGGTGGAAATCTGAACTCAGGTCCTTAAACTTACAAAAGCAAATGCTTTGCCCAGTGAGCCATCTTCCAGCCTGCAGAAATTCTTTATATGAGTAACTCCATCCAAATGCCACAATATTTTTATGATACACTATGAAGTATTAGTTTATCTCAGTTGTAGATGAGGAAATTAAGCCTTAGATAGAAGCAATCTACAGATGGTAAATGGAAAATCCATGACTGAATCCATAGAAGGTAATAATAATAATAATAGAAATCTAGTTCCTTCCTCAATTAGCTAGGAAGAATATGGGCAGAAGTCCTATGAGCAGAACACAGCCTTTTCTACCGCCTGTGACTCAGCTGAAGCTGTGACTCATGGAGCACTGAAGGTCACTCAGCAAGTCACAATCACCCTGAACTTTAAATATCAGAACCAGTGAATGAGCACTGCAGCTTGGTTGCTGTCCCCAACTGACCCCTCTCCTCATCAGTTCCCCAGTCTTTCGTTCCTACCTCCCTCTCACAAATGTAATCAAAGGTGGCAAGTAAAGTACTTATGTGTGCTGTTTGGAAAATGGGGAGGGAAGAGATGGATCCTAAGACACCAAGGAGTTTGCCAAATATGTCATTTCCAGCATTCAAGAATTGAGCATTGTTCTAGACCTGCCTCTCAGCATTTGCATAATTTATGAGGGTAGGGACCAGAGTCCCGGTGATTGGGCTGATGTTAAACAGAAGACAGACTTTGCTCCAGTGGGATGCTGAGAAAATAGAGTATGTCTCTGTCTCTCCTCCGCTGTATGATCCATCCTGGAAACAAAGTTTCCTAAGTCAAAGCCTGTTCTCATCAGCAGGTGCAGAATAAAATAGCTTCTTTATATCATGCTCTGAAATTCCCACAGTGGCTGTAACTGGGTTGGTTAAGCTTTACATTTGGTTTGTAGAGGTGTTGTTGAAGTGAAGCTGCCAATTTTCTACTCATAGGCGTAATGCGTTACAGGAAGGGAAGGGTGAGGACCTGAAGGGATGTGTCTTCCAAACACAGAGACGTAGCCTCTTAATCTGGGTAAACTTTCAGCTCCCTAAGCTGTATTGATCACTTTCCTCATCACTGAGGCAGAATACCCAACACAATCAACTTAAAGGAATCAGGGTTTCTTTTGGACTATAGAGTCAGGGGATATCAGTCCATCAAGGGCAAGAAGCAGCTGGGGTGGCTTCATGCAGCAGGATTTGGTATTTGTTTTAATTTTTTGAGACAGGGTTTCACTGTGTAGCCCTGGCTGGGCCTGGAACTCAGTCTGTAGAGCAGACTGGGCTCAAACTCACAGAGATTCACCTGCCTCTGCCTCTCAAGTGCTGGGATTAAAGGTGTGCACCACCATGCCTAGCACAACAGGCATTTTGACTCAGCTTATTCACACCTTGGTAGAGCAAGAAGCAGAGAACTCTGGACAGAAGTAGGGCTGAACTATAACCCTCAAGGACTTGCCTCTGGTGTTCCACCCACACCCTCGATACCCCTCACCTCAGAGGTCCCATGGCCTCCCTAAACAGCACTGCCAGCTGGAGACCAGATGCTTAAACACATGAGTCTGTTGGGACATTCCACACTTAGACTCCAACAGAAGTATGCAATGTTATTTTGTTTCAGCTACCATGCTTCTCCTAGTTTATCTGTGGGTTTGTTTTTATTCTCATATATCATTTACTCCCAAAGTGTAGTTGCCTACGAAAGAATAAGAATGGACTCCTCTGTTCCCCAACAAAGAGGCTTGTGTCCTCTTGGCAACGTAGCAGATGAACAGGGGGTCACTTGGTCTGGGTAGCACCACAGTTTCTAACTCAAATATCACTCTCTGTTTTCTCAGGTTTTGTGCTTTGACTCATTGGGGAACTCCATTAGCCTCTCAACCTGGGAGCAACGAGGTGAAGGTCCTCCTGACAGTATGGCAGTATGATGCAGCCTTAGGCCTTCTCCAGTACTGTTTGCTTCTTCCTGGAGGAGTGGGCTGTGTGTGAACTTACCTTATCTTGATTACATAACCATTGGTCAGCCAGCTCCCATCAAGCTCTTCTCTGACCTAGTTGCACCTCTCAATTTAATGATTTCGTAGGTTACAAGAGGTACAGCTGCTGGGTTGCTATAGAAACCCTTGCTCTACTGACCTTTCCCCCTACTAATGAAAAGTTAAATAAAAACTTAAACCAGCAATTCAACAAGGAATTGGGTACATTTTAAGCGTAATGTTCTCTTTCACTCTGGGAAATCTTAAAAGCCTGTACTTCCAATTCAATTTGTTTCCTTGAATTTTTTTGTTTTGTTTTGTGTTTCTACATTTTCAGCCAAATATCCTAATTGAGTTCTCCAAAAGGAAAAAAAAAAAAAAAAAAAAAAAACCAGAAACAACCGGGAATTCTGCCTTGGATGTATATGTCATTGTTAAAGGACCATCCCCATTGTCATGCCTACATTCTATAGCCTACACCCTAGTCAACAAAAACAATTGACGGTACACGCAGAGGAGAGGTGGAAGTAGGCAGGTCTGAAATCACATTTTAACAAGAACAGCTGCGGGCATGGTGCATGCCTGTAATCCCAGCCCTCTGGAGGCTGAGATGCAATATGATCACAAGTCCAGTGCCTGCCTGGGCTACATGGGAGACCACACATACATGCACACGAACAGATCAGCTAAGTACAGATCAAAGAGATGAAGCCACAAAAATCCCATGCAGTGAGGTTGCTAGGCAACTAAAAGATCCCTAAGCAAGCGACTGAGGAACAGCATAAATCCCTTCTTGGATAAGATTAGGAAATAGCCCAGGAGTTGTAAGTAGCATTGAGGAGTTGTTTGGAGGAATGTACAGACACCTTTATTTCTCTAAGTCTCGGTAATCTTTAAATAAAACAGAATTAAAAACTTCTTTGCCAGGCTTAATGGCACAGATTCGTAAAGCCAGCAGCTCAGGAAGTTAAGAAACTATCACAAGTTCAAGGGCTACTTAGCCTACAAAGTCAGTTCAAGGCTACCCTGGACAACTTAGTGAGTCCCTGTCTCTAAACAACACAAGAAGTAAAAAGAGGGATAGGCACATAGCTTAGTAATAGAAATGTTTGCCTAGCATGTAGGAGGGCCTAAATTCAATCCCCAGTTCCTTCTTCAACACACACTATTTCTTAATGAGGACAGCATGTGTTTTCAATGTCAGGCAAATGGTGCACAAAAGGTGCACAGACTTGTATTTACGTTCCTCCATTAAATACCATCTAAATAGAAATAGTGTATTCATCGTGTAACCTCACCTTCAATATAGTTCCCTGACCATGTCAATGTCTCCCACTTCTTCAACAATTTCTCCACTTCTCACTGATAACCATGTGCCCCTTTGCTACTCCCAGTATTCTTCCTGTATACTGTAGAAACATTCACTGTGCCCCAAGTTGTCCTTCATTGTTTTTTACAAAAAAAAACAAAAGCAAAAACAAAAACAAACAAACAACAAACAGTGGCCTCCCCTAACAATCTATTTGAAAAGAGTGAAACAAGATGGTTTTGTTTATGTGCTTATCCATATACATTTCTATATTCATTCTTTTCATTAGCCAAATAGCTGAGTCTCCCCTTTAGCCCTTCAGCTAAAGGAGGGGAGAGTTGGGGAGAGCTCCTTCTGAAGAAGAGAACCACTGGAGGATAGAAGGCATCACAACTAGACTTCTAACACACATATTAACATGGTTTCCTGAGTTGTGGGAGTGTTTTTTAGAGTGTCTTCTACTGTGGTTTTATAGAGTAGAAATCTTTAAGAATCAGGATGGAAATGGAAACTTACATTGTGACATCACAGGAAACTTTAGGAGTAGAAGACAAAGCCCAGTCAAGGAAGATGTGGGGAACCATCAACAGGGACAGTCGGGAAGAAAGTGGGTCTGTAACACTCAGAGATTATCTGTGGGAGAAGGAACTGAGAACAGAGGCAAAGCAGTGTGATGCTAAAGAAGTACGGGGAACAAACAGGTAGTCTTATGACAATGGACCCAAGACGGGTAAGTTCAACTGTGAGGAGGCAAGGACAGCACACTCCAGACACTCCACCCCCCCAAAAAATAAAACAGGAGAAAAAAGGGACAGGGAGTGAATATTCAGTCACTTTATTCTAGGCTCTAGAGAGGGAGGGAAAGACTTTCCCGAAGGGCCCAGATCAGAGAGCAAATGGCGCTGACTGCTGAGTGAGTGTACGGCAGGGGATGGAAGGATGCTCCAGTGTCTCTGCTCATATGTATATATGGCTTTGAGAAGTCTCTCAAGGGAAGAACAACCTACAAGCAATGTTGTTCATACAGAATGGCCCCAGAAAGATTCAATGATGACTTTATATTTCCTTGTTTCTGAGAATCTACAATGTCACCAGCAGCCTACATGTTTCATAGACTAAGCCTGAAGTGGGGCAGTCCTCAAACTTGTCAGAAAGGTGGGCATTCAAAGCCAATCCCAGATTTAGTATGCCATCTTGATATGCTGAACCACCAGCAAATCCCTGAAATATCCTGGGGCTCTCATGTTAAAGAACCTGAGCTAGCTCAAACAATGATGCCTTAGAGTCCTCCTTTTAAGGACTATAGATTTTCGTGTGCGGAAAGACTTAAATAGAATAAATGAATGGGATAGCTGATTGCAAGCTCTGTAAACTTCAGGAAAGGTATACAGAGTCTTGTGTGTAAGTGTGTGTGTGTGTGTGTGTGTGTGTGTGTGTGTGTGTGTTCAAAGGAAAAAATACATGTATTCCACATATGTGTGATGATATCTGCTAAGGTATAGTACTACAGGATAATGGAAGTAAGTTAAACCACTGCTAAGATGACAAAAAAGCACTTAAGAGGACACTGTCATCTCCTCCAAGGATTTTGATTTTTTTTTGGCTTGTTTTATTTTTTGCAGAGGAGAAATGGAACCCAGGATTTTACACATGCAAGGCAAGTGCTCTAACTCTGAGATGCAACTTCAAGTAGCCCAAGGGGTTCTTGTTTAAGGAACTTCCATTCATAGAAGACTGGGACTGGGACTTGTGCAGCAGAAAAAAATCAGGATGAATCAGTATGACGAAAGTTAAGGTCCGTCGAGAAAAGATGAGTTAGTACACACCCATGCAGGATTCTAAGGAGAAGACAGTTGGACATGCCTAATTGTCTTAAACAATAGCTATATTTTCTGGCTTTTGAAGTTACATTGTTCAAAGGATGCAATTATAAACAGGCTCAAAGGCTTAAAAATTAGGCAAAGTTTTAAAATTCAGTAAAAAGTATTAGCTTGTTTATTTATTTCTTTTACTCAAATTTCCTTTTGTAGAGGAAATCCTGGGGCAGCTTATGAGGTGCAGGTGTGTCATTAAGATTTATGGATGAGGGAGGAGTGCTGATAAGCCTAAAACCCAAAGGTCACACATGCTTTGCTTTAGCATAACTTCCTCAACGTTTTGATACTCTTCTTTGCAATGTCGCTCAGAAAAAGGAGTATGTGTCTGCAGGCAATCTTCACAGCAGTCATAGTTTGGTCTATTGTGTTGAAACTCTTAATTCTCCATCAGCAAGAAATATAACTAGATGCCCAAGGGATGGGAATCCCTCTCCTCATGCTTTCTTGTTTTTTGCTTTATAAATTTTCAGTTGCCTTTTGTAGTTAGCACTTCATCAGTGGACTTTATTAAGATATTTTCATACATACCATTGTACTTGCTTCACCCCATTACCATCTCTAACCATTTTACCCCTGCCTACTGGTCCCCTTTGTTCCCCCCAATAGTCTCCTTTTGTGCCAAAGTTCGATCACACATAATAGTGAAAATGTAATGTTTATCTTCTTTCCTTACTATCCTAGTTAGGGTTACTATTGCTGTGATGAAACACTGTGCCTAAATGCCACATGGGGAGGAAAGGGTTTATTTGACTTAAACGTCTCCATCACGGTTCATCATCAAAGGATGTCAAGGCAGGAATTAAACAGGGCAGGATACTGGATGAAGAAGAGATGCAGAGGCCATGGAGGGGTGCCTCTTACTGGCTTATTCCACCTGGCTTGCTCAGCCTACTTCCTTATAGACCCCAGGGGTAGCCCCACCCACAATGGGCTGGGCCCTTCTGCATCAATCCCTACTTAAGAAAATGCCCTACAGTCATGTGTACATCCTGATCCTCTTATAGAGGCATTTTCTTAATTGAGCCTCCCCTTCTCTCTGAAGACTCTAGCTTGTATCAAATTGACATAAAAGTCAGTACACCCATCATTATACTCTCTTGTTCACTCCTTGTATACTTCTTCCCTTGTCATAATCTTCCTACTTTTGTGTCATATAGGTATATGTACACATACATAAATATTAAATGTTAAATCTGTATCATCTTCCCTGCCTTGTAGATGTAGATTCACCCCTGATGTAGCCTTATATTCAGGTTCAAAGACAGTTTATTCTTTGTCTAATAAAATCATCCGTCTTTAGTGCTGGAGCCCTGGAGCTTTTCAGTCTCCACACAATCAACTCTTAAACCTAGAACTGGAAGACTTCAGCCTTTGTACAATCTAGAACATTTAAACCTCTGTACAATCTCAAATGTTTAAGCCTCCAAGACTTACTATGGACTGAACCACTCTGAAGAGCTCTTCTGAACTCTGATTCTTCTGGTTCAACTCAACTCACTCACTGTTTTGGCTCAAACTCTTCTGTAAGCTGCCTGGTTCAAACCTGGCTTACTGTTTCTAACTGAACTCTTCTGACTTTGGCAGACTCTGGCTGACTCTCTGACTGCCTCAGACTGAACTGCTTTGCTTGGCTTCAAACTGACTCACTCTTCCCATCTGATACTGACTTCTTCTGAGCTGCCTCTTTGACTGTGTCTCTCCCCGAGCCTGCCTACTTCAGATTGCTCGCCTCATTCTACCTGTTGTAACTGACTGCTGTAACTGAATCTACTCTGAGCTGAGAGCCTGCTTTTCTACTGTGAGAGTTGGGCAGGTCCTCACTCTAACTCACTCTGCTACTCTTTCTCTGATTAGTCACTTTGCCTGTCCTTCACTTTGACTCATCTCAGATGCTACTTCCTGTCTGACACTGACTCCTTCTGAGCTCTTCTTCTTATGTCTTCTCCCACACTCTTGTTTCTGTCTTATGGATTAAAGGCATATGCTACCACTGCTTTCTGAATACTGGGATTAAAGGTGTGTGCCAATATTCTTGACATTCTTTCTATATTCCATCTGGACCACACAGGTCTCTAAATGTGATTCCTTTCATATAGACTTCTAGAATATAGACCTTACCTAGTTTTCACACAGGCCTATACCTCTACTACACTTTCCATCCTGCCTCACCTGATCAACATGTCAATAAACATTCCAGTGGCCCAATGGAGGCAGTGATCTTCCCTTTTCCTGTGATTATTGAATAGAACTATACTAAACCTATAGCATTGAAAAGAAGTCAGATATTTATAGACCCATTGGATTTCGAGCAAGTGGGATATTTTGAGGACTTAATTTTGCTGAACTTTAAACATTTAGATATTGTTGATACTTACTTCCAGGAAGGTAGGTAGTATTTGTAGTGAGGTACAATTTAGGGGGTGGTGCACTTCAATCAACTGAAGAAAGGTGTTTTTCCTGTGCTTTTTTTCAATGCACTGGTGCCATACATGTGTATAAGTACATACATGTGCATAAGTAGAAAGGAAACAAAGGTGGCCAATCAGTGTGAATATAGGTTTGGATGAGAAAATTGATAAGCAAAAATCTGGAGAGTGGTAGAAGGAAATTTGGAGATATATAGGCTTCCTGACTAGAATGTATATCCACCTTGAGATGACCACAGACAAGTCTCCAGCCCTCCCATCCTACCTCAATCCTTCCTGGGTATGAAGACATCAAAACATAAGAAGGCGGTGTTCTAGCTTCGGCGAGTCTATGGGCTCTTTCCTTTTCCTTGAACTTCATTTTGTCACTGGGAGAAGTTTCTAGGGAACCATATTTGGTCCTGGAAAATGCAAAGGAGCCAGAGTGTATCCCAGAGGAGAGGAAGCAGAAACTGACAGCTTCGGATTTACTTGAGTCTTCTGGAACAACTACAGATAAGACTGGCTTTCTTTAAGGATGGCTCAATCCATTTCTCTAGAGAGAAAGCTATGCAGCCATTCTGGGTGGAAGTATTGGCTTGGAATGGGAGCTTGTGCCTTTGCCTTAAATGTATTGTGTCTCCTGTGAATCAGAGACTGTCAGATTGGACCCAGAATAGCACAGTTCAACTTAAACAACCTTCCCCTCTGGGGCTCAATTGGCCAAGAAATCTGATTTTTCTCGATTACTCCATAAATCTTGTTAGAAAAAACATGATCAGGTCCAAGTAGATAGAGTTTCCACATCTTTTTATTTAATTCTTTTTAAGACTGGATCCCTGTTGTCTAGGCTAACCTTGAACTTATGATCCCCATGGTTCAGGCCTCTTGAGTAACTGGTATTGTAGGTGTGTGCCAACATGCTTGGCTTTTATTTTACATTATTCTCTACTTCATTTTTATTGTTTTGAGAGGGGGTTCTCATTACATTCTCCAAGCTGGCTTTGAACTCAAAATCATCCTTTTGGAGCCTTTCTAGTGAGAATTACAGGTGTGTGACAGTACACATGGATTATCAGTTCTTTTCTCTTTACTGGGGATTGAACCTATGGTCTTGCACATTCTAGAGAAGTAATCTATCACTGAATTATATCCCAGTCCTTCAATTCAGCCCCTTCCTTCCTTCCTTCCTTCCTTCCTTCCTTCCTTCCTTCCTTCCTTCCTTCCTTCTTCTTTAAAAAAAAGTCTCACGAATTTTATCTCAGGCTGATCTTGAACCAGTTATGTGGTTGAGAATGACCTTAACGTCTGATCCTCCTGCTGCTGCCTCCCAGGCTCTGGAATTACAGGCAGGCAGCACTATGCCACTTTTATGTAGTTCTGATGACTGAATCCAGGGCTTCATGCGTGCTAAGGCAAACAATTTACCAACCGGGCTATAACCCCAGCTTCAGTTTAGTTTTTGTTTCATTCTCATGTCCTTTTTTCAATGGGAAAATAGAACTTGAACAAATGCCCTCAATTGCACAACACAAAAGTCAGTATTGCAAAGAAGATGGAACATGTTGCTGAAACTCTCTTGCTGGGGCCAGATAGGTTAATATCACACATTGGCCCAGTGAATTTTATCAGTTTTCCTATCATGTAGTTTGTGCTGGGCCGAGGATGTAGCTTAGTGGTAGAGTATTTGTTTTGGGCTTGTGAGACCCTAGGTTCTATCTTCAGCACCATAAACTGGTTCATGATTCGGACTTCGCCTTTAAGTTTGTTTTTGTTTTTGTTTTTCTTTTCTTTCTTTTTTTTTTTGAGACATTGTTTCTCTGTTGTAGCTCTGGCTGTCCTGGAACTCACTCTGTAGACCAGGCTGGCCTCAAACTCACAGAGATCTGCCTGCCTCTGGAGTCCTGGGATTAGGGACATGCACCACCACCACCTGGCTTGTCTTTAAAATTTTTTTATATCTATTTAGTTAGTGCATGAGCGCGCACGCGCACACACACACACACACACACACACACACGTATTTCCCTGTGGATCCCAATGACTGAACTCAGGTCATCAGGCAGCAAGCACCTTTGACTCTTCAGCGACCTCCTCAGCTTCCTTTAAGCTACTCTTGAAACACCATTCACTGAACATAAAGAAGTTTAAATTTTTAAAAAATAAAAAGATAAAAAGTTCATCAAAAATGTTAGCTGTGGAGCAACAAGATAGCAAAGGGCTAAAATGAAATGAAATTGAAATGTCTAGCTTGCTTTCTCACAGTGCTAGTGATAAAACCACGGGCAGGGGGATCTGCTCAAATCAAACACAATGCAGGGATGTTTTATTTACGAAGAAATTTGGAAGCAGGTTATTGAAAAATGCTTCGACCCTTAGCTGAACGTCTACTGACTACTTGAGGAGGGAGAATCCTTTTTCTTTGGAGGCGTGACTCCCAGCAGGCTCCCCATGCCTTGGTGGGTGGCCCACACGTGTACACACACAGACAGCACTAAATGCACTCAGTGGGGTTAGAGCAAAAAAGGAAGTGATGTTTGAAGTTGGGAGGGAAACAGATGAGGGGTGGTCCGGGGGAGCTGGAAGGGGCTGGGGTGTAAGGGATGGATACGGTCAAAATACACTGGATTCATCTATGGACTTATCAAAGAATAAACAAATGCTCAGAAAAGAAAAGCTCAATAAATGCAGGAGTGGGATAGCTGGAAAAGAAGCAAGAAAAAAAATGTTTTAAATATAAGCAACTTTTTCCAGTGTTTTTTTTTTTTTTTTCTCGAACACTCGATTTATAGCCAGTGTTTCAGAACACATCAGCCATGTTAATCAGTTCTTGCCTGCCTCATTGCCATAGATGTAAATGTTTGCTACTGGGGTGCAGACCTGGTTCCAAAAAGAATTGCTTTTATTTGTATTGACTTAATATCTAATCTTTGTAGTGTTGCAGATTGAATCAAGGGCCTGCAGGGTTCATGCTAGGCAAGTGCTCTAACATGGAGCTACACACCTAGTTCTTTAAAGGTTCTTGTCGTCAAAATACGTTACAGCCAATTGGAGAACAGGATATACACTACCATAGCTTCTTTTTCATTCTTCTTCTGACAAAGCACTACTGAAACCAATTTGTTAATTCCTTTTCTTTTTGATCTTTCTGTAGTAGTGGAAATGGAAGCCAGGGCCGTGTGTATGCTATGCAAGTGCTCTGCCTGAGCCATATCCCCAACTTTTCCGTGTGTGTGTGTGTGTGTGTGTGTGTGTGTATTTGGAACAAAATCTCATCTCACTACATTGTCCAGGTTGTCCTTAAACTCACTCTGTAACCCATATAGGCCGTGGATGTGCAACCCTCTTGCTCCAGCCCCCAAAGTAGCTGGGATTACAGGACTGTACAACAAAGCCCAATTTTTAGTTTTTGTGACAGGTCTACATTCCCCAGGCTTGGCAATGAACTTGCAATCCCCCCTGCCTCAGCCTCCCATGTAGCTAGAACTGTAGTTCCATACCACCCGTCTCATTCCAGCCCATTCTATCTTTTTAAGATAGAATATACTTTGGTAGATACAGAGACAACAGAAAACTTTTGTTTAATGAACAAACAATTTTCACAGAGATTGTCTATATCACATTGCGATTACAACATAGATGAGCTGAAAGTATTTTGTGCAGATTTAGAAGAAGGGAACCCCTAAAAAGAAATCAGGCATATAGAGGTAGTTGAATAGCATTGGTGGGGAGGGAGCGTTATCTTAATTTCCCTTCAGCACATGACTGTGCAAGAGTAAAATGTCTGCTTAACAAACAAATGGAAACCAAACACACATACATACTTGCCACTATGCAAGTGGCTTGCTTGATGTTTTAATCCTGGCATTACAGACAACCGCATACAACAATGAAACTAGTTTATCTAATATCAGCCAATGGTGCCACGCTGAACTATTTGTTCTCTTTTTACCTCACTGGTCATCATCATTGCTTGAACAATAGATGAACATCAGCTGACTTTTTAAGATAATGCGTAAGGTACAATGTTGCTTTGTAAACGTCTGTTAATCACATTTGCGGCTGCAAACAGTTTTTAAATGCTACGAAGTCATGAAGCAAAAGCTTTAAAGTGACACCAGGAATAGTGGTTCCAGGCACTTCTCTCTGGAGGTTAATTTAACACGTTTGGAAACACCCACTTCTAAGTGAAGAGTTCTTTAGTTTCACCTCTGGATGTGCACAATGCAGATTATTAAGTAGTTAAGCAGTAGAGTGAGTGGGATCTATCACACTAAAAGGAATTGAATGTGTGCATTGTGCATGGCTCCTTTCCCTTCCTGCTCTCTGTACATCAGAAATGCCAGGAAGTGGAGCCCATGCCCTATGGCTTTTCAGAGGGGTCTTCCATCCAGAATCAAAACCTCATTCCTTAGGCCCAAGAATGGGCTTACAGCCTGCCCACTTTTACCTTGATGAGTAGAAATGGATACACGGTCAACAAGCTGGGAACTCAAGGTATGAATCTATAGCTAAAATTCACATGCTGGAAATGGAGTTGGCACAGGGAATGCAGGCCCCAGTGGGTAGCAGTCCATCAACAGAACAGGACCTGTTGACAGTAAGAGACCTCTGGGTGCAGCAACCCAGCCATGGGAGTTCTGAGGCTTCTGTGGCTAGTCACAGGGCATTCTCTGAACCCAGCCCAGCTCCACAGGCAGAGATGGCAGCACCATATGTGCCATAGCTCAACCCTGCTACTGAGGCAGCACTGAACAAGCAGTTGGCCTTCAGAAAAGGCAAGCTTTTGGGATAGAAGAGGCTCCCCGAAGTGAGAAATAAACACCCTTCTCTTCAAATTATCCACTGAAAAGTAGTTTCTTCGTTTTTCACTTTCTACATTTTGCTGGTTTTTAGCTAGCAGCAGTAGTACGGTACAAAGCAGAAAGGCATAGGTCTGCTTGCTACCTATTATATGTGTGTGTGTGTGTATGCATACACATACACACAGAGAGACATACATACATACATATATATGCACAGAAAATAATCCACAAGGAAAGGGCTGGGTCAGTCACGAAGTTATGACAGAAAGAAAGACTAAACCCAAGAAGGTGGCACTGTCTACAAGGGGGAATCTTGTCCTTCTGGCTGAGATTTAGCCTTCATCTATATACTCTTCGTTACTGAGCTTAGAAGCAGAACCAATTTGCAAGTGTGAAAAATGGTCAAGTTCAACTAATTATCCCACTCATATATATCCCAACGAAAGTCAAAGCCCATTGTCCTGCTTCCTGCCATTACTGAAACAAAAGCTGGCTGGAGAACAACCTCAACATGGATCAAGGCTGCTCAGAGAAAAGCTATTTATCCCAGCCAAGATTTCCATGTGCTCAAATTAGGAACTCTCTTATCATCAGAATTTTATTAAGAAGCCAAATTTCCATTTTCCCTAAGATTAACAAGAGATGTGTTGGGCAGCTTCATTTTACTTCACCTGCAACTTCTCATTTAACTCCCACGTCTATTTAATGAAACAGCATAGCACAAAGTGTTCAAAATGTTCAAAGTTCTGATACATGATGGGTACAGAATCAAGCTTGACCACTCACTGGATGAGCATGTTACATAGGCATATTCTTTAAATTTGCTGAGCCTCTGTTTTCTCATCCATATATTAGGTTAATAATGCTGTCTAAAAGGGGATTCCATGTGCTCAGGTGAGAAAGATCACTCAGCTTAGAACCTGGTACATGGTAGGTTCTCAACACATCATTGTCCAGACCGTTATTTGGGTCAGCATAAAGACATACCATCATCTATGTGCAAAAACCATAGAAGGTGAAATCTAATTAGTCTGGTATAGTTGAAATTCTCAACACATTTTGAAGAACAGGGAGAGATGGTTTGGTTATCCTTATGAATCTAGGAGTTAAGGCTTCCATTCTGTCAGGAACTCTAGATGCCTCTCCAACACAACATTTTTTTTTAGCCCTTATTAAAATAGGAACTATTTTCTCGAAATAGACATTAGTCCCTACCTCTAACCCCTACTTGTTCTCCAGTCTTTTCATTTCCTCCACATTTTCTTTTCTTTTTACAGTAATGAACATAGAACTCAGTGCCTTATGCATGTAAGGCAAACACTAGCAACTGAGTTGTACCTCCAGCCCTATTTTCCAAGTTCTAACCCCAAAACGAGTTACTTGCAAACCATCAAGTTGTCCAAGAATGAGCAGCTTGGAGTCTCCCAAACAAGATTAAAGTGGCTGCAAGGAGTATTGCAAGTAAAGGCAGTGTTTCATGCAAATGTAGACCATTGATGATATCCTGCATGGCTGATAATAGTTATAGTGTATCAGATATACCCCATCATCAAGGCACTGTGCTAAGTAATTTCTGACATGTCCCATTTAATGTTCCTAACAAGGCTATATGCTATCAATATCACCAACATCTTTCAGTAAAAAATATTGAACACTATTGAGCCCCTTGTAAAGGGTCTGTGCTGATCTTCTCTGTATCATTCCAAGTTTAGTATATATGCTGCTGAAGTGAGCATCAGTACCATTTCATATATGAGGAAACTGGGGTTCAGTGGAAGTTAAACTACTTGCCAAACTAACACATGTAGTAAGTTGAAAAGCTTTTGACCTTTTTTTTTGTTGCACTTGCACTATAGAATAGGAAACAATCAAATTAGGACTTTGCCGTGATCATGTGGTTCGGTGTCAGGTGAGAGGGAGAAGCCTGTTAGTTTCCCACTCTCTGAGCCCTCTAGTCTTAAATTGGGTAGTACATACTCCTGTATTTCCATTCCATACACTTGCTTTCTTCAGCAGCCTAGATTATTCCAAACATCAAACTTGGTAATGCTCTGACAACACAACCTCCATTAAGCAAGTAGCAAGTACATATGATCATTTGTGTTCTGCTTACGTGGGCCTCTGGATCATTTTATAGCATCTGAATCATCTCCCTCATACACAAACCCCACCTCTGTCCTGTTTCTGGTGGTTACAGAAGAACCCAGACTGATCCTTGCATATCTCCCTCTAGCATTCTCTCTCTCTCTCTCTCTCTCTCTCTCTCTCTCTCTTACCTGTAATCAGACTGGAATGGCTACATGTGAATAACACACCATAGCTGTCCAAAATCACCTGGGTGTAGTTTCCATGAGAAACAAATGTGACAATTCACTTTTCCTGACTCTTATTTTCCCCTTTGCTACTGTAATGCTCCCATGCTCTATTTTTTAGGTTTCTTTGACACCAAAGGACTCAAACTACCACTAAGCAAGCTAAGAAATGCACTCCTACCTCTTCCCTGGCTTTCTCCCCCTGCATTGAAATCTTTGGCCCATTGAAACCAGGAGGAAAGGCAGTGTTTATATAAAATCATGGATTCATTCTCTGGATCGTTTATAGAGATTTAAAATGGGTTCTAACCTATCTGATTTCTTTACACTTTAAAAGAGGAATAGTCCCTCGAGTATTTCAGCATATGTTGGTACAGATCTTGATCCTCAGAACTCTGAGAAGATTTGGGATACACAGACCAAACTAAAACTCATTCTCTCTGAAAAACCAGGTAAATGTTAATCATATCCCTAACTGCACCAGGGAGAAATTAATACACTTCTATCAGATTGCCTGAAACAAATACCTATAATAGATTATAATGAAAGACAGCTCTAAATATCTTTCTGTTCTTGAATAATTCTTCCAGCCTTATTCTGTGTTACACATGGAAAACACATTCTTTTGCTTTACCTGGAACGTGCCATAATCTATGCCAAATTAATTAAGCATTGTCTATTGCTTAATTCAAAACTGAAAAAGTGGAATCTGTAAAGATAAATTGCCTTAGAACCCTTCTGAAATTCTTTTAAACTTAGTCCACTAAGATAGACATGAACCTTACAAGAGCGGCCCAAGTGCTGGGATTAATTCAGCAAAACTGAGTAAAGAAAGAACATTGCACATGTTTAGTACTGTTATTCCCCAACATACATGGGCAACCACATCAATAAATAAGCAATGGACCTTTCAGTAATGTACACTTAAATAGTTACAAACGTACATGTAGAAAAAGGGTACAGTAGTGCAAAAAATAAATTATTAAAACAGAAAGAGCTATGAACATTATTTTACACAGTGCTCTATAAAACCTGAACCATTTGAAATGAGACCTCAAGTCAGTGAGAGAATGCAGCGGCGTTAGCATCTCGGCTTCACATTTCCACCACACAGTTGCTCAGCTGTGAAAGCCAAGTCACTCTCAACTCTCTGAGAAATTGACACTAAACATCAACTTTTTTTTGTCTGGGCTCTTCTATACCGCTGCTGTTTGTGTGGTAGCGCAGTGTCAAGAAACATCTGAAGACAGAAAGTCCAACTGGTCACATCCTTTAGGTCTTTTTACTCGATTTCTGAGTGGTCAAAAAGCAGAGTAACATCTCTCTAGGATCCTCTCTTCTGTTAAGGTGTTATTGCAATTAGATATATCTACAAGAACATCGCCCTGGGACAGTGGAGAGCGTGGAAATCTTCTGCCGCAATCCACTCCTATTAATTTTGGTTTCTGGATATAAAGGCCAGGATTCGCCGAATACCATTTAGTCTATCCTTTAAGGATCTCATTGCTAGGAAGGGAAGCTGGGCTCTGCTTTCCAAGGGAAGAACTGCTAATGTCCACCAGCACCAGGCTGGACCATTCGGATTAACCTGTAACAGAGAAACACAGTTCATTGACCCTATTCCCATGCAGTCCATGTGCAGACGGCCACATCCATAAAGTGAACATCTCATGTGGAACTGCTTATGTGTGTGGCAGAGACTGCCTTCCTCTTTTACTACAGCCGAGCCTACAGACACGTGGTGGCAGGAAATGAGGGACACTGTTCACTGTTATTTCTCAGTCTCCCGTGAAGTTAGGTGAGGCCATAAGACAAAACTTTGGCTACAGAGATATAAAGAGAAGTGATATGTGTAAGCTATGGATCATATTCTGGAAAAAGAGAGCATGAAGCCTCTGCCTTCCTCATTCCTCCCTTTTCTTTCTTTTTTTTAAAAACATTATTTTATGTGTATGGTGTTTTCTCTGAATGTATGTCTGTGTGCCGTAACAGCCAGAAAAGGGTGTCAGATCCCCTAGAATAGGAGTTACAGACAGCTGTGTGCCGCCATGTGGGTGATGGGAATTGAACCTGGGTCCTCTGAAACAGCAGCCAGTGCTCTTAACCGCTGAGCCATCTCTCTAGCCCCTCCCACTTTCTCTAACAAGATTGAAGACATGGTGATGCCCAGTCTTCAATCAAGAAAAAGTAACCCTCTAAAGATGGCAGAGCTTTGTGATGGAAAACCCTGGGTTCCTGAATGCTCTATTAGAATAGAACTAACTGCCTTAGGCCTCTAGGACCGAGGGTTTTTCTCTCATTTGAGCCACAATCATCTTTAGTACTTGTTAAAGTAAGCAAACTAACATCTTAACACATGCATTATGCTTCCTAGCCAGTGTGATTTTAAAGCTGGGGTATTCATTTTTTTTTTTGTCTCTTCCCCTTCTGAGGTTCTGGTTAGTTTCTTTGGACTGGTCCATTTAAAATTCAGGCCTTTAATCCTAGGACTCTTTGGGCTTGGCATGTTTCTTAACTCTTGTTACTTTCTTACTTTGGTGGAAGGCTGTAGTCTACACATATGTCACTAACAGAGCCATAGCTATCTTCTCCCCTGGAAACAAGAACTATGGTTCCCAGTCTCAAAGAACAGCAACCAAATATTCCAATCAGAAAATGCATTCATGTTAACCCTCAGGTTTCCCTTTAATAAAGACATTTCTTGCTCCTTATCAAGACTTCACTGAAATTCTCCGTCATCAGCTTCCTAGCACACATTTTAGACATTTATTACTAACACTCAAATAAGTTTCCCCCCCACCCAACTTTCTAAACAGTCAGCTTTCAGCTTGTAGAGAAGCACGTGCTGGTCTAACTCCTTTCACACAAGGTTATTTGACTCCAAATCGCTTCATGTATTTCTCCCTGAATATCCCTCAAGCCTTGGCTTCTCTGTGTCTCTAGCTTCATCTGGACTTTCTCTGTCTCTGTCTCCTCTGTCTTTCTATGTCTCTGCATTTTCTGTATGTCTCTGTCAGTCTGCCTGTCTCTTCCTGTTTCTCTCTGTCTCTCTCTCTCTCTATGCCCCCCACCCCACCCCCTGTAGTGTTCAATCTATTCTCCTCTCCAGAGCAATCAGTTCTGGATATTAGGTTGATACTCTGAACTTTCTTTCCCAGGATCATCAGCAGATACTTAAGCTGATGTTAATACTTGTGGCTGTTTCTAAGAAACCTCCTACCAAGGTCCAACATCGTTATTCATGGAACTGCTTGAGGCTACAGGATTAGACATAGCAAACTGGATGAGTTTTTGCTGCTGCTGCCACCACCAAAGCAACACGGTAACAATGCTAATAAGAAAGAAAATCATTTGGGCTTGCTCTGTTATTAAGCTCTTATGATTACACTGAGGTGCCTGTGTTTTCTCCTGTGGAAGATGTGGTTAAGACTGTTGATATCCGTCTTTTGCCTGACTGGGAGAGAATGTTCCCCAGCAGGTGAAGGGGAACATTACGGTTGAACATGACCTTGTTTAGAGTTATGCTGTCTTCTTGAATCACCACAGCCAAGAGCTGGGTCACCAGGAAGCATTCTCCGGCCTTGCTCTCTTTAGAGCATTTGAGTAATGCCTTAGTATGGAGGGAAAAGAGTCACTCTGTGGTCTAGAGGAAGCAAGACACTTCTGCCCATCAGGAAATAGACAGGTGTTTTGGAGTCTCAGAATGTACGAGACTCTTAATGATCCTCTCTAAGTTTGGAGAAAAGTTGACAGTGGGGAAGGGATTTACCCAAGGTCACACTGTTAGGTAGGCAACTTTTCTAGTAGAAAGGTCAGAGTATGTATAGAGTATGTTTATACACAGACACACAGACACACAGACACACGCATATATATATATATATATACATATATATATACATATATATATATTCAGATTTTTCTATTGTGATAGAATCAGAAAGCATACATTAAAACAGAAATCAAATAAGTTACCTGAGTGATTCTGTGGGAAAGCCAGATTAGAATATGGGGCAAGGAAGCATTAAGAGAATATATCTGCTTGGGCCATCTGTTCATCAAACTGAACCCCCCACAAACATTGCCTGATTGAAACCAGGCAGGCAAATCTTGGTGAAACTGAACTCTCCACACTTTCCTAGTGGACTATGGATCTACAGCTTGAGCTCACAGGAACCTGTTTCTCAAGGAGGAAGAACCAGTAGAAGCTAATGAACTATGTCCTGGGGGGGGCAGTTTTCTCAGGACCTGCTCAAGCTAGGAATGATGGCAAGGGCCTAGACTTGCAGGGTTGTGCATGGATAAGCTGGATATGGAGGTTTCTGCAGCTGGACTCGAGTAAGGTAGGTGATCCTATCACCTAGCTCCTGCAGCAATGGAGAAGGGAACACAAAGCTGGCTGGAAGCAGCAGCCTTTGGTATCATCTCTCTTACTTTCTGACCTTTGCACGTGTCCTGTCACCCTAGGATCGCCATGGGTTTGGCTCTAGACTCCCACTGAAGGTTCTTCTGCTGTTGGTATCTGTGCCCCTTTCCTCTCACACCACTTATTTCTAGATATTTGTTCTCGCTCCAAGTTCGTACTCTTTACCTTTGTTAATCCAATTCTGACTTGGGATCCTTTTGGTCTCACCCATGATGCTCACTACCTAGCTGTATTGGATCTGTCCCCTTTTCTGCACTTGACTCGCTGGGTGACAACCACATCTAATCATGAACCCTGGACACTCCCAATTGGTGGGGCAACCTGTTCGAAATAGATATTCTTATATACCTGGGGGTCTTCATCTTTCTCTGGCATTGGGCCAAAATGATTTAGTATCCGACTCTTCAGAGACATTTTAAGCGAATGAAACCATGATGACGCTTGCTCATACACACAGTTATGTAACCCCATCAGTTCAGCGCAATCTTCTCCCTGAACCTGAAAAGATCAAAGTGGAAGTGAAGCAGTTTCTACCTTCCCCACCCGTCTCACAGTTGTTTTTGACACCTGATTCTGAGAATCTGATCTGCCTTGCCTTCACCCATCTGGCTTTCTCCTGTGTAAGATATAGAACACCCAGTAGCCAGGTGCTGGTAGTATACATATATGGCAGAGAGAGCAGGAAGACAAAAAAGGTTTAACTGATAATAATGCATGAAACAGCAAGCAGAGAGACAGCCAGAAGCTTGAGTGGGCCTAGGTATGAGTAAAGTGCCTGGTGCTGGCCTGTGCTTCTGCTCCTTTCATTTTACATCCATTTCTTTCCTACTCACTGAGAAGGCAGATATGAATATATCTGTGTCTCAGTATGTCTTCAAGGCCAAGTGTATTTATCCATTAATCATGTATTCATCCACTACATAAGTAATATAAATTAACATGGGATTATTGACCTCTTCATCTACCCATTAATTCTTTTTGCTTTGTGACCTTTTTTGCTTTGGGGGATGGTGAATGATGCTGATTTAGGAATAGTGCTCTTGAGCAGGTTGGGCATTTAAAAAATGCAAATGCATATTTGAATCTACCATCATCTTAAAAGAATTAGTTGAAAAATATGAATCAATCTGTAGTTAAAAATATTTATGTGTAGACCCCATTCTAAATTGAACCCTTCGTGTCCTTATCAGAGATCTAACTCAGACTGAATGGGCCCAGGCATTAGTCTGGACAAGCATTAAACACAACTATAATTCAGCAGCTAACCAGGGAGAGGGAGGACTACGGGTGCAATTCGGCATCAGCCCAGCAGCATTCAGTGTTACTGTAGCAATTTGGTGAGAAATCCCAAGGCCCCAAAACAATTCTGAGAAACCCTTTTGCAATCATCTCTGTATACCAAGCTACAGTGACAACTTGGTTTTTAGGTTTCTTGACACTGACCATCCTCACCTTTTGATCTTCAATGTATTCAATGTCAGCTGTGTTGTAGCCATCTCGCTGGCCCTGATGGAGCACCTTGAAGCGCCTCTTGCCTATGCTGTCAACCACCGATCGGCCATCAGCAAAGAACTGGACATTTCTGATCTCTAAGATGCAGCCATATTCTGCAAACCTGTTTATTGAGAATCAAGTCAAGAGAGTAGATTGTTGGTGAGTTCAACTGTCCGTGGCCTGGACCTCAGCCATTTTTAACATCTTGTTTGCTAGAGGACTTCTATGCCTTGATCTACAACTGTGGCTATACAACAAACAGCATCTGTGAAAAAAAGGATCCGAACATTTGTGGAGCACATACTGTGTGCCAGTGTTTTGGTTTAAACCTTTGTCCTCCTCAAAGCTTGTGCTAAGACCGAATTGCCACTGTAACACTGTTAGGAGGTAGGACTTCTAAAAAGTGATCAGGCCATGAGGGCTCTGCCCACATGAGTGAATTAATTATTGCAAGAGTGTATTCATTATTAAGAGGCAGGTTGGTCTCCCTTTCTCTCACTTTCTTTTTGCTTTTCTACTATGTTATAAGAATACAAGGCCATTTTTACATCCTGAACATAGTAGCACACAATTCCTGTCCTAGCTACGTTAGAGGCTGTTAACAGGTGAACCACAAATCCGAGGCTTGCTTGGACAACTTAGTGGTACCTGGTCTCAAAATAAAATAAAACAAGAATGGGAGATAGTTCAGTGGTAGAACATCTGCCTAGCATGTACAAGGCTCTGGATTCACTCCTCAGTCAAAACGATGGTGGTTATCAGATGCTGGCACATTGGCTGTAGACTTCACTGTCTCAACAATTGTAGACATAACTTTCTATTGATTAAAGCTGCATGTGGTAGCTCATACTTGTAATCCTAACACTCAGAAGGCTGAAGTAGGATTGCCATGAATCCGAAGTCAGCCTGGGCTATGCAGTGAGTTCCCTGTCTCAAAAACAAAAACAAAATAACAACAACAAAACAAAAACAATCCAACACTTGCTTATAAATTATTTACTATACAGGATTATGTTACACTATCCCAAATGGACTCATTTAGACAGGAACTATGCTTAGTGTTTAGTGCACGTCAATAACTCATCAGTTCTCCCGATAAGCAAAAGCAGTTAAGGTAAGCATCCCATCATACCCACTTAACAGACAAAGAAACTGAAGACAGAAATGATACAATGATTTGCCCAACGTCAAAGGTGCTTCAAGAGCAGCACACAATGTGCAAGTGGGTAGTTTAGCTCTAGTGATAAGACTCTTAAAACAAAAGTTTCTGTTTGTTTCTGGGTTTTGTTTGTTTTTGAGACAGGCTCTCACATATTCCAGGCTGTCCTGAACTTCATATCTAGTCAAGGTTACCTTAGACTTTGTATTCTCTTGCCTCCACCTCTGCACTGTCAGGATTGTAAGTGTTCAACACCACTCCTGGTTATGTAGTGCTGAGAATCAATCCCAGGACTTTGTGATTGCTAGGCAGGCTGAGGTACAGCCCTAGCCCGTAAAACGAATTTTATAATGCATAAATCACCTGCTTAGCAGAAGATTACCTCTAGGGTTATTTTAACTAGGGATCCTCTCATACTGTAAAGTAAGCACCAGAGGGACTGTGATCCTTACAGATGCTTTGGTGTTTGAGCTGGCTAACCTCATGAACTTGTTGACCCAACTTCCCTGTTCCCAAGGTCTCCTCACTTACCCTTTGACAGGATCTCCAAGGCACATGCCAAACTGTTTCGTGCCTGTCTCAATACACCTCCGAATCATCAGGCGGTAACAAGGCTCAAAGATGTGCAGGGGACAAGGAACAGTGGGATAGGCCATGGTACACACGAAAATAGGCACATTCTTATTTAAGCTGTCACCAAGAGAAGATAAGATGGATTTCAAACCAATGGGGCAGAGCACAGAAAGGTTAGTCAAATGTCACCACATGGTTCCTTCTGAGTAAGACAAGGAGTCATCAAATTTTAATGACTGATAGAAAAACACTGAAATGTGCCTATTGCTGTAGGCCAAGTTCCACGATCTGGTTCAGAGACTAGCTCAAGGTCTGAAAGCTTAAAACTGGCAGTGCACACATTCTAAGTTTGTTGATGAGTTCTCTATTACCATAATACTGTGGGTGACAGCTCCTTCTTTTCTACCCTCCCTCTCTCCCTTCCTTTCTCTGCCAGGAACTTTGCTTGAAGCATGAAGAAGAAGAGCACTGATGGTACATAACCACCCAGCTTTCCGGAAGGGCAATAGAAAACTTCCTGAGAAGTCCTTCCATGCATCTCAAATTTGCAAAGCCTCTCAGAGAGCAGCCCTGGCTAGGAGGAATAGCCAGTACTAGGCAGCCAACAGTAATGTGTCCCAGTGATGCTCAAATGCCCTTGGACATCAGAATGATGAGGGACCCTTAAATCTAGATGACTGGGCCAATACACCTTCAGAGATACTGATGAATTTGCTCTGGAATTGGACACAGGAATCTGCTTTTCAATAAATCCCCTTGAAAATTCAGGCTCATGGCCCACTGAGGAATCCCCAAGTGGGTCAGCTCTTTATAGAACCTGGACCTGTGAATCATCTAGTAAATCCAGTGCAGGGACACTGTACCTGAATGGGCCAAGAAACTGAAGGCTGTCTGCCTACATCTTAAAAGGGGTTAGGTCTGAGATACCTTTAAACAGAAAGTCCCTCAGTATGTTCTAGCATTGATTAGTACAACCTTAAGTTGAGAAAAGGACTCAGAGATTAAACCTAAGGGAAGAATCAGGAAAGAGATAAAAAAGTACAGAATAGTTTCAATTTAAAAGTCAATAAGAAATAAAGATTTCTAGTTTCTGAGAAAAATATGCAATGGGAGCAGCACATTCAAACCAACAGGATGCACAGTTCAGAAATGGTCCCTCCCCAGAGAGCACACAAGCAGAAGAGATTTTGCCCTCAGGAAATAGTTCGTCTTGAGAATGCCGTGAGGACTCTTCTGGAGGGTAGGAAGGGGGTGCAGCATTCAGAGGAGCAGGGCTTAGCTATTATTTCCTGCTTTTTCTGCTAAGTACACAATAGGCAAAACCCTTGAAGATCCAATGATATCTTCATTCTGCCCCTCCACCCCTCACACTGTGTGAGGTAGAGGAAATACACAGTAAGTAGAGGTGTTGTTGCCATTTATTAAGTGCTTGCTGTGCACCAATTCATTTGGGTCCTTAGAACAGGTCCATAATGTAAGAGCAACCATTTCCAAGTTAACTGGCAAGGAAACTGAGTCCTAGAAAGTTTAAATGGCATATCTAGGACCACGAACATACTCAGTGGTGGAACTGGGTCTTAACCCCAGGGGTGGCTCATACCACTGTTTAACTGCTGTCACCTGCTTAAGGACTTGAAGGCATCCTCCCGTTGTTTCGTGAGATCTCCTAATTAAGCTACTCCTTAATTCACTCCTGCCCATAACACACACTCATTAGTGCTGAGATGCATCCGGTGGTTCTGTGGATTGACTGGCTGACACATTTCTGCATACCAGTAAATATTTAACAACTACTTCTGAGAGGGATGAGAAGGGGCAGTCTGTAGCATTTGTTGACTTCCATGGTGTCAATATTCTCACCATGGCCATTTCAAACTAGAACACAATAAGCATTTGAACAGAAGCTGGCGAGAAATGTGTCAGTTTTCATACGATGATGTGCATGAAATAAAAACAAAATAGAAACACACATGTACATACTTAGAAAGCTCTTCCATTTCCTCTTCATAGAGCCTCCTTCGTTCCTTGAGTTCTTCTGGCAGGAATTTGGCTATTAGTTCTTCCATTATTACATTTTTGCTATATTTTCTTGATGGCAAGCACTAGAAGTGGAATAAGGTAATGGGATATTATACGATCCACAGAAAAACACAGAGAACTCCTGATGTAGCTCAGATAGTAGTCAAATCACTCAGAAGTTATAATTTGGACCCACAATTTGGGAGCTAATACAGCCACATTCTGTAACTTTTAGATATTAGAGTTTTGATTTTTTTAAAAAATGCAATTGAACATTTATAATTAGAAAAGATATTTTAACAGAAAAATTGCTTTAAACTTTTGAGAATCTCACAGATGACCTAAAGCTTTGCATTTGAGATTATGTTTATGTTTGAACTGAAGAGGGGGCAGGCCATACTTCCTTCTTTCCATTCTTCTTTCTTTGTCTCCCTTCTCCTTCTCCTTCTTTTTTTTTTTTTTTTTTTTTTTGAGGCAGGGTTTTTCTCTTGTACCTATGGCTGTCCTGGGACTCACTCTCTAGATTACGCTGGCCTCAAACTCACAGAGATCTGCCTGCCTATGCCTCCCTAGTGCTGGGATTAAAGGCATGTGCCACCACTGCAAGGCATCCATACTTCCTTTTCACTTTATTTATTGCTGTGTTTACAAGCTCTATCTGGGAAATGCTGAAAGACTGGTGAAAGGATTCAGGAAACCAAAATGAAACGTTCATGAATCCTTTCCTGTCCTGACCCACCTTCACCCAGATGGAATGCCTGGCTCCTACATTTTGCCACATCTCTATGTTTTAATGTTAGTTATAATAAAAACCGTACATACACTAACAGCCAAATACAGGAACTTGTCAGGTTGCTTGTTTACTGAAATTATAAGCCATAATTCAGAATTGAACTCAGGCTAAAATATCACTAGTTTTTCCTTCCCAAACATCCCTAGCATGTGCATATCCAGAGATCTTCAAGTATTTTGTGTTTAATAATATGGACCAAACAATGAAATTTAGAATATCTGCAATGGAAGCATTGGAACCTAGTGGAGAACCTACTACCACTGATTTCCTAAAGCAGCATAATACAATTCTAACTGTATTCTGAATATTTATACTCACAGATAAATGCATCTCTTACCACTCACCAAACAAACAAGCAAACAAAAAACAAAACAAAAACAAAAACAAAAACAAAAACAAACTTTTTGCAGCAGACAAGAGACCGGGACAGAAAGCCACAACTGGTCAAAATGCAGAGAACAACAATTCACTGTGGGGTACTCAGTTTCAACTGATACAACTACAACACAACCCCTACATGTAAGGCTCAGGACATCACAGAAGAGGGGACAGAAAGATTGCAAGACCCAGAGGACAAGGGTGTGGGCTGTGAGATAACTTCCTTCTCTATATGACAGGAAAGTTGTGACCATGAAATCTCAACAATACAGTTCCATAAATAAGACTTGGACAAATGACAACATCAGATAACATGTCAATGTGAATGGAGGAACTTTGATGAGGCCCTACTCCTATATGAAGAACTACAGGCAATTGATGTCTGTTGAGAGAGGAAGAATCAGTCTTCCCCAGGGAGAAACCCCTAGTTTGTTATGCAATATCAAGTGGTCAGCTCTGAGAACATGCATATTAACAACACTAAATGGACTCAGAAAGTTGTATTTATATATTTAGATGTACACATATATGGAACAATAATTAAAAAATAAGAGGTCACAAAATTGAGAAGGAATCAGGGAAACACAGGCAGAGCTGGATGGAGAGTGAGAGGGAAAAAGGAAATAAATACAGTACTCATATGAAATTCTCAAATAATAATAAACAAAAAATAAATATCTACAGAGAATTGATTGCTGTGGGACCCACCAGAGGGAGCTCCTGATTACTAAATTGCTGGCTTCAGGCAACTTTATCTCTTCCCCTGGAGTAAATCTCTCTCTATTCTGCAATAAACATGATTGGAATGTTTATCACTTTGTTAAGTGGTGTAAGTATGGCCCTGTATAAATACAGAGACAGATGAGAATAGCTTCCTGCCTCTGAGTCTGAAACCCCACAGCATCTGCCTACTGGATGCCTTATCAGCTACTATCATTGCCTGGCAACAGGAAAAAAAAGAACAAAACAAAAACAAATAACAAAGCCCCCAAAACAATGCTGAGCCCAGGCTTTAGGGGAAAGCAGTGACTCAAGAGGTAGCCAATCCAATCTAAGGAGGAAAGTGATCTCTCTGCCAGTGCTAAAACAACTCCAGGAAGCAGACACCCTAAAATGGCAACAGCGCTTTTCTCTGGAGGCTAAGCATATGGTAGACTTTGTTCCTTTTGTTGATATGAACTTTGTAGTGTTAACACAGCATAGATGTCTTGTTTAATTAGAAGGACCATGGAACTCTTATCTACAATCAGGTTGTGAATTCCACCTCTTTCTCTAAGGAAAGCTGTGACTTTGGTGTTTTCCAAAGCTATCCTGGATGATGGGTTCCCTCTATCTTCTTATTGTCAGTGTCAGAGTTAAGGACGGCTCAACATATACTTCTCTGAACCTATAGGAACCTATAAGTAGTCCCTTTTTCTTCCTGAGACAAGGCCTTACTGTGTGTTTGAGGTAGACATTGCACTCACAGTGCTCCCATCTCAGCCTCCCAAATCCTGGGACTACCAGCATGCATTACCTCTAGAGATAACCTGGCACCTGCAACCTCTCTTCAAGAATGATAAGGGTAAAGCAATACTCATACTGTAAGCTGAGATCCATGCATGTCTGAAGGAAGGGAAACAAGACACATTCCTTTCTTTCACCACAGGAAACTCCATAAGGCCCACCCGAAGATGTAAGCTTGTGTGGTAAAGTTTGAAGACTCTTAAGTCCTCACAGCCTTATAAGCAGCCAAGTATCTCCTAATAAGAACATTGGTTCCTGAGGAGTTGTAGAAAGGCCATATTGAAGATCTGAGAGGGTTATTTGAGGGGGTGGTGGTGGGGCCTTTAGCAGCTGACCTCGTTGAAGCACAAATAAAACATCATTCTGCACAGAAAACAGAGCTATCTAGTTCAAGGATAGTGAAAGCAAAAATTCACTCAAGATTGTTTATGAGGTACCACCACAATGGGATCGGAACCAAGATTTATCTATTATCGTCTATTTCATGCTTTGCTTCTAACACAAATGAACTTCATTACTAACAGTTATTGAAAGACTAGATGTTGCCTCATTTTCCCGAAGGACTTTGTGGAGAGAGGAAGAATGTCTAAGAGACAGCAGAAATAAACAGATGGTAAGGGGAGGGGTATTTTGGTCAAGCACAGTACAGTGGCTTAGAATCCAGTTGAGCACTGCGTTTATATAAAATAACTTATCACAACCAAGGAAGAAAGAGTGGTTTACCTGTAGAAGAACGTCTTTGCACAGTGGACACTTTGCATTATGATCTAGGCATCTCTCAAGACATTTCAAGCAAAAGGTGTGCCCACAAGGTGTTGTGACTGGCTCATAGAATAATCTGAAATTTAGGAAATGAAATAGGAGAAAATTGTAATAAGGTAAAAATAAAATAAAAGATAGGAGCATTCATGGTTAAGGTTTCACAGAACTGTTTGTCAAACAGTTTGTCAAACCCCTCAGTGGGAGGGGTGGTACTGGTACACCTCAGGAAAATATGTTTTAATTCCTGAACTATATATAGAAAGATGCATTGGTTAATATTTAGGGCATAACTAAATCATTTTAACATTAATTCTAGCCTTTTCTTGCCCAGTCCCAGAAAAATTCAGATTAATGCTCAGAGTGTCTGAATAGATTCCATTATAAAAAAAAAAGATTTATCCAACCTGTTTATCTGAGTATATTGTAAACACATGAATACTCATGAAGAGATACACACAATGTGCGCGCGCGCACACACACACACACACACACACACACACACACACACATACACACACACACACTTAGATCCTGTACATCATATTACTACGGGGGAAAAACTCAATTTGTCTGTTAACCCTGAATCTTTTCTTCACTTAAGTGACATTTGGTGCCTGAGGGCTCTTATCACTGTAACAAATATGAATCTGCCTTTTGTGTGTGGATGGATAATTTTCCTGTTAATACATTTACTGCTACATCAATGGATACACAAAATATGTGCATATATCTATCTATATTCTCACCTATAAAAATATGTTCACATGCACCATACTTCCATTAGATCTTACTTTAATTGCTTTAGGAAAGGAGTGTGTTTTTAAAGAAATCTGGGGACACTTTATGAAGGATGTTCTGCACAGATGTATAGATTTAATTTATGTAAAGAGAGGCTCATCTGAAGCAGGACCAGAAGTTAGGGGCCACCTGCTGCTGATTAGTTTATTTTGACTTCTCAAGAGTGTTTAATTGAGAGAAAGAGGCTGTCAGTCTCATATTTATATGATATCATATATATTTAATTAAAGAAGAGGTCAATAGAAGAAGAAGTCAATGATTTGCAAAGGAGGAGGAAGGGACACAGGAAGAGTTAAAGGGAAAAAGGGAGAGGTGAAGTGATGCAAATACACTATTCAGATATGAAATTCTCAAAAAATTGTTTTAAAAAAAGACTATAAATGTCTGGTGAGTCTCAATACATTCCGGTAAATTATTCTATTCGTTGATTTGTTTGGGGGAAAACTTGACAAGTTGATTTCTAGATGTGCCAAGACACATCTGAAGAGCAAGGATGTGGGAGGGCTTGCCGCCCCAAGCACCAGAGCTTATTATAAAGCCATGGGGATTAAAACAGTGTGTCCTAGCACAAGGACAAATAGATCCATGGAACAGAATAGAAAACTCGGCAATAGACCCACACATGGATTTTTGACTCGTGACAAATGTATTATTTTAAAACAGGGCCACAGGAAGATTTTTAATGCACAAATAGCATTCTCTATAAATGCTATAATGGCTATCTATACACGGAAATGAAAGTAGACCAATTTTACATCAAACAAAAAAAAATCAATTCCAAGTGATCCGAAAAAATAAATCCGAAAGGGAAAACTATGCAGCTTCCAGAATATAAAACAGGAGAACCTCTTTATGATACAGAGATAGAAATAAAGAAAACTCAAAGAAACACTAAGAATAAATGAAAAGACTGTTAATTTTGACTGTGCTAATATTAAGAACTTTTTAGTTCATCTGAAAGCATCACTGAAAGGGCAAACAGGCAAGCTACACAGTAGGAGGGAGTGCTTGTAATACACAGGTAAGAAAAAGCTTGTATCTAAAACATACCTAGAGTTTGTAAGAAAAAAAAAAATGCCTAAAGCAGCAAGAAAAACAAAGAACCTGGTAGAAAAACAGGCAAACACCGGCATATGCAAAAACAGTGGCTATTCATAATATTTCCAAACTAGAGCCAACCCAAGCATCAATCTAGAATAGAATAAACTGGCACACTCACACAATGAACCCTATGTGCTAATGAAAGTGAACAAAGGTCACTCACATGTTGATACTGAGTAAAAGCAAATAGACTGATGGAATACACTAGGATTCAATGTATGTTTTAAGACTTAGGCCAAACTAGATGATACCATTTACAAGTGCATGTATACATGATAAAACTATAAAGAGGAACAAAATAGAACTCAAGATAGTCTGGGGGTTGTATTAATTACTTTTATATTGCTGGGAGAGAACACCACTACCAATGCAACTTACATAGAAGAGTTTGGTTGAGGCTTATGGCTCTGGAGGGTTAGGGTCCTGTAAGGACAGCAGGTGGCAGGTAGAATGGCTAGAGCTGGAAACTGGAAGCCAAGCCAAGCACTCACCCCTCAAACCTCAAGCAGGCAAGAGAAAGAGTGATCTGGGGATGGCAGAAGGCTTTAAAACCTCAAAGCCTGCCCCTAAGGAGCAAGCAAGACCAGCAAGACCACACCTCTTAAGCCTCCCCAAACAGTGTCAGAGACTATGGGGGCCATCTCAGTCAAATGACCACAAGGGTAGTGGTTAGGTATGGTCCTGATTGAAGAAAGGTATATGGGCAATTTCTGGGGTTCTGATGCTGTCTTGCTTCTTAAACCAAGTGGTTACATGAGTCTTTACAATATTTTCTTCAGAACATACATAATTTACGATACAATAAGGGTTTCTGAAGTATGATTTCAGGGATGGTTCAGGAACTGCTGAAGTGATCAAACTACCACAACTGCCAAACCAGAACAGTTGCTTTTCAGTATTTGAATTCTGTGCATCTGATTATTTTGTGGTGTGTGTGTGTGTGTGTGCGTGTGTGTGCATGTGTGTAAATCAGATCCAAGACCTTGCACATGTGAAGAAAGTGTTCTATCTCTGAACCACATTCCCAAATCTTTTTTTTTAAGACAAAGTTTTGTTATGTAGCTCAGGTTAGCCTTTGACCCCCGGCAATCCTTTGTGCTAGGATTAGAAGTGTGTGCTACCTCCCCTGGATTCCTAGCCCTTGGTGTTTTCCCGGGGCAGGTTCTCACTCCATAGCTCAGGTTGGCCTGGAACTCCAAGTTTACCTGTTTCAAACTTCTAATTATTGGTATTATGGGCATATACCATCATACTCAGCATATCTGAACACTTTTTATATATTATTTGATTATATATATGAGGATGACTGATCTCCTGTATCTACTACTAATATACAACTATTTTTTTTTCCCTGAAAACTTCTTAATTGGGCCTACTGTTCGTCTAAGAATATGATCCCTATACATTAATACAGATATAGCCAGACTAATTACTTGCAATAAATACTGACATTTAGTGAGTAGTGAATGGAACATACACAAATGAACAGAGTAACTTTTTAAGAGGTATGATTAAAACATCCCATTTTTATTTTTTTCTGCTGATGTCATGAAAACCATGACCAAAGGAAATTACGGAGGAAAGGGTTTATTTCAACTTATAGTTTATAGTCCATCATTGAGGAAAGCCAGGGTAGGAAGTAAAGCAGAGACCACAGAGAAACACTGCTTACTCACCTGCTCAGCTACGTTTCTTAACTAGTCCAAGTCTACCTGCTCAGGGATGGCACCACCCACAGTAGGCTGGGCCCTCCTCTGTCAATTAGCAACAAAGAGAATCCCCCATAGATATGTCCACATATTACCTGATAATGATGATTAGGATTCTAATGGAGGCAACTCCTAACTGGGATTCTCTCTTTCCAGATATGTCTAGGTTTGTGTCAAGCTGACAAAAAACTAAAGAGCACACTCTTCAATGGTAAGTAACAAGCATGTGGTCATAGATGCTTAGAATATCACTCTCCAACATTCAACTCACTTCTCTATTTAGGGATACTCTGCCCAGGCTGTGTAAGATGGGAACAAATGTAATATATCTTGCTATACTTCTGGCTGTGTGCAAAACTATTTTCATTTAAAATTAACTTAATTAATTAATAAGTGGTAATTATGATTAACTCTACTTTACTGCTGAGGAAATTAAAATTCAAACAGATGAAATAACATGCTCAAAATTACACAGGTAGCTGGTAGGCAGAAATCTTGGAATGTAAAATCAAATCTAATTCCCCAGTTAATCTTCATTTTTTAGTCTACAAGTCAGCCAAGATTATACGCATCCATATATTCAAATACATTCTGGCCGGCCGACCAGCCATAGATCCATCTGTAGATGTATTTCCACATACACTTTTCTTCTTCCCTTTCTGTCACTCTCCCTTCTTCCTCTGCTCTCTAGAATGAGAGACACAATGATTCTTACCTATGAAGATAGAGGTATATACTAGAATGTCTGTCCTTTGGCTATTTAAGATAAGGATTTTGAAAACACTTCAGGAAGACATTTTTTAAATCAGAGCAAGAGCAGCTTCTCTCACAAGAAAACACGTCACATTATCAGAGCGATTGGGTAAACAATAGTAAGAATAAATGCCTTCCCTAAGATGTCAGTCCAGATAAAATGTCTGGCTTATCTGGAAAGAGCTATCTTTTCCCTCCAGTGACATCCTTATATTGTGTTTGCTTGCTATCATATTAGAGCAAAGAGAAAAAAAGAAGGGGAAGGGAAAGAGAGAAAGACAGAAAAGTAAACTGTCTTAATACTCTGTCAGGGAGTTAGAACTAGATTATACATAAAGCTGATCCTTTCACTCGTCACCAATGTCACTGAGCTAACGGGTATCTAGGTTAGATGGCAAATATTCTCACTTCATATCTCAGAATATATTTACTATCCCAAGAGTATTGCTTTACAGCAGCCCAGAGAAGAGCCTCAATGGCTAGAGTGATGTATTATTACAGGTAAACCTCAAGGAGGATCTCTTGCTTTTATTAATTGTAGGGCAGGGTTCTGAGGTGTTGGGGTTAGGGGAAGACTTCCCTCAATGGAGATCTTCCAACTCAGCAATGGAGACCTGGAGACTGAAAAAGATTTCATTGACATACTCACCAATTACTCTTCCCTTTTAAAAAAGGGAGGGAGGCTCATATAGCCCAGGATGGCCTTGAACTCATAGAGTAGCCAAGTATGGCCTTGAACTCTACATCTACATCTGTATCTCAAGTGTTGGGATTAAACATGCGCCAGTACACCCGACTTCCGTTCACACTTTCTATCCTTTCCCTGTGAAATTTATAGCTCACTCAATTTTCTCTCTAGGATCAAAATATATAAACTCATGGTCTGTCTACCTTCTCTCTGCCGGGGCTTAGATTTCAGTCTAGAAACTTGTACAGGTGGTACAAATGTCTAGCTTCATGGCCAAGCAGCTTGAAATTTATCTGTAATCTTAGACTCTGTGATGATTAATAGCAATTGTCAACTTGACAGGATCTAGACTCACTTAAGCGACAAACCTCCAGAACAGTTGTGAGATATTATCTAGATTGGTTTGAGGTGGAAAGACTCACCTGGACTGTGAGCAGCGCTATCCCATGGGCTGGGATCTTAGAGCAATTAAAAAGGAAACAGCTCAGCTCCAGAATTTATCACTGTTTCCTGCAGACTGTGAGGTCAGTGTGAGCAGCAGGACTCCTGATTTTACACCCACACCTCCTCTACCTGCTGTTATGTCTTCCTCACTACCAGGGAATGATCTCCATCAATGGTAAGCCAGAAGAAACTCTTCCTTCCTTAAATTGCTTCTGGTTAAATGCTTAGTCACAGCAACAAGAAAAGTAACCAGATACAAAGTCGCTCTTCCAAAGACACAGGAGGGCCAAAACAAAACCCAACAGCTATCATAACAGAGATGGCTAGAAGTGGGAAAAGAAACTTTTGAAGACTAGAAAAGTACAGGCAAAGGCATCCACACAAAACAAATTCAGTCAGCATCTGGCATGCAATCTACAGACAAACCCTGTTGGAAGGGAATCTACACATTTCTTTTCAGGGCTGAAGTGTTAAGAGCTTCAGATCAAAAAGCACTCGAGGCTGGGCAGGTTTCTTACACAGAAAAGCACTGGGACTCTAGTTCTAATTTAGTAGCCTATACAACATGTGTTCTGGGCAAAGATGGGAAGTAGGGGTCAGGAAGAGGGCTTTTAAGCTCAGAGGGTGGGAACTAGAAAGGGTGTTTATCCTCTGTGTTTATTTCTTGAACCAAATTCTCAACTCTTCTACAAAGCCCCTTGTGATTAGGGACAAAGAGGATGGAAGAGGAAAACAAAAGGAAGAGGAACAAAGGAATTTCAACCACAGGACTTTAATCCACAGAGAAAATACAAACAGGATGAGTCTGTATGTTTGATTTTGTGTCGCCTGGATCTTGGCAGGAGTGTTAAGGAGGGCTAAGCAGAACAAAGACCCGCTCTTTCTGAGTAAGCTGAATTAAATCTACTTCACAGTGCCTGTCGCAGGCTTTAGAGCCTACACTGGTGGGGTGGCTGCAGCGCCCATCTGTAGTGGAACACTTGGAAGAAGTTTTTGTTATTTTGGTTTCTTTAAAAACGCAAAATGGCACTAGTTTTGTGTTCCCACCCCAGGTGTGGTAGATGTTTATGAGTAGGATTTGGAATGCTTGATGCAGGTGGCTATAATTTGGTTAGGTGCAGCCCTTCTGGCTCCTGTAGCTTGTTCTTGGGATTGTGTGCTGCTTGGGTTTATGGGAACTTTTGGCCTAGGGTATGAAAAGTCTGAAGCCCTGAGAGCTGGGGTGGGTGTTAGTTGGTGTTTCATTGGTTGGGTTGTCCGTCATTAGTGTATTGATTCTTACAAAGGTTGGGGAGGTTGAGTTTACAGACTGAGCTGAGACACTAGTCTGACTCACTGTCAGCTAATCCTCTTCAAGCTTAGGACAGCCTAAAAGAGGCTGTGTGAAGATTTCTACCTTTCTCTCATTCTATATCAAGGGCACTTGCAAAAGCGGTGAACAGTTCTTTCTATCCTTCCTTCCTCCTTCCTCAAATTGAGGGTAAGAAAGATTGTAGTTAAAAACTACACCCATTCTCTGCTTGAAAGCAGGTTTTCAATAACTCATTACCTTGGCTTTAGCATGATGCACTTGCCACTCTGTTGCGAGGGGCTGGATGAAGCAGTGAAAAGGATCTGCTGCTACAGTCCACCCCATTCTTGTTCACGCCACCTAAAAGGACTCCCGACAACATGCACACAGCTTAATTTGATTGCATCTACGCTGCATTTGCTGAGATGTCTGCAATCTGCTTATGCTTCTGAACAAATTTTTGTGTCTTATTGTTGTTGTCATTATTATTGTAAGACTGGTTATTGAATCTAGAACCTCATGAATAGCAAGCAGCTAAGTGCCCTGCCACTGAGCTACTCCTCTAGACCCAAGTATATTATTTTTCTAAGCAAAATCCATGTTTCGGGTAACATTTACTTTATTCTTATTCACATGACAAAAAAGTCATTCAGAATGCAAACACACATGACCAACAGGAGAGTAGGATGTGCTCACAGAGGGCAGGCAAACATTTGTTCAAGTATCTCCGTTCCTTCCTAATGCTTTTGTAGAAAATCACATTTGAGAAACTAATGACAGCTCTATGGTTTTATCTTAGAAACACACACACGCACACACACTACTACGTATTATTTCAGTGAATTCATGGATCTATTTGAATGCATACATAGAACTTCCTCAGAGGTCCACAGATCTAACATTAAAGACCTCTGGGTAGGAAGAAAAATAGTTAATTTTTGAGTACTTACTGTTTTCCAGGTACTACTCTAAGCATTAAATAGTTTTTTTTTAATGAATAAGTACAACCTATGGAGTAGATTCTACTGTTCTCTACTTTATTAAAGAAATGGTGGCAGCAAATGCCACTTGCTCTAGGACAGAGTCCATAGGTAGAACGAGCTAGGGTTCAAACACTGGTTTTGGAGTCCCTTCTCTCAGCCTCTAAATCACAGCTGTGAAATGAAACAAACGTTTACATTTCAAGATGATCACTCGGACCACAAGCACAGAATCTTTCTGTTGTTTTTGAAATGGTATATATGAACAATCTGTTCTTCAGAGACCTGAGAAGGCAGAGATAGTATACTAGAAAAATGGTTGGCCAAGTATTATATGTACTGTTCATTTGTCAGTAAAAGACACAACCCAATTGAGGCTTCTACTTGGCTTCCAAAGAAAATGCTTGTGACATTGATATTAATCCTTGAGTTTTAAGTTCTTAACTTTGTAGTTTAGAACCAGGATCACAAGTTCAAATACTTCTAAGGCTCAACCAATAATGTGAGACAAAGCTGGTTTAATCAATGGGATCATGACCAGCTGGAAAGTGTATGTCCTATTTCAGTACAGTCATATATAACAAAACCAAATCTAATGAGAACCAAATAATAGACATATTTAACTTGTGGCCTATCATTTTTTGACCTGTGTGTAGTCTGTTGCCTTGTCACTCTCTCTCATTCCAGGTCTTTCTAAGACAGCATTTGAAAATGTAAAGAATAGTTTGTAAGCTGGGAATATCAGCTGTCTCATGTGACAATGTGATTTTCATTTCATTTGTGCCATGGTTTTACATAATAACCAACTCAGTAGTTAAGTCACTATTTAAGCAGTTAAGTTGTTAAGTCAGCAGAAAGGCCCAGGTACCAACAAGAAGGAAATACCAGGCAGTAAGTATGGCCCACATCACATACCTCATACACAGTGAGCATTCAAGGTCAGATGCATCAAAAGATGCAAGTGGAATACTGAGATCTGGCTTGCCCATCTGATCAGCAGTAAGATCTGTGATTTAGAAAACAGTAAGTCAGAGCTGGATCAACTTAGTTTTACAGACAGTACTTCTGAGGGGAAAAAAATGTTTTCTGATTTTCAAATTTCAAACTCCCCCAGAATTTAATTTAGTCTCTGCCTGAGCAATTGCCAATGGGATTCCCTGAAGTGGGCTCCCAGTGGCTTTTTTAGCATCCCCCATAGACATAGAGAAATCCAAGTCTAGGAGCTCCTGAGGAGTTCATTCAAATTCAGTAGTCACCTCACTCAGCAGCAGCAGAGGCAACTCCAGGGACTGAGCCAGGTCTTCAAAGCTGAAACTGAATCTTGGCACCACCAACCTCTCTTGGAAATATATGAAGCTGTAGCTGCTGCTTCTCAGAACACAGCTAAGTGAGGCCTGACCACACCTCTCCCATCCCTACATTCCCATTGGGGGATGAGGGCAGGAAGTGGTTGGCTTGGAAGAAAGTGTTGTGATGAAAAGCATGGGATGTCATTACTTGATAGGGTACTTGACCCGATGACTTGACTGTGGCTGATGATTATCACACAGCACTTCCGTATGATAGGTACCTTGCACACTCCCACAGAAACCTCACAGCAACCCCTGGCATTCCACAGCTGGTAAGCGTCAAAGCCAAGCCATCTGCTCAGAACCAGAGGAGCCCCCAGACAGAGGGTAACTGCATGTGTCAGTGAGCCCAGCCATCTGCATTAAGCTACTTTCTCCCTGGGTAGAATATGTACCTGGTTTGGAGACTTTACTAGGCACTTCTGTGTCTTCTTGGATTTCAATTTGGCAACGATTCCTTTTCTTTTCCTGGCATTTGCCCGTCCTGAGGCAGGTAGCATCCTGCTCCTCTTCCTCCTGCTCTTTCACACTGTCTTCTTGACTACCCACCTTTCCTTGAGCTGAGTCCACCACACTGCTGCTGACTCCCCCAGCTGCTGCTTCCTCCTGACTAGAACAATGTGGAAGCTCTGGATTTTCCTAAATGAAGCAAAAGCCAGATATCAGAATCTACTTGGGACCCATATTGTCCTCCGATAGTCTTACCCTGAGGGGACAAAGAGAAAGCAACATAACCCTGATCCTCACTCCTAAACACACAGTGGACGGATACATAACTCAACTGAGGGTCAGTCATGAGCCTTCTTGCTCACATCTAATCTATGTCAAAGACATGCCTAAGCAAGGACCAAAGGCATGCGGGAAGAAAAGCTCCCTGGGCAGGGGAGATGGGGGAACTGCAAGGGAAACACCATTCTTCCCTCCTATCCAAATCTTTCCCCAGTGGTCTGTAAGGAAATCAAAGCATTCTGCGAGGGGATGTCCTGTTCATGGACACTTCCTCTCACCCTTGCTGTCATTCATAGCCAGTTTTCAAAGGACTTCACGTAAGGCTTTCAGCACACTCTGTACAGGCCTGCCAAAGCAACTCATGCTCCAGAGCTATCCATGCTATTTTCATCAAAAGAGCAGGGGTCAATCTATTTCATTTGCTCAATTTTTGGTCAAAAGACTGAAAAAGAGACAAAAATAATTTGGCATAATAGTTTGTCTTTGGCCTTTTACAGAGTTTTGTTGAGGAGAAGGATATTTGAAAATGGAACTAGAAATAATTTCAAAGATGCATTTATGCAGATTGCTCTGGAGAAAGAACCTCTCTATAATCTAAATCCATATCTGACAGCAAAATGTTCACCTTCGTTGTTTCCCCTCTAACTCCTGCCAAAAATTCTAGTGGGCACAGGTGAGAGCAAACAATGGAGTGGAGAAGAAAGGATGTGGGCTTTCTCAGTCTGTATTCCTGGGTGTTCAGGGCTTTTCCAAGTACTAAATCAAACAATACTACAGCCATCACTTTTCATGAGCCCACAGCACTGTTCACCCAGGAACACAAGGTCTTGCCAAGCAAAGTTTGGGTGGAAATGCGCTTGCTGCTCTCCAGCCTGCTCACACTGGAAAGTCAGAGGTGTTGTTTCCTTCATTTCAGACTGAGTTGCAAGTAGAAGTCTCCCACTCCAGGCTTTTGAGTCTAGTATTAGCTTTATTAGTCATGTACTGATGACCACTGGGAACTCTCTGATTTCAGGTGATATTCCGAGTTCTGCCCTCGCCAAGAAAAATCAGGCGCCTTGCATTTTATTCCTTCTCTAGAGCAGGGACAGAAACTGGGAAGATGTGAGCATCCAAGGCTTATATACAAGTGAAGAACTTCAGGCACAAATGAAAAAGAAACTGCTCCCCAAAGGTGCCCAGGTATTCAGTGTTAAACCTTGCTTTGAGTCTGGTCTTCTGAGCCCCAACTTTTGCCCACTTACCCTGTGGTAGAAAGGCCCGCACCTGAAGCCCATCCCTCTGCGTCTGTTCCCTTGCTTTCAAAGAAAACTACAAATACTTGTCTCCTTCTCAACTCAACTTACCTCTACTTTGCTATAAATGTGTGTGAGAAGCCTACTTATGTGTAAGGTATAGTGCAAGAACAAGAAATTCCCTTCATTTGGTCCCCAAATGGAGTTACCCTTGCACGAGGATCTCACTTGTGTTCAAGGGCCATCAGCTTGAATCTGCTCCAAAAGCTGAAGCCAACAAACACACCCGAATTACAGGGTTTCAGGGGAAGTGTGCCCAAATCTTTATACTTCTGTCAAATCTAGTTTCTGGATCTGACCAAATCTGCAAACAAATGTGATAAATAAACTTTTGAATCATGCCTGAAATTCCCAGTTGTAGCTTTAAGCAAAGGACACAGCCATTATCAACTCCATCTTTCTTTTTCCCTCAGGAACCACAGTAGGAGAGGGCTCACTTCTCCCGTGCCCACAAAAGAGCCAAACGAAGCATCATGAGCCAGCTGGGTGAGTTGAGTTTTACCTGTGACAACTTTGGTAGATTATGGTTGGTGCCTTCAGTAGCCATTGACTCTACGTATTCCTTTAATCTAGGGTGATGTGCCAACAGATTCAGGATATCGGGAGAATGTTCCTGAGAATCCCCCGGGACTGATGGTGAAAAGAAACTAAAGAGAGGCTGTGACATAAAACAGAAGACTTCACTACTCACGTTTCTACAGGTGCTTCACTTAGGTGAAGGGGAAAGGGATGGGGAACCAGAGAGCACAGCTTGCAAGGCCAAACTCCAATGAGGAAGCCTTGGATCAGTGTCCCTAGACACATTAAGGGGAGGTTGTTGCATCAACACACATCAGAATCATCTAGGAGCAGGGGCATGGAAAGATTGCCTAGTCATTAAGAGCATGTACTGTTCTTGCTGAGGAACCGAGTCTGATTCCCAGCACACATGTAGAGTGGCTCACAACCACCTGTGACTCCAGCTCCAGGGATATCTGACACCTCTGACCTCCAGAGGCACCAGTGCAATACCCACACACAGACTCAAACACAGAGACATATTAAAAATAATAATTACTCCTTTTTAAAAGGAGTCACCTAGGAGCTTATGGAAATCTCAGGTTCCTGGGTCCTGCTCCAATTTTCCAGGTCTGAAGTATGATCAGGAGTCTGGGTTTTGAGAAGGCATGACAGATGCCTTTGCTGCTTAGCCAAGGCTAAGAGCAACTTCTATGTTGCCATCATTCTGCAGAAATAGCTGCCATGGGGCTTTAAAATCTATTTGCACTGAAGGATACATAGAGGTTAAGTCAGAAGAGATAATTCATACACTGGTTAGTTTTTTTTTTATTTTGTCAAGTTGATACAAACTAGGTCATCCTGGAAAGTGGGTACTTAAATTGAGAAAATGCCTACATCAGATTGGCCTGTAGGCATGTTTGTGTGGGTATTTTCTTGATTAATGACTAATGTAGGAGGGACCAGCACACTGTGGGTGGTGCCACCTTGGGGCAGATGGTCCAAGTGTGTATAAGAAAGGTAGCTGAATGTGACCCTGAGACGTAAGCCAGTAAGCAGATACTTCCATAGCCTCTGCTTGAGTTCCTACCTCCACGTTCCTGCCTTGATTTCCTGCTCTGACTTCCCTCAGTGATGGAGTGTGACCTGGGATCTGTAAGGAAAACAAACCCTATTTCCCAAGTTACTTTTGATCATGGTGTTTATCACAGCAACAGAAAAGCAAACTATAACACCTCAGTTGACTGTAGAGTCAACTCCATAACAACTCAATGGGCAGAGAAATCAACAAATCTATACTGGGTTCCTTGCTGCTGTTTTTCTCTGTCTATCCATTTTGCTTTCTCCCTGCCCCATCATCATTCCTGGATTTTGAATTCCTTCAGAGCTAGGGACCTGAGCAATGAAGCATTAAAGCAGAACTCAAACTCCTCTCCCTTTTGCTTCCTGATCACCTCTGCAGAGAATGACAGGTTAAGTTCAAGTACCTAGGAGCAGGCGAGTTCCCTTGTACTTGGATGCACTGATAAGGGAGAATGAAAGAGTCTGGGAGTCAAAGATAAGCATCTGAGTGGAGACTGCCCCATTAGCTGTCCACATTCTTGCTTCAACTCTCCCCTATGCCATCGGGGGTTAGACATTTATGTAAGTATGTACGCATCTATCTATCTTTCAATCTTTCTCCCTCCCTCTCTCTCTCTCTCCGTCTCTCTCTTTCTGTGTGTGTGTGAGAGAGAAGGGGGGAAGGGCAGGTCACTGGGCTTCTAAAACACTCAAATGTTTATCACGTAGCAGACTCTGCCATGTTTGGAGACCCACTAGAGAATGCCCCACACTGTTGTTCAGTCTACACAGTCAGGAGTGTTAATCAAGAGAATTTGAAAGAATGCTAAACTCAAAGTCTGACTTATTTCCTTGCTTGCCCTCTGGGGTTTCTTCCTGATGTTCCTTCCCGTGTCAGCACTTTCCCTGTGTCCAAGCCCTACTCAGCCTTCAAAGTTCAGCTCAAGTGCTGCCTCATCTCAACACTCTGATCTGATCTCACCTGTCCTTTCATGTTCTCCACAGACCATGCTACTGAACCTTAAGCTATTCTATCTTACTTTGCACTGGAAGTGTGCCACAAAAATAAATCTTTCTCTCCAACCAGAGATAAATGCCTAGTAAACATACATCATACTCATGGAAATGATCAAGGCATTTATGCATCCAAAGAATCAAGAAGAAATCTAGCACTCAGGTGCCACAAATCCTCAGGGAGATATTCATATTTCCTTGAAGGGTTAAAAACCCTACTTTCCAGCTATATATTTATGAAAGTGGGAAGACACACAGTGCCCAGGGTCATAAATATAATTTTCCAGAGCTCACTCTTTGCCAGGAGTCAAAGTTGGTTCTCAGAAATCCTATTCAGGGGCCCAAAGTGTATATTTGCTTCTGAGACAGTGTCACTGGAGGGGGCTGTTATAGCACCCAGGTACAAGGTTGGAAGACAGGTAGCAGCATAGGAAAAGGAGGCCAGGAGTCAGAATCAGAAGAAACAAGGCAGGAATAATACAGCAGTTCCCTTCTTAGCTTTACTACCTAAGATCTCTCTGTAGACCTTCCCAATGGCTCTGGGAAACAAAAGTAAGGGCCAAGTCAACTTTAAGTGAGAATAATCACTCCATATGTATGAAAGTCAATTCTGCTGCAATTTCAGCCAAAGAAAAGCCCAACTGGGCCAAGAAGGAAGAAGGGGGCAGATGATCTGTAGCTTAAAATAAAACATAGGGCTGTGGGTTCTGATGAGGCTTATTAATGGCTAGCACATCTGGACCATTTGTCAAATGTGTAGCCCTCAAACTGAAATATCCAGTGAATGCATACAGTTTCGGCCTCTTGGTATGTTTAAATGGCTGTGATAGCTCTATCACACTAAGCTGGAATTTGCCTCCAAATTCTTCCATTAATTTCAGAATTTTGTAACACTTAGCTTAAGCACTCATTTACTTGTATTGTCTAAAATTCATATTAACTAACCAAAGATTGTAAGTTCCATGGTGAACTTAGGCCATTGAGTCACACAATGCTTTGCCTTTCATCAGACAGGTATAGAAATGACAACAGCCCATTTATAAAAGCAAAGAGAGAGGTTAGTTCAACGGATGATACCAGAACCTCTTTGGCTACCTGAACAATGAATAAAAGAGAAGCAAAGAAACCATTCTCTTGGGCACTTGTCCTCTCTCTTTAAGCCTTTGCACGCCCTGTTCCTAAAGTCAGGTTCTTCTCATTGCCTTTGTCTATGCTAGAATTGGGAAGTTCCATTGATTTCCTAACCGAGCCCCACCAGGAAGTGCTCAGACTCCAGGTATGTCATCCTGGGACAGCATGGTATTAGAGTAGCCAGGTGGGTAGGCTTTAGAATTAGATCAAGTTCAGCGTGAATGTTAGGCATGTGGCCTCAAGAAAGTCACTGAGCCTCAGATTCCTCATCTATTTGTCTCATCTATAGCATGGTGAAAAATATCTGTGGGTTATGGGGACTAAATGGGACCTTCTACAGAAAGTACCAACCAAGTGGCTGGCACATAGGCAGTGCTCAGGTAATGTTATACCATGCACTGACTACACTAACGTTTTAGGGAATACCCATAGATTGCTTATAATTCTGCCTGAGCCATACCCCTTTCAATAAAACCTTATCCATAATACACAAGCCAAGTCAAAACATTTTTTTCAGACAGGAAATTCTCTGCCAGAGCCAGAAAATCCAGAGTCCAGCCTCTTCCAACTTTACCAATTTTGCTAAATATTCCTTTCTAGAATCTTCAGAGACCAATCTTGTCTCTTTTTCACTTTCTTCTTTCTCTTCCCTGCTACACCTGATGTTTAATAGTGTTTTGCGCCAAGAAACCCAAAACAGTCATGGAGTGTCAGCATCCACCTTCCAGCTCAATTCAGACACAAGAAGAGTAAATTAGAAAACAATAAATGATAAAGCCTATCAAATGAAGATGCTTGGTCCATTCAATCAAGGTTTTGATAGTCCTCATGATATTTGTTTCAGCTAAAGAAACGTTATATAGGTACAAGCAGCCTCTGCCCCCTGACCTCTAATCTCTCACCAACAAGCAGACTCTCCTCAGTGAGCCTTCATCCCCAGGTTAGCTTACTTGGTTTAGTTTGCTTTTATATCCCACTGATTCCAAGTCAAAACATTTATCACTGACTCCAACAAAAAAAAAAAAAGCCAGACCTGTCAATTTGATAGTACATACCAGAACGATGGGGCTTCTGGGCAATCAGTTGACATCTCTCTCATGCCTCTTAAACCCAGAGAACCACCCACTCAGGACCACGGATGCTGAAAAGGGTTGAATCTTCATCCTTCTTCCCTAGAGAAGACAGAGTGGTGGGGGTCCACTATGCAACTGACCCTGAGTCACTTAACTCACCCTTTGAGCTGAGGCTCTGGCTCTCTTGTTCTTTCCGTCAAGGGATACACAGTAGAGAAACTCTCTGAGTGCCTCCTCCACCTTGCCTAGAGTGGCTAAAGCTTGTGCTTTTCTGAAGTGTGCCTGGAAGAAAACATTATCGGTCAATTGCATCTTATTCACCTTCTTCATGTAGCTACTATTAATAGCAACTGCTGAGTACTTACAGAACAGTCACTATCGGGTGGAGTGTTGTCAAAAGACTTATTTTCACGCCAGTAATAATGGTGAACTATTCTGAACCTCATTTTAAAGACAACAAAAGGGAGATCCAGAGAAACAACTTGAGCAAAGTACAACAGCTGGTAAGCTGTGAAGTCAGAGTTTAAACCTGGGACTGATATATACAAAGCCCACATTCTTAGCGACTGTGTTTACTATATCCTCTCAACTGTATGAGGATCACAAAGATAGCCTCTATTTAACCACTATAATAGCTCAGTTTTCAAATGTCCATCAAGAGATGACTTGCTTCTCTTTGAGCGGGTCTATAAGACAGTCATGGCTTGAGTGGGCTAATCAATTTTACAGAGGCCCAAGAGAAGGAACATGGCCCTTCCAAGATCTCAAAGTTCACTGGCAGCAATCTAGAACTGGAACTGTGGCCTCGGAACTTCAGAGTGCTCTTCCCCTCAAAGACAGACCACCTTCCAGAAGGCTAAGCAGTGACTGAGCCAATGCTTTTGTTTCTAGAAACTCAGCTGCCCTTTCCCCAGTCTCTGCACAGTTTACAAACATAAGGAAGTTTTATGGTCTCTGGGTTCAAACCCAAGAACTCTGGGACAAATTCTTTAGAAGGACCTGGGCAGCATTTCAAGAGGGGCAAGAAAGAAAAAGAGAGTAAAGGGCTGTCTTCTCTTTGTGCCCAGTATGAATGAAAAGGCCCAGGTGTCACTTGCCGGGCATTCCTCTGCCTCTTCTTCTAACATGTGTCTGCATGGCGTCAGGGCTTGGCTAGGAGCTGCCTTCTTGAGCAGTGGCCACAGCCACAAACCTCTTAGGGACCTCTTTCCACACTCTCACTTCTTTCTGGAGACTAATCTTGGCTGCCACACTCCCTTGTTGCTCCTGTCAACAGTGGCCTTCTGGAGAAAGGCTAGCAGGACATTGCAGAGCAGTTAAGGGGATCAGTGCTAGAAAACTGGAGAGGCCTCTGGGTTCCCAGGAATCAACTCAGTTGCAACTCACACACCCCATTTTCTTAGGGTGGCCAACTTACCCCACTGACAGCTGTACTACCAGCAAGGTGTGCTGAATGACATTACACCCTGGATGGATGGAAGGGTGGACTTGGGTTGCCTACTGAACTTACTTCCTTATGACATTTCACACAGAAATGGGAAATATAAAAATCAGACTGAGGAGGTATTAGACCCTTTCAGCCCCCAAGACAACAGAGTTCTCTGGACTCTCCTTTACCCTTTAATCTCAACTGTGGGGAAATAAACTCCCCACCAAGTACTTGCACCAATTCGTTCACTGTAGAAATCGCTTTTCTCACTGCATCTAGACCATGTATCTCAGCCCTCTTCCGCTTATGGTATCTAGCTTTGGTTTTCCCGTGGAAAAGGCTGCAAGAGAAGCCCTCTTATCTTCAGGAAGCTCCCTGACTGCATGGTAGGCTGCCCATCCTCCACGGCAACTTGATGACTTCTATTAAGCTGTAAATGTGTTCCTGGGAAAGAGAACACACTGATGGGTTACACTCATGAAAACGCTCTCATGAAAGACCAATGAGAGTCACTCTAATATTATAAGCAGAGTATACAGGTCCACATGGTTTTTTTTTTTTTTTGATTGTTTTGTTTGGTTTGGTTTTTTTTTTTTCTCCCAGAAGGGCTCACTGTATCCCAGGCTGGTTTCAAACTCATGATCCTTCTCGGATTACAGGCAAATGTCACCACAGCCAATAAGGCCTTATCCGAAGTACCTACATTCTGATTATTCAATGTTTTCATAGGTTTAACATCAAAATTCATTAGGCAGCAACATCTGAACTAAACGGTTGTAAACTGATTTATAGAATTTATCCTATTTAGTGTGATTTTGCATGTAAATTGCTGCAGAGAGTATGTTTAGTTAGACTGACTGGGAGGCTGTCTGGAGATTATTGAAGGTATTCCCCAATCCATAGTCTTTCTACCATTAGAAACATTCTGGATTCAGAAGACACCTGCTCCCATGAGATTCAGATAAGGCACAATGGCCCTGGTCTTGGAGACATTGCTTTTCCCATCCTCGGGTTGTACACAGAGGCCCTTAAACCAAGGTTCTGTCACATTTATAGATTGTAAAATGTTCTATTTGCCACTCTCACCGTTGATCCTTACACATATCTATGTAACAAGCATGGCAGATAGCAATAGTGTCATTCAGCAAATAAGAGCATGTAGCCACTTCCCCATGGTCACACTTTGCAAACATTGAGGCTCAGACCCAATTCTAGTCTTCTAAACAAAATACAGATATGTGGAGGAAGTTGATCTTAAGAGCAGGCAGAGATGCAGAAAGTAATGCTCTGTATTCAGGTATCCCCTGTCTTGATGCCTACCCTGTTTTTCTTCCCACTTCTCCCATGTGACGCAGATTTTTTGGGTACACTGGCACCTCAAATGGCTGTATTAATGATTCAAAATGGCACAGCCATTGTGCGAATATGAAGATCTTTTTAAAGAAAGCTGTTTGAGCTCCCTAGAAGCCTGGCTATCTGTAGACATTCTGAAGGACCAGGACAGCAATATCATCCTCAAATTCCTCCCTATTATCCCTAGACAATGATGAGTGATAATGATGGTGGTGGTGATTGCAAACTCTTATGTAATGCTACATGCATTGTTCCAAGCATCTTCCCTACATGATCTTATATAATCCTCACAACAACCCTATTTAGTAGGTGCTTTGAATATCAGCATGTTATAGATGAGGACATTACACACAGAGAAATTAAATAATTTCCCAAGGCCATACAGTTAAGAAAAGTAGCAGAGCTGGGACATTAAGTCAGGCTGCCTGGCTATGAATCTCATATTTTGAAAAAAATATGAAGACCAGACTACCCCGAAGGTCACCAACTGAAGGTAGATTTATTGAGATCCCTTGCAGACTTGAACCTTCCTTTACAAAGGGGTGCCCTGTGCTGTCCAGCTCATTCAAGAAGCCTTCTCCCTGTTTTGCTCAAGCTCTAGCATCTCCTGCCCCAGGAGGACAGCTCTTTCTACCAATCCCTGTTTGTAGTACAGGCCCTCCCATCCCTCCTGTCCCACACTCACCTTAAAACCCATTGGCCGAAGTTTACATGCTATTTCTGCATCATGCAGTGCATCCTCATGAGACTCCAAGGTGAAATAAATTTGAGACCTATTGCTATAAAGCAAATGGTCATTTGGAGCTGCCAAAATGAGAAAAAAAAAAGCCCTCGTTAATGGCCCCCAGAACAAGCATGCGATAAGTCCTGCATGAGGATGGATCTTGAAGAAAGGAAAGTTACTAAGCTCTTTCTACCGGACCCAAAGGGTTAATTGTCATTTCTCGCCCTAGTATTGTTCTGATTTCAAGCTTTTTCTACCTGACCCAAAGGGTTAAATGTTATTTCTCGTTCTAGTATTGTCCTGACTTCAACACCCTAGCCTTTCCGTGCAAGGGAGTAATGTTGCCCTCCTTTGTCAAGTGGTTCCTAGGTGGTGTAGTGCCCGTGATGCATTAGAAACTTTCACCTAGAGGAAACTCTGGCACTGTTCCTCAGATGCACATTGCTAGAAGCAACCTGGCTTCTGAATGAGACACCATAAAAACATGAGACCACGGAAGAGAGAGAGGCAGCCAGATGTGACCCTATTCAGATCCCCAACAAGATAAGTCCATGTTAGTCTTCTAGGTGGGATGACCTGCAGCACTAACAACACCCCTTTCTCTCCCTAAGGGCCAGTGCACATGACGCTTTCTTAGTGGAAACAGATATGCATTTACAAGGTCCACTCTCTGATGATGGCCAAAGCACCTTGACAAGGCTCTTAGAAGGCTTATTTTCATCATCACTGAATCACTAGAGTCCAGGCCTAGACAGGTCTTCAACCCACCCATTCTTTAGATAGGAGAAACATGGCCAGTGAGGCAAAGTGATGGGGCTGGAGGTCACACACAGCTGGTCAGAGTCACTGTTAGTTGATGTTAAAGTTTTGAGGCTTGGGTGGAAGAGATGCTGTCTTTCTGAGTATGGATACAGCATTTAGAATAATAAACACTAGCCACTTCCAGGATAAGTATAGTCTGTCGAAGAGGCCCCGTTTCCTCTTGAAGGGTGAAGGTGGCATTGACGTTTTTACCCTGACTTCTCCGAGGAGATTAACAAAGGTATAGGAAAGATCCTCCTGCGGAAAGTGGCAGCAGGCAGTGATAGAAAAGGGACGATGGGAAGGGGCTTTCCTGACTAGACCGTGAGGAATGGATGAAAGGAATACAGCCCTTCCCCCACACACACCTTAGGATTCCGTACATAAGTGGTTGGCACCTATTTCATTCATATTATTGCACTCTTCTCATGCCCTGGGCTACAATTTCTGCTGCCTGCAACAGACTTTGGTGTCTGCCTCTACCCCATCTCTCAGGAGTATGCTCAGGGATGACCTGGGTGCCTGTTATTTGCTCTTGACTTTAGCATCAAGTTTAAAGGCTTCTCTTGTCAATTATCTGAAACACGTATCAGCTCACTGGCAGCCCACAGCCTGCTTTGTTTAGACACAGACAGGATATACTGTCAGGAGATCTGTGTCCCTTAACCATAGGGTCCAGTCAGCCCTGGTTTTGCAGCCCTGTTGCTACCTGTTGCTGGTTTGAGTGGGATTCAATATGGGATTCAATATTCAGTCCTCCTCCATCCATCAGACTTGGCCTAGGAGGCCCTAGGATCCCACAGCCCTGTCTACTTAGCCCCTCTGCCTCTTCCCCAGCTTGCCTCGCCCTGCCTGCCTGCAGAGCTGCTGGCACCAGCCTGTGGTTCCAAGGCCACTTCCTGAGTCGGAGTGGGAGGAGGCAAGCAGAGCAAACAGGTCCCTGGGAGAACTCTGCTGCTCCAGTCCAGCAGAGATGCAGGACTGCCGGGGTTGCCCTTGAAGCTACAAAGCCCACCCCACCTCTTCAGACAACTCTTGGAGAAGGTAGACAGAGGCACGCCCCCTTTGCAGCTAGCCCCCAGTTTCTCGGGGATCCTGAGCATTTGCCTAGTCCTGCCGCCCATTGGGTTAGAGGGGTCAAAGGGTTCGAAGTCAGGGCACAGGCTGACTGTGGCGGGTAGAAAGGCGGGGGTGGGGGGTGGGGCAAGTGCATCTATTTCAGCCAAGGATCCTGTGATAGGAAGCAGTGACAATGAGTCACAGGGCGACGGGGAGCGAGCTCCCCCATCCCCCCCCCCGCACACGCTCACGCTCGCGGGATGGTTTCCGAGGCGAGCATGGCCCACTTCGGTTACCTCAGCGTTACACAATCCCCGCCTGCCCGCCCGCCCGCCCGCGCGGAGGAGGGGCCGCCGGCCCGGGCGCCTCTAGGACCTTATGCAACCAGTGCTCTCCTGACCTAATTCCAGGCCGGACCCACCCCACAGGGAGCCGCGGCCCCGGAAGGGACAACTCCCAGAGGCGGGAGCCGCACACTCGGGTGCCGGCCGGCCACCTCCGGCTGCTAAAAGCCCGGAGCACCGCGCGGGAGTTTGGGAAACAGTGCTAAGTTCCTCTCCTGGCAGGGAACGCACGGGCAGGTGTAAGGGGGAGCCCCGAAGTGTGCAGGGAAGACAGAGACATAGAGATGGTGACACTGACCAAGACAAAAACACTGACAAAGATGAGGAAAAACGCGCACAAAATAGAGGGACGAGATGAAACAGAGAGAAACTAGGACCGAGACGCAAAGAAGCACAAAAGCAAGCGGGAGATAAGGAAAGGGACCAAAAAAAAAAAGCAGTTGAACTGGAGACTGAGGTACAGCTAAAGAGAGCTAAAGTAGGGGAGAGAAACTCCTAGAAATGTCCCTCCCCCTCCTCCCGCCCTCCCCCCGTCCCCATCTCCCAGCCGGGTTCGCTCTCCCGCCCCCTCGCGTCGTGACCAAGCCCCCACCGGCCCGCAGCGGCGCGGAGGACTCACCCAGCCGGACTGCCTCGTTGTACTTGAGTAGCGCTGCCTCCACCTGGCGCTCGCGGTACAGCCGGTTGCCCTCGTGTCGGAGTTGCGAAGCCCGCGCCGGGCCCGGGAACAACTTGCCCAGAAGGCCGCTGAGTACCACGTTGACTCGCAGTGGCGGTGGCGACTGCTGCCCAGCCCGCCGCATCCCGCGCGCCCTCCCACTGGCCACCATGAGAGCCGAGAGCTTGACCCCGCACAGCGCGCAGCGCCGGTCGGCGGCCCGCCCACGTTCCAGGCACAGTTTACAAAAGGTGTGGCCGCACCACAAGGACACGGGGTCCGACAGAAATCCGTGACACTTTCGGCACTTAAAGCCGTCCCATACCTCGGGGGCCACGGCCGCAGCCTCCCCTGCCTTTTCCACAGCCACCTTACAACAGCCCGAGGTGCCGCTCCGCTCCGGGGGAGCCGGCGCCACCGTCTCCCTTTGCGGGACGCTCTCCGCCAGGCAGCGCACCAGCTGCTCCAGCTGCTCAGCCACAAGCTGCTGCCTCTCGGAGAGCTGCCTGTACACCTCGAGGGCTTCCCTCAGGCGCCCCCCGGACGCCAGGGCATCCGCCTGTGTGAGTAGGACTTTGCACTCTGGCGGCGTCGAGGTCTCCGGAGGCTGTGTTTGCTCTGGCTCCCGCGTCCGGGAAGGTTCGGAGCCCGGGGGAGTCGCCTCCGGGTGGGTCGCCAAGTCTCCTCCGGCCACTGATGTCGCCCGCTCTTCCGGCTCCGCCAGCTCCGCCAGTTCTAAGTTGTTGCTGCCGAGCTCGGCGGGCAAGCTCAACATCTGTGCAGTCTGAAAGGGATCCATAAAGAGAGGGACCTGCGGGGGTCAGGAGGGGGGCGTCTAGGAACAGGGAACTAGCAGAAAGGAGCGGTGGCTAGAAACCATCTGCGCTGCTGTGGACGCGGGACCGCCGCCGTGCGCGCCGCTCTGCCTCGCCTCCCGGAGCTCCATGCCGGCTGTCCCGCACCGCCTAATAACTGTCTTGTCTCAGCAAAGTGTTATATAAAACGTCACCACGTGACGCCCCACCACGCTGCTCATTGGCCGGCAGCGGGGAAATTGTTACAAAACCAGACAGTTTTGTAACAGCGTTGTGCTTGCTTCTTTTGGCTTAGCGTTTCTTGGCTTCTTTTTTGAGGTTGTTTGTGTTTACTCTTTATTTCCCACTCTCGACTTGGGTCCTTTCTAGACTAGGGAGAGGATTGCAACCTCTTCTTTCACGCTTTTCCATCTTTAAACTCTATCCCATCCCACCTCCAAAGTAGCCAGCAAACAGGTACGCTCTGCCAGCCGCCTGCTAGAGTCCCCCGCCCTGAGAGGCCGGTCCCTATAGACTCCAGGCACAGGATGGCTGAGGTCTGCAAAGGGAATGGGTAGCTGAGGGGCACCCAAGAAGCCCTTACCGTTTGTTTCCTAGAAGAGCCCTAAGTGCCCCCACTGAAGCTCCTGGATTTCCTGGGGGAATCCCCCAAAGAGACTTAGGGCATATTCAGGAGAGCTCTTTGTTTCCCACTTAGGCTGCAAATACGGAGCAGTGGCTCCAATAGACTAAAGAAGTTGTCCAGCCCATGCTGGGCAGCAAGGGGAGCACAGAAATCCGATTGCTGACTTGGACCCTAGGGAGGTGCCTTTCAGCCCCCCACCCCCACCCCTTTCTTCTCCCCTAACTCAGGAACCAGTGCTGGGGTGGGCAGCCAGCTGGAGAGTCATTGTCCCCAGGACCTAGAGACCAGATGGGAACAACCTTGAGAGCTGAGTTTGTTGAGTTCGGTGGACACTCGGGGGCCTGAGAGAAAAGCAGGAGGAAGATACAGGCCCCAGGCAGAGCAAATCCAGAAGAAAGTCAGAGAATGCAGGCACAGCCCAGATGCCAAACACCTCCAGGTTCACAAGAGCTAACTTCTGGCAGCTGTAGGGGTTGTACACTTGGGCTACGCTAGACACAAGCAGTAGTTCCTGGCTTGGACAGTCGAGCCAGGGTTGGGGATGCCTCAACCAGGCACACTTCAAAAATGGCAGACTGGTTACAAACCACACAGGGGTTTGTTTACCACTGGCCCCTGCTGAATCCCAAATAAGGGGTAGGGTGGGGTGGGGTTGGGTGGTGCATGCCTGGGACTGGAGACTGAATTCAGCAGCAGCATGGAAGGGCCACTGTCTCAAAGGCTGTCCTCTGAGTCCAGCCTGAGCTAGATTTTGAAGATAAAGGGGCCCATCAGGAGACATCAGGAGATGGAGGAGGTGGAGAAGCTGCAGTTTCTGGTGGCTTACTGTCTGTGACTGGGAACTCCTTTCACCCCTTGGTTTACTCTGCTGTCAAATGGGGTTCCCAGAACTAATCATATGCCTCCCGCTTCTGGCACCTATAAAGAAGGACAATCTGTGGGGCACCAAGAGATTCCTATGAAAGGACCATGATACTGGTAACAGTGAAAGCTCTTAAAAGCATTATCCCTTTGACATCTCCAAGACATTACCCCAAATTGTGTTCCAAAGGTCGAGATGGGGATGTGCTTTGCTTCTTAGACCACTCTGTTAAGTAAGTTCCTTGAATTGATCCCTCCTTTACCTATTGGTGGTGGGGATACAAAGCTGTCAGGGCAGACTGGGCAGAGAGGTCCATAGTTCTGCAAGCATGGAGAAGGATGTGTTCTCCAGGGAACCCTTCTGGCCACCTGCATGTGCAGGATGCAGACCATAAATTTGACTAGGAATGTTTCTGGTTGTAGGATAATACAAGAGAGTCTGGTGCAAAAGGCAGCTGCACTTAGGGGGCTGCTGACCAGACCAGACTTCACAGAAGATTTCCATTGTGATCCACTGTAGTAAACTACACCCAACAAGCATTCTACTGAATGCTGGGAAAACTACCACAGTGTTTACCCCCCTTCTTTATTTAAGTTAAACAAACACTAGTTTCATATACATTTGTGGATCAAGGCAGAAGTCTACTGAAAATAACCTCTTCCATGCTCTTAGTAATAACTAAGAGATCCCTGGAGTGAGGATGGGTGGAGGGAGTCCATAACATTTTCTTTTCAGATACACATATCCCCGCTGAAAGATAATAGCCTATTTATTTTGTTAAGATTGCACATGGCCAAAGTGAAATAGAGAGAGAGAGCAAGACTTGAAATACTTCTCATTCCTACAAGAAAAAGTTTTCCAGTTAGGGTCTGAGGAATCTCCTTGGGCCTCAGAGGGGAGAGTAAGCAGGACTGGACCTTAGCGCTCCTCAGCCAAGACAGCATCAAATTCACCCCATTCATGCAGTGAGCTTCAAGATACAATTTCATTAAATATTTCTATAAAAATAAAAATGTTACAGAGTCATGGACATTTTCATCCATTCTCAGATATTGAGTATAGCCTATGTAGCAGACCCTATTCTAGGAACCGGAGCTTTTCTTTAGCAACCCTTAGCTGCCAGGTGTTTCTTTACAGATAGTAGCACATCTTTCCCCCCATGTGTGTGTACTCACTTTCCAAGGAAATTAGATGCTCCATGAAGGAAAAAAAACCTGATGTTTTGTGTATTTCTTGTTCTCCTCAGAACACATTACTTGAATAGGTTTTATAAAACATAATGAACATTTTAGTCCAGACTGGAAACATGCAGGAGGCAAGCAGAAATCCAGCTGGAATGGACCTCAGCATCAGCTCATTCATTAAAAGAACAGAGCAGGCAACTAGATAGTGAATGTCTGAGATTCCTGGGATGGAAGAGTTCAGTCAAAGCCAAGGGCATAGATGAGAAGCAAGACTGTCCTCTCCACATACACAATACATAGAACCTTGGCCAAATCACATACTTTGCTCCCTACCCAAGTTTCTCATTTCAGAACGTGGGATTGATTTATGTTCTTTAAAGACCTTCACACCTTCACATAGGAAACATGCCCATTGCTATGCAGACTAGCCCAAGCCCAGCACTAACATGAAGCTTACTTATCAGCCATGGTTTCAGAAATGAGGAAACTAAATGCCAGAGAAAGCTAGTGACTTATTACAGGTCCCAAAGAGAGTTTAGGACACAGCCAGGATTGGAAGCCAGGGCTTCTGTCTCTATGTGAGTTTTCCCATGTGATCATTTTGCTTCCAAATGACATGGAGCATCTGTCCAAATAAGTAAGAAATTATGTCAGATTTCCCATCTACAAGACTACCATCAGTTCAACCAATCAATGTGCACTGCTTATGCACTATGTGCTAACGAAGATGGCATTTTGGGAACCATAATAGAAGGATATGATACACACACGCCCTGCTCTCCAGTAGCTCTCTGAGGAAATGAGAAGCAAAGATCTGAAGCAGTTAAAGTTAAGTGAAGACAACAGGCAGTAAGTAAGAAATGCCAAGACTGGGGGGAACAGTGAGAATGCTCAACGACAACAGAAAGCAGCACTTCCCATCTTACAAAGAAGGTGCCTGTCAGCTAGATGACAGAATTTGAACAAGTGCTTCTTAACTCAGGGGGGGGAGGGGGGTCCCTTCACTTTGGGGCTGGGTTCTCTGGGGAAAGGGGGAACATTCCATGCTGAGCTGGTCAAGCCCCAGGGTATCTTTTTGTGATGCTGGGGATTGAACCCAGGGCCTTCCATATGCTCAGCAGGTGCTCTACCATTGTGTTGTACCCCCTAACCCAAGCATTTGTAGTCTTAAAAGCTCTCTAGATGATTGTGATGCTCCATTTGGCCTAGTGTTCACCTGGGGAAAGGATGAGGTGGGTCCTTCTCTTCCTACCTCATTCTCAGTACCTGCAAAAGACCCCAGGGATAGCAAGAGCTTTTGCTACTTTTGAGTGGAGGGCAAACTGAAGGTCTAGAGATTTGCAAAGGTGGGACCTCCTGCCAAGTGAAAAACAAAGTAAGATCATAAAATACCAAACTGAGGAAGGTTTTCTTCATTCATCACCAGACAATTCAGACTGCTTCCACAGCAAATGAATCTGTCCAAAGTGCAAAAAACAAAAAACAAAAAAAAAAAAAGGAGCAAGGCTGTGGAGCTGGCAGTCACGTAGGAAAGCCAGGGCAAGGTTTGTTGCTGGGAGCGTGCTGTTTTAACTTCACTGTGACTCAACCCAAGACACTTTCTCCTTCTCTTTAAGTCTGTTCTTCACCACCTATTAATAATGATGTCCAACGTCACTGTCAGGATTAGCTCCCAGTGATGGAAAAGGCGCAGTGTAGCTAGTCCTGATGTCATTCCTGGGAACAGAAGGGATCCACAGCCATCTGCTAATGGTTATGAGTAAAATGTGTGTGTGCTGCCTTCAGAATAAGCATCGTCTTCCCAGGAGAAGAATGAACTAGACACCTAAGGCTGGGTCCTGCCTTAGGACACAGCGGAACAATGACCAATATGGAAGCTCTAGATGCCCTGGCAGGGAACACTCTGGTCTTAGCAGAGAAGAAATAAAATGTAGATTAAAAGAATCACCAGGAGTGAATTTTCCGACATTGGCAAGACTTGGAAATGGTTAGAATTAGGGGTTAGCTTTTCTAATTGTACTCAGACATTTAAAGTTTTATCCTTTAACCATTTGGAAAGGCATAGATCAGTGGTATTAAGTATATTCACATTGTTGAGAAGTCATAACTGCCATCAATAACTAGAGCAGTTTTTCCACCGTGAAAAGTACTTTGCATACTGCTCAGTACTAACTCCTTATTCCCCAACCCCTCACCGCTGACACCAGCACTTGACTCTCTGTCTCTATCAACTGTATTATGAGAGTAGCACAAATAAGAAGACTCCTATGATTTTCTCTTCTTATCACTGAATTATTGCATATTATTATTATATTATGGCATATATCAGAATGTCCTAACATTAAAAGGACACTTAGATTGCTTCACATTTGAGCTAATTTAAACAGTACATCTGTAAACTGAGGTAGACAAATATCCCTTTGAGATCCTGTGATTAATTCTGTAAGGTATCTTCCTAGAAGTGGAATTGCGGGATCATGCGGTAGATACTTTTATTTTTAAAGGAACCTCCATAGCGTTTTCCACAACAGCTGAACAATTTTACATCCTCACTAGCAATGCACAAGGGTTTTAACTTCTCCACTTCCTTGTCAACACATTTTAAAAATAGAAACCACCCTAATGAGTATGAGGTGTTATCTCATTGTAGTTTGAATTAGCATTTTGTGATGATCAATGATGTTCAACATATTTTCATATGCTTTTTGGACATTTGTATGTCTTCTTTACAGAAATATCTGTTCGAGCTTCTTGTTCACTTTTAGTATCATGTTGGAATTGTTTCAGATTACTAAGTTCTAGTTGTTCTGTAGCCTTTCAATAACTCAGCAAATACACAACTGATGAATATTTTTCTCATCTCGGAAGTTATCTTTTTACTCTGTTGACAATTTCCTTATTTGAAACGTTTTTCAGGACTAGGATTTTGAACTTGTAATATCTAGATCCAAAATCTGGCTGTGAAGCTAGGCATAGCAGAGTGTCCTTAAAATCAGAATTTAGGAGACTGGGCACAGGAGCACCGCCAGTTCAAACCATCCTGGGGTTCAGAGTAAGTTGCAGGCCAACCTGGCCTGCAGGGTCAGACTGTGTCTCCAAAGCAAGAACAAAAATTTAGATAGGAGATACTGGGTGAGCTTCTCAATGCTTTTTGAACCGACATTTGTGGGCTAAGTTATTTTCATCTGAAAAATTGGGATGATGCTTGTAGGAGAACCCAGTTTATAAGATTGATATGATGAGTATATGACACCATCCCATCAAATCTTACCTCAGTCTAGTCCACTTTAAACGTTTGATAACTGGAAGGCCTTATTTAGTATTAGCTTTAATGAAGAACCAGTGTGACATAACTGAAATGTGATACTAGTTACTATCAAAAAGTTTTGTCCAACAATATTAATCAAATTGAACACAATAATATGCAATGCTTAATACTAGTATAGTAAATTGCAGTTTAATTCATCCAGTAGGCTTTGCTGGGAACATAATCATAAGGGAGACACAGTCCCCACAGAACTGAGCGAGAGAAATAAACCAGGAAAAGAGCAGTTTCAATCAGGCTGATGAGGGCTAAGAGGACAGAAGCATGAAGGAGAGGAAGCACAGAGGAAAAGTGGTTCAGGTTAGGGGAGGGCCTCCTGGGAAGGGAATGAGGGCACACAATTCTGCACAATTCAATAGCTAAGGGAAAGAAAGGGCAAGCTGGGAGGACTGGGCGTTCTAGGTACAGCAAGAAAGGAGCACAAAGGCTAGAGGTGAAAGAGGCTGCTTCGGGAAAGAACTCTTAGTTTGCTTTGACTGCAGTCAAAAATGGAAGTGGGGTGGGAGAACCTAGAAAATGCAGCCCTCCTCTGTCAGTCATGAAAAGTTTTGTGGGCCAGACTAAGGGGTTGGAATTTTTTATTTTTCTTTAAAATAAAACAATCTCACTGTGTATCTCAGGCTGGCCCTCCAACTCATGGCAGTCCTCCAAGAGCATGCATGAGCTATGACATTCAGCTATGGGAGTTGGAATCTTTATCTTGGAAATAACAGAGAGTTAGCCAAGGGAATTGGAGAAAAGGAGCGATATGGTTTGTTCACTTTTTTTTTTGTTTTTACTTTTTGTCTGCAGTGAAGAGACTAGAATACAGACGAGAAAAGATTTAAGAGACATTTCAAATAAAAGGGAGCAGAGGTGAGGACTGAATGGATGACCTAGGTTGTCTCTTTGGGAGTTAAGAGACTCAGGTATTAGCAGTTTCATTCAAGCTAAGCAGTGAGTTTGAGGACAGCTAAGTAGCTTATACAAGGTCCTTCTGTTGGATAGCATTCTGGAGTTCCATACTGACATCTCTCACTCACTTCGTGAGATGATTCTGGTAGACATTTCTAGATATGCATGCATAAATCCCCTTTAAGGCCCCCAATCCCTGTCTCCTCGGTAGCTGCTATGCAACAATAAGTCACTTCAGAAGTGATTTGTCGAAGTTTGTTATTACTTATCAATGCACTGTGACTTTAAATCCTTAACCTCCAGATCATTCTTCTTGCCTTCCATGTGACTGAGTATTGAGTAAGAAGCCTACAAGTGAAACTTCCCATCCCAGGGAGGCTCTGATAAACAGGCTGGGAAAAGCCAGGAAGAATAAAATAATGTCATCTTCAGGAAGATGGATGCAACTGGAGATGATTACATTAAGTGAAATCAGACACAAACGTCACATGTTTTCACCAATTGTATAGCCTACATTTTAGATAGATGCATATAATCACACATGTATATAGAACTTGAAAACAGAAATGAGACTGACTGCCTAGGGGAAATGAATAGGAGTAATAGGAGGGAGGGGAAAGGGAAGGAGGAGAGGAGAATATACCCAAAGTACCCGATGTATGAAAAACCCTTTATGAAATCCACCACTATATACAATGAATAGATGACAACACAAAAGATCACTTGATTGTAGCCAAAAGGCCAAGATGTAATAATGAAAAATTTATATTAAAAAAGTCAGCATCAGCCACAAATAGCTGTGAGATACAGCTAGTCTCATTTGTCTTATAAATTCCTATCTGAAAACCAAGAGAGAATAGACAAAAATAAACCATACACTCAAATTCAATAACTTTATGAATACCTCTTCAAAATAAATGTGCTTTCAAACTGAGTAAACACTCACCTATCAGTCTGCTCAACAAATGGGTTTTCTGATCTCATGTCCTTGGAATTGATAGGGATTTTTTCCAAAAGTCTACTGTTTGCTCATTTGGGAATATGTCCCTGTCCTGGAACTGCTGAGCATAGTGTTATCAAACCAAACTGTCAACCAAGATACATAGGTATGTTTGTATCTGGGGCACTTGTATTAAGAAGATTTTATTTTGGCAAGGATGGAAAATTCACCGAGGGAAGAAAAATGAACAAGGAGCTGAAGTTACAGCTTACAGAACATCCACCTAATGTACCTACCCTAAGGCATCAAGATGACAGAGCGTCGTCTGAGTGAATGGCAAGGCACTGCCCATGCAGAGGGCGATGATGGCAGCATCATTCTATCATAGCTAGGAAAGTCTGTGAGTGACAAGGAGATTTGTTGATACAAACCACATGGGGCTACAGGCTGCTGGGGTAGTAGTTCCCACTCGAGGAGAAGGACAGAATGGTCAAATGCTACTACATTCCCAGTAGTTGAGCTGTATAGCTCACAGAACCTGTGAAGGTGATGTCCTTGGAATGTGAGAGCCAAGGTTGCATCTTGTGAGAACCCAGCATTTCTTACTGTTTGCTGCCCTTCCAAGGCTTGCATGATCAGCAGGAGGGGTTTTCCTGCAGGTTGTATGCTCCGGGTCTCTCCCCTGCCTCAACCGAACTCGAAGGTAGGTCTGCATTTGGCCACTTCCCCCTGAGTGGCAGAGGGAGAGGGATGGGAAAGAACACCCTTCCCTAAGTAAATCTGTAATCATATCCAAGTGTCTTGTCCTCTAGTTGAGACTGTGAACTAAGGCAAGATGTAAGTCTTAAGCACCAGTGAGTTCTCAGCTCACATCAAAACTCCGGGAATATAGTAAGTGTTCAACACATGTGCACTGCATGCTTGAACTGCCAGTGTCTGAAATGTCTGCCCCATTTCTTTAAGTGGACAATCGAACTTTTGCTGACCTGCAAAGGAACTTGCTTTCCTATAAAAGCAGTCTCCCCAGGAGGATTTGACTGTGTGGTAGGTTAAGAAGTTTCTCCATTCGTTGTTTTTTTCATCACCACAGAATTGCCATCAAATTCACTGTCTGCCTTTATCCAGGACAACACCTCCATCCATTCCCTACAACCGAGGACCCTGTAAGGACCTGTGTGTACCTTACCATGGACTGCAGAGATGGTGGCCCGCTTTATTGCCCCTCCCTCCAAGGGACACCGTTTTTCTTTCAAAGCTCCATTTGCTTCCTCCTCTGAGGAACCATTCCTGGGAAAAGCTTACATGCTGTGCTCTGACCCCTTCTGACTCCCGTGGCTGCACAGCTCACTGACTCACGGTATTACAGGCAAATATGCTTGAGTCATTTGAGTCACAAATTTGGTTTCATGCATAGTTTTCTCCCAAATAGACTCTGAGGCCCTGATTGCCATAGATGGTGCCACCTGCTTCTCTTTTTAAAAAAAAAAAAATATATATATATATATATATATATAATTTAGTTTTTCTTCTCTCTTATAATACATCCCATCCTCCATCCTCCCCTCCCTCCACTCCTCCCAGCTCCTCCCTTCTTCCCTCTCCTCCAGATTCGCTCCCCTCTTCCCCCCAGAAAGGAGCAGACCTCCCAGGGTTACCACTTGAACAGAGCATAATAAGGTAGTTCAAGACCAGGCACACACCCCTACATCAAGGCTAGACAAGGCAACCCAGTAGGAGGAAAAGGGTTCCCAGGGCAGGTAAAAGAGCCAGAGGACCACCCCCTCACACACTACTCACTCCAACTTTAAGGAGTTCTACAAGAACACCAAGCCAGACAGTCATATGATATATGTAAGGGCCCTGAAGGCTCCGTGTCTGCTGCTTCAGTCCCTTTGAGTCTCTAAAAGTGCTGGTTAATTGACTCCTAGGGGCCAGTTCTCCTGGTGTCCTTGATCCCTCTGAATCCTGCAATCCCTTCTCCCTCTCTTCCCTGGGTTCTCCCATGCCTCCTATAACCTATCTTGCCAGCAGGATCTGCTGGGGCAATGGAAGGGCAGAACCTCGTGCCAAGGGAGGGAGCCCATGCCTGACACTGCATGACTGGCCAGGAACTGGAGACTCGATAGCCCGGAAACGATTCCTAATGATATTCTACTATGGTCATAGATCATTGCCTAGTCCAACCATCATCAGAGAGACTTCCTCTAGCAGCTGATCAGAGCAGACGCAGAGGCCCAGGCTTATCCTCGGGAATGAGTCACTGCAATGCAGGTGAGTAGATTGAGAAGACAAGAGAACTGATCTGAACGTTTCAGAGACTCTCAAGTCAAAGTCATTTACTTAGTGTAATCCGAGTTGACTTGCCTTTCTGCAATCAGTTTGTCCTGGAAGATGCTAGACAGATAATAAGTCACTTGTGAGCTAGCGAGATGGCTCATCCAAGTAAAAGTATTTGCCACCAACTCTGATGACCTGAGCTTCAATCCCTAGAGCCCCACATAGTGAGAGGAAAGAACTGACTCTTGTAAGCTGCTATCTGACTTCCATGAGTGTGCAGTGACTAGCGAGTGTCACCCCACACATATGTGTGCATGCACAAGCACACATCCAAACACATGAAATAAATTATTTCCTTTTTAAAAAACAAGGCACTTGTTTCCATTTCAAATTAGAAATTTGCAATTTCCAGTTACTTTCCTGAGTGTGCCAGCAACATATGTGAGTTTTTAATAATCCAGTTAGCTGTCTATGGTCTCAATTTTAAAAAAAAAAAAATTAGAGAAACTTCTACTTCTGGCTAAGAGGGAGTAACAGGGTATGGTTCTACCTTCCTACATAAAAACAAACAAGTAAAATAAAAAAAAGAGAAATGATACAGATTAAGAGTTTTCGGGACACTATTGAAGCAGGACTCTCAGTCTAGCCTGAGCTATGTGGTGACATTCTGTCTCAAAATAAGCAAATAATAAATAAATAGATCCAAAATAACCAACTGTTTTCAACCATAGCCACCATATGTGATGTGGAACCAAGTAGGCAATTTGTACCATCTCCTCATTCTTTTCCGTTCAGGTTGCGCAAGTCCCTCCGCTGCTTGCCAGGGGTAGCCACCTCCTCTCCACCCATCTCTCTTCCTTGAGGACTCATCTGATCCCAACACCGCTTGCTACTGGGAGCCTTGTAGCCAACACTCACAATGAAGAACTAAGTAGGTTACCTGTATTCTCCCTCTTGATTCCCCACCATTTGGGTTACCCAAGTCCCTCAGGTGCTTGCTAGGGACAACCACCTCTTCTCAGCCTGGCTTCCTCTCTCTAAGACTCACCAGATCTCACCAGTGATGTCCATCAGGGACCTTCCAGTCACAACATGTTACCCAGACTCTCAGAGCCATGCTACTTCCTGACTAAAACACTTCTGTTGACCTACAGGGCTTTGAGTCCACACTGCCAGAGAAACTGGCTCCAGGCCCCTTAATCAAACTGCTAAAGGCACGCAACTGTGCAGAGAAACAGAAGACCCAAATAGAGACTATCTACCCAAATACTAGATGAAGAGGAACTTGAAATCTCAATCCTGCTATGAATGTATACACTAGCCCCATCCTGAACACTGTAAACATCTCTGCTGAAGGAAGGAAAACTCAACTAACAAACTCAAGATCACAAATCCTCGTGACAGTAAAGAAAAATAAATTCAAAACAGCATCCCCTACAAAACTACAAGTCCCATAGTAATGACCCCTAATGAAAATGATCTTGAGAAACTTAAAAAGAATTCAAAAGAATGATTGTACCTGTGCTAAAACAAATTAAGGAGGAAATTCTCCACAACATATCATAGTCAAAGCATTAAAACACAGAATAAAAGAAAGGGTATTCAAAGCTGTGTTGGAGAAAGGACAAGTCACTTATTAAAAAGGGGCTTATTAGAATAATACCTGATTATTCATCAGAAATCTTTAAAGCCAGAAGGGCCTGGAAATATATAATTCAAGCCCAGAAAGGTCACAACAGTCCAACCAGGCTATTAATCCCAGAAAAGCTATCTATTAAAATTGAAGGAGAAATAAAAACTTTTCATGATGAAAAGATGCTCCGCAGCCTCTACTGTTGCAACTGTCCCGGCCATGGTCTTCCAGGAACTTTGAATATGTCGGGGATTGCTCTCAGCCAACTTGCCCAGGAAAGAAAAGCTTGGAGGAAGGACCACTCCCTTTGGCTTTGTGGCTGTCCCAACAAAGAATCCTGAAGGCACGATGACCCTGAGTGCACCATCCCTGGAAAGAAGGGGACTCCATAGGAGGGAGGTTTGTTCAAGCTACTGATTCTTTTCAAAGATGACTATCTATCCTTATTACCAAATGTAAATTTGAGCCACCACAGTTTCACCCAAATGTGTATCCTTCTGACACAGTGTGACTGTCCATCTGGGAGGAAGACAAGGACTGGAGGCCAGCTCTCATGATCAAACAGATCTTGTATTAGGAATACAAGAACTTCTAAATAAACCAAATATTCAAGACCCAGCTCAAGCAGAGGCCTATGCGATTTCCTGCCAAAACAGAGTGGAATATGAGAAAAGGGTTCCAGCGCAAGTGAAGAAGTTTGCCTCCTCATGAGCAGCTGCCCTGTGGCTCCATGATGAGGAAGGGATTGTATTGGCTCGGCAAGAACTTGTTCACAACCTTTTGCAGATCTAAGTTCCTTGATATGGTTACTAGTCATCTGGGAGGGTTGAGCAGGCATCATCTTCCATTTCTGCTTCAGGCCTTTTGATGCTCTTCCCCTGAACCCTGGTGGAGGCAACCATGCCACTGACCCTGGAAAACAGCAGGTCCTTCTTCTGGAGCACAAGAGCCCACAGTTCCTGCACATCCTGGCCTGCATTCAATCCTAACCCTACAGCCCAGGGGACCAAGCCTGGGCGTGGTCTTGGCACCAGGCACCATGCACTGCACAGGCATACATGCAGGCAAAACACCCATACACATAAAATTTAAAAAATAACATAAAAACAAACAAATACATATTTTTAAATACTGGAAATAATATTTTCTTTCAGTTTTGTTTTTTGATACTGACTTGAAATTTTTGACATGTAGAAATTTGTATTTTCTTGTAACATACTTAGAAATCTTTGTACTGAATAAAGTGTTATGAGCTCTTTCAATTAAATATTCTTTAAAATGATAAAAACAGGTTAAAACCCATCAGAAAAACAATATCAAATATATTTTCACCTTACAAAAAAAGTTACTAAAATGCATAAAACAAAATTAGACAATTAAATGGAAAAATTGACAAGTCAACTAATATCCTATTCTCAGGGATGTACGTGGTTCCCAACCTCTGGGTCTTCACCCCTTTGGGAATCAAACAGCCCTTTCACAGGGGTCACCAAGACCATCTGCATATCAGACATTTACGTTCAACCCTAACCCTACAGCCCAGGGGACCAAGCCTGGGTATGGTCTTGGCAAAGGATGACCTCAGGTACCACTGTCCACATATTCTGCTTGTTAGATCTGGTCTAGGGTGAAGATGCTATTTGGCAGTGGCCTGTCCCTCATGCCTGCTGCCAAGCTGGGTCTGTGATCTTGGGGCTTACAGAGCACAGAGAGGTGTAGTGACCATAGCCAGTGGTCACAGTCTCCATCAGACTTGTCCCTGAGACCCTTTGGAAGACCCTTGGCCTGGGAACCAGTCACCAGTGGCTCAAATTCAGGGACCAAGCAAGGGATGGCTGGGCCCATGCCAGGAGTCTTCACTCTGAAATTGGAGAGACTTGTGCTTCCAAACCTAGTAGCCCCTGTATGGACTGGGTAACCAGTGCCTTGTGGGTATGTTTAGCCATGAGTAGGCCAGAGCTGAGTTTGGATGGGCATCTGCAGTTGGTGGCACAGGGCCTCACTTGGGGAGTTCAAGCTGGTGTGTGTGTGTGTGTGTGTGTGTGTGTGTGTGTGTGTGTGTGTGTAGACTGCTCTCAGAATGTCTTGTTTTGTAACAACTGACCACATTTAGTAATGGGCACACATGTATATGGTTAATATATGCAAATTCAATATATTTTATAGTTAAAGTATTGTAAAGTAACTGATGTTTCTAGCAAACTGTAGTGATTCCAGCTATGAATTGTTCCTTTTGTACCACAGTCATTGGCTTAATATTATTTTTCAATTTTTGTGGAAAATTTTGTTGGAATTTTGGTGGGAATGAAAATATAGATTGCTTTTTGTAGGATGGCCATTTTCACAATATTTATCCTACCAATCTGTGAGTTTGGGAGGTATTTCCATATTCTTCAATTACCCCCCCTCTTTTGATGCCTTAAAGTTTTCATTACCCAAAACTTTCCTTGGTTAGATTTATTCCAAGGTATTTTTGAAGTTATTGGAATTATTCCTCTGATGTCTTTCTTAGTCCATTTGCCATTTGTATATAGAAAGGCTACTGAATTTTGTGTCCTACTACTTTGCTGAAAGTGTTTATCAGCTGTAGGACTTTTCTGGTGGAGTTTTAAGGGTCTTTTATGCATACAATCCTATCATCTGCAAAGATACTTTGACTTCTTCCTTTCCTGTTTGTATTTCCTTGATCTCCTTCAGTTGTCTGTTTTCTATAGCTAAGACATCAGGTACTACCTTGATAACTTGATAAGGCACGGAGAGAGTGGACATCCTTGTCTTGTGTCTGACTATATTGGAAAAATAATATTAAATTTTATATGGAAATACCAAAGGCTTGGGAATATCCAAAATAATCCTAAATAATAAAAAAGTGCCTAATACCATTTCAGATTTCAAATAATGCTACAGAGCTGTAGTAATTAAAATAGCATGCTATTGACATAAAAACAGACTCATTGATCAATGGAATAGAAAGGGAATATTTTTGAAAAAGAGTTTCTTAACAGGACCCCAATAGTGTAGTGTAGACCTACAATTAATTAATAGTACCCCATGAGTCCAAAAACCTTCTGTATAGCAAAGGATGCCATAATTTGGGTGAAGAGACAGCCTATAAAATGGAAAAAAAATTTACTAGCTGATACTAGCTATCCATCTGACAGCATTACCACTTGGAATATACAAAGAACTAAAAGAAAAAAAAACCCAAATCTTATTGAGGAAAAAAAAAACAATTAAAGAATAGAACCAAACACTTTTCAAAAAAAAAAATACAAATTCTGAGAAATGTTTGTTTGTTTGTTTGTTTGTTTTAAATGTTCAACATCTCTAGCAATAAGGAAAATGCAAATTAAACTACTCAGAGATTTCATCTTACCCGAATCAGAATGGCTGAGATCCAAAAAACAAATGACGACAGACGCTGGCATGGGTGTAGGGAAAGAGGAACACTTACTCACTGCTGGTAGAAGTGCAGACTGGTGCAGCCACTATGGAAATCAGTGCGGAGGGTCCTCAAAACACTAGAAATAGACCTACCACATGGTCCATCTCCATCACTCTTGGGCACATACCCAAAGGACTCTTTCTCCTACTACAGAGACACTCACACCCCCAATCTACTGCTCATCTACTTTCTGTCTCTATAGATTTTCCACCCCTGGAAATTTCAAATAAATAGCATAATATAGTATAATGTTTTCAAGGTTGATCTATGTTATGGCATGCATTTACTTTATTCCTTCTTATTCCACTTAAATGATAAAGCACTATTTGTTTACCAGCTGATGGATAGTTGTATTGTTTCTATTTTTTGGTTATTATTACTGGCAAGGGGCTTTGAACCTAAGGCCTCATGAACACTAGGAAAGTAGACTACCACTTAGTTATATCTCCAGCCCTTTTGGTTTTTTTTAAATAATATTTTTTTAAAATTTTATTTATGTGTTTTATGTATATTAGTGTTCTATCTGCATATACACATGCATGCCAGAAGAGGGAATCAGATCCCACTACAGATGGCTGTGAGCCACCATTGGTTGCTGGGAACTGAACTTGGGTCCTCTGGAAGAGCAACTAGTGCTCTTAACTGCTGAGCCATCTCTCCAGCCCTCCAGCCCTTTTGTTTTGTTTTTGAAATTTGAGACAAAATTTTGCCAAGTGACTCAGGCTGGCTTTAAAATCACTTTGTATCCCAGGCTGACTGTGAACTTGGATCCTCATGCCTCAGCCTCTGAAACAGCTGAGAGTACAAGCCCCAGCCACCGGCTGAGGCTGATGTTGAGTCTTTTTACATGTTCATTGTCTATTTGTACAACTACCTTCCCTAAGAAATGTTTTTTCAAATTCTTGGACCACTTTATATTTTTATTATTGAATCCTTAGTGATCGTTATATAACCAGCACTCCCTTCCACTAATGATAAGTTGTCTCCCGTTCTATGAGTTGTGATTTCATTTTCATTGTGGTGTTATTTCAAGCAGGAGCTCAAGGCAGGAACCTGGAGGCAGAAACTGAAGTGGATGCCATGGAGGAGTGCTGCTTACTGGTTTGCTCTCCATAGCTTGCTCAGCCTGTTTTCTTATGCTGCCCAGGACCACCTGCCCAGGGATGGTACCACTCACAGTGGGCTATGAATTCCTGCTCCCACATCAATCACTAATAAGATAGTGCCCCACGGGCTTACCTACAGGCCAATTATGGAGGCAGTTCTTCAGTTATGTTGCCCTCTTCCTAGATAACTCTAGCTTGTGTCAATTTGACAAAAACCAGCCAGTACATTTTTATATATGATATGACATAGTTCAGCTTCCCCTTTTTTACATGTGGGTATCCATTTTTTCCAGACTTATTTGTTTCTTCCTCACTGAATGGTCTTGATACTCAACAATTATTATTAGATACGGGGATTCTTAATTCTGTTTTATTGAGTTGTGTAGCTATCCTTATTCCCCTATCACACTAATTTTGATCACTATTGCTTTGTAGTAAAATTTGAAATCAAGACGTAATACACCCCCACCTTTTTTCCCCTGAAACAGAGTTTGGCGTCATTAAAATTAGAAAGAAAGGTTCTTAGGTAAAGAATAAAGCACATCCAAGAGTGTGGGTATGGGCTCCTCAAAGAAGAGCTATATTTCAAGTGTGCTAGTGGTGACTGACATAGGATTCTTTCAAATTTCATTGCTCGAGTGATCTTGTAAATCATTCTAAATTTGTATTATTATGTTAAGCATACATAATAGTGGGTTTCATTATGATATTGTCACCAATGGAAATAGTATATTCTGTCCCATTTACTATTACCTTTTGTTTTCTTCCCACCACCCCCTGTAGCCCTTCTTCACAGCCAGTCCTCCTTTCTGATTTCAGGTGTTTCTATTTATTTCTTTATTTTGATGACCCAGTGAGCTCTGGCAACTTATCAGTGGCTACACTAGTGAAGAAAATGCCTCTTTCTTTTCCAGGAAGGGGTTGGGGCCTTGTGATTCCCTCTATCACCCACGATGAAACGCTGAGGGAGTCCCTGTCTTGTGCAGTTCCTGTGTGGGTTAACACAGTTGCTGTAAGTTCACAAGTGTTACCAATAGCAGCAACAATAGCCTGTATTGATTGAAGAGGCTTGGGAGCCTCCTCGACCAGCAACTCACAGAGAGATAGGCAACAGCTAGCACTGGGATTTTCATTTATTAACCTATGATATCTGGGAGCAGCCTTTTTTTCCCAGGCATCTGTTTAAGCTCTTCCTTGGTTTACTTTGTAATTGGCTTACAAAGTAGATTTATTTATAACTTTTTCATACGTCCTTAGTTTTGGTTGACCCTGCTCCCCACCATTCTCTCCCATTTCCCTACTCCTCCGAGAGCCACTAGACCTTTCCATCCCTAGTCTTCCCCTTTACCACTCTCGTATCACATGTGTTCTATTGCCCTTTCCAGCCTGTGCTCCACCCGCCGAGGCCCCTTGCCAACTTCCTGGCCTCTGCATACACTCATAGCTACGATTAGATGTTTATCTAAGCCTGGGTTACCAATGGAATATGTTTTCCAGTTCCTTCCATTTTCCTGCAAACTTCCTTCTTTTCTTTACAGATGAATAAAGTTTTATTGTTATCTATTTATCGTGTTTTCATTTTCCATTTGTGGGCTGATTGACATCCAGGCTGACATAATTTCCTAACTATTGTGAATAGAGCAGCGAGAAACACGGAAATACAAGCATCTCAGTGATAGGATGCATTTATAACTTCTTGAGGAACTTGCATACTTATCTCTATAGAGTCACAGCAATTTACACTCTCACCAACACTGAATGAGGGTTCTCCTTCCCTCATATCCTTGCCCACATTCTTCATAGTTTGTTTCTCGATGATGATGGCCATTCTTACCAAGATAGCATGAAATTTCAAAGTAGTTTTAATTTGAAGTTTCTTGATGACAAAAGAAGTCGAACACTTCGAAAACGCTTCTTTATTGGTGATTTCTCTTTCTTCCTTTGAGAACTCCTTCAGCTTCATAGCTACTTTTTGTATATATGCCCATGTACTCTGTGTGTGCCTGGTGACCATGGAGGATCACCTGGTACTGGAGCTACAAACATTTGTAAGCCACCATGTGCACACTGGGAATCAAACATGGGTCCTCTGCAAGAACAAGTGCTCTAAACAACTGAGCCATTTTACCATCCCTTGGATTAAATTTGCGTACAGGACAAATGATAAGATCTGGTTTTGTTCTTCTACTTGTAGATAGCTATCTTTCCCAGCATCATTTGTTAAATGAGTATTTTTGGCATCTTTGTGAAAAATCTGGCTTTATGGATATTCTAGCCTGTTGCATATCTGCGTATCCATATGTATATCCGCATATCTGTTTTCATTCCATACTGGTTTTCCTGCTATAGCTCTGTCATATAACTTGAAATCAGGTGTGGTAATGACTATAGTCTTTCTTCTCTCAGGATTGTTTTGTATATCTGGAATCTTTTATGCTTCCATTGGAAGTTATGATTTTTTTCAGTCCTCAGCTTCCCCGAGGACCACGATCACATAAAACTTGCATAATCAGCACTCATGTGAAGCCACAGACACATGACCCCAGGTTCCCTCCAGTTCTCAGTTCCTCCTGAGACCTATGCAAACTCAAATCAGTCATGGCACCTGTCTGAGATTTAAAAAAACAAAAACAGAACAGAAACCTATCTAAGCAAGCCAGAATCACCTTAGCTTTCCACCCACAATCAGCACCAGCCTTCCTCACAACTGAATTCCAAACACCACCAACAGATCAAAAACCAGATAAGCTTTGGGAACTCTAAGCATAGATCCAACACCCACTCAATACAAGGTATTAAAAAATGTATATGAAAACAAGCAAATAAACAAAAACTAACTCTAGATGTGCATGTCCCAATGCAAAATAAACAACAAAGAAATATATCACCTTACAAAATTGCCAATCCCTTAGTAAGGGTCCTAATGAAAGCCACTTAGAAGAAATTCCCGACAAAGAGTTCAAAAGAACACTTACAAATATGTTCAAGGAATTCAAAAAGGACACAAACAAACTTCTGAATAAATTTAAACAGGATAGGAATAAACTACTGAATAAATTAGAAGCAATATAAACAAACAGCTGAATGCAATGAAGAAATCAATTCAGGATACAAAAATAGAATCCATAAAGAGATAGAAATACCAATGAACAAAACAAATGGAAATGAAACCAGAAATGAAAACTTCAATACTTAATGGAAAACCTCACCAACAGACTGTATCATGTAGAGGACAGGATATCAGGTCTTGAAGAAAGGTAGAGAAATTGGATTATTCAGTCAAGGAAAATTATGATGTTAAAAATGCATGAACAGGTGAGGTTTTTGAGACACTATGAAAAGACAAAAACCTCTGGATCATGGGCCTAAATTAAGGATAAGAATTCCATGCCAAAAGGCATAGAGTATTTTCAATAAAGTCATAGGAGAAATTTCCTAAATCTAGAGGGAAAGACGCCTATCCAGTTATAAAAGGCATACAGGATATCAAATAAACAGGACCAGAAAAGAAACATCTCATGCCATCTTAAACCCCAAATACCAAGTATATAGAACAAAAAAAGCATATTGCAGGCTAAAAGAGAGAAGGGTCAATCACATACAAAGGACTTATGAGAATAACTGCCAAGTTTTCAATGGAAACTCTAAATCTAGAAGAACCTGGAAGGATGTATCACAAGTTCTGAAAGGTCACAGCTACCAACCCATACTATTTCCCGAAAAATTCTCTCTCATAATAGAAAGAAAAATAAAATCTGTCCATGAATAAATAGACTAAAGGGATTATTTATTTTTTAAATTAATTCTTTGAGAATTTCATATGAACTCTATTGATCATATTTACCTCTTCTCCCATAACTCCTCCCAGAACCCATTTTCCCTTCTCTAGCAATCCAGCTTTGTGTCATCATTTCATAACCATTAGGCCAGTTCTACAGAGGATGCTGAAGCCTGAAAAAAAGACCAAACACATCTAAGAAGCTACATGAAAAAAGAAATGAGTCTGTGATAACTATTACACAAAAGTGGACTAAGACAACTCCAAACACAACAAAATCAATAATATAACAGGAATTAAAACATACCTTTTAATAGAAACTCTGAACATCAATATTTACAGTACTCTAATCAAAAGACACAAATTAGCAGATTAGATCAGAAAACAGAATGTTTCTTTTTGCTGTCTTCAAGAAACACAGCTCACCATTAAAGATAGACACTACCTTAGGGTGAAAGAATAAGCGAAGGTATTAATTACAAGCAGCAGGTGAAACCAGAAAATAAGGAGTCAATCTTCAAAGATATGATTATAAAAAGACTTAAAAACTAGTCAAAAGGGACAATGGAGATCATTTCATACTGATTAAAGGAGTGACCTATCAAGAAGACATTACAAGTCTAAACAGAAATGTACCAAACACAGGTATCTAAGCCAGTTGTACGCCTCTGTAATAAGCATGTTAACGGAGGAGAAAGGCAATCATCAATCATACCAAGATGTGAACTCCGCAAACTACAAAAATTACTGGCCTGGTAAGACACTAGTACAATTGTGGCACGAATGTCATGAGAATAGCCAAGCACTTTCTAATTGGATTTTTCCCCATGAGATGAAACCCATACCTGTCACCATTATTAGGCCCAAAACCTATGACTAGATAGATAGTAAGCCCTAGGGGAGCATCCATTGTTGTTGTTGTTATGCTAAAAATGGGCATGGTGTTAAACCAACTCCCAATGACATTGTTATTACCAAATATCGATGAATCTCTCATCTGAGAAGCTTCTATTTGCAGTAGATGGCAATTAACATACTTGCAAAAATTTGTAGTAAAATAATTGCAATCTGAATTGAAGAATGGATGAAAAAGATCATCCATCATGATCAAGTTAGGTACATTTAAGAGATGTAGGATGGTTCAACATACGTAAACTAATAACTGCAATTCATCACATAAGTGGTCTCAAAGACAGGAATAACATGAATAAAAAGCAGAAAAAGGTTTTGACAAAACGCAACATTCTTTCATGATAAAAACTTGAGAGACTAGAGATGGAGGGAATATAGCTCAATATAAGAAAACCTATGTATGTCAAACTTATAGTCAATATGGGGGAAAAAACCCAAAGCACCTTCACTACAATAAGGAACAAGATAAAGATGTCCACTCTCTCCACTCCTATTAAGGATAGTTCTTGAAGGTATAGCTAGAAAAAGTAAGACAAGAGAAGAAAACAAATATGAGATAAATAGGAAAGAAGGAAGTCAAAGTATCCCCATTTGAAGATGACGTGATTCTATATACATAGAAGACACAGAACGCTCCACCAGAAAACACATGGAACTGATAGACACTTTTAGCAAAGTGGAAAGACACAAAATTAACATGCAAAAATCAGTAGACTTCCTACATACCAATGATAAACATACTGAGAAAAAGTTAGGACAAAAATCCTGTTAAAATAGCCTTAAAATACCTTGGAATCAACATAAGCAAGGAAGTGAAAGGCCTCCACAATGAAAACTTTAAAATACTGAAAAAAAATCAAGGAAGACACCAGAAGATGGAAAGATCCCTCACGCTCATGGATCAGAAGAACCAATATTGTAAAAATGGCCACCCTTCCAAAAGCAATGTATAGATTCAATGAAATCCTACTACCATTTTTCGACAACCACCAAAATGGGGGAAAAAACCTTAAAATTCATATGGGATCACAAAAACCCAAGGTAGTATCCCTCAGCAAAAAGCACAATAATGACAGCATGTCAATAATGCCTGATTTCAAGCTAGATCACAGATCCAGGATAATAAAAGCCACGATATCTGCTAAAAGCAGACATGCAGATGAACAGAACTGACTATACATACAGATATATGTCCATGAAACTTTAGCCATCCAACTTTTGACAAGATGCCCATACACATTGCATAGCTAGCCAGCCTGCTGTGGAGATCCAATGTCTGCTTTCCAAATGCTGTCATTACAATCAGGTCACCATGCCCAGCCAGCACTTACATGGGCTCTAGGGATCTAAATTCTCATTCTTACATTTTCACAGCCCAGTGTTTTTATCCACTGAGCCAGCTCCCCAACCCCTAAACCATATACCCTTAAATGACCAGTTGATCATTACCTTAGTCACTGTTCTACTGCTGTGAAGAGACATCATGACCAAGACAAATTATAAAAGAAAGTAATTTGGAGGTTCACAGTTGCAGAGGGTAGTAGTGTCCAGGCTATCAGACAGGAGGCATGGAAGCAAGGCAGAGTGGAATGGTACTGGAGCAGTAGGTGAGAGCTTAAATTTTGATCTATAAGTGTAAGGCAGAGAGAGAGAGAGAGAGAGAGAGAGAGAGAGAGAGAGAGAGAGAGAGAGAGAGAGAGAGAGAGAGAGAGTTAAAGAAATCAATAAAATAGGGACAAAAAGGCACTTACAGTGTCTGTTGTTAAGAGTACCACCCTAGAGGAATGGTAAGGGCAACATTATTGGTGTTGTTAAATCCCTCCTTCTCCTTGGTGTGAGACGTTAAGGCTCAGCTAGTTAAAGATGGAGGTTTGTCATAACCTGTTTGGCCTACTGGACAATGATAATATCAGATCCCATGTAATACCATCACCCACTACTTGTTGCAGGCTAAGGACTGTCAAAATGTTGCTCATACAATATTTGTGTATTGTCAAAGTGGAGAACTTTTGAGGTCTACAAAAATGTCCACCAAGAAGTCATATTTACGTACTTGGCAGCACAAGAACTTTCTGTGCCTCCTGCTACTAAAAAACACTGCCTTATTCAGCATGCAAAAGGTTACTGGAAAAGCAATCACGACAGAGACTGAAGAAAACGCCAGATCCAGCTACAAAGAAGATATCCAGCTCTTTAAACGCAAGAGAAAAATTAAAGGCTGAAAATGTTGGTTTTTGTCACCCAGGAGAATTCTGTCACTGGTTCTTTGACCTTCACAGTTTTCGGAATCTGGGACCAGCTGAAGATGAATTGGTGCCATAGCAGTTCTGGCACGATGAGAAGATGAGAAGCTCAGATCTTATTGCAGCACCTCAGAATTGCCACGAAGCAGAAATTGTTAGCTTTTCACCTGCTGTCATTAGTAGAATGTCTTTTTTCTCAGTCCCAACCTAGATTCTGGTGTGCTATTTCATCTCACAATACAGTTTGAGCTGCAGTGACTGCCCACTGAAGAAACACTTGCTTGAGCATACTGAACTGATTTCTTAACGTGTCCACTGTCCTTTTGCAGAAAGTACTTGGAAACTGAGATTTGTCAACATGAGAATTATCAGGGAAACTTCCTTAGCTCCTGGAACACCACAGAAAGCAGCTGTTACATTTGAGCAGGGTGAGCTGGAGACCTTTTGTGATGTAATTGCTGTGTGTGTAACAATGAGGTAAGGAAGGCAGGCACTGGATAACCGAACTGGGGCCCAGATTTCATGTAGTGGAGATAAGACACGGCTAACAAAGGGAAGCTGAGTTTGCCTAGCCCTCTAAAGCACTGAACACTTTATATACCTAAATATACCTAATATAGAGGCCTAATATACTTCTGCAGAAACACTATATTTGCAGTTTCTGGGTGGTTTTGGATATGCAGACTGACATAGTTTAGCTGATATACCTTATGGACCTGAGACTTGACTGATCTTCCTGAATTGCAACAAATGTTCTGAAACCTTACTGCATGTCAACAAATAACCTCCCGTTTAGCTGTAGCTAACCAAGTGCCTTAGAAACCAGGTGATGCTTTCATTTCAGTTAATGAATATTCTACTGATATCTGGAGTTAGACATGATATACCATTGTGCCACGAGGCTAGAAAATATTTTATTAATAGCTATACTTCCCATGGGGCAAAAGATTGACAGTGTTCAAAACTTGCTTGTTTTTATACAAATGTATCTCACTGCAGTATTGTTTTAAGATTAAAAAAACATTTTACGAATGTTTAATGTAAAGTCTAAAGTCTTAATTATATAAACTACAAATAACATTGTATTGTGAAAAGCCTAACAATTTATACTGGGGAGAAAATTTTACTGCTTCTTGGGAACATTTTTTTAGAGTTATCTGCTCTAGTTCAAGCAAATATATTATAATCAGCAACATTTTCTGAACTATTTTGAGCAATAATAAATGTGTTCAAAACAGATCTGGGCTTTGGCTAACAGTGTTATAGAACATTTATTGCAACACTCTGTAAACGAAATATACTGTTTACATTTTAAAAGGTATGAACAATTACTAAAAATGGATTATTATGCTTCCTTTTAATTATCTTGGCAAAGATGACTCCCCACAAATAAAAACAACACTCACATAACTTACAACACACATATGTATGTATATATGTATGTATGTGTACATGTATACATGTACCCTCCCATATCAACTTAAAGTTTTCACTGAGAACTTTTGGTACTAAGTTTGAGCTACAAAGTAGACTTATTGGATTAATTACACAATTGCTTTGAGTTTTAGATTCATCCCTTAACAATTTACTATTTACTAGTCCTAGATATCCATAGGGATTTTATTTATAAAAATACCATTAAGAAAAAATTCCAGTATAAAATGCGATGATGTGCTACATAGCTTTTTGCTTAACTTCGCTTGTGATAATCTAGGGAGAATAATGATGGATATTGGAAGGTAGGAGTGATCATCCATGTTTTTGAAATGGCAACCGTCTTATGAAGTGTATACATAGGTATGTCCTAAAATATGAATTTAATGAAGGAGGAAAATTCCTTTTGTTTGTATAAGAATAGTATATTCTTTAGATTTAATCTACAGCTTAATTTCAAGTTTTTCAGTATTTAACCAAAACAAAGCAAATTTTACGGTTGCTATTTTACACTAGGTATAAAGGTATTTATAGTTATTGAAACAGGTATAAAGAAATAGCAATATCTCCCACCCACAAGGCTGAAGGATTATCATAGAAAAGGGGGAAGAGAGGCTGTAACAGCCACAGGTCATAGAGAACTAGGGTAAAACAGTGTCTTCTTAATATGACATGGCCTTTGCACTCATGAGCCAACAAAAGCTCTGGTTGCCTGCATAAGACCTGCACAAGATCAAGCCAGTCAACGTCCTGACATGGATTGGAGGGATCATGTGTTCCACCCTTAAATTAGGAGTTAGTGACAGTTGGTGATTTCTAACACAGGGGGCAGGGGATCACTTTTCTTTAAGGGTAGATCAGTCACACTCCAGTGACTGGCCTTACATATAGGAGTATATATTATTGTATATATATTGATGTATATATATTGATGGTTTATTTTTTTAAAAGACACTAAATTGGAAGGGCTAAGAGAGTGGGGGATAGATTTAGGAAGAGATAAAAGGCAGACTGGGAGGGGTAAATAAGATCGACATACATTGTGTGCACATATGAAATTCTAAAAAAAAAAACAGTAAAATACTTTATTTTTAAAAAAGCAGTATGTAAAATAATCATCTTAATATTTTTATAATACAGGTCATATCTTTACTTATTCTATATCACCTGGAGTTTTGACAACTGAGTTTTGCCTTGTACTTTCTTGGGTTTTAAGTATCAATATAAATACAAATAAATATCATAAGAAAAGCATAATATTCAAAACTACCCATGTCTTTTTTATGTGCTATTGATGCCAAATACTACAAAAATATTACTTCATATTTTGGGATAGGCAGATTTTTTTAAAGCTATCTTTATTGTTGAATTTTTTAATTTGTAAAAAAAAAAAAACCAAGAAAAACTTAACTTATTACATTTGGCTTTAGCCAACCTTAAAATTTTGAAACATGTTTACTTAAATAAGACCTGCATAACACCACCAGTTGACATACCAATGTGAATGGGGGAAATTGTGCAGGGTACTACCTCTAGATGAAGAGTATGGGCAATTAATAGCTAATGAGAGAGAAAGAAATTCATTTTCTCTAGGGATGAGCCCCCTTATAGATTAGCCAGTCTCGAGTGGTCAGTTTTTAAAAAGTATACACATAACAACACTAAATAAGCTCAGAAGGCTGTGTCTCTATGTACACATATATATGCAAAAATGTAAAAAGAATAGGTTACAAATTTGAAAGGTAGTGGAGTGAGGACATCAGAGTCATTAGAGGAGGGAGAGGGAGAGGTGAGAATGACAAATACAAGACCCGGGTATAAAATTCTAAAAGGAAGGAAAAGGTTTTCATCTCAGGGATGCATGGTTGGTTGAATTTACCTAAATCAACTAATGTAATGTTACACAAAACAGAGATAAGGACAGAAATCACATAATAGTCTCTTCCTTGATCCATCCCCAACACTTTTCCATCTCTGTAAACTTCACATCTGCTCAAAAATTAATTAAGTTCAATTTGTGCTGCTATCCATTGGAGTTTGGTCTACCTAATAACTGTCATTTCTTAAAGAAAACTGACTCTGCCTCTGTCTCTCTGTCTCTGTCTCTCTCTCAGCATCCATCTCTCAGCATCAATAGCTCCTCTGTTAGGAGGCTTTTAGGATGTGTGTGTGTGTGTGTGTGTGTGTGTGAGAGAGAGAGAGAGAGAGAGAGAGAGAGAGAGAGAGAGAGAGAGAGAGAGAGAGAGGGAAACAGAGAGAGAGAAAGAGAAATTTTTAAAGAAACACTATTCAGATAAAAAATTCTGGAGTAACTGAAATCTGTTTGTGAAGCTTAGATCATTATTTAGGACTTGATAATGGCCAAAAGTGAATGTAAGTGAGAACTCATTTTACTACCACTCCCTCAGTATATATGTTAAGGAATGACAAAGATGATACAGGTCTACCTTGCTTTGCTTTACCCAACTTGTATTTAGAAATCCCCCAAATATAATACTTTACATGATATGTGTGGTAGTTTGAATGAGAATGGCCCCCATAAGCTCATATATTTGAATAGTTACCAGGGAGTGGAACAGTTTGGGGAGGAGTAGAAAGCAAGGACTTGTTGGAAGAAGTGTGTTGTTGGGAGTGGGCTCTGTGGTTACAAAAGCCCACACCAGGTCCAAACCCCCCCCTCCATGTTCCTAAGGATCAGGATGTAAATTTCTCAGTTACTGCTACAGTGCCATGCCTGTCTGCTTCCTGCCATGATGGTAATGATGACCACCAAGAACAGCAGCAGGAGTGGAGTGGAGCCAGCCAGAGCCTGGAGGACAAGCTGTGTGTGCTGCAGAGGGCAGAGCCAGAGAAGTGACCCAAGCCCTTTGGAGGAGTCCAGAAGATCGTGAGTGAGTTCCAGATAATTGTACATTGATAATGATTTTCTGCTGTCCAAAGACATCGTGAAAAGCTTGATAGATGTTTGGTATCATTTAGTCCTCTGCATTAGAAGCTTCATGATTGTTCCTCTTGTAAATGGTTTTGATGGTATAGTGTTAAATTGTGTTGTAGAGATAAAAAGCAATTTTTTGATTGGCTTATACAGAAAAGGGAAAATGTTGGGGAAGTTTATTTTTAGTTATGTTTGAAATTGTTTTATGAACTGTTGGGTAAGGGTCTGCCTAGGGCATTCTGTATTGTTTGCAGGTGTTGGATTTGTGTGTGGGTTGGTTAATTGCTTATGATCTGCACGTGCTATCAGTAGAACACCTAAAGAGTTCTGAAAGAAAAAACACCTGAGCTGAGATCCTCGGGGTTTCACTATGGATTCCAGCACTGACCAGGATGGTGGTTCCCTCTGCTGAGGTCTGGCAGGGCTTCTGTGTATGAAAATGCCTCCTTGTCTCCTTGCTGAGCTGCCACAGTAATTACCAGATTATATCCCCTCATTGGACCCTGCATTTTCTTTTTATGAAATTCTTTCTTTTTAGATTAATTAATTACTTCATAATTTAATAATAAATAGTCTTTGATCAAAGTTTACCCTCCAATAATTCTCTCTTCCCTAATCCCATTGAGTACTTTCTTCTTTCCAAAGCCTTTCCTACTTTCATGTCCTTTTTTATGACCCATTACATTTGTTTGTTTTCAGGTAGGATCTCGACTCTGTAGCCTTGGTTGGCCTGGAACTTGCTATGTAGAATAGGCTGGCTGGGAACTCATAATATCTGCCCGCCTCTGCCTCTGGAGTACTGGGATTAAAGGTGTACACCACCACACCTGGTGACCAATTACACTTGGTCACCTACGTGAGTTGCCTACATGAGTCTGGCTGCAGAGTTATTTGCTTAAGTGGAAGCAACATACCAGTGTACACCACTGAGGATTATGACTCCCTCCTCCTACAAACTTTAGTTCTCTGTACCTCTTCTGAGAAAGACGGACCCTAGTGGGTTCCTTTCTCAAACATGCTGAAGTGTTGATGATCCCAGTCTTGTGCAGATTTGAGCAGATAGTACTGATGCTGTGAGTTCATGGGTGTAATAGCCACTTCATGTCCAGAAGACAGCATTTCACAGCACCCCTCCCTATCCTCCAGTTTTTACATTCTTGTCTGCTGTTCCCTGAGTTTTAGTCACTTGTTCTTAGCACACTGACCAATTATAAGTCAATATTAACTATCAATCAGTATAGAACTCTTTCTTTGGGTTATTATTTCCAGGAGTTTTCTGCTAATATATAAATGCTTTTCAAAAGAAACCATACCAACTTCTTTGCAATCAGTAGTCCTTAGTGTCTTCCTAATCTTTAGAGCAACCTGTGGGTCATGACCGCTTTTGAGAGTGGAATGACCCTTTCACAGGGTTCACTTAAGACAATCTGCATATCAGATATTTACATTACAATAGCATTCATTCAATGCTACATTCATAGCAGTAGGAAAATAACAGTTATGAAGTAGCAATGAGAATACACTTTATGACTGGGGGTCACCATAACATAAGGAATTATACTAAAGGCCCGCAGCATTAGGAAAGTTGAGAACCACTGCCTTAGAAGATAATGGCCTTTTGGGAAACCCAGAAAAATCTGTGGTTCTTACCAACTCCTAATGTATGCCACTTTGCAATTTTAATTGACAATTCCTAAACCTTCTAGAAAAAGTTCTATTTCTTTTCATTCAGAAGCTTGAACTGGAGTCTATGTGGAGCAAATCAATTCTCAAATATTTTCCAGAGAGAGAGCATAGAGGATAGCAACTGGGAAGGAGTAAAATTGTCCAGAGAGAAGAGACTTAGGGGAGCATCTGAACTACAAACGTCTCCGAGGACCCTGAAGTAGCACGGTAAGTTTAAGCACCTAGGTCAAGGAGAGCCAGGGGGAAGCAGGAAGAAAGCAAGTGGTTCCTGGGTGCTAGAACATCTTGGGCTCTTATGAAGGAACAACATAATTTAAGTTCTAATTAAAGTCTATATTTGGATTTTTCATTTGTAATCTTAATACCAAGCAAGTAAGTAATAGGCATTATAGTAGTTATAGTTCTGGAAAATTTTATTTGCACATTCCTTAGGACATTCCAGGTAACTTCTTTGGGTGTTGTTTGTTTGCTTTGTTTTGTTTTGGCAAGGTCTCACTCTGTCACAGAATTGTCCTGGCACTCATTATGTAGTCCAGGCTGGTCTTAAACATCTTAACCTTCAGCCTCTTGGATGCTATTCTTGTAGGCATGAGCCTCCATGCATGGCTTCCAGTTGAATTTGGAAATCCAAGGCATCACTATTCACCTCCAGAAAGGATGGTAATTATATACATGATCTGAATACACCTCACAAAATTGGTATGCTTTATGACTGCTCATGATTTATGCAGTAGAATAAAACACATCACTTTAGTACAAACTGTTAATAGCCTTTGGGGAAATGAAGGTAACAGCTGTGTGCTCATTCTGTAGAATTCAGAGCAGTATCTACATTCTACATTCCCAAAATAGTCATTACAAACTTGAAGCAGAAAATTTGGATCAACTAAATAAACCCGGAACAAATGTCAATATAGCACATAGCCCTTCTTACAACCAACATGGTCTCTTTCCCCTTCTTAAGGAAACACATTGATTGCTTCATTTCAGATGTCTTCTTAAACTTTGGCATGACAGCCTTACCTTTTCTTGTGAAGCAGAAAGACTTCAATGCACAGCATACTTTCCGCTTGCCTCCTGAGCCCGGAAGCACAGGACAAGCTGTTTAGAAGGGTCCATAGTAGTTCTTTTCACATTCTTTAGTTCCCCAAATTAATCCCCTGATTCATTTGCACTCATCAGAGGAGAAAATGAAAAGACAAGGATGACGTTGGGACTCACACACATTATCAGCACATTTTATGTCTCGTAACTCAAAGCCATTTTCTTCACAAAATGAAGCCTTTGGAGAACCCATTAAGGACAGCCTTGAACAGACTGGGAAAGGCTTTTAAAGTTCTTAAAAGTTCACAGAAATAGGATTTACCAAATGTTCAAAAATAATTATGATGAATCACAATTGCGAAGAAACAGTTTTCTGCCGCTATTACAAAGTTATTTTTAAAGTGTTTCTTCGTGAATCATACAAAATAACCAATTGCAAATAAACTGTCATCTTCATAACTACATCTGAGAGAAGGAAACTATAGTTAAAAAAGAAAACCAATATTTTAATTGAAGAATATATTCTGCACAATAAAAAAAAAGATGCAACAATGGAAGAAGCAATATACTTGAGAAATGAAGCGTGCGGCACCATTAAACAATAATGTCCTTAACCTTTAATTCAATTTTAATCCATCATAAGTCTCTAAATTATCTGAGAAGATAGCGAACCATTGCAGATAATGTAATTCTTTCGATATCGGAGTAGAATCGCAGCTCAGTTATTGAAACTAGATTGAGAAACTTGCGCTTTCCTCAGAATAGAACTTTGAAGGGCAGTAACTTTGAACTATGATGAGCAAGAGATACAGTGACTCAAGAAAGGGTTGTTTTATGCTTCTGTGGCCTATAGTCCATAAAAGCAAACAACTCTGAAGTCACACAAAACTGTCACTAGAAAGAACAAAAGGTCTCCAGAAGTGGGTAAGTACTATCCAGCATAGGTGGAGTGAAATCCGTGGACATAATGAGAAATGGTGGCAAGCTGGAAAATGTTCTACGCAAGTAAAAGTTCAGTTAGCTCATTCTGCAACTCTTATCCCTTGAGTACCAACCCCAACTCTGTAGAAATCTTTATAGAGCTCAACAAGGAGGTCACATGACAAAGTAGCATAGGCCAGGAGGGTTCCCAGGTGTGAGATGCTTTTTGGGAAGAACATGCATTTTGGGAATTTAAGAATTAAGTGACCTCAGTTAGGAGGATAACAGTGGACACTGACTTAAAAGAAAGGAACACCTTATAATCAAATGACAGCAGAGACAAACGATATGTTTCACAAATCAGTCTAGATATAAGTTCAGTGAATTCAAAGAGCAGGGGCCCAGAGATCTTATGAGGGAAAGTCATTTTCTGTTTGGTTCCCTTCCATTTATTTATCTACTTAGCATATGAAATATAACTATGATGGAAACTACAGAAGCTACAGAAATGAAACTAATACCATTTCTGCCCTACAGCACTTTGTAACTTTGAGGCAATCTGACATGAGAAAGTTGGGTCTCTATGATGAGACCCAGAACAGGGAAAGAGATGGTATAACGTGCTGCCCCAGATCTATCACATCTGTTTCTGAACTGTCATCAGTCGCCCCTGATTTAGAAAGTTCCCTTTTGATGCTATAACTCTTCATTTATTCTTATTATTCTTGTGTATATATACATGATATTTCCGCATGGGTCCACAGGCCACAGCGCATGTGTGGAGACCTTTCTTAAATATATACGGACCATTAAGCCATGCAGGCTATTGATGCCACGTACTTTTCATTATCCCAACCTCATGGAACTCCAAGGTTCCATGTTATGAAGAACATAGGAAATCAAAAAATTTCCCTACATCTTCCCAGTGTATATGGAAATAAATAAATTTCCATTCAAATTTTCAATAACTTTCTTGTTATATTAATCATCACCATTCAAATATGTTTTTATTCTTCATCCACTAAGCTCTTTCTTGTGTGAATTTCACAGAGACTAGCCAAATATGAACACAACAGAGCATCTCTGAAAGTGGATCCAACTTAATTCTTATGCAATTGGATATTCAATTTCTTGGGAACAGCTGCTTCAAAGATTGTCCTACCCCCACCATAATGGTCGTGGTATCCTTGTCAAAAATCATTAATCATATCTGTGATAATTTATTTCTGTCTAGTTTATACTATGGGGCTCTATGTCTTTTTTCATTGAGGGGTATCATATGGTTCTCACCATAAATCTGCCAAAAATATTTTGATTGGGAAATGTGAGTACTCAGCTTTGTTTTCCTATAACTGCTTTTTATATTGCTCAAAAGGAGTCACAAGAAAAGGATGTACACCATAGCTGTTGTTATGATGGAGAAGTGTAAGTGATTAGAGAATAATGATAGGGAAACTAATAAAGGGTAACACACACACACACATACACACACACACATACACACACATACACACACATATACACATACACACACACATACACACACACATACACACACACACATACACACACACATACACACACATACACACACACATACACACACAAATACACACACATACACACACATACACACACACACATACACACACAAATACACACACATACACACACATACACACACACACATACACACACATACACACACACATACACACACATACACACACATACACACACACACACATACACACACATACACACACACACATACACACACACATACACACACACACATACACACACACACATACACACACATACACACACATACACACATACACACACATACACACACACATACACACACACATACACACACACACATACACACACACATACACACACACACACATACACACACACATACACACACATACACACACACACATACACACACACATACACACACACATACACACACATACACACACACATACACACACATACACACACATACACACACACACATACACACACACACATACACACACATACACACACATACACACACACATACACACACACACACATACACACACATACACACACATACACACACACATACACACACATACACACACATACACACACACACATACACACACACACATACACACACACATACACACACATACACACACATACACACACACATACACACACACATACACACACACACATACACACACATACACACACATACACAAACACACATACACACACACATACACACACACATACACACACATACACACACACACATACACACACACACATACACACACACACATACACACACACATACACACACACACATACACACACACACACACACACACATGTATATAAGTCATACAGAGAACATTCAATAGAGAGAGAAAATATCTATTTTCTGTCAAGTATTCAAACATACCCTGAAAGCAAACTCTGGGAAGTTGCTATTATATGTTATACTTCCAACTTTACTTAGAAACACCTTGAGATTTCAAGGTATCAACCAGACATTTGCTTTGTTCAGCTAGTATGTGACAGAAGAATTAGTGCCATGAGATTCCATAGCTTATCACTCTGATGCCTTGATAATTAAACTATTTGAATAAACCTACCAACCAGGATCTAATCAAAAGAAATAAATTACATTATCTATTTCATCAAAGAAAACTTTATTTCAATGATTACTAGTATATATAACTAATTGACAGAATAAAAAAAGCAAACTTTACCGGTACGGATAAAGCTGTGTTACCTAACACAATACTTACTAGCTACAGCTAGTTTTTGAATATGTGAAATACAGCCAGAGGAAATGATGGAAATAATTTGATAATTTTATACCATCTTAACCCATTTATGTTTTAAAACTCATATTTAGCACCCTTAATTTTAGTCCATATAGAGTAAGAGCCTAGATTTAAAGTTCTACTTAAAATAACTATAGATTGGACAAATTACATGAAAAATGTCAAGGCACTAGAAAACAGGGATTGGGAATCCTGAAAGAAGAGAAAGTACCATAGTGTGCTCCAGGCAGGACTGCCAGACCATTAGGAGAGTCATGACTATGGCACAGGGAAAAAGAGTTGGAGCCTGAGGGCAGGGGGCTCCTGACTTGAGAGGACAGAGCTGAGCATCCAGGAAGCTAAAAGCATCGACTATGCAGGACAGACTAGCATAAAGGAGAGTACTACATAGGAAGAGAATCCTTAGAGCTGCAGAGGTCACTTGAGTATTCTACGGAATACCACCCGTGCACACATGTAAGGGAACAGCAAGAGGCCGGGAAAGGAACTGCTTGTATATTTTTAAAAAGCAGAGCCCAAGTATATATGCTTTTTGCAATAAATGCTCATTAAATATGAGTACGTAGATTGGATAGAAGAATGGGAATGCATAACATGTGCAGAGGATTGAATGGTGGTTTTATAAAGCTATGTCTATATTCTAATCTCAAGAACACGTGCATATTAACTTACATGACCAAAGATGTGATTAATTTGTGAATATTGAGAAGTGGAACCTATCCAAGAGGGTCCTAAATGCAATCTCATGCATCCTTGCACGAGAGATAGGAAAGGAGTATAGATACAGGCACACAGAGCAAAAGGCAATGTGAATATGAATCAGAGAAAGATTGCAACCACATGCCAAAAAATGCTGGCAGAGAGCAGGGGTGGGAAAACACAAGGAATGCATTTTTCCCAGGAGCCAGGAAAGGAGCGCACTTGTGTCTTACCTTGATTTCAGACTCCATGTCTCCAGGACCGTGGTAAAGAAATTTCACTCTCTCTCAAGCCATCAATATCTGATTATTTTAAAATCATAATCTGTTATGATAGCCACAGGAATCTAACATAACTAACAGATAACTAGATAATACATAGTTATCTAGATAACCTAGATAACTAACACTACAAGCATCTATTAGAGAGATGTGTGACTATATTAATCACAGATATGCAGCATTCTAAGCAACTAACACTATATAGGTTGACAGTGTTGAAAGAGGCAATTCATCAGGAAGATGTAACAACCTTAATACATATGTACTTAGTTAACAAAACTTCAATATACCTGAAAAAAGGAATATATATATATATATATATATATATATATATATATATTCAAGCCAAACAAGTATGTATTTTGATGTCAATGAAATTAAATTAATGTAGGTAGGAAAGGGGGAAGGAAGTGAATATAACTGAAACATGTATGAAACTCTCAAAAAGCTATAAAAAATACCCAACAGGCTAGACATACTGAGCATGCCTTTAATCCCATCATTTAGGAGGCAGAGGCAGGCAGATCTCTGTGTTTGAGGCCAGCCTGGTTTATATAGCAAGTTTCAGGACAGCCAGAGTTACAACAGAGAAACCCTGACTCACAAAAAAAGCAAATAATAATGATGATGATGATGATGATGATGATGATGATAATAATAATTAAAATAGGCTGGGCTCAAACTTGGGGTGATCCTCCAGCCTTTGCCTTCCAAATGCTGGGTTGCATGCACCCTCATGAACATTCACACAAGCTACACTGAGATTTGGCCTGAATCCAGTTATAATAGCTACAATCAATTAAAACGAGTGCTGGTGAAGGTGCAGGGGAAAAAAAACCCTTATACATTGCTGATATGAATGTAAATTTGTCCAACACTGTGAAAATCAGTATGAACACTCCTCACAAAACTAAAAATTTAATTTCCATTTGATCTAGCCATACTATTTCTGGGTTTTGCTCCCAAAGAATCAAAATTAGCTTACTATAGAGATATCTTCTTATTCATGTTTACTATAGCACTATCAAATTATAGAATTAGCCTAAATGTCCATGAACAGATGGGTGGACGAAGCAAGGATGGTGCCCATACACACAATGGAGTTTTACCCCTCCACAGAGGAAACTGAAATGATATCATTTTCCGGAAAATGGTTGAAACTGGAGACCATTGCATTAAGGGAAATAAGCCAGACTCAAAAAGACAAGTAGAACATGTTAACTTATTTATGAAAGCTAGGGGGAAAATAAGAAGCAAACAAAACTAAAAAAAAAAAAAACTAATGATAAGAAAGGAGAAAGTGGGGAGGAGAAATAAAAAAGTAATAGAGGCACAGATGCGATCACGACACATTATATGTATGTATAGAAATTAAATCCCTTGTCACAATTAATTTAGGATAGTAAAAATAAAAAAAGCAAGGATATCAAAATGGAAAAAGCCATTTTGGTGGAAATTCAGCACATCAAACACATACAGAAGGGAAGAGGAAAGATCTCAGATGAGTGACATCAGACTTCACTTTACAAATTGAAAAGGTAGGTAAAATTAAGCTTTAAAAATGAATGGAAAATCAAAGAGAAATTAAATGAAACCAAAAGCTGATCCTTTCAGATAATCAGGAAAAAATATTAAAATTCTGGTTACGTGTATTAGGAAAGAAAGAAGATAAGGCTCACCAAAATCAAGAGTAAGGGCTGTCAGTATGGTGACTCCCACCTGTAATCCCAGCACTGGGAAGGGGAAAGGTGGAGGATTGCCAGGGATTTAAGGGCAGCCTGGCAACATGGCAAGTTCCAAGCCCTGGATACAGAGTGAGAGTCTGTCTTAGGAAAACAAAAACAAAACCAAAACAAAACAAAACAAAAAGTACAACAAATGCAACAAAAAGAAATAAGAGGAAAGGTAATAATGTAGACTCTACAAATATGATCAAGGAGAATAAGGGGATATTAAGAACAAATTTATTAGCATAAATTGGAGTATTCAGAAGAAATAGGCTTCAAATATATGAACTACCACAGTCACTGGACAAGAAAAAAGCAGTAAAGCTTCAGGTAACTACTCAAACGCAGAAAACTGGTTGCTTATTTTAAAAGTCCTATAGTAAATGTGTTTGGCAAAGCTGAAGACCACATCATACACATCAGCTTTTTTGCTCTTCTTCACTAAAACAGTAATGGAAACAGAAACTTAAAAGTACATTTACAACTGCATCTAAAATATTTAAATGTTGCTCTTTGGAAGGCAACAAAGAAAAGATAATCACAGAATGAGAGAACATAATCGTTGTCTTATTTAAGGTTTCCATTGCTGTGATAAAACACCATGACCAAAAGAAACTTGTGGAGGGAAGGGATTATTCCAGCTTAGGTCACACTCCATCACTGAGGGAAGTTGGAACAGGAACTTAAGGCAGGAACCTGGAGGCAGGAACTGAAGCAGAGGCCATGGAGGAACAACTACAGGCTGGCTTGATCTCTATGGTTTGCTCAGTCTACTTTGTCATATCATCCAGGACCATCCACCAGGGGTGCCCCACCCATAGTGAGCTGAGATCTCCCAAATCAATCATCAATTAAAAAATGCACCATAGGTTTGCCCACAGGTCAATCTGGTAGAGTCGTTTTTCTCAATTAAGATTCCTTCTTCCCAGATATGTCTAGTCAACATAAACCTCCTTACGCAACTGCAAAGAATATATCTAATAAAATATTTATATTTTGAATATGTAGCAGACTTGAAATTTTAATTGTGCAAAAGAGTTTTTATTAGGACATTTCTGTAACTAAATATAATGTACTTTGATATACCAGACAAAAATATGTATAAAACCTAAAGATGTATTGTGGGTTTTTCATGGGTGCAGAGTTCCCTAGGGAATGAGCAGTGCAGAGTCACTAACCCAAGAAACAGACTCTGGGGAAAGCCTCCATTATGCAAATACATTCATTGCGGAGGTAAATAGGTTTTTATGAAGAGAGTAGGGCGGTACAAAAGGGAGAAGTCCAATAGCATTGGTCTATGCTTACTAGACACTTCAATAAGCCTATCTAAAGTTTGTTAATCAGAGAGGTAAATCAGTAAAGATATGTTGAATAATAAGTCATTGCTAAGAGACCTAGAAAAAATCTGCATGAAAAGTTCCATACCTTATTCATGGTCAGAACATTGAGTATTGTTCAAATGCCAAGTCTCCACAAATTGATTCATGGTTCAATAAAATCTCTTTCAAATTCTCAGTGAGAACTTTTGTAGAACTTGACAAATTGATTCTAAAACACAAATAGAAATTTAAATGGCCTAGAATATTCAATACAAGTTTCATTAAAAAGTAGGAGTTAATACCACTGAATTTTAACACTTATTGTAAAATTACATTATAGTCAAGATAGTATATGATTTACATCAAAACAGGGATATATATTAATCAGAAATTAAAGTCTAAAACTACACCTCCTAAAATATAGGTAATTGCTATTTGTTTTTGCAAAAGTACAAGGACCATTCACATGAAAACAGAATAACTTTTTAAATAAATGCTGCTGTAACTACTAGATATACATATGCAGAAACTTGGATTTATATTTGCAACACGTGTAAAGCTAACTCAAAATGGATCACAGGCCTAAATATAAAATCTATAACTGTAAAAGTCCTTAGAGAACATTTAAAAGAAAAACTTTTATGATCATGGATAAGGCAATAATTTTGCAGACATTCTGTCCTCCCCCAAAAATATGTTACAAATTGATGAAAACGTTTGATCCTATGAAATTGTCAAAGAGTTTTTTATTTAAATTAAATACATTTTAAATAAAGAAGACAGTACAGTGAAAAGACAATCCAGAACATGGGAGAAAATATTTGCAAAGCATGTAACAGGCAAAAGTTATATTCATAATCTATAAAATACCCTAAAATTGATAAATGGAAGGTAAATCAATCAATACAAAATTGATGAAAGATTTTAATAGACCCTTCACTGAAGACAGACATATGTCACAGAAGCACATGAAAAGATGTTTGACATCATTAGTCATTAGGTAAAAGTGTAAATTAAGACTGTGGTGAGTTCTAACTATTCACTACCTAAAAATGCTTCAATTTTAAAGAATGGAGAACAAACGTTGTGGAGTCTTGCATAGCTAGAAAGAATGTAAATGACTTAAAACAGCATTGTAAATATAACTTCAAATTTAAGCATATACCTATAAAGTGATTCATCCATTATTCATTATTTACCCAAATGAATATATATGCTAGATATGTCGCTCAGTGGTAGAACACTTGCCTAGTACTGTAAGACCTTCCATTCAACCCCCAGCACTGCATAAGAAAAGAAAGAGAAAGAAAGAAAGAAAGAAAGAAAGAAAGAAAGAAAGAAAGAAAGAAAGAAAGAAAGAAAGAAAGAAAGAAAAAAAAGAAAAGAAAAGAAAAGAAAAGAAAAGAAAAGAAAAGAAAAGAAAGAAAAAAAAGAAAAAAGACAGAGAGGAAGGAAGGAAGGAAGGAAGGAAGGAAGGAAGGAAGGAAGGAAGGAAGGAAGGAAGGAAGGAAGGAAGGGAAGAAAGAGAGAGGGTTGAGGGGAGGGGAGAAGGGAGAGGGGAAGAAAGAAATCTTTTGCAATATTAATGTCTATTATGTTTAGCATTATTTTAGGTAAAAACTGAAAGCAAATGAAATACTCAGCCTACTGTAAATGAATAAACAAGTGATATTACAGGTCCAACACCCAATAGGCTGAAATCTGAAATCTATCACATTAGAAACTTTTGAATGATATTACAAATAGAAAAGCCTCATGTGATCGGTAGCAGTTAAAATGTAGGCATACTAAGGATACTATATAAAGTTACCTTCATGTGTATGTGTCTAAAAGCATACATGAATTTTATGTTGAGGCTTGGGTCATATCTCTAATGTATCTCACTATGTATATGTCATTCTTCCAAAACCCAAATGTGAAATCCAAACCACTTTGGATCCCTAATATTTTGGACAAGGGATACTCAATTGTGCATGCACACAGAGAAATATACTCATTCACAAGAATAATGAGCTATCTACTGGTGTTAAGTGGGTGAATGTGCAAATTACTTTCAAGTAGCTAGAAGATATGTGACTCAAGGTATGATTCAACATATAAACATAAGGATATGTAACTTCATATTTCAGGGTATAGTTCACTTTTTAATATATTTTGAAAATGTTACAAAATATATTTATATTTCAAAATGTAAATGCTTTTTTAAATGATGTGTTTATTTTTATGTGCATTGGTGTTTTGCCTGCATGTTTGTCTGTGTGAGTGTGTTGGATCCCTTGGAACTTGAGTTACAGACAGTTCGGAGTTGTCATACTGATGCTGGGAATTGAATCCAGGGTCCTCTGGAGGAGCAGCCAGTGTACTTACCCACTGATCCATCTCCCCCAGCCCCTCAAAATTTAAATTCTAAAAACTGCAAAGTCATGCAAAGTGACTGAAGCTGTAACTGTCTGGAGGCAGACAGGGGGGGAAGAGGCAAAGAGGGGATTACCTAATGAATTTACACACTTTGGGTGTCATTACCTAAATTGAAGTGATGGTTTCTACCCAAACTGCAAAGATAATTTGGTAGAGGAAAAGGCTAAGTAAGGCCTAGATAGATTTGGCAACAAGACGCACGAGCCCGTCCTAGGTTAGGATAGGATAGCTTTTCACAGACATGAAGAATGAGTGCCCTACCATGTTTTTGTGATCCTTATGGCATCAAAATAAAAGGGAACTCCCATTCTTTTGTGTGCTGACGGGATCACAAGCTGTTCTGCCAAGTTTCTGATAAGCTACAGGTCACATCTGCCTGGTTGCTGCAAGTTCCCAGCGTTCCAAGTTAGAGTTGTTCTTCCGTGTATACTATGCCATTCCATAGAAGGGAAGTCTGTGCCTAACCCTGCTGGATTCTGCCTAGTGCACGGGTCTTTTCAAATATGTTTGCTCTGCATCTTCTGCTGTAATAAACATTAGCACTAAGTAAACTTATTACTGGGTCTTGCAACTTCCAGAAAACCAGTGGACCAGAAGTCATTATGAAGCCCCCTAGAAGCATGAAGTTGTTGTTGTCTGTCAACAATTGTGCTGCCAAAATTAGAAATCTACAGGCAAGATAATAGGGATAAAGCTCAGCCTAAATCTCCTCCTTTATGTAACAAATTTACTCAAATTAGATTGTTGATTAAAATATACTTGTAGAAATTTTAGAATAGAACACAAGAGAAAATGTCATGAACTGAGGTTCCCTGAAGGGTACGTAGACATCACATCAAATGCACGATGCAAAAAAGGGAAGAAGAAATGTCAATGAAACATTCACGTAATTTTTGTTCTCTGAAAGATTGAGTGAAAAGGGTAAAAATAGCTAATAGACAGAACATATTTGTGAACCGCCAGGGTGTATTTTTAAAAATCCTTTAAACTAGGCAACTGACCACCTAATTTTTAAATGGGCAAAAGATTTGAACACATCACCAGCGATGATACACAGAACAGATGATTCACAAAAAGATGTTCAACGTTACCAGTCAAGGGGGAGATCCAAATTAAAACTGCAGTGAGATGCTACTGTGCACCTATCCAAATAGCTAACACAGACAATGAATCAAACACTGGCTGATGATGATAGGAAATAGGACCTCATGCACACTGATAGCAGAGATGTGAGATAATATAGTCACTCTGAGAATAATTCTGGTAATTTCTCAAAAGGTAACATACAATTACTGTGTAGCCTAGTAGTGATACTCCTAGGCATTTATCTCACAAATACAAAATCTCATGCTTACCCGAAAACCTGTACACAAACTGGGTGCCTATGATCCGAGAAGCCAGAAATCTGAAGTTGAAGAAAATCACAAGATCAAGGCTAGCCTGAGCTATCCAGAGAGATCCTGTCTCAGAACGAAACAAATCTTATGTGTTCACAGCCATTTTTAATACCCCCAAATTAAAAGCAAACTAAATATTCTTTATCTTGTGAATGGTTAGATATATTCTTCTGCATTTATACCATAGACTACTTATGACTTAACAACAAAAGGAAACCAAGCCTTGACGCATCCAACTACTTGGATGATCTTAAGGACACTATACTAAGCGAACAGTCAATTCCAAAAAGGATACACACCATATGCTTCTATTTATACAACATCCTCCAAATCAAACACTAGAGCAATAGAGAACATATAAGTGGCTGTCAAGAATGAAGCGGTGGGAAGAGGGAAAATGAAAGTAAAGGGGTATGGAGAAACTTCCTCTTGGTTGTGGCAGCAGCGGTGGTGGCGGAGGCATTGGTGGTTACAAAGATCAGTATCTTTCGGAAAATGCCATATAATCACAAGGACATTCAAAAATGGTATGGATGTGCTGAGACCAAAAAAAACCAGAGTAAGCTATGCAACCTAGTTAGTACATGTCAACTGATCTTCCTCCGACAGGAGGAAAGACCCTATGGTCCTGGGATGGAGAGGTCCAGGAGGGCCACAGACCTCTGTTGGTGTTTGGGAGTGAAGTAGGGTGAGGGCTGATGAGCTGCAGTGGAATGGCTGGTGCTATAGGGAAGATTTACTATTTCCAGAGTGAAGAAGCAAGGCCGGAATGATTCTCACAGGAAGTCTGAGAAGACAGGAAACCCACAGTCAGCAAACAGCAAGGAACAAGTCCTTCAGTTATTCGATCTCCACTCTACTGATCCCCAGAGGGACAACCTAAAACAGAGTCGATTTGCAGTGTGCTATTGCTAGTATCATAATGCAGGGTAGAGAAGAGAAGGATTAGGACCTGAGATAGTAACTTCATAACTGACAAAACTTAGCTGGGGCAAAGATACATAGCTATCCCCTAAATCTCCTAACCACCTTTTATCTTCTTAAACATTTTTGTCAGTTCCCTTTGCATATACTCCGAGCATATGGCAGGTTTTTACCATTGGTGTAGTGGTGGGATGCTGATGTAACAGACCTACCAGCACCTCAATGGATCTGTACATCTCTAGATATTGTTTTGACCCCACATGAAAGGGGACACAATATTCACAGCTGCCATGAAACTGCCAAAGAAGGTTATAAATGTGCCAGCAAGAAACTCACCAGTGATTCTCAAGACTATATTCTGAAGCCAGACATGACAGTAAGGCCAGCCCTTGGGATATGAAGGAAGGAGGAGATCATCCTTGCATATAAGCAAATTTTAGGTTACCTGAGATACATGAGACTCTGTCGAAAAAAATATCTTAAGAGTCTATTTCACCCCAGTCAGCATGATTGTCATCCAGAAAACAATGACAACAAATGCTATTCAACATGAAACTCTGTCTCAGAAAGGGGAGGGAGGGAAGGAGAGAGAGAGGAGAAGAAGAAGAAGAAGAAGAAGGAGGAGGAGGAGGAGGAGGAGGAGGAGGAGGAGGAGGAGGAGGGGGAGGAAAGAGAAGAGAAGAGGAGACAGAAGAGAAGAAGAGAGAAGAGGAGAGATCTCCACTCTGAGTCAAAGCTGGTGGCACACGCCCATGTTCCCAGATATTCAGGATGTTGAGTCCAAGGCCTCACTGGCCTTCAGAGTGAATTCATAGCCAGCCCTAGTAAGTTAGTGATACTTTGTCTCAAAATGAACAGGAAAGCCTGGGGGAGACTTTGTGTGTAGCTCAGCGCCAGAGATGCTCTAGGTTCAATCTCCAGCACCACATACACACTAATAAAACTCTTCTCTGAAATACATGCCACTTTTCGTATAAGGAGAAATGTTCCTTTTACCTTTTGAACTTTCAGCTCAATTAGCTGAGGAAAATGGATGTTCTTAAGTGTTTTAGGGAACTTATTCATGCATTCTAAATCGGAGAGTACTTAGCATTGATAATACTTCTGGTTTTATGTTGTAGCTATATTATAATAGCACACCATTAAAGTTATTAAGAAAACCTGTGTCGCTTTATGTAAAATACACTGGGTGAAGAGAAGATTATGATGAACTCTAAAGCTTCTCCCTTCACCTCAATGATCCATCTTCAGATACCTATTAAATTTATGATAACGCACAAATTTGAAATTCAACAGTTGAATTCAGTTCCTTTATTTGACAAAGCTATACAAGATGAGTTTGTTAAGTAAATGGCCCTAAGCAACATTTTTACACAAAACTATATTCAAACTTCTCCCCAGTATGGGTTATATCCAAGGATGTGCAGGAAGAAAGATTTTTCTGGTTTAGTCAAAGAGAAAATGTCACCTTAATTATCCTGTCCTGGGCCAGGTAGCTGGCTTTGCAGATGGAAATGCTTGTCACACAAGCCTCACCAGCCTGCAGATCTGTGTTTGGATCCCCGGTGACCACATAAAAAGATGGGATGCAGTAGCAAGCATCTATAATCACAGCATGAGTACAGGAATATGGGAGGCAGAGTCAGGAGACTCAGCCTGAAGGTCACTGGCCAGTTAGCCTGGAGTACTCAATGTTGCAAAAACAGGAGACTCTGCCTTGACAATAAGATGGAAGGAGAGACTGACTCCACATGAGTGTCATGGCGAGCACACATGCTTGCATTCACATATACACATGTGTATGCACATACAAACAAAATAAAGAAATAAAAATAAAATAATAACATCTCTCATCCTTTGATGGAGGAAGCCCAGAACCTCTGCAGCAAAATTGTAAGATGTACTTAAATGTCCTTTTATGCTAGGAGTGGTGGTACATTACTGCCCGTAACCCCAGAACTCAGGAGATGGATGAAAGGACATAGTTACACAGGAGTGCAAGGTCATCTTCAACTACACAGCTAGTTCATGGCTAGCCCAGGTGACATGAGACTCTGTCACAAAACCAAACCGAACAGAACAAAATAAGAAAAAAAAAAAAAAACAACCTAAGTTCCCTTTTTGGAACCCTTAAATCCAATTTTTTTGAAAACTCTTATCAAAGTTGGTCAGATGTATTTTTCAAACAAGGTACCGAGGAAACTCTTCGAATGAGGCCAAAGACAAAGGAGCAAAGGACAGTACTAAGAAGCAGATGAAGTGCTGGGAAGACATTCTACAGTATGAGAATGTGTTTTCCCAGAGGACAAATGTCTAGAAGACTAGTAAAGACACCTGAGAGAAGGATTTGAATACTTCTTTCTCTTCCTTTTAGTCAAGTTTCTCCAAGAGCTGAAGACAGTGGTGACTGACAAACTCTAAGAAGAGGATTAGAATGGCTTTGATGCCAGGTATTAATACAAGCATGGGGGTTTTCCAATCTACTTAGTGGGCATCGGGAACAGCAGGCTGACACACGTGTGTGCTCCCTCAATTCATCCCTGTCCATCCTTCTTATTTTCTTCCTGTCTGTCCTCCTTTCCTCTCCCCTACCCTGACCCCAGGCACATGCTTATGGTCCTCCGCTTCAAACCTAAACTCTGAGCACTGGTTTTACCACGTGTAGTTCTTTGCAACAGCTCACTCTATGTCCACTTGCTCTCTCTCCTGAGTTATCACTTCAGAAATAGTTACTACCTGTTTAGCTGACATAATCTCCCTTCCAGAGTACCTACTCTAGCTCTGTCTTTCAGGTCATCCTCAAAGGAATGATAGAGCAGGACCAAAATTTACAAGATTTTGAAGAAGTACATAAAATGGAGTTATTAGAATTCTATATCAGTAGAAGTAGAAACATCTTCAGGAAAAAGAAAAGATTTACCTACCAGAGGTTTAAGAAGCTATTAAGTCACCCACAAGTCAATGTGGGTTAGGATATGCAGAGACTAAGCTACTAAGACCAGAAATCATCTAACAGCCTCTGAAATGCTCCCATCAGCAGCTTTCTTCTATCCTTGGAACACTCACCGATAGTCACTCACATTTTCCAAAGGATACGAATAGGTTTCCAAGGTCTTTGTGCAAAACAGTGAAGTAATTCACATTGAGCTTTGGCACCATTCCTGTTTAACCACGGAGGACTGATTAAAGATCTATGAGCTGTGGTTTCTTCATTAAAACGCAATCCTTTCTTAAGCTGGGTTGTAAATCAGGAGTAGAGTACTTGCCTAGCATGTGCTTGGCCCTGGGTCCTACCTCCAGTACCACAGGAAATGCCTTTTCTCTTCTCTGTACCTGACACACATTTCTTGGGGTCTGTGAGCAGCTACATTTATTATCTAATAGATATGAGCGGGATAGGTTGTGGGTGGTCTTTCTTCTTGGGGTATCTACATACCCCATAAAAGTGTCTCAGTACTACATCTAGTACATACTTGCAAGGTTTTACCAAAGCCTCCAACCAGCTTTGTGTGGTACCCAGATTTCTCTATCTTGCCAGTGAGGAAATGGGCTGTGGTACCTGATCACCATTACAGAAGTTGTCAGTGGTAGATCCTGGCTCAGTAAATATATCTTACTTTTAGCCACTGATCTTTCTTAAGGTTGAATATTTTCTCTGAATTGACCATCATTTGTTTCTACCATCTGTAGAGAAAAACAGATGGCAATCTCAGCCTTAACCTGAACATAAAATCAGAGACATTACCTTAGTCCATTATGTCCCCCAACTGTGGTACACCCTGCCAACTCTTCATCCCCTGGCTGAAGACCTCCAGGGCTTTACTGCCCAAATCCACATCACAGCATTGCCTACAACTAAACTCCCTCAGTACCCAAGAGGCCGGATCATTTCACTAGACTTATTTTTTGTTGTGGTGATAAAGTTTTATACCTTAGCTTATGTGCAAAAAGAGAAATGGCAGCATAAACCAACTTTGGTTTAACCAGATTGCCAGATTTGAGGTGAAGACAAGAATTATCCCATGCTTGGTTCAGTTACTTCTACTATAAATTTCACTTGGCAAAAGGATGAAAACTGGACTTTTAAGACCTGCCCCAGTCACTTTGGAACATTTTGCAATGAGAAAATATCCCAGGTACACATCATATAAGAGGAGGCAGGAGGAATGGAAGAACTAACAGATGGGGAGGAGTTCTGTGAAATACTGTCTTCTAGACCCAATGTGGCCACAGTAGCTGTGGTTGCCTGCACGAGACTTGCACAAGATCAAGCCAGTCAAAAGTATGGCATAGAAGGAGGAGGTGCTTTCCAGGCCCTGCTGCTTACCAAGGAGCTACTGACAGTTGGTAGCCACTGGGGGAGGGAGAATCATTCTGTTTTGAGGGCATTCGTACTGGTAGGCTTCCCATTCTTAAGTGGATGTCCCCACACCCATACACATATATGGGCAGTACTAATTGGACTTAGCAAACAAACAAGGAAACAAAAAGTTAGGAGGGAGACATTTGGGGGGGTAGGAGTTGAGGGGGAGGTAGAGGGAAACGAAGAGGTAAACATGATCATATTTCACAGAATTTCATTGTATGAGCTTCTCAAGAAGAAAATTACAACAATAAAGAAAATACGCCAGGTATAAATTAAATACTCATTTTTCTTGTACCCAAGATCAAGAGAAAAATCTCAAAATAGATATATTTGTCATATCTGAGAACAATACAATCCCTTAGGACAGTAGTTCTCAATCCGTGGGTCATGAACCCTTTGGGGGTTGAACAACATGAGGAACTGTATTAAAGGGTGGCAGCATTAGGAAGGTTGAGAACCACTGACATAGGACATTAGGGGAATGGAAGCCCCTAAGCCAGAATTTGGAGTTAACATGAGTCAGAAAAACCTCACGTACAATCAACTGACACATCTGTCTACATTCTCCGAATCGACTGACCTCCACTCAGGAGGATGCTTTAAGGACCATTGATTTTCTCTGCCTTGAGGATATTGCAGCACCTCTAGGTTAATCTTATTTCCATCAGTGATCACATCTCAGAATTTTGGGAGGAAAGAAAAAGTGGACAGCATTGTGGCATTCTGAAGTCCTCGATCTAAGGAAACATCAGCAACAGCATTCTCTTTCATTTCAAAGGATGAGATGTCTTAGGAGAATGAGACTCCGTTTGAAGAGATGTGCTGTATATCCCAGCTGGGGTCAACTGCATTAGAACTGATGGCTGCAAGGAACAGGGTGCCTATTAGTCGCTTGACTACAGTTATATGGCTAACTAACCTTTGAGGGTAAAACTAATATATGAGTACTATCCAAGGACATGTTCTACTTAACCACAGGCCATCTTGTGAACTCATACATACTAAGATACAGTTCACAATCTGTATCAGCCAAAAGGTTTTTGTAATGATTCAGGTTCAACAAAAATGTCTATTTCAAATGTGTATTTCTGAGAATACCATGCTATTTGCTGGGGATTCAAAGATGGTAACTAGTTGCAATTGCCATGCAATTGTATTAGAGTTTCCTACTATGAAAAGAGTTTACTTACTATGCATAAAAGTTTCTTACTATGCAAAATGTTCCAACAGGAATTTTTGATACATCTTTTCATTCTATTCTAATACCCAGTAAGGTATTCTTAGTTGTACTTGAAATTGAGCAAAACAAGCCATAATAAATAACATGCAGAAGGTTGCATAGCTAGTACACGAAATAGGACTTAACCCCAGGTGTTTATTTCTAAATTTCATAATCTTAACCATGAACCATTAACTGTACTATATTGTCCCAGATGCTAATGAATCTTAAGAGACTTATATAAAGCAGTAGACACTTAAACAGATGTTTTTAAACTGTTACACGAAATGTTAAGGTAAAGGCTTTCCTAAGGTGCTTTAAGAAAGCATAGAAAGGACATTGAGAAGCACCTTAGCATATGAATTAAGAGGACACACACCAAGAGAATAAAGGGCAGGAGGATTGCAGGAAACAGTGAAAAATTCTATCTCAAGAACAAAGAAAATAGCGTGTGGATATAGACTCCAAAGTCATGTGGCCCATGTTCGAAGTGTGGATTTGCTCTTTATATGTTGTGTGAACATTTGCTATTTGCAAGTTACTTGAACATGGGTGATTTGAAACTCTAATGCCTCTGCTTCCTCATCTGAAAAGTGGGATAGCAACAGAACCTAATTTGCACAATTATGAGGATTGAATGTGCTTAGAATGGTTTCTGGCACAGAGTCAGCACTATACAAGAGATTAATAAATGAGCTTAACTCTGAGAGCCTACGGGAAAGTCTTTCTGAAAAGGCTAATGCCAGAGTTGAGTCACAGAAGACAAATAAGAGTGAGGTAGGTGAAGAAAGGTAGGAAAGGTGCTCCAGGCAGAGGCAGAGCCTAAGCCCCACACACAGCAATACAATAGCATTACTAATAGAAGCTAATTACAAGCAGTTTCGTAATCCTTGACTACAATGTAAAGTGCTAAGAGGTAAAGGACAAGTCTGAGAAGTCCTATATATCACTTTAAATCATTTAAACTTTATTTTGTAGGCAATAGAGACTTATGGGAGAGAAAGAGTTTATACATGAAACAATGTAGACAAATATATATGATAGGATATATGTGTTAGATGGTCTACAATTTACCTAATGAATAACAGAGAGTAAAAGATATATACATGCTTATACAGACACTTGCATGCATAAACATGCTAGCATTCTACAGGAAGCTACCATCTGAAGTGTCCCAAGAAGGAATACACTGCAACAGTACTTAGTTCATATCTGAAAGGGCTCAGGTATGAGAAACACTTCTAAGACAGCTACAGAAAAGCTTTCATCAATCTACCTAAATCTATATATGCCTAAGAAGGTGAACTCATTAGCATCCAGGGAGTATTTTATTGATGAAATAAATGGTACTCTAAACAGAGACATTCTCTCTACCCTCATGTGAATGACACCCAAGGAAATTGTGACGCCAAAGTTGTATAAAGACTGAGGAATCCATACAGTTCCATATTCTGACACAAAGAATCACTCATCTGAACTGATTAGACATTTAGTTATACACTACTATTTGATAACTCCTGCACACATTTCATGAGGCTTTTCTGCCTAATGGAATTTACAAAAGCAAATTATAGGATTATGTTCAACTACTGAAAAGGTATAACTGATAAAACTTGGTCAAAGTTGTGTTTCCATTAGAATATAAAACCTAATAGAGACACCATGAGGGGTGGAGATTAAACTCCATAGCTATCCCTGGTTACAGAACCCTGGTACTAACTTTATAATGTGAGATTTGCAAGATGAAAGAAGAAAGATAGCCATTAAGGCAAGAAGATAACTTAGGAGACGGTTGCAGTACTTGCTTCAACCACTAACTAGCTAAATAAATAAATAAATAAATAAATAAATAAATAAATAAATAAATAAAATACCAAAAACTAAAAACCCTAAGTATAGTAAGAGAGGAAGACATTGAAAAGCTGGAGATTTAGGTAGAACATTGTGGTAGCATTGTTTTGGGTTCAATTCCCAGTAATACACATACATACACACACAAAAATTATCAAAATGTCAATAGTACATCCTTTATTACCTATAATTAAGTAAAAATGGTTAAAGCCCCAAAACAAAGGTTTAGAGGTATCTGAATGGATTAAAAATACAGAATGCGTAAAGAATAAAGAAACAAACCAATCATGATGTAATGTGCCGTGTACAAGGTTCACTTTAGATGCAAGGACACACATGTTGCATGCCAGCAACCCAGAACTCAGGAGGATAAGACAGAAGGATCATTCAGAATTCAAGTTCAGCTACACAGCTACAAGGCAAGATGATGTCTTAAACAGGCAAACAAAAACATACAAATGAGCTCAAAGAGAAGCAATAGAATAATATATTTGATGTAAATTTCATGAGAAAAATAGACTTTAAATCAGACTATAGGACTAGTGGTTAAAATGCTTGTCACACAACTGTGGGGACCAGGGTTCAGATCCCCAGAACCCACATAAATGTCATGTGGGTGTGGCAGACTTACTATAATCCCAGTGCTCAGAAGCAGAGACAGGGGATCCCTGGAGCAAGCTGTGTCACACTAGCTGTGTCAGTGTCCTCTGGGTTCAACTGAGTGCTCCTGCCTCAAGACCATGGTGAAAGAGCTATGGAAGAAGACTCTCAGAGTTAACCTCAGACCTCCACTTGCATACACACTAACACACACATACACACACACATACCATACACACAGACACATGAGGAAGACAGTCAGAAGCTGAAAGTAGAGACAAAAGTCATTATATAATGATAAAAGGATAAAATCAACAGAAAAAAATTCAACAACTAGAAGTGTGTATCTGCACAGCATCAGAGCACTGTGTGTTCATGTGTGCAACACCTGAAATAGGAAACTGACAACAATAAAATAATAGCAGTAGACTTCAATATGTCTTTCAGTAAATGATGGAACATCTGACAGAAAATTAATGCGAGAAAAGTTAACTTGAACAAAAATATAAATGAGATGAGCTTAACAGACACATGCTGAATTTTCCCCATCCAACAGCAGCAGGATGTGCATCGTTCTCAAGAATCCATGTAAACTTCTCCTGGACCTTTTGCATGCCGCTTCATTAAAAAAAAAAAGTCTTAACAAATTTAAGAAGACTGAAATCATAAAAGTGCTTTCTTAGACAACAACAAAAAGAAACTAAATGCCAGCGGCAGAAAAAGAGGGAAAATTTTACGAAGTTCAGAAATAGCCCATTCTTCAACAATCATTGGGTAAAAGAAATTTAAAGAAAAATGTAAAATACCTTGAGAGATCAGGGAGATGGCTCAGTTAGTAAAGTGCCTGCTTCATAAGCATGAGGACTCAAGTTTGGATCCCCAGCACCCACATAAAAGCCAGGTGTCATTGTGTGCTTTGGTAACCCTTGTATCCAGGGAGCGGAGACAGGTGCATCCCTGGAGCTCACCTGCCAACCAGAACAGCTAATTGGTGAGTATCAAGATAAATGAGAGAACATGTCTCAAAAGATAAGGTGGAGAGTGATAGCAGAAGAGACCTATGATCTATCTACCTCTGGCCCCCGCACACATGTGCACAAACATGGATGTGCACCCACTCCCACACATGAATATAGAAATATACATATACTACATGCAAAACATATGTAGTGTTTCAAGAGTAATACTAAGAAAGACTCTTCAACTGATAAACATCTACATCAATAAAAGAGGAAAGATCTCAATGAAACAGGCTAACAGCAGTACAACTTTCAAAACTAAAAATAGATAAATAAATGAATACATAAACAAGAACAAAACAAATCCAAAAGTATCAAAGGAAGGATATACAAAAAGTAGTTCTGAAATAAATGAAGTTGAATACATTGTGTTTGGAATGGAGAATAGCAAAACAGAAGGAAAAATCCAGAAAACTGACAGGTTTTTTTTTTCCTAAAGAGAAAACCAACAAGCCCTTAGCAAAACTAAAAGAATAAAACCTCAAAACCAGAAATGATATTGAAGACACTATATTGGATGACAAATTTTGAAAGATTATAAAAGGACTATTATGTACAACTGCACACTGGCACATTGAGCAACCTTGAAGATACAGACGAACTAATGGACACACAATTGACTAAGACTGAATAAGAAAGAAACAGAAAGCTTCAGCAGACCAGTAACAAAGTGAGTCACTAACCAAAATGTTTCTAACAGAGAAAAGCCCAGAAGCAAACGGCTTCACAGGTGAGGGTTGCAAAACAGCCAAACAACGAATACCAATTTTTCTTCAACCTTTAGAAAAATACAGGAAGGAACACTCTCAAAGCCTATTTTATGGAGCCAGCAGCAGGTTCCAATCACACAAGAAAGCTGCAGAGCAATACTCCTAACAAAAGGATTTTTTAAAAACACTCAATAAAACGCCAGCAAACTGAATCCACCACCACATTAAAAGGATCAAATGACTCAGCCAAGTGGGGTTTATCCCTGAGATGCAAAGACACGGGTATCTCAAACAGATGCAGAAAAGGAACTTGAAAAAAGTCAACACCCTTTGAAGGAAGAAAACGTCTCACCAAAATTAGTAAGAAAGGAGCTTCATGGGATAAAGGCCACATGTGAAAACTCACCAAGAGCATCCTAGCTAACGAGGACAGACCGACGGCCCCCATCTAAAATGTGAAGCATGGAAGGAACACCCACTCCTATATGGCTATTGAGCTTAGTATTGCAAGTGCAAGCCATATCAAGTGGGCAGGAAAAATTAAAAGCCTTCACATTGAAAGGGAAAGGGTTGGGTGTCTGTGTGCCTCCATGGTGGATGAAGAACTTGCCTAGCATTTATGAGGTCATGTAATACAAAACGCGAGAATAAATATAGCTATCTGTTTGTAGGTTATATGATCACTATATAGAGAACTTTTAATTCTCCCCCAAAATAACTTGCTAGAACTTACGGTTATGTGGCATAAAATCAACATGCAAAAATAACTAAAATTTTTACACACTATCAACAAGAAGAAAATTAAGAATGTAATACCATTTACATTATCAATCAAAAGAAAATACTTCAGAATTAACCAAAGAGAAAAAATGCACTAGGCAAACAGGTACCCTCTCTTCATTGATGGGGCAAATTAATGCTGTTAAGGTGTCCATATTATGCCAAACAACCCACAGGCTTGATGTAATCTCTAAAAAGCATCTCAGTGGCACTTCTTATGGAAATAGGGAAAAATCCTCAAATTCATATGGAACTGTAAGAGACTCCAAAGCAGACAAAGCAATCTTAAGAACAAGGAACAATGTGGAAGGCATCACTAGGCATTCTTCTGTTGAGATACTAGCTGGTGAGATAATTGAGAGGATACATCAAGTTTCTAAAAGTTGCTGTTTAAATGACACAGGGGTCCTATTGAAATTACAGAGGTCACAGACAATTTAACAGAAGGGCAGAGAACAATGTAAGATGGATGGATGGAAAAGTTGGCACGGAGCTGGGAAAAAGGCATTAATTCCCCAGGACAGGCAGAAAAACACTACCAGTGGCAGTGAGAACTTTCCAGTTCCATGTCATTCTTTTATTTGCCAGATAAGCCAGCCGTGAACATGAGTTACTATTAAGAAAATAAAGGAAGGGTAAGGACAGAACCCAGGAAAATGTCGACACTTCCCAGCAAGGTATAGTGCAGTCCAGATCTGAGCATTCGGGATGAAAGTTTACTCAGGGTGGAGCTATCTCTAGTATTTGCATGGCTCTGGATCATTCCCTTTAATACCCAACTGGCTACATGCCTCAGAATGCTGATGAATAACCTTTACAGATCATAATTAGAAAGAAGAGCATGTAGTAACAAGGCCATGTACCATGTCCTGGGGGAAAAATAAGAAGAATGAGAACTATAATACGAGACACCTTCTTTCTCCATGGCTCTCTCTGGCTCTAAAAGAAAATGAAAGAGCTAGCCACAGGGGTTTCTATGGCCTCTTCCATAGCAACAACCCGATTCTTTGATTTCTGGTTCCTGTAGACTTTTCTAGAAACCATTTCAGTTGCTCTCCTTGGTACAAATGAATTGAAGATGATCATATTATTTTTTAAGCTCATGGAAACAAAGATAATCCAAAACCCTGTACAATTACAAATATGCAGTAAGTGTAAGAGGGCGAGAGTCAAAGGGGAAACTATGACTGATCTCTAGACCCTTGGGCCAGTGCCTACTGGTATAGTAATGGTGAAATCCTGAGAGCCAGTCAATAGCTCAACTCTGCCTTATTTTCCTACTTCTCAACCCTGCTGCCTTCAGAGAAGATGATGAAATCTCCCTCTTTCTAACTTTCACTGCAGTTAATATTAAGAGTGTGTGTGTGTGTGTGTGTGTGTGTGTGTGTGTGCTGCGATGTGTGGGTGTATAGAGTCCAGAAGAAAGCGCCAGGTGTCCACCTCCATCACTTTACACCTTGTCCCTTTTAGACAAAGGGTATCCTGAACTGAGAACTAGTTTTCTCCTTCTACACTGTCACCCAGGAGCCCCCAGCAATCCCCCTGTCTCCATCACCCTCAGTGCTGGGGTTACAGGCATGTGTGGGGACCATGCCCAGCTTTTATGTGGGTTCAAGGAACTGAACTCTGGCCCTCATGCTTGCACAGAAAATGCTCTGAGCTGCCGAGTCGTCTCTCTCTAGCCCCAAGAGTATTTTCATATACAGAAAATGTTCAACTATTGCCTCAACTCACTGACTCTTCTTACAAAACTCTCAGAGCCTCACTGGGGATTTTAGGTTGCCCACTTTCTTCCACGCTGCTAACTAGCAACAACACAAGACCTATGTCCCTAACATCTATTCCGAAGGTCAAAAATAATTCAACAAGAGGACTATGAATAAAAGCACATTTCCCTTCCTATGAAAAGATGGTGCATCTGATTTATGAGTAAACCTTGTCCTTTCCCAGGGCTGAGGATAAGATTATTCAAAATCATCTCTACATTCTTGTGAATGAACAGCTTTTATAAGTGTCCATGTGCAAAGTTATTGCTCTAAATGCAATGGGCCAAGTTATTAACTAGTTCCTTTGTATCAGATGCCGGACCATGAACCTCACATGCCTGGTACTTGCAGTAACCATTTTAACTAAACTGCCTATGTCATCTAGTCTACCACTTAGACACTGTGTAGGCATGAGTTGAGTCTCACAAGCAGTACTGACCACCACATCCAGAGGCTTCACCCTGGATAAGTGGTTAAGTTCTAGGTTTCTGTTTCAACCTATGAAGCTGAGTCAGTCCCTTGAGCAGCAGACATGGGGTTGCCACATTGCCTTCTGGTCTTTGTACCAGGGCAGGTAGATGCAGGCCATAATTCTGGAGTCTAGGGATTGCTTGGGTGTGGCTTTTTCAGAAGATGGTCTCACCACAGTGAGATATTTAGTGTGTAGTCCCACGGGAGGATGGATAAGACTGACACCAACTGAAATGGAAAATGACGTTGACAAAAATGGAGGGGAAGTTGCTGCTCCACTTGAAAGTGTTTGTGCCCCAACAGGAAAAGGCTGTGAGTGTACTAGCTCTAAATATACATTTCTTTCCCACTCTCATTTGAGTCTCCAAAATACATTACTAGCTTTGTACATGCACATATATCACTTCCTTTGTAACAATTAATTTGAAGATGCTTGGAATTCTTGTTTCTCAGCGCCCCCACTTCCTGGGCCATACGTAAGCGCGTCTGCCTGATACACAACTGTCATAGCCCAATGTCTTTGGGAATGAGACCGTGCCTGTCTCAGTACTACAGCTGTCAATCTGTTGCTGTTCTTATTTAACCATGGGCTGCTGTCATTTTGTGGCTTGGGGTGATAACCAAGGTAAGGAATTGTGCTTTGGATTATTCTTTTGATGTTTTAATCACCCTTTTGATGCACTAAGAGCCAGTTATATATGAAGAAAAACAAGCAACCATCTGTTCTCTGAACCATTCGATTGAAGCAGTGTCAACTGAAGCACTGTTTAATAATTGCTGGGCCCTGGCTGATCAGCAGGAAGGCTGCTACACTGCTGCATGGATACCATTTATGGCACAAGTTGCATGTGCTCATGTTGGGAAGTGGTTAAAGTAATATTAGTGCAAAGGGCTTTGTCCTAGCCAAGAGGGGTGCTCCTTCTTTCATGCAGCATGCAGGATTCCCTAGCACACTCAGTTCCAGGATAAATCCTGTCACAGACTAAATTCCTTCACTTCAAAATTTCTCTTCCCCACTCCCCCCCCCCGTGTCCAGTGTATTTGTGGAGGCTAAAGGGGCAACTACAGGTCAGCTTTCTCCTTCAACCATGTGGATTCTGGGTATCAAACTCAGGTCATCAGACTTGGTGGCAAGTGCTTTCTCTTATATATACTGGCAGTCTTCAATACTTAGCAGTTAGGTTCCTTTTACAGGTAGGACTTCAAGGGAAGCTTTCTATTGGGGAAAGAAGGAAATGCTTTTAATACAAAAGGACAGGAAACTAAATAAACCACTACCCGTCTCCAAATCAATCTTTAACACTTCGGCTGGAGGTCCCATTCCTTAGTCCTGAATATCACACCAAGACTTTCTATAACTCAAATCAAATGTACCTGTCTAATCTCGCAAGGTCTTGCCTTCTCATGGGATAGCTTCATAAATGATATACCTACCTGTATTGCTCAATGAGATTTGGAATCCCTTAGCTCAGATGGGGTGAGAATGGTGGAAAATTCTGGCTTGTTAAGTCTCAGCAAGACACCTTGTGAAGCACTCGAAAGAGCAGTTTAAGAACGCCTTAAAGCATTGCTTTCTGAGGCAACTGTACCTGTGCCTCTAGGTAGGTGCGGTTCTCAAATTCCACAGATGATTCCTTTGGCAGGAACTGAACGTGAGTACAGAAGACCTCTGGCTAAAGTTGTCTCGCTAGGTTCCCTAGTGAGTCAGAGAAGTGATGTCAGAATAGTCAAGGTAGGTGGAGATCCTGCATATTGGTTTTATAACTCAGTAACATTTTAAAAAAAGATAGTACTATCTACCTCATGTTTCATTTTTTAACAGAAGATGAAATTAGGATATAGATTTTTTTTGATGTAATGGTCGTTTGACCAATTGTGATTTCCTTGCTTAGAAGTTATATTGTCGTTACCCCCATCAAAAGCCCTGGTTAAAGAATTTGTCACAGGAAAAACTGGAGAGCAATTTTTAAGTAGCAGCGGTGCTTCAACAAACTGTTCACAGATGGAATGGTGGTGTTGATGATTGTCACAAACGCTGTTCTCAATGAAGGAAGCCTGTTTCAAAGCACCTGCTATACGAGGCCATTTATATGCCTTACTCAAAAAGACTATATTGAGAGATAGTACGTCAGTGGCTGCCAAGATTTGGAGGTGGGGGTGACAGAGGAAGTTTTAGAGATGAAGGAACTGGTCCATAACCTTACTGTGGTGATAACAGCATACATCTATGTGTTAGAGCTCATTGAAATATATGCCAACAGTCAATTTTTCTATATGATTTTAGTAAAATTGGAGAAATACACTTTCTCCATTATTTAGTGCTCTGAAAAACCAAAGTTTACCTTCTAAAAATAGTGACAAGTTCAAGGTGTTCTGTCGAAAGAACAGCCGTGAAGAGGGTTTTGAAGAAAAACTTACAAAAACTCCCTAAGCTCCTCAGAAGGAAGGAGTCAACTGAAGAAGGTAGAGTATATATTCAAAGGCCTTGTCTCAACAGTGGCACATGGGGTCTGTAGCCAATGCACCATAGAATCTGCTCCTATCCTAGTTTCTCTAGTGGTAAGAGCCAGCTGACTGAGTTACCAGGATTAGCGTGATATAGTTTCACCATTTAGAGTTAATGACTAGTATCTTAACCTCATGAACAATGAACAAGCAAAGAAGGGCTGATAAAACAAAGGATTATGACACCCAAAATTTTACCTCCTAGTCTACCCTTAAGTATGGAGATTTGTATAGCAAACATTTGTTTTTTACACTAAAGAAAATTTCAGTTAAATTTGCCAAGAATTTCCAGAAAGTGAACAGTCCATTTCTGTATCATCAGAGCCCCACTTAGGTGTTGCATTCCCGGGCATGGGGAGTCTGGTTTCTGTAACTATCCAACCTGGTAACCAGATGGCCAATTAATATCATGCCTGTCGGATGAACCAGATCCATTAGTCCAGTATCTAGTAAAATGTTAAAGACCTAAATTTTTGTCTTTATCTTTCTTTCAAGCTAAATGTTTTTGTTAAACTTTGAAATGAAATTTAGGTCATAAGCAATTAAAGTAATGTTGCCCTGTTATACCTATGTGTGCTTTCTTCGGTTTCCCCCAGTGGAAACGTCTTGTAAAAACAACACTATAATGCCACAACTAGGACACTGCTACAGCCCATTCATCTTTTTCCTTCTTTTAATCATTTCTGTTTATGGATCTATAATCAGCCCTATGTTCTATCACCTATGTGTAGTTTCCTCTATTCACTAACACAGTGCAGAACCCAGCAATCATGTGCACCCACATCCTTCTCGCTACCCTCTGTAGTCTTACCCAACGTCCCATCTACCCCGTTCACTGTTTAAGGCTAGCTAATCCGCTTGCTGCCTCAAAAACTTTCAAGAATGGTTGTAAATAATTACAAAATTATAGACTCTTTTAAGATTGGCTTTGTTCACAAAGCAAAAATCCTAAGAGATTCATGAAAGCCATTAGGTGAACCTATACCCCATTCCCTTTTATTGCTGAGTAGCATTCCGTGGCACAAATATATTAGTTTGTTTAACCTTTAATCTGTTGAAGCAAACTGACAATATAAGATTCATCCAGTTATTTTTATCCTTGCCAACACTTAGTATTGCCACTATTTTATTTTGCCTTTTAAATATTTTTGCTTTCTTTTGCTGGGATAAGGTCTTACTTAGTCTTTATCTACATGGCCCAGGATTCTCTCAAACTTATGTCAATCCTCCTGCCTTAGCCTTCCAAGGCTGGATTAGAGGCACAAACCACCACATTCAGCATACCTGTAGTCCTTTTGATAGGTATGTAATGATGTCTCCTCGGTTCCGCTTTGCACTTCCTTGATGGTTAACGATACTGACAACCTCTTCTCGTGTTCTCTCCACCATGCACACCTTCTTTGAAGAAATAGCTGTTAATACATTTCATCTGTTAGCGATTGGATTGTTAGAGTTCTGAGAGTTCTTAAGTCCTTTGTTGGAAGTGTGGTTTGCAAATACTTTTGCCTGTCTACAGTTTGTCTCTTTAAGCCTTAAAAACTGTGTTTGATGTTTTATTAGCATACAAAGGAACAGATTTTATTGTGGTGTTTTCACACCTACTTAGAATGCTACTTAGCTGATGCTCCTGTTCACTCTTCTCCCCCATCTCCTTGCCCTCTCTCTCTGCTTGCCCCTTCTGATCCCATCATTCCCCTTTCACTTTCACACAATGAATGTTCTAACCCTCCCCACCCCCTTCCTTAAAGCTTCTCTGTTCCCTCTCCTGAGCCCCTTTCTAGTTTCCTGATCTCTATCTATACTCACTCACACAACAGGACTTCTGATATGGTGAATCTTTTGAAAATGTTGGTGGAGTCCAGTTTAATTTTTTTTCATTTATGGAGCATGATGTTAAACCTAAGAACTCTTTGCTAAGCCCTAGAACCTATGGCTCTTTCAAAAAGTTTTGCAGTTTCATGTTTTACAGTCAGAATGTGACCCATTCTAGGTTAAGTTTGAATAAATTAGGTGATCAAAGTTGGTATGTTTTTCATCTGGGTGGCAACTGTTTCTGTATTATGTGTTTTAAAGGCTATCCTTTCTCTATTGAGAGCTTGTTTGGAGGTTGTAACAGGGAGCTCAGCTACTCATATACCCTTGACCAAAGACCAGTCCTCCTCTATTTGGGGAAGGTTAACTTTTTGACCAAGTGCACAGTTTTGGAAGGGATGCACATGGAGGGGTGAAGGAGGAAATGGACACCTGCCTAGCCAGCCATATCAGCCAAATCAATCCTGGTGATCAATGGTGTGACAGATGTCACAGCCAGACCAACCTCTACCCCCTCTCTCTATTGAATGCCTTTACACCTATCTCAAAAAATCTGTTGAGCAAATTTCCATGCATCATTCATGACAGTCAAGTTACAGGGACGGTTCAACATACATAAGTCAAAAAATGAAACACATATAAATAGACTTAAAAGGTAAAATCACATGATCATCTCAAAAGAGGCAGAAGAAGCCTTTGACAAAATCCAACATGCCTTTATGTACAACTAAAGAGTTCGACTGCAGGGAACATACCTCAACATAATAAAAGGTATACATAAAAACTCACAGCCAATATCACATCCTAAATGGAGAGATGCTTGAAACAATCCCAGTGCAGTCAGGAACAAGACTGGGCTGTCCACTATCCTTACTTTTTTTCAATATCGTACTAGACATACTAGCTAGAGCAATAAGGCAGGAGGAGGAAATTAATGGGATACAAACAAGGAAAGAGGTCAACTATCCGTATTTGCAGATGACATGATTTATACATTAGAGATCCAAAAATGTCTACCAGAAAACTTTTAGAAGCATAAACAAACTCAGCAACATGGCAGGATAGAAAATCAACTCACAAAAATCAGTAGCTTTCCACTTATCAGTAACATGCACGCTGAGAAAGAGATCACGGAAACATTCTGATATATGAATATATATATGAATAAACCTAACGAAGGAGGTGAAAGACTTTCACAATTATAATTTTTACATCTCTGAAGAGATTGAGGAAGATGCTAGAAGATGAAAAGACACCCATTCTCATGGACTGGTTAGAATATTGTGAAAATGAACAGCCTACCAAAAGCCATTTACTGATTTAATGCAGCACCAATCAAAATACCAATTTGTGAGATTATTCACAGAAATAAGAAAAAAAATCCTAAAATTCATATGGAAGCACAAAAGACCCAGGATAGCCAAGGCAATCTGATTAACAAAACAAACAAACAGCAACAACAAAAACAATGCTAGACAGGTTAACATACCAATTTTCAACTATATTACAGAACTATGGTAATAAAATCAGCATGTTACTGGCACAAAAAAGCAGGCATGAAGGTGAATGGACTAAATAGGAGACTCAAACATGAGTTCATGCAATTATAGCTATCTAATATTTGACAAAGATGCCAAAAAATACACTGGAGAAAAGACAGCTGGGAAAAGTGCATGTCCACATACAGGACACCCAAATCAGGTGCTCTAGAACCACCTGTAACTCCAGCTTCACCCTCTTCTGGCCTCCAAGGGCACACACCTATAAGTATACCTGTAGAACACAGAGATAGACAATTTTTTTGAATGTTTAAAAATCTTTAGAAGAAATATAGGTAATAAACATTACCTGCAATGTCCTCCGCTATGTCCCTAAATATTTAGTTCTTTTTTATATATGTATAACTTAGTTTTCTTTGATGAGATTTTCTAGTTGTTCATTTGTTTCAACAGAATTTATAATTTACATAATAAAGTATTTTTGTAATTGCTATTTTAAAGCTCTCGCCCAATAATTCTCCCAACCAGTTCATCTTGGTTGAGTATCAGTTGATTATCTTCAGTGATTCTATTAACTTTTGAATGTTGACTTCTAGGAGGTTCTGATTCCCAGTTAAATAACCTTTAGCTTAGCAGGCAGGTACTTTGCCTAGGCTTACTGTGCAGGTCCAGGCTTGCTTTTATTGGTTGTGATTCAGTGACAATTTACTTTTTGGAGGCTTCGTCTTGCTATTTTTGGTGTGTTTGATTAATGCGCTCCTGGGGCAACTGGTCCCTGCTGGTGCTGTCTGGGGAAGCAGAGCCTTTCCAGACCTCTAAGTGTGTCTGTTGGGTGTTGTTCTGGGGAGAAAGTTCTGTAGTCCCTGGGAGCAAAGAATCTTCTTTGAGTATGCTTGTACTGGTGAGATACTCCTTGCCTATGCTGCTTACACTTCTGATATGGACGAGAGGAAGATGGGACCCTCAAGAGCATGGTGGCAAAAGGACTTCCTGGGAAAGGTTACACAGGGTGGCATTTTTTTCTTGATCATTTCCTTGTTTGTATAGTGTCTTTTGGACAGGTAGACAGAGTCTCCAATGTGATGGAGAGAGAGAGAGAGAGAGAGAGAGAGAGAGAGAGAGAGAGAGAGAGAGAGAGAGAGAGAAAGTTCTCTCGGCTGATTGGCAGTAGAGATCCCTGATAGATCCCCTTTGCTGGAGCTGTCATGCTCACCTGGTGTTGTAGCTAGGTCTTCTATCCAATCCAGAAGAAAGAATCTATCTAATCCATGTTTTGTTGCTAGGCTGGAAGCTGGAAGAAGCTGGGCTTAGGCGTCCTTCATCTTTAGGTTGGAATGATAAGGGTTCCTGCTGCAATGGGGATCATCCAATTTTGGAGATCCTAATCATTCTGCCTTTCCCTTTACAGTTTGCAAAATCCTCCTTTCATCATCTCTTGCATTACTTCCCGGATTTATACTTATACTCAGCTGGAAGGAGGAGAGGAAAATGAGTCTACACCATCTTATTTAGACTGGAGATGGAAGGCTAATTTTGTACTGGTTTCTGCTCCTGAGTCTCCAATAAATGACTCATACTTTCAAGTGTCACCATGTCTTAGGCATGAAGAAGCTCAGGACGTTTTGCTTTGGTTAATATAGCAATCTTCCAGGAGTGGGTGGGTGTACATGTGTTTCTGTGTCTATGCACTTTTGAGAAGAAATCCTAGAAGAGCTCAGCCCTGAAATAACTGTATTACAATGAGGAAAATACTGGCATGACACTGAATTAGCTGCTTATTTGTCTTGCCTGTAGGATACTTTTGTGACTATGCTCACAGAATCCTCATATTTCAAGGAGTCAGAACAACCAATTCTTGATATTTCTAGACAGCCTGGAAGGAGATAATATGATTTTAAGACATTCTCTTGTCTTTATATAAAATCTTGGAGTAACAGTACAGGGAATACTCTGTGCAGCACTGGTCTTCAGGGAAAGTGAGACATCACTAAAGAAGAATGCCTTAGTGGGCTGAACAATGGTCTCCAAATCTGGCCATGCCCAAATCCATGGGGTTATGTTGCTTCACATGAAACAGAGTTTTTGAAGGTGCCTTTAAATTAAAGAAGCCTAATCTAATTACAGATTCCTTAAAAAAGAGAGGCAGGATGGACAACATGCTATCAATGATGTGACATAGGAATCTGAGAGTCAGAAAGGGAGATGTGAAGGTTCTGTACTTCTGGCTTTGAAGCCAAAGGTGGAATCTATGAGACAAAGAATGTTCTCAGTATCTAGCAGCAAGAAAATAGCTGATTTAGGATTTCTGACCTCCAGATATCTATGAAAATATATTTGTGCTGTTTTAAGGAAATACCTTGTAGTCATTTGTTATAACAGCTATGGGAAATGAATATACTCACAGGGAGCAGGCACATGATGGGGAGTTGGAGACAAAGGGTGTTAAAGATTAGAAGGACATTCATGTGTGCTCTGCAAAGACAAAGTGAAAACCTGAGACTAATTTGGAAGCAAAGTCTAAGGGTGGGTATCTACCGGGTATGTTTAACTTGAGGCCTGTGGACTGTGTATTTCCCAGGAAAGCTACAAATGGGACACAACAGTGAAGCTTCCTCCTGGAGTAGATGGAAGCAAACACAGAGATCCACAACTACACAATGTGCAGAGAGTGAGAGACACTGGAACACTCGGTCCTAAATGGGATGTCTCCACCAAATCCCTCCTTTCAGGAAAGGAAATCTGCATAAGAGGACGTAAGAAGATTCTAAGAGTCAGTGGGCATGGGGGGCACCAAGGAAACAGGCCTTCTAAACACAACAGTGCTGATCACATATGAACTCACAGAGAGTGTGGCAGATGCACAAGGTCTGCATGGGTCTGTAACAAATTGGGGACCCAGGTCTAAAAGGGAAAGTGGACACAGTCTCACCCCTAACCCAGAAGCTATGTCCAATTAATAAGCATTCCCAAAGAAAACTTAGTTTGCTCCAGTGAAGTCTCACTGGGTATACAGACCACACTTAGGGGCAGGCCCCATGCCAAGCATCAGATGGACAACACAAAACAAACTCAATAGTATTTTTGAAGGTTATTTTTTGTTTCATAAGGCTTTGTCTGGGCTTTTTTTATATTACAAGTCTTTTGCTTATATATCATGCTTTCTGATTTTGTATTTTTATGGGATGTGTGTGTGTGTGTGTGTGTGTGTGTGTGTGTGTGTGTATGTGTTTCAGTGTCTAAACGTGTTTGTTATGCTTTTTTCCTTTGGCTCTTCTGTTTGTTTGTATTATGCTATTCTAGTTTGTTTTTATATGATCTAATTTTACTTTATCATTATTATTATTACTATTTCTTTTTAGATGCTTGTTTGTCTTCTAATGAGCGAGAGCAAGAAAAGGTGTGGATTTTGGGGGTGGATCCAGGAGCAGGTGGGGGAGCGGAAACCATAACCAGAGTATATTGTACGAAAAACAATCTATTTTCAACCAAAAATTGTAAAATTACTTAAAACATTGCGAGGTGGTTTTTTTTTTTTTGCATTTTTGTTAAAGCGATTACATGATTCTCAAGTGTAAACGTTGTAGATGATAATGCCCTGCTACAAATGTCAAAAAGTTGAACATGTCTGCTAGATCACTGCTGTCCGACAGAACTTTCTGTGGTGAGAAAGAAAATGTTCTACATATGTAGTCTCCACTGTGGGAGCCACTAGCCCCATGTGACTACTAAGCATTTGAACGTGGCTACAATAACTGAAGAAGTGAATTTTCAGATAGTTTATTCATAATTCATAGTTAAAATTTTTAATGTACATGTAGCTTCTGGTAGTTACTATATTGGATAGAACATGCCTATAATGCTAAAAAGAATATGAATAAAGTGAGCACAGATGCAGTAATTAAATTCTTCAAAACAAGAGAATTAGTTTGTTCAAAATACCCTATCTGAAACCAAGTCGGAAAAGCACCAGTGCTTACTGGAGATTATATTTCTTGGCCTCTGTTATAATATAACCACAGACCTGGGAATGAGAAAAGAAATATATGAAGCTTATAAAATTGCTGTCATAAAATCCAGAGCAATATTTCATAGGAGATGCATGGAATTTGTCCTGGCCAACTAACTGTATGCTAAAAGAACCAGGGATGCATTGATCTAGGCCTTTGACGCCACAAAGAATAAAGCTAAATATTGAAGGACTTAGCTTTTCCAGAAATCTGAGACCTGCGTAATAAATAAAGACATATTCCTATATAACTCAGTGTCAAGGGTAAAAGCAGATGATCATACTACACCCTTGAGTCACAGAACAAGATTATATAATATTATGAATCATCAGTTTATACGTAGAGCAGTGAATAATGCAATTTTCAAAAAAAAAAATCTCAAGAGAAGAAATGGGCAAATAAAATTAAAAGCTATCTTTCCAGTTCCTTGTAAAACCTCTTCTTCTAGGGCTCCACCTACCATGCTCTACCATGCACTCCAGCTCCTTGCCATCATCACCCAGTAAGAGTGACTGTCACCAGGTTGACGACTCGAGCCAAGTATTTTCTTACCATTACCAGCAAGAACCTCATTTATCCCTGTGCCATGTAACTTCTGGATCTGGAGAAATTCAAGCATCCACTACCACTGTTGAGTCTTGATGGAGGAAATAAAACTATGATAAGTAAAGGAGATCTTGAAAAGCATAGTCTGTCTAGAATACTGCACAGTAGCTAAACATGCAAGAAACCTATATGCGCACTATGAAAAAAAAATCAAGATACATTAAATTTAAAATAAAATGTGATCACATTCCCCAGGATGGCTACAGTAAACAAGTAATAGGAGATGGCTCAGCCAGTTAAGTGCTTGCCACACAAACATGAGGACCTAAATTTGAGCCTCAGCAAGGCATGGTGTCACATGCTTATAATACCAGCACTGAGGAGGCAGAGAAAGCTATATTCCTGGGAATCGCCAGTCAGCAAGTCTAGCCTGATCGGTGAGACCCAGGTCCTAGTGAGAGACCCTGTCTCAGAAAGCAGGGTCAGCAGCACCTAAGGGAAAAAACATCTACAGTGTCCTCTGGTTTTACACACACACACACACACACACACACACACACACAGAGGTATATACTCATGCATGCACTCATGCACACACATACATACATGAACACACACACACAAATGTAAACACTTTTGAATGCATAAACACACCCAAAGACAGTAACAAATGTGATGAGAATGCAAAGAAGTTAGAACTTTAATCAATTAAAATATGAAGCTTCAACTACTTTGAAAAACAGTCTATCAGTTCTTTATATTATTTAACACAGAACTACATAGCCCAACAATTCCATTGCTAAAGGAACACTGCTTTGAAAATATGGTACAAAGTGAAATAAGATAGTTGAAATAACATACTGTATCACACTATAATCCTTGAATTTAGGATATTGAGACAGGAGAATCATGAATTTGAAAACAGCCTGGGCTACATAGTGAGTTTCAGACCATCTTGGACTGCATAGTATGACCTGTGTTGTTTAAAGACCACAAAAATCCAGAATAGGAATATCAATAAAGACAGAAAGTAGATTAGTAGTTGCTTAGGGTTAGGCTGGGAAGAGATCTCTATGGGTGATAGCCAAAGAGCATAGGCTTTCTTTCTGAGCTGATGAAAATGTTCTACAAACTTACCATGGATATATTTGCACATGTTCATGAATATATTAAAACAATTTAACTATAAACTTTAAATGTGTGAATTGTACAGCATGTGAATTATACCTCAGTAAAGCTGTTTTTAAAGCAACTGATAGAATAATGCATGTACTAGACGCTCATTTATATAAAAAACACAAGTACATATGTATGTAATATAAACATTTGTCAGTGTATGCAAATATATAGAACATGATTTGGAAGGAAAGCCACCCATCTGTTAGCACTGGTTACTTTTGGAGAGGGAAGCGGGATCGCCTTCTGAAGCATCCTCCTTTCTCTTCCTCCTACTCTGGTTGTTCTCCCAAGTCTCTTTACAGGCATTCCTTCCTCCATTCACCCCTTTAGAAGCCACATTTGATTGTCCTGGCTCTCTACAAACCTCGTCTACATTCTGACCCATTCATTCAGCAAATATCCATTGAAAACCTACAAGGTACAACGCTAGATATTAGATACATAACTGGGGCAAAGCAAATAGCAACACCAGTCTCATGAAGCTTACAATCTAGTGTTGGCAAAGAGATATAATAATGCCTTGATCAATGATACATCTCATATAATATTAAATGATGGGGATAAAATAAAATGGGATGATGAGACTCTGGCCAAAATAAGATTATCCCACTGGGACTATCAGAGAAAGCCTCTCTGAGGAGCCAACGTTAAACCTGAGACATAGACAATGAGAAAGAAGGTGGAAGAAAAACATTTTAGGCAGAGTGCCAAAGACACCAGTGAAGACAAGTTATAGCTGGGAGCAAAGTGATCAAGGGACGTCATATGGGATATGATCAGGGGTTTCAGCAAAGACTGTATCTTATTAGACCCAAGTAAAGAGCTGAGGTGTCACATAGAGTGTAACTGGAAGCTCTTGGAAGCTTCTGGTGCAGGGAGAATAATATGGGCAGATTTACATATTTAAAAGTTGGCTCCGGATGTTGTGTGCAGATTGGAAGCAAAGAACCAGGGAGGAGACTCCTGTAGTGAGTAAAAGAGGTGATGGTGGTGACTAAGAGGATAGATTGGAGTAGAGAAAGATGAAATGTGCTCACTGGAGATAGGGCAGGATTTGATGGTGGATTGGACATAGAGGGTAAGGGAGAGAAAGAATCAAAGATGGCTCCCAGGACGTTGGGTGTGGCGGTGCCTGCCTACAATCTCAGTACGCAGGAGACTGAAGCAAGAGGATTGGGAGTCTGAGGCCACTTTGGGCTACATAGCGAGACTCCATCTCACTTGAAGATGACTCCAAGGTATTTGTTAATTGTATAGGTAGATGGAAGATGTCATTCTCTATGACTGGAAGTGAATGAAAAGAGCAGGTTGAAGTGCTTTCAGGAAGTAGGTTTGGGACTGAGGATACAGCTTGATACTACAGAGTCTCTCTAGCACGTGTATGAAGTTCTGGATCAAACCCTAGCAGAGAAGACAGAAGTCAAGAGAAACTGAGTTTAGGACCTATTAAGTTCAAGGTATGTGTTAGTTATCCAACTGAAGATGCTAACTAGATGGCTGACTATAGAAATCTAAACTTCAGTGGGAAGGTCGGGGATAGACATGAACGTTTAGGGACTGGAGGGCTTGAAAATCCTGCAAATGCGTGACCTAAGGTGAAAGTGGAGATTGAGAGAGAGGCCTGGCACAGAACTCAAGACTCTCCTATTTCTACAACTCTCATGAGAAACAGGATAAGAAACACATGGCAGAATGCCTAACATAGACCTGACATTACCCAAAGTGACTTTATGAACTTCTCTCCAAAACTGGTCCTTTCTCTTCATTCACCAATCAACTGAATAATAACATTTTCAGGTCTATTTTATATTGTTCCATCTCCATGAAACTTATTTTCGTTCACACCACCACCATCTCATCATTGTTTGATGGGAATAATCACTTAGCTGTTATCTACTTGTTCCTCGATTACTACGATGGCTCCCTAGCTGATGTTCCTACCCATCCTGTCTGCAGAGTGGCCCTTCTAAAATGCCTAAGTCATAGTGCTACCCTACTTAAAATCCTTCAGGCACAGTGAGTGATATTAATTAGCAATCCCAGGATTTAGGAGGTGGAGGTAGGAGGATAGACAGTTCAAAATAATCCTTAGCTACACAGCAAAGTTGAAGTCAGCCTGGTCTGCATGAGACCCTGTCCCAAAACAACAACAAATGCTTCGGTGGTTTCACAGTAGTTGGAGTAAAGCACAAAGTCTTTAACATAACTGATAAGATCTTTCAAGGACTGTTTCCTGCTGACTTCTCCAACCTCATCTTCCACCTACATCACTCCCCTTTGCACAGTAGTCAAACCAATTCATCAATGACTGTTTTAGTACTTTGGAGTCAACCCTTATTCAATCTGCAAACATTCACCTGCAGTGCAGCTCCGTCATACCTTGTTTTCCTCCAGCTCCACAGAAAATGCCCACACTGCCCTCCAACCAATGAACTTGATCTTTCCGAATGTCCCCTCAATGCTCTCACCGTACTTCCATCTTTATTGGCTGCAGCACTTCACTCTATTTTCAAGTATTAGCTTAATGGAGGCAAGTATTTATTGTTTTCTAGCACCTACTATAGTACCCAGTCTTCATATAGCCGACATTTATCAACTGCACCAGTTCCAAGTCCTTCTCTAAGTACTTTACAGGTATTTATCCACTTAATCTTTACAATAACTCTATGAAATATACATTTTTGTTATGTCCAGTTGAAAGTAAAGAAATATATACTTAGAGATATTATGCAATGTGCTTAAGGTCACACAGCTAGTAAATCAGGTTTATAAGCCCAGGTGTAACTCCAGAGTCCATCCATGTAACCATCACCAGTCTCTCAGTAAAGAGTCAATAAATGAAATGGTACAGGCCTATGATCCCAGCTCTCAGCAAGTATATGCAGGATTATCAGGAGTTCAAGGTCATCCTGGGCTATTGAATTCTTAGCCAGCTTATGATACCTGAGACCTTGTCTCAAAAAAAAAAAAGATCTGTTTAATAAATAGGAAATGGAGAAGGTGAAGCATGCAATTTTTTTCATCATAATATTCTGACTTTGAAATTTCATCTTTTCTTTAATTTAAAAATCTCATTTGTTTCAGAGTTTAGAACACAATATGATTGCAAAAGTTAAAAAAAATCCTTTGTTATGGAACTCAGTAAGAACCAATGTCACTATCCTCATAACCATGGCATCAACAAGGTGGGCTGATTTATTGATGTTCAGTGACTACAGAAGTACAGAAAATAAGATGGGATTAAAAATTCTAACATCAAAATTCGTAACAGCAACCATTTACCAAGAGCTGCACTGATGTCAGGTATTTTGTCAAGAGTGCTATGTGAATTCAATCTTTCCAACAGTCCTGTAATATATGCAATGTTATGATCTCCATTTTTTTTGCAGGAGAAAATGTTCTCAAAGATATTGGGTGCCTTGTTCAAGGGTTTAGAGTTAGCAAGAGTCAAACTAGGATTTATGCTGGGGAGTTTCCAGTTGCAGATATTTGTTCTTTGGACTACGGTGGTAGATTGTTTTTCACCAGCAGTGTCAGCTGAGAGTCTAGAACAGCAGTTCTCAATCTTTGGTTCATGACTCCTTTGGTGATTGAACAACCCTTTCACAGGGGTCACCTATGACCAACTGCATATCCGATATTTACATTACAATTTGTAGCAGTAGCAACATTACAGTTATGAAGTAGCAATGAAAATAATTTTATGGTTGGGGGTCAGCACAGCATGAGGAACTGCATTAAAGGGTCGCTGCATTAGGAAGGTTGGGAACTACTCTAGAGCTATACCACCCCAAGGACAGCTACTAGCCAAATGTGGCTAGGTAAATTTAAATAATAAAATTCAAAAATATTATTAATGCCTCAATCACACTAGCTACATGTCACGTTCTCAAAATGAATCTTTAGATACATGTGTTCCATTTGGAATACCCACAGAGGTCAGTAAATTAGTAAGGGCTTATGGGAGGCAGTTCTTTTGATAATTTTATTTTCATACACAAGACTTTCTTTATCATGTTTTCTCCTCCTACAACTCTTCCCAGATCCTCCCCACCTCCCTACCCACCCTATTTCATGTTCTTTCTCCCTTTCCTTCCCCCATCTCAAAAATAAAAACAAACAAATAACCAATAAGACAAAAGTGCCCAAACTAAAAAAGCAACAAAAAAGGCCCACAAAAAATCCCATAGAATTTATTTTGTGTTGGCCAACTACTTCCTAGCATGGGGCCTGCCCTGGAGTGTGGTCGATATACACTCTGTTGGAGAAAACTGATTTTTTTTTTCCATTCCCAGCAGGTATCAACTGCAAACAGCTTCTTGGTTAGGTGTGGAAGTTTGTGTCTACTTCCCCTTCTCAGTGCTGTGACTTTGTCTGCTTTGAACCTGTGCAGGCCTTGTGCATGCTGCCACAGTCTCTTTAAGTTCTTATGCGTGTCGTCCCTGTCATATCTGGAGAACACTGTTTCCTTGGAAAAATCTACCTCCTCTGGCTCAAAAACCTACTACTATTATACTGTTAAAGAATAGAAATTAAATGACTCCTAATGACATATGTTGCTGTACCCATAGATCAACCCTTGTCAGAGAAGCAGCTTCTTTAGGTATATGGTAATTAGCAGACAGACCCACAACTCAGCAATGTTCAGAGACTGAGAGACTTTGGAGTACTCAGTCCTACATGAGATTTCTTAATTAAACCCGGGGGAGGGCTTTAAGGGAGCTGAGACAGAATATGGTGGTATGAAAGATAAAGAGGATTTGTGAAACGGAAAGGGTTAAATGAGGCATGGTGTTTAAAATGGGAATGGTCCTAATTGGCTGATATGTTTGACAGTATAGTTCCCAGTTAGTGGAGCTGTTTGAGGAGAATTAGAAAACGTGACCATGTTGAAGGAGGTGTGTCACTGGGGGTGGGCTTTGAGCTTTCAAAAGCCCACACCAGGCTCAGCGTCTCACTCTTGGCTTGCTGTGTGGAGATCGGGATGTAAAGCTCTCAGCTACTGATCCAGCGCCGTGCCTGCCTCCTTCATGTCATGATGATCATATACTAGCCGTCTAAAACTGTAAGCAAGCTCCCAGCTGAATGATTTCTTGTATGAGTTGCCTTGGCCATGTTGTCTCTTCACAGGAATAGAACAGTGAGACAATGGAGTAAGGGATGGAAGGGTGGTAAACAAGGGAACACAACGATAGATTAGTGACACAATAAAGGCCCACTCTACAAGATGAAACCCATACCTGGCACTGTTATATCAGGACCAAGAGCCTGTGGCTAGGCAAATCAGAGTCCCTAGGAAAGAAATTACTTCTATTGCTTTGTTAAATAGGCATAGTGTTAAACTGAATCCCAATGAGTTGTTATAACCATAGATTAGCAAATCCCTCAACCATCATCAAAGAGATTTCTTTTTGCAGTAGATTATGATTAACACAGAGATCCACAAATGATCAAAGTGCAGAGAATGAGGAACTACAGAACACACAGCCCCAAATCAGAAATCTAAATCACAAGACTCAGGGATCATTTTTGAAGAAGGGGCAGTTGTGACAGCATGCACAAGACCTGCACAAGCTCAAGCCAGACAAAATCCCAGTATAGAAAGGAGAGTTGAGCATAAAGTCCCACCCCTAAGCTATGGAACTATTGGCAATTGATAGTTACTGGATGAGGACAAGTCAGTCTTCTTAAAGATATGATCCCTGATAGGTCATCCGTGTAGACCAGTAGAAGACCTCACATCCAAGAGTACATAGGTAGTATAAACCATAGTTGACAGTTGTGTTTTAAAGAGGACACAGAGTTGAGTGGGTAGGGAACGGGGTGGATCTGAGAGGAGTTGGGGGAGGGTGAATATGATCAAAATACACTGTGCAAAATTCTGAAAGAACTAATTAAAAATGAGAGGGGGAAACAACAGGTACTGGTGACTACCACACTCTAAAGTACAGACAGAGAATATTTACATCTTTATCAGATGGCTTATAGGACAATTGGCACTAAAGTGTGCACTCTAAGACAGGGTAGATTGTTAGCTTCCTTGAGGTCCTAAAGCCCCTTTTTGCCTCTGCTAGTCTGCCTCTTCTCACTTCAGAGTGTCAGGAAAATTTTGAGGTTGTCATAAATATAAGAAATTTAATCTTTGTTCGTTTACCAGTTCCTCAACAATAACACCTTTTCTTTCACCATTCTGCTCCCTCACCTTCAGCTACAATCCATCTAAGGTGCACCCTCTCATCTCCGGTAGTACGACTTCAGAGATAGGAATGCCACTCTTTTGCATGTTTCTGCCAACCTGGAACCCTTTACAGCCTCGAGTACAAAAGGTCCACTTAGAATTGGAGGTCCCTGACTGTTGTCTGCTGCCACACCCTGTTTTACCACCTACTACTTGCTTAGCTCTCCAAAGGGCACATCCACCCTTCCCCTGGACCACCTGGCTGAGAACAAAAAGCTGATGAAATGCAGCAGCTTGTGGAAACTCCAACTCCAAGGGGATTTCAGAGCTAGGGAAAAAAAATGACATGGAAGGTTTTCTACATCCCATATTAGCATCTCCAATGTTGATGAAATTGGATAGGACACTAGCAGGTGACACATAATTTTCTCTCCACACAGGGACAAGTAGGACAGAAAGGACACAAGGCACCCAAAAGCTGGAGATATGCACATTTATTCCCAGTCATGAAGACATACAGAAGCTCATTAAACCACTAGATAACCCAAAAGGCACTCCAGAACATAAGGCCCTCACCTAAGAGTTTAACTGCCTAAAAGTCTTCTTGGAGGCACATCAGAGGAGCATATGATGTAAACTCAAGAGTTTCAAGCTCACCGTCTCAGTCCCTAATGCTGTCAACCATATGGTATCGTGTGGCCCAGATCAGAGATACTGTGTAGATTCCCCAAACAGGCTCCCGCAGGAGCAAGTTCAGTGCACTGTGCCACTTTGCAGCGAGATACAAGCAGGAAAAGGAAAGCTGAATAGGGCCCCGCCCCATTTCCGTGATATGTGTGCCATGTTAGCTCCCAAAACACGGCTGTGCGATGAGGCAGTAAACAACAGCATTCTGGCTTGGGCATGCTTGAGGGGGTTTCTAGCAGTTTGAGAACCGAGTAAGGAAGAACTAAAGAGCCAAAAGATAGGAGACAGTGTTGTAAATGGAGTAGTACTTGGGCGCTGGGAAGATGGATCGGTGGGTAAGTGTGCTTACTGTGAAGGCAATCGGACCTGAGTTTAAATTTCCAGTGTCTGCATAGAAGCTGGGCATGACTGCCCATGGTTACAACCTCAACACTGGAGAACTGCAGAGAGTCAGATCCCAGAAGCTTGCTGATCAGCCAGCCCTCCTAGCTGAAATGTCAAGCTTCGGGTTCAGGGAAAGATCCTGTCGTGCACATACACACACACCTGCATATGCACCCCATCATACCTCTACACATGCACACACGCGCACACACACACACACACACACACACACACACATTAATAGTGTTTGCTGGAGACATTATTGGTTTCTGTTTTTAGCTCAACATGCTCAAAGAACTGTACCCAGGAACTTTGATTCTGAGGAGTCTTTCGCTGAGCCCTGCCAGAATGAAGGAGTAAGAGATATGCCTCTCATTTCAGGGCCTTTGACTGAGGTCACACAGCCTTGGGAAAATGTAGGCTGCTGATTCCTAGCGTATATCTCCTGCAGGATCTGGGACGCGGGTACAAGGGGAGGCTCAATGTTACAAAATCAGTATCTGAGCGGTTGACGGGTATGAGCCAGCAAGAACAGGACAGATTCTGAGGGAAAACTGCCTAATTTGGCTGTCAGATGAAGTGTACAAGGCTCGGGGCAGCTTGGCTGAACATAGACAGCATGGGGGTGTGTTCAAAAAAAAAAAAAGCAGGAGAGCTAGGCTGCTTTCTGGAGTCTCTGAGATTACCTTCTAGCAAACTCCCTATGTGTTTTTACTGCATATACTAATTTACTCTTAGAAAGGCGAGAATACTGAGTAAGTTTTTCCAAGCCTACAGACTCTGGCACAAACTCTGCTCCATTTCCTTGTCTCATCTTTCTTCAAAAAGTCCAACTTTGGGAAGAGATTGACTGTAACTTGGTAGAGGTTGGAGTAGCTAACACTCACAGAACAGTACAAAACTGTGAAGATCCACTAGGGGCCAGGAGCCCCCTGGGTTACTCACGTTAGCTGCCCAGGGAAAGCAAAAGGAGGTCGCCTGACCCCTAGTGTGCAGGCAGAGGTAGCATAGAGGTCATGAACAGGTCTTAAATCAGAACTCCTGATTCATCAGAACACAACACATAGCTATGTGCCAGGCAGTGTGGGATATAGATACGGAAGCAGGCGATTTTAGTAGGAAATTCAAAGCATCGCTGGCTCTTACCCTTTGTCACTAATCCATGTGCCATTCACTGCCTCTGAGAGCTTTTATTTTCTCAGAGGTGAAGCTAGAGAACAAGGCAACCACCTTTCAAGGCTGCAGTTAAGAGCCAGAGCTCTTAGGATAAAAATGAACTACTCTCTGTGTAGCTCAAGGAAACTATTTCATTTTTTCTTGCTTCAAGACCTTTGACTCTGTTCTCATCCCTGAACAGTTCTCCCACAAGTCACCATACCTTGCTGTGGCAGAAATAGATGAGGGGAGCTACTGGTCTTATTTTCTGATTATAAATTAAGTGGTTATTGTATAAAATCAAGAGCGTAAAATTATGGATTAGACAATAAAAGTTGCCATAATCCCATCACCAGAAATCACTGTAATTGACAGCATTTTATGAATTCCTTGCTCAGGCCTGGTACTATGGCTTATTCAGTGTGACCTTGGTCAAGTGAGCCTTTCTGAGCTTTGGTTTCTTACCTGAAAACTTAAAACAACTGAGATCCACAACTGGCCAAGGTACAGAGAATAAGAGACTGCAGAAGGCCCAGCTCTAAATGCAACAAAGTGCACCCCCTCTTCCAAAGGCTCAGGGATCATTGGGGAAAAGAGCACATTAGAATTTGGTCTGGAGGGCTGCACAGAGGGAACAGCATTTTCAGGGTGCAGCAGGGAAGCTGCACATACGAAGTCACGGCAGTATGACAGTGTGTGCCCAAGACCTATGTAAGTGCAAGCCAGATCAAATCCTAACGTGGAGATGGTAGGTGGGCACCAAGTTCCACCCCTAACTGAGGAGCTATAGGTAATTCTTAGCTGTTGGGAAATGAAAGGTCACTTTTCCCTAAGAAATAGCCACACAGTAGAACGCCACACATCCAAGAATATTTGGGCAGAACAAATCGGCCTTTTAGGGAAAAAAGATACAGAGTTCAATGGGATGGGAAGGGAAGGAGGTGGATTTTGGAATAGTTGGAGGAGGGCAAGTGAATATGACCAAATCACAATGTACAAGACTCTACGTGAACAATAATATATTTTAAAAACTTACAACAATAAAAGTACCCATAGTATTGACCTTAAGGTATTATTCAAGCATGAGGGCTGGGGAGAGGGCTCAGTGGGTAAGAGCACTTGCTCCTTGAGCAATAGGGCTTGAATTCACACACACGGTGGGGGAGGGGGGTTGTTGAAAGGGGTTTAAGAGTCACAGGAAGATAGTAACAAAAGCATTTGGCCCAGAGTTAAAACCTCAGTACTGTTAATTATATACCAAAATGACTTTCTAAAAAGCTTGTACTTAGAGCTACAGAGATATCTTAGTTGAGAGCTTACTGTGCAAATACCCGAATTAAATCTCCAAAATACACACACACACACACACACACACACACACACACACACACACACACGCCAAATGTGGTGGAATAACTGGCCTAATCAGCAAGCCCTAGGTCTCAGCGAGAGACCCTGTAATAAAACAAACATCAGGAACAGAAACACACACACACACACACACACACACACACGAAATGGATGGCGCCTGAGAAAAGACATCTGAGGTTGATCTCCGGCCTCCATATGCATATGCATACATGTGCACCTGTACACATATGAGCACCCACATACATACAAATACATATACACACATACAAAAAGCTTGTACTCTGTTAAATTTCTGCTTGTATGGCATTAAGTACCAATACCTCCAGACTTTCATTAAAAGTGAACAATGATACTATTTTTTAAAGTTTTGTCAAGAGTCTGGTGACAATGCTCGAACGGTAAATGTCGCTTCTGCAATCCTGATGACCTGAGTTTCATCCCCAGGACTCATATGGTAGAAATACTTTGACTCCCATAAGTTGTCCTCTGACCTTCACCTGCCCACTGTCGCATGGACACATGCACACACACACCCCTATGCACATAAATAAAAAGGGAATAAAATCATAGTAGAATTTTAAAAATGTCTGCCAAGGTGAAAAGAAAAAAAAACAGTGTCTTGATCTCCTTTGTATGACCCTGTTTTGGGGGGATGCTAAACACTTAGAGCTAGCACTCTGCTGAGCTTATCAGGAAGTCCATGTTCCCACAGATCCATAGTGACACCTTGAAGGATTCCGAAGTAAAAACAGACCGGAGACATTTCCATTAAAATAATTCCTATCTGAGTAGCTAATATAGTTAGTTATTTTGTCAATTTTGACTATAAAGCATAGCCTATAGAAAATCTATGTAGCTAAAGTGGGCGGCTCATTGCCGCATTAATCGCTAATTAAGAAAATGCTCCCACAGACTTGCCCATAGGTAAATCTGATAGGAACAATTTCTCAACTGAGGGTCCCTCTTCTCAGATAACTCTAACTTGTGTCAACTTGACCCAAAAAAAAGAAAAACAGCAAACCTTCTTAAGCTTGCAAGCTCCAAAGAGGCCAGAAAAGGCACATTTCTGTGGGTAATGCTTGGGGTTCTGCCCTCCCTCTGGAGACGACATCAGCTCTCCATAATTCTTGCCTTCCAACTGGAATCTCCAAGTTGCTAAGATCTGCCTTCTAACAGCCTCTCTCACATCACCCCTGGCAACCACTGCCAGAGGGAACAGTCAGCTATCTAAATTCTTCCTGCTCTAGGTGGCCCTTCTGTTTCCTGGTGGCTGCTGCTGTCTAGCATGTTGACATGCCCTGTGCTGGATGCTGGAAAGCCAAAAAATGTTCTGGTCTGTATGTGTGTGTGTGTGTTTCTCAACTTCTTCAGTAGAGAATGTAAATAAAGCAGCCCCTTACTTTTAAGTAATCAGATGAATTATTAATTATCTGTTGGAGTTCCTTAGCAAATATTTGTTGAATGGCTACTCTAAACATGGCATAGTGTAGGAATTGAGGATATCACTATGAACGAGACAGACTGTGGTCTCTTCTGAGCTTATAGTCTACTCAGTGCAGTGACAACAAATGTGTAAGTAAATAATCATGGCTTCAGGTGAAGGCAAGGGCAGGGATATGCTTCAATATGGTGGTCAGAAAGGTCTCTGCGAGGAGTCAACAGGGGAAATTAAACATAACTGGGGGGAAAGAATTGTCACTTTAAGAGTTACTGGAATAACATCCCTGGAAGGAAAAAAAAATACCATACAAGGAGGAAAGGAACCTATTCACTTGGTCTGGAGGCACAGCATAAGTAAACATTGGAGTAAAATGTTTCCATTTTATTCCAAACATGCCATTATAGGTGAGGACCATCCAGGAGTGGCATAAGCTTATACACATTGTGAAGGGTCGTTCCAGGTGAGGAAAGGAGAAGACAAACAGAACACTTAGGAGGCAAGCAGAGCAGATGAGAGAGGGTGGAGGTAGGGGAGTGTGAGATGCTCACATGTGATACATGCCTCTGGATCAGAATCAGCAGGCATTCCTGTTGACTGTAAGAGGTAAGGAGACGAGAAAGATGAGCGGCGAATGCCAGATCTCAGCTTGAGCAACAGAATGAATGCAGCTGACCATGATTAAGACAGAGAAGAGCAAGGTAAGGGTGGAGGACGATGATACAAGTTTAGGGTGGGCCATGCCAAGGTGTCAAATTGTTTATAAAGACTGGAATCAGGAAGCAAACTGTAAGATAAATGAGTTTTGAGCATTGGAGCACAGGCCAGGCCTTGTGTTATTCCATGCTAAGAACTCTGAGAAGGGGGGAATGTTTTGAGACTTTTGTTGAGAGTTAATAAACAAAGCCTAGTTGACCAGTCCTTCATGAACTAGAGCTACAGAATTAAGAGTGCTCCAGGCTCTAACCCTTGGGAATCCAGCCCACTGAATAACCTTCATGCCATTAATTGGTGCTGTCTTGATGTTTGGTATAGGGCAACAAAGGATGGTATAGTTTACTAGTTTATCAGTACTTCCTGGAGTTGTTTAGCAAGATTTGTAAGTACTCAACTTCTAGGTTGGGGTCCTGAGGTTCATTCTGTAAAGGGCTCAGAAACCTGACACATGGGCAGACTTTTCTGAGAAAATGTCCTAGTAACTCAGTTGCTCTTTTGTGGCCCTTGATAATACTCAGAATTTGGTCCTTATCCAGCGCAGATATTTTCCTATTGCCTTTGTTCAGAATCCTGTGCTATAAGGTTATAGACCTTAGTGTGAGCAAAGTCTGTTCCCAAGTATTGTGAGTCTCAGTGAATCACTCAACTTGTGGTGATCAGAGGGTCCAGAGAAAACAGTTTCCCTTCCAAGAACTTTACTTGTAGCGGAAGCAAAGAAAGGAGCATAACAGAGTAGCAAACACGGTACAGTATAGCCAGCCAGAGGACAGATGCTGAATAAGTATTCCTTTTTGTATACCTAAAAGAGTGCTGGGTAACTGAGTGGTCTTCCGAAAGAAAAAGAGGAGGAGGAGGAGGAGGAGGAGGAGGAGGAGGAGGAGGAGGAGGAGGAGGAGGTGGAGGAGGAGGAGGACTTTTGCTGGCTTGTTGAACTTAGCAGAAGAGATAGAGCTAGCAAGAGTGGGAGGATTCTGAATCAGAAGAGAAAGAAGGCTTGCCAGCTAGAGCAAATAAATTACTATAGGCTGAAATGCAAGAACAGGCAGCATTTGTTTGTAGAACACTGTCCACTGAGTCTCCCTGCTCCACAATGACTGACTCCCTTTGCCAAATGGTGGACATATACTGAAGTGTACACCTACCTGGTTAGGTTTGTCCAAATTCACTGCCACATCCTTTTTGATCTCTCCCCTGCTTTTCCTGGACAGTGCTAATGGGGGATAGCATATTCCTTGTTCCTATCCAGGACACTTGGAAGAGAGTAAATGGAAATGTCTGGTCACCATTCTCACTGCACTGTTAACTTGGATGTTCTCCAAGTTAAAATTCCAGATGGGACTACACTAACTTTACTAAGCCCGAATTCCATATATCAAATCTAAAATAAAAACTCACACATCTCTCTTATGATTCTAAATCTTGCCACATTCCCAGAGCAGCTTACAAACAAAATAGTTAAGTAACTATTTCTGGAAGAGAGAGGTTCAGGTGAAAAGAGACACAAGACAGAGGGGAAAAAAGAGAAAGTGCATTCTAGAAAACAGATGAGCATGAACAGAAGGTTTAATGCTTAGACCTCAAAATACAATCATCACCTCACTGGCAGATGAATAAGAGATTTGTCCAAGATCACACAGCACTGCTCAGCTGATCCAGGGTGGAACCCAGGTTTTTGATTTCCAGTCTAGCTCTCTACAGTATTTTAGTATTGCACATAGTAGTTTTACATCTTTAAGAATCATCCCTAAACAATGTTGGATACAGTGAATTTCTTAATCAGAAACCATCTCTCTGTGGTGAACGATCAGAACTAGGAAAGAGAACATAGCAGAAGGCTGAGCAAAGGAAGTGTAATGGCATGGACCAAATGAGACATGTTTCTTTATGGGCTCTGCAGCTTCAACGCTTCTTTGCTTTGAGCCAAGTCAGTCCTACTCTTTGTCACGCGGTAGAGGTAGGAGGCCAGTGAGCACAGTGAAGAAAGCAGACCCTGCTGGCAGTGCTATCGTGGCCAGACTGTTAATCGGCAAGCACGTGGAATAAGGTAATTGCAAATGCATGTGACAACAGCAGAAAATTCTGGCCTAAGCAGCATTTGTCTCGCACCCAGGGCCAGCCAGTTCACAGAAGCTGGCAACAAAGCTCGTGGCCATGTGACTAGAACAGGATACAAGAGTTGAATCTGAGCAGCAGTCTTTATGCCTAGGCCTCTGACTAAGGAGCGCTGACTAGTTCTTCAGCACAGTAAACACTTTAACAACCTGGCAGGGACCTGCATGTGGATTGAAGTCACTTCTAGTTAGGGGCTTGCAAGCCTGAACTGCCCCAGTCCCACAGCTCAGACTTCCATAGAGATAGCTCCTGGGGCAAAGGGGAAAAAACAAGGAAAAGCCTACAGGTGGCTGATGGGGTCCATGACAAAATCCAAAATGTGGCCCTTCTATGGGTGTCAAATCAGGGAGTGACTGAATCTTGCATGCAGATCATATCTAATGAATACAGGAATTACCCTCACCAACCCTAGGCTTCACGTTCTTACAATCAAAAGCACCATATTCTCTTTACAGGGAACACTAACAGTTCTAGTTTAGAGGAGCTATGGCAGACTTAGAAACGCTTGGGTTTGGGCTGAGAACTTTTTGAATGCTATTGCTTTGGGCATGTGGTAGTCAAACCTAAGTCTCCATGAATTATAGGTGAGCACTCTACTACTGATACACAATCCCAGCCAAACACTAAAAATATAAAATTTTAGCAATATTTTGTTAATATACAAAATATGTGTTGTTTATATTGCTTGCCTCCCATGTTTCTTTTCTTTCTAACCTTTTGTACATTTGTTTTAATTTTTTGAATCAAGGTCTTACATTTGTTTTAATTTTTTGAATCAGGGTCTTGCAGTATACCCAGGCTGTCTTTAAACTCACTACTCCCTTACATCTATCTCTCAAGTGCTAAGATAACAAAAGAGGGACTTCCATGTCTGTTGGATCCCACATTTTTCCCCTTTTGAACTCTGGGGAACCACAACCACATCCTCTTTTATGGTATAGTATGCTATTTTTCTATCTCTTCTCACGTTATCAGGCTTTCAATGGAAACATCCCCTGTTTGTTGGTCTGCGTTTCTTCCCTCCTTCCCCATCTGTGGTATCTCTTCCTGTTGCTTCTAATCTGTATTGCTACAAAACTACATTGCAGACTTCTATAGAGCTGTTATAAATAAGTCATTAGAAAAGTTCTGGAGAGGAAAATTTGCAGCTTTGGTGATATTTGTGTGTGTCTGGGGGAAGTTTGCAAGCCTTTTTTCTTTCCAAGTTGGGATCAAATTTTCAGAGCAAGAGCAAGAGTGTGCCAGAAGCCTGGCCTAAGGCTAAGTGCTTTCTTTGCTACTGAATATCTTGTGTGACATCAGGCTGAGTCTTCAGCCCCTTTCCCATCCAACTCCTTGGCTCAGACCTTTGAGTGACAGAAAGCTGGAAAGAACAATTAAGAATAAACCTGAGGCCAAGCCAGAATCTTCTCTGAGAAAATGCTTAAGTTCTGACAAAGCCAGGGCAATCTCCCACAGAGGAACTTCTCTAGGTTGCTCACAGGGGAACTATACATACTGAAGGTATTAGAAAGGCAGCTTCAGTTTAGACAGACCCTGAGAGAAACCCAGTGACATTTTTTAAAAGTCCACAGATCAGAAGTACATTAAATTAGGTGAATTTTCAATAACTGTATTTCAGCTTTTAAGAGGTCATTTTTCAAATCCTCAGGGATAAAGCAACATAGGTAATTTGCTGTATCAATGCATTGTCCACCATATGCTCCGTACTTTTCCAAGTTAAAACTATTTTCCTAGCTACTGAGTAGTCTGACAATCTATACAGAAAACCGTCCTTCCTCCTATTCCCAGGCATCAATCTCTACATTAAGAAGCAGCATTTGAAAGTTTCTGTATCTCTGTTGTCGGTAACAGCTCATCAACTAAATAGCCACTGTGTCCACACCCTCAGCAGGATTCCACTGGGAGAGCTGTACCAGACCTCAAATGTCGAACTATCTCAGGATATAAAAGGAAGTTGCTAGATAGTAGTCTCCCTACCCTTGAGAAACCTCTAAGTGAGTTCTATAACTGTGAGATCATTCACCTACACACAATGCGGAGCGGCTGCCGTCGGTCTGGTTCACATCATTTTTATTCAGGAAGGAAGGAGGTCCTAATGCAGAATTCGCAAGTCACCATTTCATAGTTTTGACGGGATATCAAGGGATGGTGACAGAAATTTCTGAACCTTGACTTGTCCACTTGTTTTAAATCTTATTCTTTTTCTTTTTAAAAAAGGATTTGTTTTTATTTATTTATGTATATGCATGAGTATCTGCGTGGGGGCATGTGCACATGAGTACAGTTCCTGCAAAGGCCAGAGGAGGCTATCAGAGTCACCAGAGCTGTAGTTCCAGGACGTTGTGAGCAGCTTGTTGTGGGCGCTGGAACCTGAACTCAGGTCCTATAGAAGACCAGTGCACACTCTGAAGCACTGAGTCAGCTCTCCAGGCCCCAGTTTCATTTTTTGATAGAAAAAAAAATATATGTACAAATGATGTTTAACTTTCTGTTTTAAAGTATTATATACACCATGTTTCTTAAATTAGGCACGGTGGTGCATGCTAGAAGTTGTAGCATTGTACAGACTGAGGAAGAAGTTCACAAATTTGAGGCCAGCCGGGATTGCATAAGGATTTCTTGTCATTCATAACTGTCGGTCATAAATGTCATTTAGTCGCAAAGGATAAAACTGCCCTCTAGTTTGCTCTTGTTTCCATATATTTGGAGAGAATGAGTGAAGTACAATTCTCATGTTCAAAGTGAATTATACTTTTAATTCCATGGAAATATCACATAAATCTGAAAAAAATCCCAAATGGCTCAAGGGAAAATATCTTCACAGATTTAAAAATTTACTAAAAAAATTAAAGATACAAAAAAGATGGAAAAGGTTAAGATTTTTGGTGATGAAGAAGGGAAGAACATTTAGCAAGGTAAGTGACAATCCCAAGCAGGGTTATGAAATAGGACAAGGCATATATGAACACGGGAAACTGAAGAATTGAAATCTGACTACTGGGAAAGAAGGGGGAACAGTTAAACCACAACTGTCAAGTGGTATTTTCCCAACTAGATAAAGAAATCTTAAAAAATGAGTCAGTCTGGAAAAACTGAGAAACAATTAGAAGCACATTAGATATGACATGATACAAGCCTGAAAGAAATTTACATTGTAAAGTACAGCCAAAGCAAATAAAGCTTCTGATCATAAAACTTCTTTTAAGCAGGGGTAGGGGAGATAGCTCAGTCAGTAAATGGCTTTCCAGACAAGATGAGCACCCAAGTTCAAATCCCAGAAAAAGCTAGACGTGGTGGTGTGCATTTATAACCCCAGCATTGGGGAGGTGGATCCCTGGAGCTTGTATTTAACAATAATAAGACTGCCATAGATTCTCTAAGAGGATACAATCTATATTCAAGAACTGACTAATTGAATTTGTCTCCTGTAGACTTACAGTCATAAGTACCACATAGAACATAGTGTGGTGGCTCAAAAAAGGGAACTGTAAACTAATCAGTGGAGCCCTATTTCAGACACAGCACTAATCTCCACCTCCCTACAATTCTGTCCTCCACACCTAAGCCACCCAGCTAATCAGCCAACCTATTATCCACAGAGCGAATAACTTACCTGCATCTGGTTTAAGAGACTGTCCTTGAGAAAAGTATATACGCCAGAAGCACGAGAAGCTGAGCTGCAATTCTAGAAGATTGGTTCTTTGAGGCTTGAGCAATGCCAGCACCAGTCATCCTGCTTCTAATGGAAGACACTAATGTCATCAGGAAAAACATTTAGTTTGTTCATCTCTGAACAAACTAAACAAAAAGAATGAAAAATTGTTGCAAGTGTAGGCAGCCAAAGTCAACAAGTACCCCAGTATTGTCTCTGTGTGCACATGTGTGTGTACATATGTACATACGTGTGTGTGTGTGTGTGTGTGTGTGTGTGTGTGTGTGTGTGGACATACTACTAATGTGCCTTGCTGGTTAAGGTTCAGTTAAACACTATGGTCAGATGAAGAACAGCCAGCCATTTTTTGTCTCTTACAATCCTTCTAGGAAGTGGTTTTTTACTTTTAGTGAAAAATGTAGAAAACACTCCCCTAAATATTCTTCTCCTGGGAGAACTGATTAACTCCCCTTCTCTCTGTGATACTTAAGGGCAATGAGGAATTTTGCTCACCTTACATGTCCAAGGGACAAACTAATTTGTGGTGTGACAAGCCTGAGGTATTGGGGCCCCTAGAGATAAAGGGTGTGGCCTATGTCAACCTTGTGATAGTGACTCATAAAGAACCATCTTCATATCAAAGGCTCCCATTGCCCTAGTCAGACCTGGGACTTGGCACTAGAATGACCAAAGTGTTTCACCTGGGACAATCCTTATGTCATCAGTGTGATTCTTAGGAGAGAAGCAGCAGGGGAAAGGTGTGTGTGTGATGGGGAGTAATGAAGGTGGGGAGGAAATGGACTATGACAAATAGGTGGGTAATGCCTCTGCTCTCCCCCCTCCTTAAGTGAAGTAAGCACTGTCTGTGGGACTGAAGAGATGGCTAGGTGTTCACAGTGCAGTCTCTTTCTAGACTAGAAAGTCAGCATCACCCATTCACTCCCAGTAAGTGGGGTGTGAAATCAGTGCTGAGTCAGTACCCAGGGAACGCAGCAAACTATCAATAGACAGCAAATCCCAACAGGTATACCTCTTCAGAGCTCAGCATCTCTTGCAGTTAAGATGCAAAAAAGGAAGTAGTTCCTGTCATTGAAATGTGTGCAGAAGTCTTATGTGTCACCTGTAGGCAATTAAAGCAGGCACACTTTCAGATGTCTTTTTCTTTGCAATGGTTTTCTTGGAGGTCACATGTTCCAGATGGATTGATATGTGACAGAAGAGGGCCAACTGGTTTGCATCAAAATTTATGTATAGAACATATAAACCTGTGTTGTTCATTTCTATATCTGAGTTGAGCCTCTCTTGGCTAATATAGGAGCCAACAGTCATAAATCTAGAATACGGGAGACTTCAGTGTAAGAAATGAAGCTAGTCATATGCTCAAGGTACAGCTTCTTTTAGCGAAGGAGATTCTATCTGGATGATTGACTTGGACATCCCTAAGACTGTCTTCAATAAAGCACTGTCTGAGGGAGAGTGGTTCTTCTTGAAATAGTAACCCCAAGGGGAAGACCACCTCTCTCAAAGATACGCACCTTCCAAATATCAGACAGCATCCAACATTCATTGAATAGCTCACAAGATCTCCTCCTGGGCCCTGTTGCCTCCTACTGCTCTTTCCCATGTCACTGACAGCCCTGAGACAGTGATGACTTTCAGCCTCTATACAGAATACTGCCTTCAAAATTCAGGTTCCTGTAAAACAAACAGACAAAAGAAAAAAGGGGGGGGGAAAAGAGAGACTCAACTAAGTTTCCCACTATTGAAACCATTTCAATTGCTTGTGGGCGCAGGCCCAATCCATCTTTTAAAGTTTAGCATAGAGGGGGAAAAGAACTTCCTTTCACTAAAATGTCTAAAGTTAGCTCTGGGTCTTTCAGTAAGTTGGGGGATCCAGCCTCAGAAAGGAGGCACAATGCTTTACTGCTCCAAAACAAAACAGCCAGTGACAACTTTGGCTCTGCACCCTCCTCAGACAGAAGACATCTTCCCTATTTTTCACACTACCCAGTTTGAAAGCTTCTACTCACTGGGTTGCAGACGCCCTGTAATGGCTGCTTATTGCAAATGACAAAGCTCTGTATTTAAAAAGAAAAAAAAAATCTTTCCAAAGCAGGTCAGGCTACCAGTGAAGTTCTGAGAACTTATGTACACAGAGAAATGTTTTTCTTGGGATAGGGACTAGAGGAAGATGTTGATGTTTTTAACATCTGAGGACACCAGTGAGAAAGCCTGTCTGGTGAACAGAGTCTAGACAAGAGACACAGCCTGGTTCCCTTACTCCGTGGCTGGAATCCGGTTCTGCTGGGAGGAGACAGGCAGAAGCCCTTCCATCGCTGACCCAGAAGGCCTCTTCTGAGCATGGCCCAATGCTCCTGTTATACAACATGAAAAATAAATAATCAGCCTTCAAAGTCAGGCAGCCAAAGCTCCACTCAAATAATAAACCCTTTTACAAGCTGCTTATCATTTGCCAAAATCAGCTCCGAGGAACACCAGGAACTCTTGATTCTATTGTTCTTTTTAACTACTTAGAGGAACCAGACAAACTTCAATGGGTTCATTGGTTTTCTGAGAGACAGAAGAATAAGTTTCCCTTTACCAACACCCTATCCTTGATCTCAACAATTTAGATACAGAGTGAGTCTGCTGGTCTCTGGGAAACCCTACTTAAAAGTATGAGCTAGGAAAAACAGGCTCAGTCTCCTTTGTTGTTATTGTTGTTGTTGGGGTGGTGGTGGTGGTGGTGGTGGTGGTGGTGGTGGTGGAGGAGGAGGAGGAGGAGGAGGAAAAGGAGGAGGAGGAGGAAGAAGAGGAGGAGGAGGAGGAGGAAGAAGAAGAGGAGGAGGATCGAACTAGAGTTTGAATCCAGGACTTTGTACATGCTAGGGGGAGCATCCTATCACTGAACTAAATTCCCAGTCCTGAATGTTTCTGAAAACCAAGTCACTCTCTACTTCTCAGCTGCTGAACAGGAAGAAGGTACATGCTGGGCTTTCCAAAAAATATATTTATAGGGAGAGGAAGGACAGGGCAAAGATGTGTGAAGTATAGTCCCTGCCTTTTGGAGCTCTCTGACTTAACCACAAAGGGAAGGTGAAATTTCCTAAGGAAAAAAGTATTCAAAACCACGTTTACTACACTTGTGAGGGTTTGGCTGTGCAACATTAGCCTGCAAATTCTCTGGTTTTCAAAATACAGAATGGGAGCTCTAGTTAATGGGTCTTGTTAAAGAAATCTGATGGGAGAAGTTTGGTATGAAACTCAATTCTGATGAACCACTAGGGGAATTTTGATATTTACTGCATGTCAGTATCCTAGGACTGTCAATGCGCAAATGCCCTGACCGAGCTCTGCACTTCCTGGAAAACTGAACTTCCCTGCCCCTTCCTCTCGCTGACCCCTCCCACAGATGCAGTCCTTTCCTCTGCCAGGCTCTGTCTATACATATTCACCCTTGTCTTTGTTACTGGTTTATGAGTTTTCTGAGAGCAGAGACCAGGCTTCATTCTGCCTCACATGTCCACTGTCTTGAATAGTCCCTAGAATACCAAAGGCGCTCACTGAACCACTTAACTGGAGACAAGATTAGTGTTTGCAGTTAACACTTGAGTACTCAGTGATTCTATGTTTGACTTCTTACATCTTTTCTCATTTTCCAAGTGGCAAGGTTAAGGCACGGAGAGATTAGAAAGCATCACCAATCTCGTCCTAGTAAGAGGCATGACAGCTGTACAAATTAGGCTATCAGGCTCACTTAGAACAGCACTGGGTCATGGATTGTGACCCCTTTGGGGTTCTAATGACCCTTTCACAGGGGTTGCCTAAGACCATCTGCATATCATATTTTTACATTACAATTCATAACAGTAGCAAAATCACATTTATGAAGTAGCCACAAAAATAAATTTATAGTTGGGAGGGGGTGGCACCAGAACATAAGGAACTGTATTAAAGGATTGCAGCACGAAGAAGTTTGAGAATCACTGCTCTAGAACCTCTGTTCCTATGTGTGTGGTAAGGATACGTGTACATGGGAGGTAGGTAGTGCACATGCCCATGAATGGGCATGCAGGGGCCAGAGGAGGACATCAGATAGTCTTCTACTATGGCTCCCTACATTTTTTTTTGAGATAGGGTCTCTCACTGAACCTGAAGCTTGCCATTTCAGTTTGGCTGGCTGGCCAACAAGCTCCTAGGGATCTGTCAGTCTCTACCCTCGACACTGGAGATACAGGCATGGGTAGTTATGCACAGCTTCTACATGACACTGGGGATTGGAACCCAGGTCTCCATGCTTACACACTGAGCTATTTACCACTCTACATACAACCTTCATTCCTAACTGCCACACCAAGTGGTAACATAGGAATGAACAAACAACCTCAGGGAAAGATTATATATATATATATATATATATATACAGACTGTATATATATATATATATATATATACAGACTTAAACTGATTTGGTTGAGAAGCCTGGTTTAATCCCTATATGTGATTGACTGAGCATCTAGTAAGTACTCTGCAGCAAGCCTTTAAGTGCTAATGATAAAAAAAATTAAAATATGATTTCATTCCTGAGAGAGAAGAGAGACACATAACAAAAGTTTGTTTACTGTATGAACATGCAAGGCATGGTTCTAAATGTTTCACATGTATTAATTATTACAAAACCCCAGCAAGTGTTTTGTTACTAAACTGGAGAGGAGACAGGTGGGAAATCAAGGCATGGAGAGGTGAAGGAACTTGCACTAGATAGCATTCAAATGCAGCACCTGTGTTAACCCATTTTCACAGTGATAAAATACTTGAGACAATCTATTTCAAGAAAGAAAAGACCCAGGTTCCAGTCCTAGTACCTACTGGACAGTTCACAAAGGTCTGTAACTCCACTTCTCGGGGATCTGATGCCCTCTTCTGGCCTCCACAGGCACCGCATGCATCTGGCGCACAGAAGTACATGCAGGCAAAACACCCATTCACATAAAAATAATAAACATAATGTTCAAAGAATAACAAAAGAAGAAAAATATTTATTTGAGAAACTGGCTTCAGAGGCTTCGGTTCATGATCACGTGACCCCTTTGATCACAGACCCTCAGCCTGTGGTAGGATGACACATCCAGGCACAGAATGAGTGAGAGAGGGAGCTGCCCAGCTTATGGTTGAAAAACAAAGAGAGAGAGAGAGAGAAAGGGGCTGAGATAGCAATATGCCCTTCAGGGAACATCTCAGCCTGCGTAATAATTCAAGTTGTTACAATGGCCTACAAGGCAAATATAGCGTTTTCTTCGTCCTGTTTTTCTATGTCTGGTAGAATATGTGTTTTGTTCATTTATGTTACTTTTTAACTGCTCCACAAGGTCAAGGGCTTGACCTGGTGAAGCTTCAGCATCCAATATATGGTACACGACATAAAGTATGCACTAAAATATATTTGCATATGAAATGAAGTAGATTTGGAAAGGAGAAATCTTAACACAGAGCCAGAATCACACCAAAACACGCTGTAAACTCTTGATAACTAACTAGAGCTGGGGTGAGTCAAGTCTTCGAGCGCCCTCTGGTGGAAACAAGTCCAACAAAGCAACTGGACAGGGAAGGAACAGGTCACTGCTTGATGATACAATGGAGAAGACTGGGGACAAGGGAAGCAACTACATTTCAACAGGAAAAGTCTTCACAGAAGAGACAGAAAGCAAATATTGAATAACTACAACATTTTACAGGAAAAGTTTTCATATGAACAAGGGAAAGTCGAAAGTGGACACAAGCACATGGCGAAAATCTAGCAATTTATACTACTGTTAAATTTCTTTGGAATCTGATGATAACGGGGGTTTGGGGGAATAACTGATCTAAAGTTAGTAACTCATAGTCAAAGAAATTAAAATATAGCCAAGTTTACAAACAAGTACAATGCAATGAGCACGACTGGATGTGTGAACACAGGCCAAATAAGAGGAATAAAGAACTCTAACTTGCTCAGGAAAGGGGGAACTACTTTAGACTGAGTAACTTGCTCAGGAAAGGGAGGAATTACTTTAGGATGATTAAATTTGAAGCAGAATGATTCTCCAGCTGAGCATTGAAACAAGGATAATTTTAACGAGAGAGTGTTCTATGGAAAGTCTTAATATCATGTGGAATCCCAATAGACCAGCAAAGTTTTATAAAGGTCACAATTTGAGTGGTAACACAGTGTGGGTAAAAAGAACACAGAAAGATTATCTAGAGAAAGGTCCTTGGCAGAGGTAAACACAGGAGGAAATGAAGGAAAGATTCTAACCCTGTTTTCTCTTATATCAAAGGAATAGGTGTAAAAACTATGAAGGAAAAGGTACAAAAAGTTAAAATTGTGGCTGGAATATGAAGTACAGTAATAATATATAGGAAAATTCTTTTGTGCCTGTCTGTATTCCATTTGAGGTCTCTTTGTCCATATTAATTAATTGATACTAATATCAATTAATTAATCTGTGTTGCTGAAATATGCATATTCTTTCATTTTGTTGTTCCGTCTTATAACGTATAATATCCCAAAGAAGCTACTTAAGGGAAGAAATGTTTATTTTGGCTCACAGTTGTGGAGATCTCAGTCCACAGAGGTGGAAACTCATCCTGTGGCAATCAGATTGAGTGCTAGAGGTTCCTTCACTATGGTAGGCCATTAACCAGACAACGGCTGGAACTAGGAAACAGAACAAGGGATGGGTGGAATCTTCAAAGACCTGCCTCTACTGACCTACTACCACCAGCTGAGTCATTTTCTTGAAGTCCGTATAGCCTTTGTACTGGCTAGTTTTATTTCAACTTGACACAAGCTAACATCATCTGAGAGGGGAAAACCTTAATTAAGAAAATGCGTCCATAAGATCAAGTTGTGGAAAAGCCTGTAAAGCATTTTCTTAATTAGTGATTGATGGGGGAGGGCTCAGCCCATTGTGGGTGGTGCCATCCCTGGGCTGGTGATCCTGGGTTCCATAAGAAAGCAGGCTGAGCAAGCCATGAGGAGCAAGCAGGTAAGCAGCACCCCTCCATGGCCTCTACATCAATTCTAACCTCCAGGTTCCTGCCCTGTTTGAATTCCTGCCCTGACTTCCTTCAATGATCAACAGTGATACAGAAGTATAAGCCCCAAATAAGCCCTTTCCTCCCCAACTTGGTTTTTGGTCATGGTGTTTCATCACAGCAATAGAAACTCTAAGACAGCCTTCAAAACAGTACCACAAGCTGAGGACCAAACATTCAAAACATGTCTTTAGGGAACATATCAGATTCAAACCATATCAATATGATTCTAAAAAGTCAAAACAATACTCAAAAATGTGTAGTTTAAAAAAAAACTGTCACTGGGGAACTGGAGAGACGTCTCAGTGATATCAGTGTGTACTGCTCTTGCTAAGGACCCAAATTTGATTCCTAGCACCCTTGTCAGGCAACTCACAACTGCCTGTAAATCCAGCTCCAAGGAATCCAACATCTCTGGCCTCCAAGAGGACCTGAGCATCTGCTCACACACCAAATACACACAGACAATTAAAAATAATAAAAAAATAAATATTTTCTTAATTGTCACTTTTTGGTGCTAGAGAACTAGCTCAGCAGTTAAAAGCACATATTGTTCTCCCAAAGAACCCAAGTTTGGTTCCTAGTACCCACATCAGGAAGCTCACAACTGCCTGTAGCTCTAGTTCCAGAAGAATCCAATGCACTTAACCTCCATGATCATGTTAACACACACACACACACACACACACACACACACACACACACACACGCGCGCACACACACACTTTAAACAAATAAAAATATTTTAACAGTTGTTTTCCTATCCCTTCTATTCCATTTTGACCTGTTCCTCACTTTTCCACTCTTCCCATTTGCTCCGCGGGTTGCTAATCACATCAGGTTTTGATTTATCTTTCCACATGGAGCTTCTGTAACAAATTGCCACAAGGTTAGCAACTCGAAAGAAGAAAGACTATTATATTACAGCCCGGAGGGTCAAACATCTAACTGGATTTCACAGTACTAACATCAAGATGTCAGCAGAGCTGCATGCCTTCTGAGGGCTGCAGGGGAGAATGTCTCGCCATGCCTTTTCCATTCTTGAGGGGCTACATATACTCCTCAACTTATATTCCTTCATCCATCCTGAAGGCTGCAGCATAGCGCTACTAAATTTTGCTCCACTTTCCACCCTTGCTGCCACCATCCCGTTACTTTCTCTGACCCTGACCCTTCTGCCTTCCTCTTCCATTACTCCCAGCAGAACAACCCAGCATCTTCCCATCTCACGATCCTTAGTAAGATTGAAGAAGTCCTTTAAGTCCTGAAAGGTAACATACTGTGCTCTGGGAGGGAGGCCAGAACACGGGCATCTTTGGTCTATCTACCACTCAGAGTCAGGGTCTTCTCTATGTCCTCTAGACTGGCCTTGAACTCACAGTACTCATGCCTCAGCTTTTACAGTGTTACAATCATAGTTGTACATTTTAATTTTTTTATAAAGTGTAGCCAGACAGTAGCACAAGCAGAGACAGGAGGATTGCAAGTGTGAGGACAGTTTGGTTTACATAAGCAGTTCTAAGCCCGGCATGGCTTCATAGTGAGACCCCAGTTAAAACAACTAAACAACAATACCCAACAAGCTCACAGCAACACTCTATCACTCGCCTTCTTTAAACTCGTAAAGTGTTCCCCGCTACACCTAGAAAGAATCTGGCCACTTCAGTCTTTGAGCTTCCCTCACCTTCCCTCATCCATTGAGCCTGTCAACTCCTCCCTGACCCCAAGGCTTCTGCACTTCCTCATTTTTTCTAAAACATCCTTCTCCCAGCCCTCTGCATTGGTGACTCAGTCTTCCAACTACATCCCAAATGTCATCTCTTCAAAGAGGCCCAGTCTAATCATTAGTCACGTAACAGCCTTCCTCAAATACTCAAGTACTCAAATTTGGCTCTTCATCATTTATGAGAGTCCGTAACATAGTGTATTATATACCAGTTTACTTTCTTATCCTTTCTCACTAAAATGAAAACCCCAGGAGGACAGGGAGAGTGTCTCTCCTGTTACATACCAAACATCCAGCATAGTACCAGGCACACAACAGGCACTTAATAAGTGTTGATTAAATAAATGTAGGAAGGCCAAGGGGTACAACTCAGTGATAGATCTTAGGCCCTGGGGAAGGCGAAGGTAGGAAGGAAGAGAAAAGAGGAGGGAGGGGGAGAAATGGCAGGGAAGAAGAAGAGGAGAATAATAATATTATGATACTCCATCTGGGTAGAGAATATAAGAAAACTATATTGCTGACCAAATACAGCCAACAAAATAATCCCACTTCAGGTCAGCTGTTCTCAACCTGTGGATCTCGACCGCCTTTGGACATCAAACATTCCTTTCACAGGGGTCACCTACGACCACGTGCATATCAGATATTTATATTATGATTTATAACAGTAACAAAATTACAGTTATGAAGTAGGAACAAAAATAATTTTATGGTTGTGGTCGTTGCAAAATGAGGAACTGTATTAAAATATATTAAAGGGTCACAGCATTAGGAAAGTTGAGAACCACTGCTTTAGGTATTGCCAGTGCAGACGTAAGTCCCAGTATAATCTAAACAACTTCCCATATGTAATTCATTCACTAGTTTAACAAGCATTTACCAAACAGCTAATGCAGTCTCTAATCGTCACGAAAACTTGATTCCGTAGCTGCTGTTGTTGTCATCCCCATTTTCTATGTGAGAAAATTGAAGTTGGCTCTGGCATGGCTGAGGCTACACACCTAGTAAGCTACCATGGTACTAGTGAATGTAGCCCTTGTCCTCTGTAGTGGAAAGGGAATCAATCCAAGATTTACTAATACTCTATGATGATAGAGATCTGGGAATGGTGCAGTGGAAACGTGATCCAAAAGGGCAAAAAAAATCAGAAAAAAATGAGTCCGATGAGGCCTCTGAGAGGAGGTGGTGTCTGCACTAAATTAGAAGCATTAGTAGGGGCTCACCAAGTAAACAATGCTGGCTGCCACACCTGAGGACCTGAGATTGATCCCCATAGCTCATGTGTGAGAGAAAACCAACTCTCCGTAGCTGCCCTCTGACCACACACACAGTGGCACATGTGCACTCCTCCAGATGCATAGATGCATACACACACAACACATAAGTAAAATGTTTTCAAAGCATAAGGAGATTTTGGCTAGATAGAAGGAACACCAATTTGTTAAGTCAGTGATAAGGCTCTTTGCTGGAGTGGTGCATGAGAACAGCAGCCAACACTGGAGCTTCAGGAGACAGCTTACTGTTCAGCAAGGTGAGAGTAGGTTTTCACCTTGGCCTCCCAGGGATTGTCTCCTGAATGCCCTTTGCCACTGCTGGGCTTTATCCTGCTTGTTGCTTCCATGGCCTCCCTATCTCTCTTGTGGTATGAAAGTTCCATGAGGGTCTCTAACCCCTCACTGGGCAGTGTTGCTGGCACACATAACAATAGTGATGAGTTTCCCTCAAGCAATGTCACCTGGGCAAGGCAGTGCCACTCAGTTGAATTGCTGAGTCTGTTGAAACTCCAGAAAGAATAACTAAAAAACATGGATACTTTAGAACAGTAGGTGTTTTTTCACATATAGTTACAGGGTTAAATTAGGAAGTCTTAGAATGTCTTAGCTGCCTTAGAATCAGTAAGTTAAGAAGGAGACACATTTTTGCTAGGGACTTGTTTGGCCAGGGTCAGGAAAGCTAGAACAGACAAAGCTTAATTGCTAGGGCCCACGAGTTTCACCTGTGAAAACAGAGCAACGATCAAGTCATAACAAATGAGTTTCAGTGCCCATTGTAAGGCTTGAACTTCCTTGACCACAAATAAAATTGACTCTTTCCTGGTCTCTATACTCAAAAGTTTACTGATGGGTTTGGGGTATGCCTTGGGGACATAGAGCTGTGCAGCAGACTTTCCTTTTACCTAAGAAAAGCAAAAAGATCCCTGACTCAAAGTTTTCTAGTTATAATAAACTTGTTTCTCTGTGCTAACTAAATAAGAATTGTGTATGTTAGGATACTATGATGTGTACTCATTCCATAGCAACCTGTTAATTACAATAAAAGCTGGCTGTGAAATTAATTGGCTTGCTTAAACTTTGTTAATCTATAATAGAAAAGCTATTGCTTCTAGGATATACATGTATTGTGGAAAAATATATATGGAAAACTAGGTGTTCAGGTGTGCGTTTTAAGATAACTTGTTTTGTTAAAAATAAGGAACTTGTAATCACTGTTGTAACTTGTAATCAATTAAGTTTATGATTAAGATGTGATTGTAATATGATCTTTCCCCTTCAGGGTTTTTATCAAAAAATATATATATATACACATATGTATGTATGTATGTATGTATGTATGTGATACATGGGAAACAGAATATGAGCAGGAGTAGGAGACAGGAGAGAGAAAAGAGGAAAGGAGAATAGAGAAGTAAGAAGGAACAGAAGGAATAAAGAGAGAAGTTTGTCCCATCCATAAGAGGTGTGTATGGTTTTATGCTTATTTCGCCCACTCAACCTCACCCTCCCTGGTTGCTGAAACCCTGGCTGGGTCTGGACCGCTGCAGCTCTTAAGGTAGCATGCACCTGCATGGGTTTTCTATTGTTTGTCATAGTTTGACCTTCTGCTGAACCTTGTAGGCCAATAAATGCAAACTGCAATGAGAATACAGATCAGGAAAGAAGGAAGCTTAGAAATTTGAAATCAGAGAATCAGTTTGCTCAGAGAAACAAAGGTGGACATTCATTCCCTTTGGGAGTGCCCCTTGAGACAGTTTTCTGCTGAGTCTAGAACAAGGGTCTTCAAATGGTTTCTTTAAAGTCACATAGTAAGTGTTTTGTGCTTTGTAAGTTCTATGGAGTCTCCATAACACTGACAAAACTCTATATTTGTAGGGCAAAACCAGTGACAGACAATATGCAACAATTAAGTGTAGCTGTGTCCCAACCAAACTTGACTTACAAAGACTGATGCTGAGCCAGATGTGGTCCATGCTGTAGTTTATTGATCCATAACCTAAAATAAGAATAAAAAAAGTAGAGGCTTGGAAGATGGCTCTGTCAGTACCTCCTACGCAAACATGAGGATCTAACTTGGATCCTTACAACCAACATAAAAGGCCATGCATGGTGGCACATAATCCAGTTCCAGCACTGGGGAGGCAGAGACAGTTGCCTCCCCAGAGGTCACTGGTCAACCAGCTAAGGAAACTCACTGTGCTTCAGATTCAGTGAGAGACCTTGCCTCAAAAAATAAAGGTGGAGAGCAACCGAGGAAGATGCTGAACAGTCTGTTCTCTGGCCTACACACATGTGCACATGTGCATGCATTTCTGTGCACAAGTATACCTCCATATCTACACCCACACTAATAAGTATGTGCAACACACTCACACATGACAAAACACACCTACAAGCATTGTGCAGCCGAATGCCCACATGCCCATTTCCATACTTAGAAGTACACGTAGCACATTCATACAACATAACACACACACACACACACACACACACACACACACACAAATCCACATGCACACATGTTCACACACACACTATTAGTACGTACACCATGCTAGTACACAATGCTACATGGCCACATGCTCATACCCAGATACCTTAACACACACATGTATAAGTGTACCCACATGCACACATATCCACTGCCATACTAACAAATACATCACACTCACACACAACACAGGAAAAAAAGAATGAGACGAGTGATTACACAATTCACGTGGTTAATTACATCAGGTGTTGGAAACCTGATGCATCATCAGGGCAATGCAGATATACATTAACTCCAGTACTAGATCACTGTCCAGCAGGGGACGCTCATTCCCCAGCATTGCTTTAGGTCAGCCTTTCTCAACCTGTGGGTCGCAACTCCCTGGCGAGGGGAGTTGAACAACTCTTTCACATAGGGTCTCCTAAGACCTTCTGCATATCAGATATTTACATTATGATTCATGACAGCTGCAAATTACAGTTATGAAGGAGCCACGAAAATAATTTTATGGCTAGGAGGTCACTGAAACCTGAGGAACTGTATTAAAGGGTCGCAGCATTTGGAAGGTTGAGAACCACTGCTTTATATGGACACTGTTGATTCTGGCCTCTGAGACCCCCTCCTCTGTAACTTCTGACTCCTTTCAAAAGCACACCCAATTAAAAGCCTTGGCCACGAAGCTCTGCTTACCAGTAACACTGCAATCAACTGCTCCTGCAGCAGCAGCAGCTGCAAACCATCTATAGCTCCTTAACAGGAAAGTCCTTGACCCTCCATTGCTTGCAGTGAGGAATTGATCAGAGGTAGGACATGGGAGGGGAAGGAGGGGAATAGAAAGAGGAGAAATTATATTATATAATATTATATATTATATATAATATATATTTTATGATTATATTTTAAATTAAAGAAGAAATACTTACAAAGCTACTGGCATGTAAATTCGTGAAGAGAGGTTGTTTCTAATTGGAAATAATCCTTCATCTATCTACCTATTTATTTATTTTTACAAAACCAGCCTAGGCTTGTTTTAGAAATAAGCCAGGCATGGTAACACATGCCAGTGACCTCAGTAGTTAGGAGTTGGAGGCAGCAAGGTCAGGCCAGCCTGAGCTATACGAGACTCTGTCAAGAAAGGAACAGGAAGAAAGGGAGAGGAGGAGGAGAAGGAAGAGGAAGAGGGGAAGGGAAAGGAGGAGAGAGGAAAAATGAAGGAAAATCACAGTAAGTCATACAGTCACCATGTTCCTAGTATCTGCAAAGCATCCTCAAGCAGCTTAGTATACATACTTCTAGATCTTTTTCCAAGTACTCTTTTTCAGCAAAATGAGATAATATTATATACATGTACATGTTTTTTTTTCCCAATTGCTATGTGTCCTATGTTTTTTTTCTTTTATTAAATGCTATTCATGTGTGTGTGTGTGTGTGTGTGTGTGTGTGTGTGTGTGTGTAAATGCACCATAACACATATGAGCAGGTCACAGGACATTCAGGAGTCACTTCAACCATGCAGGTCCCAGGGATCAAACTAAAGTTTTCAGACTTGGTGACAAGAGCAAGCCCTAACCTGCTAAGCCATCCTACTCCCTACACACAAACTACATCACACACACACACACACACACACACACACACACACACACACACACTGTTTTCATCTGCCTGTTGATGGGCATCTAGGCTGGTTGTATTTCCTGGCTACTCTGAATAGTTGGGCAGTAAATGTAGATGTGCACGTACTCATTGCTGTCGGGAATGTAGCTACTGTGAAGGTCACTGCAGATGCTCTTGAAAAGAGTAAAACGTACAACCATCATAAGAGATTCTCTCAAAGTAGCAAAAAGGCAAATGTCATAGAACTATTGAACTTAATATGTATGGCCTCACCACATGCAACACTCTGGAGGTTGGGGGCAGGAGAATCACAGGTTTAGGGCTAGCCTGGGCTCCATAGCAAGAGCTTGTCTCAAAAGAGGAGGTTATGTTTTAATTGATGAATTAATTGATTAAAATACATTTTAAAAATCAGAGGCAGATTAAGACCCTGTCTAGAAAGGTCCTACTTAACACTTTCTTTTCTCTGGCCTCCCCAGGCTAGGTTGTGTGTGTGTGCTTCCCACAGCATCCTTGCTCAGTTCTATCAGAGCCCTTACCTAGCTGCTGCCCTTGTTCTGTCTCCCTGGTGGAGCCATGTACTCCTTGCGACCAGGGACAGTTCCAGCTCCTAATGTGTGTAATGTTGAAAAGGGCACTAAGTAAAATGGAGTGCACCTATACACGCCAAAGGACCCCAAATTATCCAGTCTACACAAATAAGTATCCCGTTGAAATATCAAGCAAAATAGCAGACAAAAAAAAGTGTTATGAGGATGAAGAGAAAGTGGAATTGACATCCATCTACTCACGAGGACAGAAAACAGTGGTGTCACATGGAAAGTACAGCCTAGAAGTACTCAAAAGTGCTAACCATATAGCTCCCAGATGAGATAGCAATACCATTCCTAGGTGTGTACTCATGAGAGCTGAAAAAAATATATGTTCAAACAAAATTTTCACATCAGTGTTCACACATTCCACAATAACCAAAAAATGGAAAAAATTCAGATGTCTTTCAACAGATGAATGGAAAAAGAAAATTCAGTATTTTCCATATAGTGGAATATTAGTCTGCCAGAAAAAGGAATAGAAGATTGATAATGTTATAATATGAGTGAACTTTGAAAACACCATGGGAAGTGAAGTGACAGAAGCCAGTCACAAAAGATTACGTGTTGTATTAGTTTGCTCATATGAAATACCCAGAAAAATAACCTATAGACAGACAGAAGACTGACAAAGTGACAGGAGACACTAACTGCAAATAAACTTCAGAGAATTTCAGAGGCAGTGTGACATAAATGCCCTAAAATTGGATAGCGGTGATATTTGCACAACTCCATACATTTAATTAAAATGACTACAAATATATATGAGCAACTTCATGCTATATTATGAAGCATAAGGCTGGGAAAAAGTCTTTCGATTCAGTTTATTATTCAGTGTATTGCTAATGTTTCTCTCCGTGAAGAACTGTGGTGAACTCAGTTTCTGAAGCATTTTTGATGGATGAGACTTGGAAGTTGTACTTAGAAAACACCAAAGTTAGCATCTTTCTCTGTGAAACTGTATGATGTCTTCAGGTATATGAATTAGGTATTTCCATTTGCTTTGCCCCAGTGTGTGGTCTGGATAGTTTATGTGTGTGGTTGTCCAAAGCTCCCATTCAGACAATTGGTTTTGGGACCCCTCAGACTCTGTTCAGAATAACGTATCCTGTTCTATTATGGCATGTCCCTGGAAATGTTGAGACTTAGGCACTTCCAGATCAGCCATGAGATAAAAGTCCACACCCTAACACTTACTCCCTTCAAGTCCCCCATAGAGTAAAGCCCTACTCTTCAAGGGGTATGGGGAGGCACCAAAAGATGCTAACTGCAAGCGCAGCTTTCTGACCTAGGGGAAAGATGGGAAGGAAAGTCTTTCCATTGGTTTACAGGAAGGGGGAAAGCTGCCACAACCTCGTGGTTAGGTGTCTCCTTCCTCACACCTCCTTCACTCCTGGGACTTTCATTGCTTTCCCTCAGCAGTGTTAACCCTCCAGCCACAGGGCTACAGAGACCTACAGTAGAAGATGAAAAGCCGCTTGAGCCTGCTGGACAGTGCCTAACCACTCTCTCATCACCGCTTCTCAATGCTCTCAAATCTCATTCCACGATCTACCGCGTGACACACTGGTCAAATGCCGCCACCACAGTGGAGCCCAACGCTGTCAAGCTGAGCACACCCCGGATCCTAGCCAAGCCTCCAATCCAGTAGAGCAAGGACTTTCCGAGCTCAGCGGAACCCAGGTGAGGCAAGCCTAGCCAATCCCCTTGGTGCTTTGCTGGGAATAGCCAAACCTAGCTGAAACCAGCCGAGCCCTGTCGAACCGGTCCAACCTAGTAAAGCCGAACCCCACCCCCACCAGCCACCACCACCACCACACACGGCCTCCAGAGCCTAGCCAAGTTCTAGTCCTGACCAGCCCAGACGAACAAAGTGGAGCTTTGCCGAGCCTAACCATACTTAACTGAGTCCCAAGTTGGGACCCAGAGTAGGCTAGGCAAACTCTGCCGAGACTAACCAAACATAGCCAAATCCCAGACAAGCTGAGTCAAGGTCAGATGAGGCTAGTCGAGTTTCGCCAAGCCTAGCAAGCCAAGCCGAATATAGCCAAACACAGCTAGAGCTTTTCTTCGAAACAAGCTGCAACCTAAAGGAACCAAATCAAATCCAACCAAGTCTAACCTAGCCCAAACGATTCCTGGTGAGCCCTGCCCTGCCCAGTCCAGGGAAGCCTTCCTGAATCTACTGGAGTCCAGCTTGAGCTTAGCTGAACTAGCTGAGCAGCTGAACTCTACAGAGTTCAGCGGAGCACAGCCAAGCACAGTGGAGTCATCTTGAACTTGGATCCCAGCTCCTTTGTGGGGAGAATAAAGCAATTTTTTGTACCTTTTTGTTAGTGACGTTCCTGAAAACATGTAAGCTCTGAGCCTCGGTCTCCTATCAGGTCTCTTGCTTGACCTTCCTACTTGAAGTTCTCGGCCATAGAGACAAGATACGTATATTTCACCATGAGTTTAGATCTCTTTCCCGCAGCTACTAGTTGCTAAGGACAATGGCGATTATGTTATGGCCCACGTATGTGAAGCGAGACTCTAGTTTCCAGATCTCTGTGTCCCATCATCCCAGTGGCTCATTTGCTCCAGGGCTCTCACCACACTTGTGCCCCTTAGCTACTGTACACAATAGTAAGCCTAACAGGGTAAGGAATCCTAGAACTATCATTGTGAAGTGGCTGGTGCCCAGGAGATTCTATAGTGATGTCACCCTCTCTGTTCAGGGTACCACTGCCACAACTTCCACCTAAGCTGGGTTTTTTTTTTCTATTCATGGAAATCACCTAATAGTATATTTCAAAAGTTTTTTTTCCATTTTCTTTTCCTAAACCATTCAGATTTTGTCTTAAAGCTTCTCATTCTTGTATTTTCAGATTTATTTCATCAGTTCTCTTGCTTTCTCTAGGAAAACAAACATATCATTTATGCCCAGTGCACACCTTTTTTCTATGTCTGCTTGATTTTTTTTCTGACTATTTAAATATCGGCCATATAATATTTTCTAGGTCTGTGACCTTTCAAACTACTGCTTATGCAACAACCCTAAATTCCTTTAATAAATAGAGGTTTTACAAATACTCTAGCAAAAAAGGAAAAGTTTATATGTCACTTTAAAAATATATGTGTATGTGTGTGCTTGCTTATCTCTAATGAGTACCATGTGTGTACAGGTGCTCAAAGAAGACAGGAGGGGCACCAGATCCTATGGAGCTTGATATGTGATGTGGGTGCTGAAAGCTGTAAGCCAGGTCCTCTCAAAGAGCAGCAAGTGCTCTCAACTACTGAGCTATGTCTCCATGAGCCATCTCTCCATCTGCTTACCCTTTTTTTAAATATCCTATGACTGGCCTCAAACTTGCTATGCAGCTGAGAATGGCCTGGATTTCTGATCCTGCTGCCTCCTAAGTGCTGAGATTACAGGTGTGTGCCATTCTGCCCAGTTTATACGGTGCTGGGATCAGTGGATCCAGGCCTGCATGCATGTTAACCAAGCACTCTATCAACTGAGCTATATCTCCAGCCCTGTGTGTCATTTATTTAGTTTCAAGAATTGATGATGCTAAGCAGTCTACTTTTTATTTGTATTTCCTTGGGCTTAGATCTTTGCCCATTGAGATAAATACACATGGTATTTTAAAACAATTCCAGTTTTTCACTGCCAGTAGTAGAAAGCAAGGCTAGTAACTGGGAACATAACTTGGTTGATAAAGTCCTTGTCATGCACACTCAAGCACCGGAGTTTGGGTCCCCAGAACCCACATGCAAAATCTGGCTCTAGTGCATCATATTTGTAATTCTAGTGAGGAAGAGGTCAGACAGATAGATCCCTAGGACTCACTGGTGAGCCAGCATAATCTGTTGGATGTGCTCTAGGCAGTAAGAACCCTGCCTCAAAAAACAAGGTGGATCTTGCTTAAGGAAAATTGTCCAAGGTTATATTTGGCTTATACACACACACACACACACACACACACTTGCACACATATGCACTGAAGACATAAATATATGCACACACAAAAGTCTGCATGAATATCTTTGCTCATAAATTGTTTATATTGTTCCATTAGTTTATCAGCATCAGTTTTAGGAAGTTTATGTTGCTGGATCCAGAGATTTCCATATTTCGACCATTGCTGAATTCCTTCATTGGTCTGTCAGCAAGAGTGTGTCAGTACCCAGTCTTATCAGTGGAATGAGAGAGATAATTTGCCCATATTCTTCCTATTAGGTTTTCACTTTTTATTACCTGTTCCCACAAATCACATTTAAGAATGAATATAAGATGAAGATGGTTTCAAACTCCAAGAAGGAACTTTCTTAAACACGTCATTTTTCTCTGTCTTATTTAATGACAGAAATGAAACTGGGACCGTGCTACTGACTAACTTGGTAAGTAGATATTAGCACAATGATAATATGACCAATAGAATGATTATATATTTGAGCTCATTATCCTAGAAGAAACATCAGCAATGACTTTTTTGAAAATTTTTATGGGTGTGTTGCCTCCAAGTATGTCTGTGAACCTCATAGGTACCTGGTGATCTTGGAGTCCAGAAGAGGCCACTACATCCTCTGAAACTGAAGTCACACATGACTGTGAGGTGCCATATGGACACTGGGAATTGAACTCTGGTCCTCTGGAAGAGCAGCCAGTGCTCTTAATCACTGAGCCATCTCCCCATCCCTATAGTGCCTTTTGACTCAGGAGAGTCAGATCTAAAGTTCAGTCCCAGCTGTAGCCCATACTGGTGGTGTAATGTTCAGTTAGTGACTATAATTCAACATACTGTGATATCCTTGACTGTAGAGAAGAGTTCAAGAACAGAGTAGCTCTCTAAAGGCCCAGTAGTGGGAGCCATACCGAGTCGTCAGCCCTGGCCTGAGACAAACTGCTCCAGGAGGCAATGCATATATCTTTTCAGAACCAGGCCACAAGGCTCAGCCCTGAACTCTGTCCCACCCCTTTTTGATGACATGCAAGGTATAGTTCACTTGTTCCACCAAAGTGTTCAACAAAACAGAAAATGAGAACAATGGCATACTGTAAACATCTATCGTACCATAGCCTACAATGATAACATCACCATTCCCAGGTAGGTGTGAAGGCATGTGAAGGTTTATAAAATCAAGTACTGACATAACCCTCACAGAGTAGGTAACTGCTTTCCTACTCTCTTCTGTGTTTGATGGTTCCTTCATTAAGGCCTAAAGGATAAGAACTCTTTCTGCACTTCATTGAGGCATACATGCCTGCAAAATATTTAGCTCTGTGATAGCTAGGATTCTGCACTTATCCTGTCCCTGGGACCCCTGGTTGTGGGGGTACATATTTAACTGGATAGTATGGACTCCTCAGACATCATCATAACTCCTTCCTGGCACTCACTGGGGAAGTTCTGTGTCACTCTAAGATCAGTTTCCCCTGCCCTCTCTGTCACATATGGCTTCGCTGTCTTTTGAGCAGTCTAAAAAGACAAGGGAAGCCTTTAACATGTAAGAAAAAGAGAAATTTCACCCTGGGATGCACAAACCACACCCCCTTCCATGCATGGAATGAGAGTAGGGTTGGTCTTGCAGTCAGTAAATACTCTCCTGTTATCCTACAGTCATCAAGAAAGCCCAGGCATTCCTGAGCAGACTATTATGCCTGCCCGGAGCAAGGCTCAGTGGAGCTCAAGGAGTCTGCCTGCTGCATCCTCAGATGAACACTAAGGAAACACTGAGTGCACAGCAGGGACAGTATCTCAGTTCTTCTGTCCTTCCTTCCTCAGCAGATAGAGTAACATATTTGAACCCAGTAGCTGCCATTTTCTCCAAAGCCCACAATGGGTTAACCCTGGGTTAAGTTCATATTCAAAGCACATCTACTAACAGCAGGCCTTCGGACTTACAAGCCTTCCGTTTCTAGTATGTGAAAAGACACACCGCATGCCAGGGTGCTATGAACCCGTGAGGTAAAGCAGGGCTTTGGACTCAGTCACCCTAGATACTGACCTCCAGTTGTCCAGCTTACAGGCCCCACAATTCCAGGTGATTCTCTGAGATGCCTAGCCTGTTTCCTCATTAGAGAAATGAAATCATGGTCTTGCCTGTTTCCTAAGATTGGTATGAGGGTTAAAGGAACTGATGTATTTAAAGGGCTTGCTACTGCTTTCCATGGCAAACAACTCTGAAAAATTTCAGTGGTAATATTTATTCTTTTTTTTTTCACTATGATTACAGAAAGGCCAGGAAGAGGAAAAAGATACAGTAGAAAGAGAGGAGAGGGTACCAAAGGCCAGAAAGATGGAAGCCATGAAGGAAGACTGTCATGGAAACTGAGGGAAAAGATGCCAGGAAAGAGGGAGACAATATAAAAGGCCACTCAGAGGCCAGATGCTTCTGACAAGACAAAAAGCCATTTTCAGCCATACAGACCAGTGAGGGTGGAGGCAGAGGGGAGACAATAAGCCCAGAGCTCGAAGGGAAGGCTATTACACAGAGAATGCCCTAATCACCTTCGTTTAGTAGTTTCTGTGGTCTGATCTGAATAGCCAGGTATCCAATCAGAGAAAAAAAATGTATTTTTCTTGCATAAAGGAAAGGGTGGTATCTCATAAAATGACATGAAAGGAAGGAAGGAAGGAAGGAAGGAAGGAAGGAAGGAAGGAAGGACGGAAGGAAGGAAGGAAGGAAGGAAAAAAGATAGAAAGAAAGAAAGAAAGAAAGAAAGAAAGAAAGAAAGAAAGAAAGAAAAGAAAGAGAAAGAAAGAAAGAGAGAGAGAGAGATCAGGTTGGCAAAAAAATAAAAAATAAACAATTTTGAATGTGCACAACAGAGGCTTGGGAGGGGAATGAGAACAGCAGCAGTCGAGGGATCTCAGTACAGGTTTTCCAAGCACTGTTCTACTTCCAGTGAGAAGGAGAGTCATGAACAGACAGGATTTGTTTCATTTCCTTTTTATGTTTCTAGCCTGCCTGGGGCTGGGAAACAATGCCTGCAGCATATAATCTATATCTTTGGGAAAATCATTCAACAAGTGTTCAGAGAATGAACTTGAGCAAAGTTGATCTGGAACATGATATTTAAAAAAAAAAACTGTGCTAGACACTGGGGACAGATATTTATCAAGGGACAATGTGATACTTTATCTTCATTGTCAACTTGACTGGATTTAGAATCATCACAGAAACGCATCTCTGGGACTGTCTGTGATTGTGTTCCCAGAAAAGTTCAGCTGCAGAGGGAAGACCCATCCTGTAGGCGGGTACCACCACCTACCTCATGAGCTGAAATCCCAAACTGATTTAAAAGGGAGAAAACGAGAGGACCATCAGCATTTGCCTCTCTGTTTCCTGACTGAAGATGCACTGTGACCAACTGCCTCCTGCTTCTAGCTTGCCGTGCCTTCTCCTCCATGGTGGACTACACTCTCAAACTGTGAGCCAAAATGAACCCTTCCACGAGTTCCATTGGCCAAGTATCCTGTCACATCACTGAGGAAAGTAACTAATACAGCAAGTATGCAGAAGGGCGGGTAGAAAATAGGTTAAAACTTGCGCAAACTGGAGGATGTTGGAAGCTCCTATGGCTTAAGGAGCCTGAGAAGCAAAAGTGAGCAGCTTCATCCTAGGAACTCAGGAAGTCACCTCTCTGGCTCTGGAGAGATTGTAGTGGCTGCCGGGGACTCATAAGTGCTTTGGAAGGATGCAAGGGTTGCCCCTCTCCAAGTCTTTCTTCAGGGCTGCGTTCTAAACTATGGGGTCAGAAGCAGTGATCCCTCTCAGTTTCCCTCTGGCCATGAGTGTTCAGAGGCTGAAGCTTTAAAACAACTGAATGCTGGGAAGTGTGGCTCCAGGGAACAGCGGTGGTGGTGATTGTGAGGATAGACTGTGGGGTCATGGAATAGAGCAAGAACAAGAAACTAGGAGGAGCTGAGACAGTGGTTCTAGCAAAAGGAAATACTTGAAGGCAGGTTCCGGACAAAACCTCACACGGCCCTTGATGCCTACTGCCTCCTCCAGGTCTCAGGCTGGGCCTCTTGTCCCTTCTAAGAGGACCATCAAGTGCTAGCAAAATGACAATCCTAATATCTGCCTCAGAGACAACTCTGGTCCACTCTTGGTGCCACAAAGGCCAGGTTTCTGCATGAAACCTGTGTTTCTGCTGTGTCTGCGATTCCCACCAGGATTTCTGTCCTCATCAATCTTCATGTGAGTTTCCCCAGCCCAGCTCTGTGCTTCTCTGTGACACAGCAGCTCCTGGTCCTGCACACTCTTATCCTCTGCAGACCCCCTGTTTCTTAAATGACAAACTCTCCGAGGGACTCAGATGTTTGGCTCCATATCACTCTCTCCACAGTGCCTTTCCCTGACAAGTAGATGGCTGCCCACTGCCTCTGTAGGAATGGATTGGATTGGAAGTGATCTTACGTTCAACTGAGTTTGGGGGTTCCCTGGACTCCTATGTCCTATAGTTTACAGGATGAGAATTGGAGCAGAGCCTGCTAATGCTAAGCCAACAGCAAGTGCTCTCTTCTTTCCTTAATCAAGGAGGCAGTAGGGGGTAGTATCAGCTCACAAAAGAGACCAGGATGTCCAGAAGCAACAGCAGAAACTTAAAAGATGCTACCCAAAGAAAGAAATGCCCTACCCAACCGGAGCAGGAATTGAACCACTGGAATTCCCATGTGAGCCTCGTACTCCAATGCCAGACTTTCCCTCTGACAGACTGCTCTGGAATATGAGAGAAAAAAGCAATGGAAATGTGTCGGTCAGTACAGACCATAATTTGACTCTATGGGGCAGGGAACCTGTCGGCCCTGGCAAAGGGATCCTTTGCTTTGGAAAGTTTATTCAGCCTATTGCTTTTTCTTTCTTTTCGTGTGTGTGTGTGTGTGTGTGTGTGTGTGTGTGTGTGTTGGGGATTAGGCCTAAAGCTTTATTCATACTAAACAAGTGCTCTGTCATTGAGCTACACCCCCTCCTTTTATTTTAATTTTAAAACGTCTAAGTAACTTTACAAGTCTTGCTTTGAGTTTACTCTGTTACTCAGTCTCCCAGGTAACTGGGATTACAGACATAGGCCACTAGGCCTGATTTTTTTCTCATCTGCAAATCAAAAATTGATTAATTACACTCTGAGCGTAATACACAATTCCACCCCTTGATACCTTCTCACTCTATTTTTCTTTTCCCTCTACTTCCTGAAATAATACCAGAGAGACATTAAAGTAGATGCTTATGTGTATATATTTATTGACAAAGGCCACAACATACATTTTGGTGAAAAAATACAGCATATAGAACAACACTTATATTTGATCACTTTTGTCTATACATAGACCTATCTAGGAACATAGGTACAGAGAAATATTTAGAAGGATAGTCACCAAAGGGCTGACAATTGTTACACGGGGTGTTCTGGGTAAATTGACTTTTTTTTTTTTATAATTTTCTTTCTTACTTGAAGATTGAACAATGAGCAATACCACTTTCACATAGAGAATAAAGCAACAAAGGATACAGGTACACACAGAAAACAGACTCTTAGTCAGCGGGGATAGGGAACAAAGGCCATATATCAGGCCATTTCTTTCTACTGTGGGTATTCAAGACCCTTTCTCCACCCCAAAAGAAAGCCACTTTGTGGATTTGTTCATGCAATTAGAAGTCTGTCCCCCCAACTTTTCCATCATTGAACTCTGAATACATGTAAGGGTTGATTTAAGGCTGCAGGATAGCATCTCACTGTGGTTCAGAGAGGCCACAGGCTTCTCCAGTGGCCTCTCTCATCCTCTCCTCCTCTGTATGTGTCAGCTCCTGCAGGGTAATGATCAGATTCTCAAAAACCTGCGCTTTGTCGGTCTCATTGTCACAGGTTTCTTTTGAGTGGCCCTCCTCACCACAATGGGAACAGTGGACTGAATGTTTTCGCTTCCTGGCTCTACGCAGCTCCCCAAAACTAGTGTTCTTCCGCCCAGAGCCAGTGCTGGTGGAAGGAGCCTGAATTTCAGAAATGTTGGGTGACTCAATGACCAGCACTTGGTCCTCAGATACAGCCCTGCCTAGGAAAGGAGGGGCACTTGAGGATGGCAGTGGCGGGTCCACAGCCTCCACCAAGATCACATCCTCATCTGAGTCATCAGGAGAGTCATCTATCTCTATCACATTGCAGTCAGCGCTGCTGATCATTATTGGTGAGGTACCCTGAAATGCCACAGGGCTGAATACCCTCTCCATCGTTGACTCAGATCTTCTGGGCCGCTTCCGCTTAATAAAAGTGTCATCCCAATCCTCCTCCTCCCTTACCATCCTGATTAATTCCAGGAAATCGGGAAGGTGCTCTGGCTCATTTGCATACATCCTGAGAAGCCCCTTAAGCCTGAATCGAAGGTCTCTACTGAGCTCAGCGCCTACAAGGAGCTGGTGCAGGCGAACCTTGTTTGCCTCTCTCTCAGCAAACACCCCTGCCTGGATAGCATTCTGCAGCTGCACCTCTAAACGGATCACATAGAGGGATGGTTTCTCTCCATGTGCCTGCACTGTGTTAAAAAACTTACTATGGGCTGTCACACTGCTCTCAGATTCCCCAAAGACCAGTTTCATTGCCCGCAAAAAATCTGCCACATTTAGGGTAGGATTGGCAGCGTGGAGCAAACGCATGACCTCCCGGGCAGGGCCTCTAAGGGTTCTCATTAGCCGCCTGACCTTTTCCTCCTCAGGCATATGCCATTCAGGCAGGACTCCAGTGACTTGGCTCAGCCAGTTTTCAAAGGTTTCTTCCCCCTGGCCTGGCTCTGCCCTTCCAGAGAACAGCCTCATGTTTCTATCTGCCATGCTGGCCATTAGAGGACCAAGACTCCTCCCCAGGGATCTCAGCATGGAATGAGCCCATGGTGGCAAGGGTGAGTTCTGCCCCCGGCTGTTACCCATGCGCGCAAGGATGCTAGCCATGGCTGACAACAGTAATAGGATATCTTAATACAAGATGATCGGGATGTTTTCAGGGGTTGGGGGGCAAACGATGTATCTTCAGTCGTGCAGCAGTCTCCAATCTCAGTAGGGGCTGCAAAAAAAGAAAACGGGTGGAGGGGGATTAATAAGGGAACAGGCTACAGCTGTAATCATCGTACCTCAATAGCCCATATACCTGTCCACTATCCTAAAAATATTGGGCAAGGAATCAATTGCAGCCTCCTGGAGTTAGCTGATGTCTCTGTACTAACAGGGTGCTTTTTACAGCCACGTCATCCATACCCTCCCTCCAGTCCTGTGAGAGGGAGGGCAACTGTTGCTTCCATTCTAGATTTAACAGTGTATGGAACGGAAATGGAGCTCTCAAACTAAAACATAGTGGTCACCAACTTATAAGGGTTAATCTCATTAATTTCATGATCTCTGGTCTCAACCACCCGCCCCTCTCAAAGCTCCCCAATCACCCCCTCCCCAGGATTTCTCAGACTCTTACATCAGCTGGGAAACGGGAGTGAGTATTTTATTTCCAGCCTCTGCAACCTGCGTCTTCCCGAGAGAAAGCTCGCCTTCCAGGGTACAGCTGACCTGGGTCCACAGCGTGTCTCAGATCCAGGTGCTCAGGGCATCAAGACTGCGCCACATCCGAGGAGGGAAAGGAGGGGTCAGAAACAGAGTCTATCCTCATCGTCATCCTGGTACTCTCTCCCTCCTCCCTTTTTCCTCCCGCCCCCTTCTGCTGTCACCAGGCAGAAAATTCCGTCTCCCACCTTCTGAATACAATCCAAAATGATACCCTCCCAAAACAATTATTGCACGCCGATGCACCATCAGCCTACCCCGCTCCACAATAAGCTGCACCGAATTCAAGTCCTGATTCTGCTTTGATGGACTGCTACTGAGAAAAAGAGAATGAGAGTTGGACACCCCCCACCCCCACAATGCCCACAATAGAGGAGATGCATGGGGGGGGGGGCGGTGTTCGAGGCAAACATAATTCCTTCTCCCTTATCGTCCAGGTGGCCTCTTACCCACCCCCTTCCTGGCTAGGCAAATCCTACCAAGTGACATCTTTCAGGTGAATCCCAATGCAGTCAGGCCATGCAAATGCTCCCTCCCCAGCTTCGCAATTGCTGATTCTCTGAAGCAGAAGCTGCCTGGTTACCCGTTGGCTTCCCCGCCCCCCTTTTTCCCTCTCCGCACCAAGTATTCTCATCTCCTCCATCCACCGCCCCCCGCCCCTTTTTTTAAAAACCTGAGATCCAGCGGCTGTTGCGACGTCTTCAGCTACGAATTCTGCCTTTCAGCCCCGTCGCCCTGCAGGAGAAAAGAGCTGGCGCCTCCTGAGCCGCTAGGGGACCCGAAGCTACCAGAGAAAGCTGCTTCACCCAGCCACCTACCCAGAGGTAAAGAGATTCAGGTAGCGCAGTTCCCAGGGCAGCTGCGGCGCTTTTATCAGCTGCCTAGTGACACAAAAGCGTGTGACGAGCACGCCGGCGGAGCCAATCAGTGGAGTGCGGGGGCGGTTCCTAGCGCAACCGCTCTGGCGTTGCCAATGCACAAGGGTCCGGGGTGGGGCGGCGGGGGAAGCGGGGAGGGAAGAAGGAGGAAAAGACGCAACAGGGCCTGGTAGCCGCGCTGCTGGGCTAGTTTAGAGACCTAATTTGCATTGTACCCCAGGGTTTGTGATTCTTACTCTTCACACTTCCTTTCTGCCTCTCCTTTTCTCCCTTGGCTCAGTATTGTGTCTTGAGGCCAGATATGTATATATGACTAGGTGAAACCCAAATCAGGTAACACAACAAAAGGGGAGAGATGCTCCTTAGCTGGAGGCCTCAGAATTGTTTGGGGAGTTGGACAGGATGCTGTGTATCTGTAATCCAGCTCTCTTGGGAAGTAGACGCAAGTGGGTAAGAAATTCGAGGCCGGTCTGAGCTACATAAAATCCTGTTTAAAGAGCTGTTTTTGAGACGCCTGTGTGTGGTGGTCCATGTCTGTAATCACTGCACTTGAGAGGAGTGGATAGGAGGAGTGGGGATTTGGAACCAGCTTTAGCTAAATAGGGGGTTCAAGACCAGCCTGGGATGTACCCAAGAAATAAAAGTAAATAAATAAATAAACATTATTGGGATCTCGTAAGGAATACGGGCAGATTTTTGGATGTCATCTCTAGGGAATTCGGGTTTATTTAGGGGCTTAGGGCAGGATTTTGTGTTTTATATTCTTACCCGATGGTGTGTTTGATTCTAAGGTGTTAAACAACCAAAATGGTCCGACTCTATCAAAGGGCACATGATTAGGGGTTAGTTGTTATTATTTTAATTTTGTTTGTTTGTTTGGCTGTTAATGTTTTGAGACAGGGTCTCACACTGTATTCTAGGCTGGTCTGGGACTCCCAGTGTATAACAGGCTGACCTGGAGCTGGTGGTAATCCTGTCTCAGCCTCCCAATAGTTGCTGTTACAAGCGTGAGCCACCATACCCAGTTTAAACATTGTTGGATACTACAAAGAATGTTAATTTCTTTGGTCTTTATTATAGAAATCCTTTAAAGTTCTGCTGCTGCTGCTGCTGCTGCTGCTGCTGCTGCTGCTGCTGCTGTTTCTGTGTGAATGAGAAAACTGCTGGGAGTGGACCGTTAGTTCTTTGGGATGACAGCTGACAGATCCTTCCTGTATACCTGTCTGCCTTGCAGTGGGAGCTATCCACCAATTGGTTGCTTTGACAACAGCCAAGCTACACTCAAGTCAGTCCATCTACTTTGAACAGCCATGTCCCTCCAAGGAAACCTCATTCAGTTGCACAGGACCCCGTAGCCACAGGTACTTTTGGGGGAGTCACTATTTCTTCTTCGGGAGGTCTTGTTCTCTAATCACAGCTTCTCCAGGCAGCTTGCAGGGATTTGGAGGCCTCCATTCCTCCTCCTGGCAAGAATACTTCACCTGTGGTTGTTGAACTTAGGCGAAAATAATCCTCTGTGATTGGTATAATGTGAAGTTGATAACATGTTCCTAAACAAATCCTGCGGCCATTGCATATACAAAGCTCATGACTGGAAGAACTGGGAGCTTTAACTATGCAAGACTGTGGTTAATGGAATTGTAATTCCAGCATAAGTGTGTCATGTGCATTTCCTTCCTATATCATCAGGCTTTTTCTCGGTTTTGTCAGCTTAGCGCAGGAGGTTTCTCTGGTGCCCTTTCTCTGGTATTGAAGCACCAGGCCTAATAAATGCTTCCTCCAGATGGTCTTTTATTGCCTACTTGTGGTCTTAATCACAGATACAGCAGGCTGAGCTGGTAACACCAAGAGCTGACAAAAACCTGGGCTTCTGGGCCCAGACATCCAGCTGCTAACACAGCTAGAGCAGCCAGAGAGAGATTCCTGATGCTATAAGCCCCCAGAATCCCAGAGCTCTGAGCTGTGGTCTCACTCAGAAGCCAGGAGGCAGATGAAGGGCTCTAGAGAATGGCCAAGAGCCAGAGACTGCAGAGATTATGAAGGACTATAGAAATATTACTATAAGCTGTATATTTTTCTAAGACATAAGTTTTTAAATTAGTCTGGGCCACTAGCGCTTATAAAACATTATTGTACTATCTTCCTGCATTATCTTCCTCCTTCATGTATGTGAAATAAAGCCCAGTCTAGGCCAGGCATGATGAGACATGCCTGTAATCCCAGTACTTGAGAGGTGTAGGCAAGAATATTGCCTACAGAAGTTCCAGATCATCTTCGCCATCATAGTCAGTTCAACACAGCCTGAGCTGCGTGAGAATCTATCTTAAAATGAAACAGACCACAATTTGACAAGACTACTCAATGGCAGTGCTAGAGCTCTGCCACTCGTAGGACTCTTGTATGTTTCAGTTCAGCTGCGTGTTGATCTTCTATGGGTTTGAAGATGACTTTTCTTCTGGATCTGGCTTCACTGGCCCCAGAGAAGGAGCAGCTCGGTGTTGGAGGCATAGAGAAAATAGGTTGTAGGGTGATTGAATGAAAATGGCCCCCGCAGTCCTTAGCTGTTTGAACAGTTTGGGAAAGGATTAGGAGGTGCGGTCTTGTTGGAGGAGGTTTGTCGCTGGGGGCTAAATTTGAGGATTCAAAAGCCCCCTCCACACTCAGTCTTGCTTTTTCTGCCTGCTTGCTGCTTGTGGATTAGATATAAGCTCTTGGCCACTGCTCCAGCACCCTGCCTGTGACCTTGTGTGTCCATGACCTCTCTCCATTCTGGTCATGGACACATTCTCTGAAATTGCAAACAAGCCCCCAATTAAATGTTTTCCTTTACAAGTTGCCTTGGTCATTGTGGTGAGAATGGCCCCTATAGGCTCATATAATTGACTTCTTACTCATCAGGGAATGGCACTACTTGAGAAGGATTAGGAGGTGTGGTCTTGTTAGAGTAGGTGTGGCCTTGCTGGAGGACATGTGTCACTGGGGGTGGGCTTTGAGGTTTCAACATCTCAAGCCAGGCCCAGTGGTGTTTCCTCCTGCTGCCTGCAGATCTGGATGTAGAACTCTTAGCTCCTTCTCCAGCACCATGCCTGCCTGTATGCTGCCTTGTTCCCCACCATGATAATAATGGACTAACCCTATGAAACTGTAAGCAAGCTTCCATTAAATGCTTTCTTTTACAGGAGTTGCCATGGTCATTGTGTCTCTTTGATGCAATAGAACAGTGACCACTACAGTCATGGTGTCTCTTCACAGCAATAGAACAGTCACTAAGACATATTGCGCATTTCACACAGTTGAGGTGAGGCTTGCAGCAGCTTGTGGTTTTTTTTTTTCAGGCTTTTGTTTCTGTGTCCCAGTACTATGACACCTGAATCTGGCCTCTGAATAGAATCTTCTTCTGCCTTTGAGTTAGCTTCATCACCAGATCTAGTGGTCTACAATGGGTCTTGGTGGCATCATAATAGGTAAAGAGTAGATATGAGGACATTGATTTTTTTAAAAAAAATGCTGACTATACAAAGATTCCTGGGTTAGATCACCAGGCGAACACCATGTGAGGCTCGGAGGAACACTTGCTAAAGTGACTTAATTTTTTTTTTAAATTTATATGTGGCTTAAATTTTATAGGAAGTATATCTTACCTCTGGCCTCAGGTTGCAAGCAAGGGGTTAGAGAGAGGGGATTTCTAAGTATAAGGACTCTGAGGACTCCATGAGGCCATATTGAGTTTCCAAGTGGAGAAATTAAACCTTTATGTCCCAAAAGTTAAGAGATAAAGTGCTCATTAGAAATAGCAACCCCCTTTGACTGTCTTTGCACTCTGAGGCAGGGATTGCCATCTGCTGTCTCTTTTTTAGGATTTCATCAACTCTATTGAGAATGGGCATCACGAACCCACCAAAGGAGCTGAGCGCTGATGGCCACTCCTTACTAGGCCTTTGACTCATCTAAAGTCAAAGCCAGCACTGGGACTCTTAGGGAGCCCTGCCCATCATCATCTTAAGGCAATGTCAGTCACAATAATAGTCAGAAAATCAATATGTTTTGGAAAATAAAAACAGAGATGTTCTCCCCAGTATATCACGTTGGTGGAAATTCTGAAGATATACTGGGGAGGGAATGGTCTCAGGACAACAGGATGCACAAAGGAGTGAAACGCAAGGAAAGTTGAAAGCACGGCTGCTACATAAGCAAGCACTGATAAAAGGAAACGTGCCATCTGAGAACACGGAGAGAACTCTACTCTCATTCATTTGGAGATATTCAAAACATTTTGCGTCTATATGTATCTGGTTGCTGGAAATCGAACTCCGATCCTCTGGAACAGCAGAAAGCACCCTTTAACCACAGAGCTTTGGCCCTAGCCCTTCTAATATGCTTTGAAAAAGTAGACTACTATACAATATGGAAAATCATCAGGAAGAGTATAAAGAAAATTCAAATTTTCAAAGAACCTTGTATTATATCAGAAGTGACTTTGGTATTTATAGGCATTACAGTCTGATAAGGTAATAATTAATGGAATATGACTATTGACATAATAATAAAATGATGTAAATTTCCAAACAAGTAGAGAGGGGAAATTTTTGGAAAACTAACCACAAATTCTGCCAATTCTTAGGTCATTCATTTGTTTATTTTAGTGCTAGTGATTGACCCCCTGGATTCACACATGCACATGCTAAGCATGCAGTATACTGCCGAACTACATACATACACAGTTCAATTTCTTTCTTTCTTTTTTTTTGGGGGGGGTCGGGCTAGGAAAGGTGAAAGACATATGGTTGGGATAGATAAAAGAAGAGATACTGATACTTCAAACTGCATGACTCACAAATAGCTAATGTACAGAACACTGTAACTAACTACTATAGCATACACACACAGAGAGAACCTTTACAAAACTTGAACAAGTTATTAGGCCAAAAAAGGAAGCTCAACAAATTTCATGTAATTGAGTTCTGATCATGACAACAGAATCTCAGTTTGGCTTCTTTGTAAAAAGTGAAGATGATTCTAGAATTCTTACAGAAATTCAGGGGACTCAGAACAGCCAAAGCAATCCTCAGAAAAGAAGACAAACCTGGGGGAGCCATCTTTCCCAATGTCAAAGCTTATGCCCAGGCTATGGTAATCAAGATAGTAGGCCACGCATAAGAATAGATGAGTGAGCTAAAATTGAGGCCTGGAAAAAACATAACCCTGCATTTATGTACAATTGATTGTTGACATGGGTAGGTAGATCAACAAAGAAAGAATGATCTATGCAAGTACAATTGAATGCCAACATGCAAAAATAGATAGATAGATAGATAGATAGATAGATAGATAGATAGATAGATAAAAGAAATTTGGACCATGACTTCACGCCATGTACAAAAATCAACTGAAAATGGATCATATATCTAAGTATAAGAGCAGAAATTGTAACACTTCTAGAAGAAACCATAGAAGCAAATATTTTTGTCCTGAATTAGGCAAAGCATTCATAGATATGACATCAAAGTATAAATAACAAACAAAAAATAGGTACATTTTGTTTCATTCTAAATGAAAGCTTTTGTGTATCTCAGGACACTGTCAGGAAAAATAAAAGACTTCCCACAGGACCAAAAGAAATATGTGCAAATCACGTATCTGATAAGTAACTTTTATCTAGAATATAAATTATGATACAGCTCAATAATAAAAATGTAAGTAATACAATTCAAAATTGGGCAAGACATTGAACAGACATTTCTCCAGGGATGATATACAAATAGCCAATAACCACATGAAAGGATGCACCGCATCACTAGACATCAGGGAAATATAACTTAAAACACAATGAGGAATCACTTTATACCTACTAGATGGCTATAATAAAGAGCAAGTGCTTGCAAAGACGTGGCAAAATTAATGCTGATGGGAATGTGAAATGTGAAATGGCGTAGTGACTTTAGAAGACAGTCTGGAATTTCCTCGGAGTTAAGCAGAGCATTACTGAATGGTGCAGCAATCTAACTCCTGCGTGAATATCCATCACACACACACACACACACACACACACTTTGTATAATAACATTCATGGCAGCATATCAATTTTATCTCCCAAATGAATGAAAGTCAAATGCCAAATCAAATGATTGTCTGTCGAGTAAAGTCAACAGGAACGAAGTATTGATTCACACTATAATGCAGGTGAACCTCATAGCAGCCAGAAAGCAAAGAGGCAGGGGAAGGAGCATGGCTCCAATGGCATGACTCCATTGGCCCAACTTCTGTCCACTAGGCCTCATGTACTAAATGTTCTACTACCTTTCAATAATACTGTAGGCCAAGGACCAGATTTTTTAATTCACAGGCTTTGGAGGACATTCATAACCCAAACTATAACATTATGGGACTTAATGTAGAGAAAGTACATCCTCAAACCCAAGTGCTTTATATACAGGGAAATTTTTATTGGGAGAGTGTGCTGTTGAAGAGCAAACCTAAATCTCTTGTGCTCTATACCCTAGTAAATAAATGTCCCTAGAAGTTGCTTAAGTTACAATCATCTAGCAGTTTTTTAAAGTCTGGGTAAACTCTGGCAATACAATGGTAGAATGGACAGGTCCAGGGCTGGAGAGATGGCTCAGTGATTAAGCATGTGTACTGCTTTTCCAGAGAACCTGAGTTTGGATCCCAGCACCCACATTGGGTGTCCTACAGCTGTCTGCAACTCTAGCTCCAGTGAATCGAATGCCCTCTTCTGGCCTACATGGGTACTACACTCATGTGTACAAAGCTACATAGAGACACATCACTTTAAAAAAATCTTTTTTTTTTTAATTCACAAAATAATTTCGAGGTCAGAGGACGTTGTATGTCTCATGGGAGAGCACAGGCAACCATATTTGGGTGAGAACAGTATCAAATCCCTCATTAGGAGCCTGTTTTCCAGAACAGTTATTTCACCAGTTCCTTCTGCCCCAGGTCTTTGAACACACAAGTACACTCTAGAGGGGGACAAGGTAAAGTACACCTAAACCTGCACAGTTAGCATTTCTGAAAATGTAGACCACGCCTCTATCTTGGGTGACCTGGAATGACTGGGGTGAGAGAAGCCTAAGTAGCCCTTTGAGATTTATTTACTATGAAATCACAGAGCCAGACACTTCAAAAATTCCCATTCACAGTGCTGGGAGGACATGGTTAGATATCCAGACCCCATCAAAAAGCCAGGCAGGGATGGCAGCTACCTATAATCCCAGCACTGAGGAGATGGGATCTCTGGAGCCAGCTGGCAAATCAGCAAACTCTTGGGTTCTGCCTAAGACAAAATATAATGGAGAACGGTAGAAGAAGACACACCCTTGGCCTCCATGTGCCCATGCACACATGTTCACACACATGCTCAAATGTTCAACCACACACATGTGAACACATGTCACACATAAACACACAAAACTCCACTCATAGATCTAGATACACCAGTTCCCTCGCCTATAAAATAGAGATGTTAACAATAGCACCCATTTCATTAGGTTACCATAAGGGTCAAATGAGATCATAGAGTTAGAAATACTATCAAAAGTCTCATAGTAATCACAGCTACGAGGCTGTGGATGAATAAATAAAATGCATGGGCTACATTTAGTACTGCCTATTTAAAATACTAGGTGACTGAAACTAGCAAACCTCTGAGATAGGCCAGAGGGGAGAAAAGTACTATATTACATACACCCTTCCATTTTGAGACCTGTGCCTGTCGATGATAATGCCCTAAAGAAAAATGATCTGATGTCCTCATGCTACTTGCTTTCCTTACCCAGCCTACTTGTGAATGGCGATAAAAACAGTAGGTGCCGTATGTTGAAGGCTTATTGCATTTTAGGTACTAGGATTCACAAGTTTATATTTAAACTTGACCTTCAAGTCCATCTTCATATTGAATAGCTATTTGAGGGGGAGGATACACATCGGTGGCTCTGATCCTCAGGTTTTCTAATCTAGACTGTAAGAAAAATCCTCCTGCAGAAACTGGCATGATTCTTGTTGGAGCTTCTGTCCTCAGGACTGAAACTGTGCAGCACTGGGTCCGGTTGCCATGGCTATGTCAGTGTGTGTAGCTGGGGCGGATGAAGGAGAAGGGCTGCAGCTGAACAGCAGCTGGGGCCCTAGGTCTGCAGCATCCGGTAGACTTCTCCTGGTGATTGATCCCAACCTCCCCTGAGGCACCCAGTCTATTCATTCTTCTTTCACAATTATGTCTCTGGAACACAGCAGCTGTCATACAAATCTAGGCAATCTCTTCCCATTGCTCTGTGACAGTTAAGGGAGCAGGCAGCGCAACTTGTCAAATACCTGTGCAGACGGACACGTCCTTCCTCGTTGCTGACAGATTTCTCATAAAGGAGTGCCCATCTCTTTGGCCTACGGCCCTTTGCATCCTTACAACTGTGGTTTGTGGGGCCATTTGCCGGGGCCAGAAATGTCAGCTAAGCACCCTCTCACCACACCTCCTCACACCCTCCATAGTCGTCTTCCTCCATAGTCGTCTCACTTAGAATGAACTATTTTTGAATAATCAGATTGTCCACAAGCACCTCCGAGTGACACAGGAGTGGACAGAATCGACTTTCCTCTGGGCTGTATTCACAGTGCTCAGCTCTGGGCTGGGTATGGAGCAGATGCTGGGCTAATATTGGTTAAAGAACGAAAGGGTAAGTGAGTCAGAGAGAGAGGCACAGAACAGAAAAAGTGTGACAAAATATCCTCAACTTATAGAGGAGGAACATCTTCATAACTTTTTATTAAGAAAGTAATTTCAAAATTACTGAAGAGCTTCAAAATGAGAACAAGGAATTTTTTATGTGTCTGCCCAGACCTAACCAATTCTGAGCCATCTAGAAGATTTATCACCCCATCTCCCCACTTGCTTATTAAGGTTTTATTCAGAGCTGGTTGTAGGCAAGTTTCATATATCATGCCGCTTTAGTCCTCGACATGCCTGTACATTTCCTAAGTAAACAGATATGTTTGTAGATAACTCCAGTACCATGATCAAATCCAGGAAATTTAGCAGTGATATGATATTACAATCTCCAGTCCTTGCTGTCATAGGAGGTGTTCTGTTTGGTCCCCAGGGCAGAAGGAAGATTAATGGGCAAACATATGAGGACCACGATGGATGGACCAAAAAAATTAAATCTGTCTATTCCAAATACATTCACCTTTGTTTAAAAAGAGGGGACGCCTTCCTGCTGATGCAGGGACAGGATAATTTCTTGTGTGTGCTGGCACACACCTGAAATCCCAATATTGAGGAGGCTTGGGTAAGAGGATCAGGAGTTTGAAGTCAGCCTGGGCTAGATAGCAAGACCTTAGAGAGACAAGAGGCTCTCTTAATGTATGTGCTACAGAGATGGTTTCTTTCTGTGTGTATACTTCCACAAAGTGGGTGGTCTATAAGTGATCTAAGGAGCTCAAGTCTTTCATTCTTCATGTTTGCTTACCATTTCTAATGCCAGGGTCGTCCCTTGAACATCTAAAGTACCACCTTTGCCGTGGCACTGTACTGAAACAACCTTGGTGATCTATCAGCCTAACAGCAATTTCCCTAGGTCTTTCTATAAACAGGTAAGAAGAGTACCATATATTATGTGCTTACTATCCACTAGACTCTCATTTAAGTGCTTTGCAAGGGGTAACTTGAAAATACTCTCTAAAGATCTAGCTCTTTATTCTGGTGCTAGGGATGGAACCTGGGGTACTGTGCATATTAGCGAAGCGCTCTAACAGTGAGCTACATCCCTGGCCTCTATGTCTAATGTTATCATTTCTGTTTCACTAGTGAATATGAAAAGCAGGTTTTTATATCTTGATTTTTTTTAATCCAGACTTGATGTGTCAGAATATTTAAGACACTGTGTTCAGGTTGTTCAATGAGTGTATAGGACAATAATCAATTCATTCCGTTCAAAGCAAACATCGTTGTATATGCTTGGAATCGCAGGATTTGGGAAGCTGAGACAGGGAAGTCATGTGTTTGAGGATAGCCTGGGCTATTATATAGTGAAATTTCTTTCTGAAAAGAAAAAAACATAAGGACTGTTTTGATTCTTTAAAATAATAATAAACTAAAGCATAGTACTTTGAGAACATCATCTTTATCTGTTTGTTTACATCAATTCCCTTCTAAACAAGGCAGTCTAATTTGTAGATATGAGATTTCTTTTAAGATGGTAGAGTCTCTTATTTCTCGGTTTCCTAGTTTTCTGATTGCTGTAGTTGTTGTAATTGTTATCTTTATTTTAGAAATGCACTTTTCATTCTCGTTTATAGGGCTTTTGTTGTTGTTTACAGGGCAATTCAGAAGCAAAAATCCTCTAAGGAAGCCCCGTGTAAAGGGTGTGGATCTCTCTGATGCCTATACCTCAGAAGGCAGAAGACTCAGAAAGATGGGTCCATCTTTTCCTGGACTTGGGGTCTTTGTGGGTTTTTTTTTTCCAGAACAGTTAGCATCTACCTAATTCCCACCAATCCTTCACATTCCACTTTAAGAATTACATCTCAGGAACGTTTCTGCTCGTCTCCAAAACTAGAGGAGTCTCCCCCATTACCTGCTCTGGCTGCATCACCAACCTTTCCCTCCGAGCAGTTTCTACATTGAAATGATCACAGGTTGGAGATGTACTCAGTGGTAGAGCATTTGCCTAGCAGGCACACGGCCCTTGGTTCAACCCCACCCCCCAACGCACACACACCCTCAGAGTTACACTGAAATACAGTTTGTTGGAGGAATATATCTGGTTTTGCTCACTGATGTATTCCTGGTACCCAGCACACTGTAGCTACTAAACGAATGTTTGTTGAGCGAATATGAATAAATGAATGGATTAACTCAGTTCCACTTCCCAAAAGGATGTTAGCAAAAGGAAACCTAACCGAGACACAAAATCATTCTAGTACTTGAAGAGCCAGAAGAGTCAAAAGTGCCTTAAGAGGCTCTTGAGGGGAGGGGTCATGTCCTCTCAGATAGGTCCTCTCCAAATGGCTTTCGTAATGCTGCCGTTACAGTTTCCATGTGCGGCCCCTAGGTGGCAGTAGTATGTCACCCTGACGCAGCAAATGCCTGCTAAGCCTCACTTTCCCACTTCCCACCATAGACCATACACCAAGCTTTGATTTGGGGTTTTCCTGGCCTTGTGCTAGAATACATGAAAAGCGAATTCTGGGTGTTAGCTCTCTTTTTCTAATGTCATATGTATTTATTTATCTGGGGACAGGTGCATGGCTACCATGGCATGCCTATGGAGTCAGAGGACAACTTGTGGGAGTTTGTTCTCTCCTTTCACCAAGTGGATTGTGGATCCTGGAGAGTGAACTCAAGTTTTCCAGCTTGACAGCAAATATATATATATATACACACACACATACACACACACATACATATGCCTTTACATATATATGTACATATATACTTTTATTTGCATCCAAAGTAATAGAGTACATTACGACATTTCATATAGGTATAGATTAAATCATTTAAAATTATTATACTTTGTTCTTATGCTTCTCTCAAATAGTTGCCCTTTCTGCTTTCATGTCACATCACGTCTTTCTCACCTCCTTTGTTCTACTCCTCACAACACACTCACACTTCAATCTATTCCACACGCCAGAGAAAACACGCTCTGCTTGCCCCTGACTTTTGAAGCTGTTCCTCTCACAGCCATCCATGAGTGGCTGGCCAGAGCTGGAAATAATGGCCTACTGACTTCTCTGGGACTCCACAACCTACATGTCCAAAATAGAATTCATATCTCATTCACTTCCCAACTCAAGCCTGTTTTTTATATCTACATTTTTTTTTTTTTTTTTTTTTTTTTTAGGATAAGGTTTCAGTGCGTAACCCAGATTGGCTTCTAACTTGCCGTACTTCTGTCTCATCCACTGGAGAGCTGGGATTCCAGGTGTGTGCCTCCAGGTCCTGTTCAATCATTTTGAACACCTACCACCTATGCATTAAGTCCTGGAGAGACCATCTGTGATGGCGAGTTTTAATGTCAACTTGACACAAATTGAGAGTCATTTTGGAAGAGGGAACCCCAGTTGAGAAAACGGCCCCACCAGATTGACCTGTGGGCAAGCCTGACCTACGTATTCTTAATTACTGATTGATGTGGGAAGGCCCAATCTATTCGTGAGTGGTGCCACATCCAGGCTGGGGACCCTTGTTGCAATAAGAAAGCAGGCTGAGAAAAAGAAGAAAGTCTGTAAGCGGCACTCCTCCATTGCTTCTGCAGAAGCTCCTGCCTCTAGGTTCTTGCCCAGAGTTCCTTCCCTGACTTCCTTTCATGGTATACTGTGATGGAGATGTGTAAGCTGAAATAAACCCTTTCCACCCCAGGTTGCTTTTGGTCAGAGTATTCTATCACAACAACAGAAGCTTAAGACACCATCTCTGAACCATCTCAGATCTGTGCCTCCTCCTCCAGTGTCCCAGGCACAGGGAAGATCCTCACCATCTCTTTTCTAATGTCCTACTTTGTCTGCATGTCTCCATCATTTTCCCTTCACAGTCTATACTGCCAACATGCCACAGGCCTTCTCACAAACTCCTCCTTTTGAGGACAGCAACAGCCTCTTTTTATTTATCTGTTCAGATTATTCTAGTGCAGCATGGTGCATGTTAACTAGCTCCTCCCTCAAGACCACTTTCTAGGTCTTTTTCTGGCCCCAACGTTCACATCATTCTTTCTACTGCTTGTACACAGCACATACCTTGGCCCTCTTTTCATAGTTTTAATTCATAATATTATCTCTGTAGTTTACCCATTATATATACATGTATATGTATATGTGTCTGTGTCTGTGTCTGTGTCTGTATATGTATATATGTATGTATGTATATAGCAATGAGGTGACACAATGCTTCAGTTCACCTTTCCGGTATCCACAGGGAAATGTATCATTTGTATATCTTAGCTGGAGTGGTACTGAACCCGAGCCCACTCTCAAAAATCTTTCTATAAAAAATATTCCAAGCAGAGCTAATCCATTACATAAAATAGATCTGTCATCCTGCCTTGGACTTGAAACAACTATAGTGCAGAAAGTATGCCCTATCACTTTGACTCTACCAGAACATTTTGTGCACAAATCCGTACTCATTTAAAGGCTTCTAGAATTAATGGATAAAAAGCAAAGTGGAACAGAGCAGACCCTGGCATCAGGGATGTGACACACCAGACTCACAGGTTCAATTTTACTGGATGTTTTTTCACTGATATATCTGTGAGCCTTGCTGATGATAGTCACAGCATTTGATCAGCATTTCCCAGCTGCTTTTAAGGCAGCAAGCAACTCGCTGCAAACTCCATTATCAAGTGTAAAGCACATTTTAAGATATGTTCGTATTAATTATACGTTATTATTGCTAACCTAATAGTCCATGTCATAAGTCTCTTTTTCCACTTTAAGTTGTCCATGCACTTCAAAATATTCGTTAAAAAGCTGCAATCCTTTGGTTTTAATCAATTCAATGCAGAAGTCCTGCCCATCACTCTCACATTTCCAACACATTTATGTTGGTCCTTACCCTACGGGAGGTGGTGATAAAAAAACAGATGCATTCTCTCTGCTTCCACTTGCCAAAACACTCCCTAGCCATGCTGAAGTTGGCATTTGTGTGCATGGGTGGACATTCATGTGGATGAGTCATTTTGTCTCGGTTTTGATTTGGATACTGGAGTGGAACGTAGGGTCCCACACACACTAAACGCATGCTCCCGAGCTATAACCCCAGCTCAGGTTTGTTTGTTTGTTTGTTTATTTAAAAGACCCTGTCTTTAGTGTGTGACAACTTCAAAATTTCAAAGCCAAACTTGGGTTTTCACCTCTTTCCCACTTCCACAGATGTCTTACTGTGTTGGTGAAGAATTCCTGAAATTAAACAATCTGGAAAGGCGAAAGGGAGTGACTTTGTGGCGAAAGGGTCATATTCATTATTAGATGCTGACATAGTATACTTTTTAAAGCCAAACAATTATTTTTCCTCAAATTCTTGCCTTTGCAAATCACAAAGTAATGGTATTTTTGAAGCCAGCATGAGCTTTGTTGGATCTTGATTTAAGAAAATTGTAGGAAAAACATTCATGAGACAATTGGATACATGTGAACGCTGACATGATATTTAACAATATTAAGAATTTTTGTTATTTTTGTTACTTTGTTAATTTTTGTTAATATTTGTTAAAAGTCTTATAATGGTATTGAAGGTACCCATAAATATTTTTGTTTGGTTATTCACTTTAGTATTTACAAAAAGTCTGCATTTGTCCAGGCTGGTTCCAGACTCCCAGGCTCAAGCAATCCTCATCCTTCATCCAACCAAGTATCTGAGACTACAGGTGTAAAAACTATTTCAAGTTTATATGTTCTTCTTTATACAAATGTTATATTGTAGAGAAATGCCTTGAAGTATTTGCAGGTGACAGTACATGACGGTTGGGATTTGGCTCAAACTATTTCACTCTGTGGGGAATAGGCAATAGATGGAAGTAAACGTGACACAAGATTAAATGTATGATAATTACTGACACTGAGTGATGATTGTCATGCATTGTAGAATACATGAGGATAGTCATGTATTATAATAAAATCTCTTTCATATGTATCCTTTTTTTTTTAACCAAAGAAAAGACACTTAAACATCCACCATGAAAGCCATAGCAGGGTTTGGAGGAGGCTGTTTCCAAGATGAATCTTAGCAAAGAATGATTACCCACAATGTTTTTTTTCTTATTTGATACAAGAATTAACTGAACTTACACATTATGAGGAGGCAGAAGCTGAGAGAACAGGAAACGGGGCGGTTAGGGAAAGCGCAGAATAGACATTACTGCAAGAGTTAACAATCCACTCTTAGCCAATTAGCAAGAGGCTGTGGGGACGGCAGCAGCTGGAGAGAGGATGCGAAAGCAAAGTAGTCCACACAAAAGGAGGAAGGTATGTGGATATGGACACTGGTGTGTAGGGGGTGGGGAATCTCTGTGGTTCAGCGTGAATGTTCCACCTTATCTGTGTGTATGCTCATGTGTGACAGTACACATGGGGGATGCACGTGCATGAGCTGTCGATTCTTTGGCAGTTGCCTACCTTGCTATTAAGACAGAGTCTCTCACTGGCCTAGAGTTCTCCAAGCAAGCTGGGTTGGATGACCCAGTGAGTCCCAAGGATCCACTTGTCTCTGATGCCCCAGCGCTGAGATTACAAGTGTGCACTGCCACTATGTCTGTCTGCTTTATGTGGGTCCTTGGGGTCAAACTCAGATGCTCATGAATTCTGGAATGACATGCAGGTCCTCAGGCTTTCACAGCAAGCACTTTCCTAACTGAGCCATCACTCCTCCAGTCCCAAATGCAACTTTTGATTAGGGCTATCTCTGTCCCCTCTCGAGTGCCCCTGGCAGCACGATGGAGGTAAGGCAAGCAGAGTTCATTCCTCCGTCAGCTCTCATGTCAAACATTAATGCATGGAACCATTTTTTTGTTTTTCCCTTCACATTTTGAAGTCTATAAATCTTGGGTCATCTGAAATTTTTCCATTATCTGCTTCCATTGTTTTCCTAAAAATAATCAAAACTCATCATTTGCTTTATTGTGACTATTGGACCTGCAGAAGCTTCTAGTTTTCACTCTGCTTATCACAGGTGAGGAAACTGAATCTCCGGGGAAACAAAATAACGTCCAGCATCATGCAGTGACTAGCAGAGATCTGACACATAATAGATAATAAATATCTGCTTCTGAGTGGTGCTAGGGATTGAAGTCAGGAATACATACCCAGTAGGCAGTGGCTTGATCACTGGACTATTATATTCACACCCCAGTGAATAACTGCTATATTCAGGACTCATACACGCATATCAAGGAATTAAAGCTTGGATCCAATCTGATTGCTTGGTGCCCACGTAGTCACTTGAATGAATGAATGAAGTAGGAAGACTAAATTTTGGACCTTCCATTTTTTCTTTCTGATCTCTGTAGGCCCCTAAACACAGGCAGGACCAAGTTTGTACCAAATCCAGGTCTCCTCTGAATCTTGCTTGAGGTTTGTGAGCTGCCTCTTTACCCTCCCTAGTACCCCAGGTACTGGCCTACCTACCTTAGTCCGGGCTGTATGACAGAGTAAATGGCAACCTTCACATATTAAAGGTTTACACTGTCTTCTCATCCTGAGGAAACGATGCATTTACACTCCAAACTACCCATTCTATTACCAAAGAGCAGCTACTCAGAGTTCATTTTCCAGTTCATGTCTCTATCTCAGGGGTGAGAGAATGCAGGAAGAAAGAAAAGAATAAAAAAGAAACACTTTATTTCAAGAGTTTTTTAGAAACAGAATTAATAATGACAATGATTTATGCTGTTTAAGTTTTCTAAAAGCAGTGCAATTGAGAACTATTAGGAATTCAGCACCATGAAGGAAGAAAATACTATAGTATGATGCTGTGAGGGCAAGATACTGTTTCCTGCTCATGTGCTGACGGACAAGGGACTGGCTCCTAAGCACTGCTGATGGCAGTTCACGGTACTGAGCATGCTCTATGTCATTTCACCTCCTCACATCAGCCCCAGGGTGTAGGGCCTTTTGTCAGATTCTACCAGTGAGAACTGAGGCTCAAATCACCAAAAGCAAAATGAAAAACATGAGAAAAAATATGGGATTTAGGAAATCAGTTGAGAATATCTGACAGCTAACTGGGTAGGAATTCTGGAAACAAAGGCAATAGATATTAGGTGAGACATAACATGATGTCCAACAAATAAATGGCAAGTTTTTACACTGAAATGTGCTCACAAAATTCCAGCTTACTAGATAGAAGATCTGCACTGAGGCATATCATCAGATCGTAAGACACTATGGACCAAGAGACAGTCTTGAAGAGAAAAACAATTACGTACAGGAAGTTAGAAATCATGGAGGACTGATTCTATTTTGGAGGCAAGAACACAGTGGAAGACTATGTGCAATTTAAAGAACGCTTTCCACATCTCAAGAGGAGATCATTTCCAATAAAGAATTATTTATCTAGCAGAAAATTAATCATGTGTGGGGACATATTCAGATGCAGAAAGGTTTTATTAAAAAAAGGGGGGTGGTTAAAAAGATTCTTTAACTGTGTGGAAGAGTACACAGTTAGAAAAGTAATCAAATAAAATCACTCTGATTAAATCTTTCTAAGGAAGTTAGCAAAGGGTGTGGTCCAGCAAGGCTAGAGGATAAACCAAGAGAAACTGGGATCTAAGGCACAGAAGCTAATGTAGGAGAGGAATTCCCAGGATACCAGTTTGGTGGCAAGCCTAGAAAAACAACCATCCCAGAATGAATCATGAAGGGGCAAACTCAAAGAGCATGTTCTCCAATAACAATACATAGAACTCATGAATTACTTCATATGTTTCATCATACTATGTAGAATTTGATGGGTTCATCAGAAAACCTGTGGTACATAGAAAAATAAAATTTTAAGAAGAGGTGATTTGGGAAGAACAAAATGGAAATATAATGAATTGCACTTTCCATGCAGCAACTGAGAGCAATACTTATATGATGTAATGCAAATAGTGAACATTTTCATTAGAAATTTTATACTTGTAGAAGTGTGTGTGCATGTGTGTGAGACACAGAGAAAGACAGAAAAAGAAAGCATGAGGGAGAGAGAGAGAGAGAGAGAGAGAGAGAGAGAGAGAGAGAGAGAGAGAGAGAACTAACATTTAGCCATGAGTTCAATCTCTAGCATCCAAGAAAAAAATGCAAATTCCTTATCTTACATAACAGAAAGTTACAACAAATCTCTAAACCTAATAACAAAAGACAACATTACTTACTGTGCTATTCCAAAGTAATTATGTCATCTACCAAAAGAAAGAACTATAAAAGGTCTCAAAAGCTACTTAAAAAAACATAAATTCATGATCTCACACTTCTGTTGATCAGAAGACCAACACTGTGTGGGTGAATTCTCTGTCCAGAGTCCGACAAGACCCAGATCATGGTTATCTGTCAGGCTTTGCTGCTCTATGTGGGCTTTTGGGAGAAGCTTCCAGGCTCATTCAAGCCATTGACAGTAATCAGTTCATCTTACCCTTTTTACATGGACACTTACATCCTCAAGCTGGAAACAGTACTTTGTGCATTTTTTTACTTTGGATCTCTCTTGCTCTTCTGCTTCCAGGAAATTAAATTCTCACTTTTGAGAGCTTAGGATTGGGCCCATATTTTTTTTCCAGTACTAGGGGTTTAACCCAGAATTCATGCATACTAGGTAGCACTTTTATCACTCAGCTACATCCCCAGCCCAACTCAATTAATTAATCCAGGAAAGTCTCTCTATTCCAGTGGTTCTCAACCTTCCTAATGCTGTGGCCCCTTCATACAGTTCCTCATGTTGTGGTGACCCACCAACCATAAAGTTATTTTCGTTGCTACTACATAACTGTAATTTTGCTACTGTTATGAATCATAATGTAAATATCTGATTTGCAGATGGTCTCAGGTGACTGTGTAAGAGTCATTCAACCCCCAAAGGGCCCATGGCCCACAGGTTGAAAAACGCTGCAAGTCTATTCTAAAGCCTTAATCACATCCACAGATGCCGTTCAAGAAACTTTCACATTCATGGGTTCCAGGAATTGGGATGTAGTCATCTGTTATGAAAGCAGAAATCAGGAGTAAGGAGTGGGAGAGAGTTTCTTCAGCATGAGCCTTGTTAGTCAGCTTTCAGTTATTATAACAAATACTTATAAAGAGAAAAGGCTTATTTTGGTTCGTATAAATTTCACTCCACAAACATCTGGCTCTGTTACTTCATGCTTACGGTGGCATATCATTTTAGAGGCACATAGCTGGGAGGAGAAAAGGAAGAAGGGACTGGGGTCCTATTCGCTGCCCTCTTTGAGATACCCTCAAGTTACCCCCAATTACCCCTAGGCCCCAGGTCTTCAAAGGTCTCCAGTTCTTCCTGATAACACCATAATGGGGATCAAACCACATGTACCCTTGAGGAACACTAACAATACAGACCACAGCAAGCTCTATAGTACTTCCTGAGTTTAGAAGTTTTGTGCATGTATTGTTTTGTGTGAATAAAAAATTTTAAAAGCTGGGCTGGAGATGTAGCTTAGTGGTAGAACATTCACCTAGCATGTATGAAGCCTTGGGTTCAATTCCCAGCACTGTCCAAAGAAATCAAAAACTTAAGTTCAACTACCAAATTTTCTATTACTGAATTCCAATGGACTCTTCTAGATAATCTGTCAAATCAAGTCCTTGTGCAAATAGTGTACATAGTCCATTACACATGTCCATTTTTGTGCTTCTAGGAAATATGATCTAAAATCTTCTGAACACATTAAGAAATATTTGTTCATCACAATCTTTGCTAGGCCCCAGTGAAAAATCTTGATTTGGATGAACGACAAGGTATCAATTCCCCTGTTCTTCACATCCCATTAAAGGGCCTGTTCCTTTGGTGACTTTTGGCAGTTACCACTTACCTGCAAGCAAAGGTAGGTAGTGATAAACATGGATTTTTTTATTTGCAAGATCAAAATCATATTAGCTTCTATTGTGTGTCAGAATTAATATGGTAAATGTAGTCCAACCTCTTCATTTTACAGATGAGAACACAGACCTCTCAGAGAGGGAAGGGACATGCCAATGGCCATAGAGCCTGTACTCGTGGGGAAAAATATTCTCCTTTCCAAATAAGCTCCACAATACGTGGCCACTGTTATGGGTCATGGATGGGATTGTGAATGACCAAGTCTAACATCCTCAATTGACAGATGAGGAAGCAGATCCAGACAGGAAGACATACCTTCTCAGCATCCTTTGAAACTCTGAAAACACTAATTGAGTTTTCCCCCCTCTTATACAAAGTAGCCTCCCCTTGACTAATCAACTATGGACAACAGAGCCAAATCTTATTCACTTCCAAATTGCTTTTACTTCGCACACCCTACCTGGCATGCTGATAAAGGATTGCACAATACATCTTAAGATGTTGCAGATGATCACTTTACAGTGGAATGGTTTGAATTCTCCAAGTCTTCCAGTTAATGAGCAATTTGGCAATTAAGTGAAATAAGGTTTTTCTTCTTTAGGTAGCTGCTTCTTAGGGACAAACAAATGCATCACCGGCTGCATTATACAGGCTTAAAAGTCAGGCTGACTTGTCTTCTACTTCTGCTTCAGTTACTCCATAGCTGCATGATTTTACAGAATTCAATTGCTCAGTATCATGAGCAATGAATGTAGTGCAGTCAATCTCATGAGACTGGCATAGGGAATCAGGGAAATAGCACGTGGATTAGTAACTTGAAGTAAAGTAGGGACTATTGACTTTCTATTCATTTCATAGTTTACCTGGCAAACACTGAAAATTAGCAGTGAAATGATTTCCTATGCTAAAGATGAGGCCACTGGGAAAGATGGTTAAAAGGTCAAAGAATCTTCAGGGAAAAAATCATCTTGAGGGTTGATGTTAAAAAAAAAAAAACAAAAATAAAACCCTAGCATCTCAACATAAATAAAACTTCTCCCTTAATGAAATAAAAGTATTCAGAGAGGGGTGGGTAGGTTGTTTTAATTAATCATTAGTCTGGAAGAAAAGCATTTCTGAAAAAGGTTTTTACTGATTTTATTATTATTGGTGTGTGTGTGTGTGTGTTATGTATATGCACACTGTGACATATGTGTGGTAGTCAAAGGATGATTTTATGGAGCCAGTTTTCTCATTCTGCTTCTGTGTGCTGGGCTCTGGGAGCAAAACTCGGGGCTTCAGGTCTGTGAGCGCCTTCATTTTACATGCTGAGTCATCTCTCCAGGCCAAAGAAAAGTGTTTGCTTCCTTACTTTCTTCTTAAAAGTACTAATACATTATTCATGAGTCTGACATGGTGGTTCACATCAGTAATCCCAGCACTTGAAAGGTTGAGGCAGGACAGTTGCGAGCTCTAGACAAAGCTGGGCTAGGTAGCAAGTTCAAGCCATCTAACAAGACCCTTGTCTTATGCAAAAAAAAAAAAAAACCAAGCCTAGTAGCATACTTCATGTAAACATCATGTTGCACTTTTCAAAGAGCAGTTCATGATAATGATGAAAGGGCAAAAGACTTGGAAATCAAACATGCATAGATCGATCATTCTGGCTTCTCTCTCCCTGAGATGAGGTAAACATGTCTGTAGCTACACGAATTTATAGTTTCCATAGACCTCACTATGGATTTACAACCTCAACTTCCAATCATCAGACCCAATGTTAAAAAGCTAGGAGGAGTTGCGTCACATACCTCTAATCCCAGCACTGTGGAGGCAGAGATGGGAGCATTTCTGGAGCTCACTGTCCAGTTAGTTTTGCCTAATTGGTGAGCTTCAGATTCAATGAGATACCTTGTCTCAACAACTAAGGAGGAGAGCAATAGAAGAAGACTCCCGGCGTTGACCTCTGGCCTCAATATACATGTGCACACAGTGTGCTCTCCCCAAGCATGCAGACATGCATAAGTGTGTACGCACACATACAACACACACAAATGAAAAAATTTTTAAAGTAACTCTGAAGCTATAAATAGCTAGACATATCTTAAGAAGACAGCTATTGAAAAATAGTTTTCTTAGTCTCAAATATAAGCTGCTAATATTAAGAACTTGTAACTAGAGGCCTCCCGTGACAAAGGAAGTGATAGCTTTGTATGATACCAGGTGCACATCACGTTTATCATGACAGTAGGTGCCCTGTGTTCTATTTCCTGCTTGACAACGTGAAGGGTCAGACTTGTTTACATTGATTATTTGGATAGCGTTTAATTTGTATGAGTGGATGTATGTAGCTGCATATATGGATAGAGACCAACTGAAGGGAGCTGGTTCCCTTCTACCATGTAGATCTTGGGGATTAAACTCAGGCCTTCTAGGCGTGGCAGCAAGCATCTTTAGGTGGTGAACCATCTTGCTGGAGCTCCGTATAATTTTGTAATTACAATTTATCAAATACTTGAGTCTCTTTAGATGATGCCTGGAAAGACTACCCTAACATTAAACTAATTATGTGTAGCTCCTTATCAGGAAAAAATGACATAACCAAACAAGAGGAAAACTTGTAATAAATGGTTGTGAAGATAAAATAGCTGCCTCGGAATTATTTTTATAACATTTATTATTTTTAACTGTAATTTTTCTCTACCATCCACTCCCCACAACATCCCCCCCCAAAAAAATAAGACTAAAAGAAAACATTTAGGTGACATACAAAAAGACAATATTTATTTTACTTTCTTATAAGAAGTCAAACAGAAAAACTCCTAGTTGAAGACATTACCAAAAAACATTAACATTATTTCATGTATCCCTTCAGTGCCCAGATTCAGAAAAGGGTTATCTGAATGAAAAAAAAGGAGTGGCCCTCACTACAATGGGTTTACTTATGTATGTGCCTGTGTGGAGGGATCCATAGACCTTGATCAAATGAATAACTCGAACCTACAAGTTTCCAATAAGCAATGCACTGATGCAATTAAGAGTTCCTAAGGCCCCAGAGATTACTTTTGTTCACTAAACCAAAGGTACTCCTATAATTTACTGTCCCCGGTACCTGTACTGCTGAAGGAGGAGGATGGAAGCAGACCGTGATATCCCTGTTCCCATGCTCCATTAACTGTCAGCGTGGGTGGTCTCCGGGGCATTCCAAAGAATCCTCTTTATCACCATCAAAATAGGTCGTCAGTAAAAATGGTTCTGTGCAAGGCATTTAGGTGCTTTCCTTCTCAGAACTATGAAAACCCAGGTAAGGCGTGATCTCACTCTTATACAAGAAACGCAAGTATTCTTTCTAGTGAGTAGGAGGAGAAACGGGAACACCTACAATGCCCGAAATACAGGTGCTAGGAGGAAACACCTGTGCATCAATCAGACCATGCACCCCCATTTCCTGAAAGGCCAGGGCACAATGCTACTCTACTACCACAGAAGCAAGGTTCCCCTTTGTTCCAACCTGTGGCGAGCAGGTGACTCTTACCTTCCCTGCTTAAGAACAAGAGATGCAAGTAGCATCATGTTATTAAGATGAACTGGCAAATGCCTGGAGAATTTGTGATATAAAGTTCTTCAGTCCTTGCTAGTGACCTGTGTATATGAGAAAGAGAAGCGGGGCACCTCTCAATGTTTTAAATTTGCAGGAAGTAATCAGAATAGGGGGAATATATGCATATACTGTGGGACTGTAACATAATGGAAACCTAACATGTGAAAAGAGAGTACATGGCTGAAGCCTCACTTAACTCCCTCTCAATAAAACACATAATTGACAGAACCATTTACAGCATGGAAACTAGCCATCCTAGGGCCCATCTTGCAAACAAAGAGAAACGGATACAAATCTTCCTCTTTTTCCCGTCAAGCAAACAGAGCTAAATTCTAAGTGGAAAAAAAAAAAAAACAAAAACCAAAAAAACAAACCTCATCTCGATTTATAAAATACACAGAGAAACATACCGATTGCCGAAGACCCTCAAATAATTGCAGGCTCACAGGGAAACTGCAAAATATCTATGAATTTGTCATTGTTGTTCAGTCTACCCATCTTTTACCTGAGATGAAAATTATTCCCTGCTCCACTAGGTAGTCTAAGCAAACTCATATCCTTAATTCTACTGAGAGCCAAAAGGCCCCAAGAAAGAGGATAGGGGAGCAGACATAGCAGGGAACAAGCAGAGGAGATGGGAGGTTCAAGAGTCTGGGAAACGGTTATCTGGAGATAAAGTGCTAAGAAATAAGGAGTCCAAAATATATGTAAACCCAGGGGTGGGATCCCATCCTTCACACTTGAGGGCTTAGCACAAGCTAGATACACAGTCAGCACTTGATTTGAATAGCAGAAATGAAGGAGGACATGCATCATTAGAGACTTCTTGGTTCTGCCTCCCCTATCTTAAAAAAAAAAAAAATTCCTGCAATGACATTAAAAACAGCCTTGGTGGAAAAGTTGCCTTTGCTTTTGGTGTACATGTCATCACTGTGGCCAAGATGATTTCTGGGAATTTCAAAGCAGAGGAAAATGCTATTGAAGTGGATAATGATACTGCAGTTTAATAGCCACAAACATTACTCAGTGGGTTCCCAAATAATATGCAGCAGATCATATCGGTTTTGTTTGCTAGTTCTCTGGGAGTCAAGTTCAGAATTAGCATACATGCCCCAAATGAGTTTCCTCACAAGTAAAACTTCTTGATGTTATTCCACATAAGGAATTCAGAGCAAGCAGAGACTCCTTAGGAAGCCATCACAACTCCTGAAAAGATTAATCCATGGTCATTGTCCCCTTCTCTTTGTCCTCTAGTTTGGAGACTTGGCAAAGGATGTCTGCTTTTAAGATTAAACAAGAATGAGAAGGACTTGGCTTTCTTCTTGAAGAGCTCCATCAGTTTGGATTCTTTAGCACAAGACTCACATCAAGATCTTAGCTCTTAGGAGCTGCCTGTTTTTCAAGGGTCCAGTGGTTTCAGTTTCTATTTAACAAGTCCTCGGATAACAAATGGAGAAGGCAATGAATCTTCACAGGGTCACATTGAAGGAAAAAAGAAATCAATTATCCCCATTACTGAGTCACTTTCTTCAGGTTTTCTATCAGCACTACAGAATCCGTTTCTTCTTTGGATTGCTTCTCATAGATGTCATACTTCTTCCAGTGCTGCAAGGAAGGGACAAAAACACACACAGTGACTTTTCTCAACAATACTCTTTCCCTGAGTACTCTGAGTCAGTGCTTAATTTTTTAAGTTTGTGTGCACAGGAAGCGTAAGTGTGATGGTTTCCTGGCGTGGGTTTTTTGAGCTCAGAATAATCATCTAGTTGGACAATTAATGAAGCAAAACAATCAAGAATTAACATTAAAGATGGGGAAAAGTATAGGGTTGTTGCATGATGGTTAATGGCTGTCTAAAAAATTATCACATTTAAATATTTCCAGAACTAGAAACAGTCTTTTGGAGATGTTTTTCTAATTCTGTTTCACTTGGACTCTTATTTTCTGACCATTCAAACTTGACCACTGCTCAAGAAACATCACAGGCCCACAAAAGCATCTAATGGACATAACATCTAGAGAACAAGACACTGGATGTCCCCAAAGTCTTAGTCTTAAATCCTGTGGAAGGCTCTATACTCATAGCTCTATTTAACATCATTTGCTAGACCCAGTCCATTATACATAAGGCAATCTCCTCCTGAATGGGATTCAAGCGTGTCTTTCATGGCAAAAATCCAACATTCTGGTCCTATGACCCTTATCTGTCAATCTGGGGCAATGGTGAAATCAGAACTCAATTCTCTCATCTGTAAAATAAAGCTGATAGAGAAAACTAGAGGTGGGCAAACTATGAGGCACAGGCCAATCTAGCTAACAGCCTGTTTGAGGAAGTCAAGTTTTATTGAAATATAACCATTTGTTTCTGTATTGCCTATGGTTGTTCCCATGCTTTAAGATTAAATTGTTACAGAGAGTGAATGAGTTATAAAACAAGAACAACCCTTTACAGGGAAAAAAAAACAAAAAAACCTCGCCCACTCCCTGCACAGGGTTATGTCTGAGCAGCTCTTTTCCTCCTTTGGTAGTCTATGGTTCATTAAGCTTGTGGGAAGAATGGAAGTCAGAGAAACAGAAACAAAAACAGCCTGTTTGGCTGTGTCAGGCTGTGACACTGAGGAAATCAGTACCATCTAGCAATAGTGTATGGAATTAGAAGCTGGGAAGTACTGCTTAAAGCATTCATTTTTTTCTAAATAAAATATTTAAACGTAACATACCTAAACGAGTTGCTAAAGTTAAAAATATTGACAAGTGCAAGTGCTGGATGCATAGTAATTGGATTTCCCCGTATATTTTTGATGGGAATAGAAAATAGTAGTCACCATGTGAAGGAGACTTATAATTTTGTATAAGACTGAACATACACTTAGCACATGCCCCAGAAGCCATGCTCCTGGGTATTTATCCAGAAGAAGTAAAAACATGTGCATACAGAGACTTCTACATGAATATTTACAGCACTTTACTCATAAGAGAAAAACTAGCTAGAGCCCTGATGTCCTTACATGAGTGAATGTTTAAATAAACTATGGAGTACTTCTTGGCAATAAAGAGAAGTAAACTGTTGACATATGCAACAATATGAATATTTCCCTAATGCATTTTTACTATGTGAAAGAAGCCAGATTTGGAAATCTAAGTCCCCTTAGATTCCATTTATATGACACTATGGAAAAGGAAAAATTCTGGGGACACAAAGGAGATCAGTGGGTGCAGGGGTCTAGAGAGACGGTATCTAGTGGACTCCAAAGGGGTACATCAGGAAATAAGAGGAATATTCTGTATCTCAACTGTACTGGTGAATACAAAATTGCATCCACTTGCTAAAATTCTTCTAATTGAAAACTTAAAAAAGAAAACATTTTCCTTTTTCCTAGGTTGTCCTTCAAAAAAATTCTATATTTTAAAAACTGTGAAGTGTGCAGTCTTCTAACAAAAACAATCTGAAAAATTATATAACCTTAAAACAACAGCTTACTCAGTAAGTGGCACTATGCCAACTGGCTAAGCATTTGAAAAACAAAGTTAAACCCTCCCTCATAGACTACACCAATAAAGCCTTGATGGATTAAAGCCTTAAATGGGAAACACAAAGTCGACTAAATACATAGGGGAGCAACTATGTAAGTCTTCTGTGGACAGGTTTTCTGTACATAAAAGATGTTTTTTTAAAGATGGTTTTACTATAGAAAAAAGGAAACAATCATTTGCACAGAATTAAATACCATAAATACAAAAAAAGGCAACAATATCTGACAAGCCAAAGGATTGATATTTAATATATGAAGGTAGAGATATTTTTTTAGTTGGTAGAGTGCTTTCCTTTTGCGAATCAGGCCCTGGGTCCCAGCCTCAATAAGGAAAAAAAAATCTGATGTATAATGAACTTTATTAACCACCAAGGAAAAGATAAATATTGAAGGGTATAAAAGGACATGGAACATGAATTGCACAAAATAAGCAGCCTAAGCCAATGCACTGGTAAAACTGGTATAAAATCTGTTATACAAAATTCCCTAACCTATCAAAACGCCCATTGATGTTTTAAACATTACTTAACAACATGTTGGAAAAAGTGTGTTCAAATAAATATTTGAACCCTACTACTGGTAAATCTAGAAATCTGTATATCCTAGTTTTAATACATACTTCTTGTGAGTATATAATTGTTTGCATAGGTAATCTGGATGTTTCACTTAACATCATATGCTATAAATTCTCATAAATTGGCACTCTCATTTCCTTTACCCTCTGAAAATATTTCATTGCATGAATGCACCATAATTTATTCAAGCCATATAACCTCCCTGGATAATAATATGTCTATTCAAATCTACAAATTTACAAGCTACAAACCACTTGGGGAGTAGTTCTGTAGTATAGCATTTATCCAACATGTGCAAGGTTCCACCCCCAGAATTGTTGGTGGGGGAAGGGAGAGATAACGAGATCCAAATATCTATTTGTAGATCAAAGGCTATACAAAAACAAGTGGCAGCTGGCAGGATTTGGCTCATAATTTGTCATTTGTAGAGATAAGATAGCAGGAAGGTGTTTTTGTTGGCAAGGTATGGTATTTGTCTCTCTCCAAATGCAATCATTAAAAATAAATAAATGAAGGTAGGAAAGGTGAGCACGGCAAATAGGAAAGCAAAGATAGATAAATAGAGAGAGAGAGAGAGAGAGAGAGAGAGAGAGAGAGAGAGAGAGAGAGAGAATATGAGAATTTGCTAACAGACTTAGTTTACTGCTAAACTAGATGGAAAATGATTTCCCATGAGCCCAGACAAGGGTTGATGGGAAGAAACAAGAGACACTTAGGAGACAAATATGACAGCCAGCTGTGGAAGAGTACACAGAAACAATCAACATGACATCCACGAGATCTGAGAAGGCTGTGGGAACTCAAACATCAGTGAACTGATGTCTGAACGAATTCTGAGAATGGAAAGGGTCTGCCAACTCACAAAAAGTCCCTGGTCTAAACGTGAGCTCTCAAAACTGAGTATCCTCAAATCCTTTGCAGGATGAAGCTGTACTCCGAGAAGAGACTGATGGGAATAGACTCCAAACTGATTACAGGCCAGAGATTAGAATTGGATTAAAAAGAAAGAAAATCCAGATAAATGTCAGGATGGAGAGGGGAAAGGAGGGATGGAGAAAAGTTATAAGAGGGAAAGGCCAGGTAGAGTAGTACATGCCTGGAATTTCAGCACTTGGGAAGCAGAGGTAGAAGGATCACTGCAAGCTCAAAGGAAGCCCGGGTACAGAGTAAATTCCAGGCAAGTCAGGGAGCCTAGTGAGACCCTGCCTCAATACTGACTCCCACCATCAAAGATGGCACTGAGAAGGGGCCAAGACTTTTGGAAATCATTCATTATCATTTTAAATTATTCTAAAAGGGGGCTGTATAGTCATGAAATTAGTAAAAAAAAAAAAATCAACAGATGTAAGTGAAGCCTCTTTCTCAAAGTGCAGGAAACTAATTTCACATAAAACGAACCAGAGTAATATCCTATACAATTAAAAGTTGCCAGAAATATCTCCTTGAAAACTATACCCTAACATTTCAAAATTATATGAAGAAGAGTTTACATGCAATGAGAAATTATAAATCCCATGAAGGAATGTATTAAAAGTCAATAACAGGAGAGATATAGACATGAGATGAGAAAACTCAGGAAAGAATTAGAAATAAAGGGAAAGAATAATTTCATTTCAGAAATGAAGACTAAACTAGAGGGAGCACGGGCAAGTAAACACAACAAGTCATTAGATAATGTTTTCAGAGAACCAGAAGATGAAATGGAAGATTTTTTAGTTAAAGAAACAAAAGTACGTAAAAAATTATCTAGGAGGGTGCGACAAATATGGAAGAAAGGCAAAGAAAACAAATGCATGAAACAGGTTAGAGATCCCTCATAGAAAATGCTTGAGAGTAAAAGTGTTTGGGATTTTTTTTTTCAAAATTGGAGGTGCACATGTGCACGTGCACACACACACACACACACACACACACACACACACCAATATGGGACCCAAGTAAGTCTTAACACAAAGTTCTTTCATGTTTCACACATACTAAATGCTCATAACTCAAGATAATATTAAATAGCACATTAAGATTTTGTGCATAAAATAAATTACTATGAGGTAGAATTTTCCATTTGTAGCATCACATTGGCCCTCAAAATACTTCAGATATTCCAGCATTCTGGATTTTAGATTGTTAGACTAAAGGTGTTCAACCTGTACCTGAGAAAAATCAACCCAGAATGATCAACATCAAGAATGGTTCTGATAAAATTATTGGATTTTGTGGGGAAAATATTTTGAAAATCCAGGAGGGGAATCCCAAATATTTTAATACAAAATAACATATTGTCAGATGTCTTTAACAACAATTTATACCAGAAGAAAATGTATGAACACATTTAAGATAGTCAAGGCAGGGGTGTGTGTGTGTGTGTGTGTGTGTGTGTGTGTGTGTGTATGTATGTTTGTTTGGTGGGTATTGTTGTTTGAGATTTTTTATTTATTTTGTTTTCAGGTATTTTTTAAAAAGATTTTCTTATGTATGTTGCCTCAACTCCTGTGAGATCATGTGTGCATCATCTTTGGTTCTTACAACCTTTCCACCTCTTCCTCTTCTGCAATGATCCCTGAGCATTGGTAACCCAGACCCAGAATGACAAACATCACATTTCTCTCATCTGTGGATGTCAGCTTTGAATTTTCAGATATATGTGTTTCATTTAGAATACCCATAGAGGTCAGGGAAATACTAAAATCCCATGTTAAAAGGAAAGGAGGCAGATGCACTGGTATAAAGGGTTTAAAATTAATAAAGGAACAGGAAGGGTTAAACTGACTAAGGGATGGGAGAGCAGGCTGGAGGAAAGAATGCATTGAGTGAAAATTAAAGGCATTTAGGAAAGGTCATATGGAAACCTATTACTATAGAAGCTTCCTAAAATATATACATACACAAGGCTATGGGTAGAAGAAAGCAATCTAGAAGCCATTTGTGATGACTTATGCCTGTAACCCCAACACTCATGGGGGTGAGGCAGGAGGATTGCTAAGAATTCCAGGCCAGCCTGAGCTGAGAATGAGATTCTGTCACACACAAAAAGAAAAACATTAAAAAATAGTTTCAATAAAATGATAACTGGACTAGAAACAATCTGTAAGGATGATCTTTTCAATTGACTTTCTCATTCCAAAAAACTTGGATTGTTCATTTAAAAAATTTTTAGATTTATTTATTTTATGTGTCTGAGTGTTCTGCCTGCGTCTGTGGAAGCCAGAAGAGAGCATCAGATTTACTAGAACTGGAGTTTCAGAGAGCTGTGAGATTATGCCACGTGCTGGGAACCTCATCCAGAATCTCTGCGAGGGCGACCTTTGAGCCATCTCTCCAGCCCTGACACTTTTAAAATTCTTTGTCGATTCATTTTATCGTCTGACAATTTCATTAGCAAATATAAAAAGGAAGGAATCAGGGGGTCTTATCCCTAACTGCTGACTATTTCCTACTGAAAGATTCATAGAAGGGGAAGTCAGTGTTTTAACTGGACACTCACTGGTGACCCTACCATGCTCCAATGAATAGTCCCATGGTCAAACCAATGGCTCTGTTTACGACAAATGGGCCACAAAACGAATCCAAAACTCAGGAATTCGGGAAAGATAATGGTATGGAAAGGAGAGAAAGGAGTTGATTGAGATGGGAAGGAATAAGAGAGGGTAATACAGAATACACTACATACTTCCTTTTTTTTTAATCCTTAAACAGCAGCATGACCTTTCTCTCAGGACTGCAAGGACTATGCCCAAGTAAGGGAGAAATAAGGAGCACAGAGGCTCTGAAATGCTGTTCAATTTTATGAATTTTATGCTAGTCTAATTTTAAAATCCATAAAATTGCCAGTCCAAAATTCAATCTGTAATCTGTCATTTAAAATAAAAGAAATGGGCCAACAACAATAAAATAGTAGCCAGAGAGGAAAAACATCTCGAAATTTATATTGTAAAGCAATAAATTCAGGAGCACTGTGGATATTAAGTCTCAATTTAACATTATTTTCACATTTGATTACAGTATTTCCCAGTGTCTCCTGAAGTGAAATGAAGTAAGTTTCGTGTACCTGCGCACCATGCAAAAACACTGGTCTTTGGGCTACACATGAACCTATTTCATGTCCCAGTGCTCTTCAGAGCAACAATAAAAAGACAAAAGGCTGAACAGTACAAATTGGAGATCCCATATGTAAGAGCGCTGTCGAATATGGCAGGAAAGAGACTAATTTGAAACCATTTGTGCTAGCTATTAACCAAACTCCTCATTTTAAAAACCAATAAAGGAAAAAAAATTAAGCATGCATTCTGCCCTTTTAGCAGGAGTTGAGTTTGTCTAGAGCCAGTCTAGCTGACAAGCAAATAGTAAGGCTCTATAGAAAGATGTACATTTCTACATATAGCTGAAAGCACAAAGTTAGAAAACTGTCATTTTACAACACCTGAAGACTGAACAAGGCAACCATATCCTCCAGTTAAAAAAGCATTAGCTGAAGGTTTGACAGGGTGCCGGTACAATACCGGACAAAACATCCCCAAGTGGCACAGGTCGGGTGTAGTAGTTAGCCACTGTGTGGGCTCACCAAGAAGGACAAGGAGGTAGTTTTCATATGTTGAAACCCTGCCAGACTTCGGCAGAGGGAACCACATGGCCAATGCCTTACTCACAGTCGAACCCAGAGCAGCTGAGCTCTGGTGTTTTTATTGGTCCTCAGCACTCCTCAGGTGCAGATTATAAGCAATCGAACATGCGCCACAGAAATCTAACACCTGCAGACAATACAGAACGCCAAGACCTAGGCAGCCCCTCACCCAACAGTGCATGAAACATTTTATACATAACTAAAAATAAATTTCCCGAACAGTCGGGGGTGGGGGTGGGGGAGAGCGCAGGTTAAGAGGAGGGAATGTGCTGTTAACATCGTAAATACAGCAAACGGTCCATCTTAGCCTCACTAATGGTGGGAAAATCAGGATAATCGGATGGTATCTGTCTCCAGACAACTGGGACAGATGGAAAACTTAAGCAAGGCCGGAGCCTTAGAGGATATTAAGAATTCATACCCTTTAAAGCACGGTGATGGTGTCTTGCCTGCAAAGGAATACAGCCTTTATTTCTTTTAAAGGTATATCCTGAAGTTAAAAAAAAATTTAAATATTTGGAAGTTTAAAAGCTACTTTGTGGTTGGGCATGTGAAACTGGCACAGCACAAGTTGCCTGCTGAGAAGTGTGGGAAGGATCATGTGGTTTTCTTTTTTAATGAATGCAAGAAATGCAGACATAGAAGAGAAGCAATTCCCTATGCAATCCCCTCCCCCACCCTGAACGTGTCCAGCAGCCCAATTAGACACAAGGAAAAGGCAAATAGCAAAGCAACAGGAAGAAACGCTGCTGGCCAAATTGTTACTATGGTGATGAGCAAAACAGTATCAAAACACTAGAAACCTTAAGGAAAACTACACCGAAGATTTATTCGTGGCCACATCAAAATACATTTTTAAAGCAGCATTATCAATGACAATGGTGTGGAAGTAATGGGTGTTTTAAAATCATACGGTTTCCTTCTTCAGATTAGGAGTCGACCATCTTTCAGTTACTTGGTTCTAATCCAGATTCTGTAGTCACTTCTCTACTTTTAGAGACTTCTTGGTGGCCCCTAAAGTCCCCATCTCTAAAATGAGGATGTTCTGAACAAAATCTAGGATTTTGCAAACTTGTAATTAAAGGCAAGAATTAGGCATATAAACATCTGTCTCATCAGACAGCCTCTAAGGCCACGTTTATTCTATGACTAAATGACTCTAAAAGGAAAAGCTGTCTTTTTATTGCATGTACATCATTTGTGAGGGCTACTTCTGTGTAAAGAAAGCAGATTGTAGGGCCTGTAAGATGGGCTCAGGAGGGTGACACCTCTTGCTGCTCAAGCCCAGAGAGCTGAGTTCAACCCCCAGATCCCACATAATGCTGAAAGGAGAGCACTGACTCCCCAAGGTTGTCCAACTACCACGTGCACACCCTCCCCCAACACACGGAATTTTTTTTTTTTAGAAGAGCAGATTACTCATCTGCTTAAAAGCAGACAGAAAATTATTCTCTTACCCTTTCCCATGTGTGGCATTATTTTATTATAATTTTAGTTCGAAAGAACTGATTTTGTTTAATAGTCTGCAGCCACCATGGGCAAAAATGTCCCATGCTTTTTAGCGGTCCATCTTGTCAGTATATAGAGCTCACGAAATTACAGAATTATCTGACTCATCAGGACAAAAACAACATATTATCCTGTAGACAGCAAATTGAAAAATCTCCTGCAATTTTCCTGTCTCTGAGGAAGATAATTGATCTGATTTTTGCTGTCGGTGTTGCCATCATTCATTCTATCACCCAGAACTGAAAACTTACAATTATTTTCTACTCTCCCTACCTTTCATCACCCACACAGAGTCACCAAGTCAGGGTGCGTTCCTTTAATAATGTCATATTACCAGTCTCCTCTGCCACCATGGAGGTCCAAGTCTCCATTATCCCCCAGTCCTGAATGACTACAATAGTCTTCCTCCTTGTTAATGATTTGTACACGGTTTCTTCCATTGTAAATGTAATAAATGCTTATTATAGGCAATTTGGAAATTTCAGGGAGATAGAGAGCATCAGCTACCCATAATCCCTCTGACCTAGTTTCTTCTACTCATTATTTTATGTGTATCTAATACAGTTCCCTAAAAATTGGGATTGTGGTTTACTGCATATTTAAATTTGTTTTGTACTCTTGTGGGGGTTTTTTGGAGATAACATTCTTTGCAACCTAACTTTCTCAAAAAATTTTAATTCAATGTTATTCCCTGTCTAAGTGCTGTGGATAGAAAGTCTGAACACAGCCATCTTATTTTATAAGGAATTTTTTCTTCTGTCTGAAAGCTGTGAAATTTTCACTATCCTTAGACATGATGCAACCCTCCTGGTCCACTTTAGATGTTTCATCAAACTTTTCTGACACTTGGAGAGCCATTTAGGAGATTCAAATATTTCATCCACTCATGGAAAATTATATTATTTCATTAATTTTGGTTCTCATTTATCTGTTTTTAATAAGGGATGGTTTATATGTTAAGTTAACTAGATTTATCTACTAAGTCTCTTACTATTTTCCTCATAGTATATTTCTGTTCTAGAAAATAAAATTAAATCTTAATTGTTGGTTGTTGTTGGTTTCTAGTAGAAGAAAATGATGCATTCTTGAGCCATTGTTTGATTACTCCCTGAATATGTATTGCCAAGAATATAATTTACGTGAGTAAAAATGTTTATTATATTTTACCACGGTGTTGTCAAGAAAGGACATACATCCCTGGTTCAAAAAAAAAGCTCAAATTCTGAAATGCACCAAAATCTGAAACCGCTTGCACATTGATAGGATGCTTTAAAAGGTCTGGGTTTTGGCTAGGTGTGGTGTTAAATAAATGCCTTTAATTCTAACACTAGAGAGACAGAGCAGACAGATCTCTGTGAGTTCAAGCCCAGCCTAGTCTGCCTAGGGAGTACCAGATTAGTCAGGGCTAAACAGTGAGACTCTGACTTTGTCACACACAAAAAAATATCTGAAGTTTTTTGATTTTCAGATCTGGTCTGACCAACCAGTAATATTCCAAAATCTGAAAAAAATACTTCTGTTCTCAAGCATTTCAGACAAGGGACATTCAATCTGTAGGTAGGGCCACTAGCACTGTATGACATGTGTCACTTCCTACCTACTTATTAAGAACTAGATATTGTCTCTTTTTAGAAATGCATTAGGCTGGGAGTTTATACCTTGTCTCAGTTACTTTTCTATTGCTGCAAAGAGAAACCACGACCAAGGCAAATTATAGGAAAGTTTATAGGAGGCTGACAGTTCCAGAGGGTTAAGGCCATTGACCATCACGGAGGTGGCGGGGCATGGCAGCAGACAGGCAAGCACGCATTGCACTGGGGCAGTAGCTGAGAGCTCAGATCTCATCCACAAGCATGAGGCAGAGAGTTAACTGGGAATGGTATGGGTGTTCGAAACCTCAAAGTCCAGCCACGCTGACAAACCTCCTCTAACAAGGCCAAACCTCATACTTCCCTAACAGTTCCACCATCTGGCAACTGAATATTCAAACATATGAGCCTGTTGGGACTATTTTCAGTCAAACTACCACTAACTCATCGATGCTTTGGTTGGCACGTGCTGCACATTTGGTGTTTGCCCATGGACAAAAGGCATTTGCATTGTGGCATTTTAGCTAGTCTCCATCCTTCAGAAAGGAGGAGCAAACTCAAATTTCTTTCCACAGCCTGGCATTGAGGCCAATGTGTGACAGCACAGTGGAACTGCAAATGGCAGAGTGGGGAAAAATGGGAGGATGCATGCCTTGCTACTGTTCTAAACAGAAAGATTTTAAGTCACACTGGCCAAACAAAAAGATTTACTGTTGCAAACCAGGCCATCTTCCAGTTTGATGTCATGCATGTGCCTCCATGTTTCTAGAACAGAAGTTCTCAACATGTGGGCCATGACCCCCTTTTACAGGGGTCACCCAAGACCATCTGTATATCTGATATTTACAATGCAATTCATAAGTGTATCAAAATTACAGTTATGAAGTAGCAACAAAAATAATTTTATGACTAGGGGTCACCACAACATGAGGAACTGTATTAAAGGATCACAGCATCAGGAGGTTGAGAACCACTGGTCTAGAATAAGGTATACTTCCAACAACTAGTGAAGTCATTAATATAATCAAGATCATCCCCAACAGGTGATCCTGGATTCAGTCAGGTCGACAGCACTAACCATCACAAGCACCTACCCTCTAAGATGGTTATGAGGATTCAATAAGGTAACACAAGCCAAGCACTCACTGCCCTTCCTGACATACACTAGACTCTCAATAACTGCTTCCAGCATCTATTACAGAGCCGCTGAAATGAGAAACAATAGTGATCCCTCTAAGAAAAATATCTATAGGAGGGATTTTTGAAGTATGGTACCCAGGTTGTTTTTACCAGGACAGGAATCACCTACGGCCTCTTGTTGAATATTACAGAATTCCACAAGAACCATTCTCTGATGGCCTGTCAGCCTCCCCACTTCCTGTCCCTAGCCAAATAGCATCTCTGCCAGTATGTGTCACCTGTTATTATGAGAGACAAATACATATTATTGTCAAAAGCACTATTCATTGCTAACATGCATTAAGCATGTCTACAGTGTGAGGCATGCCAACCAGTTTCTATTGCTATTCTGCTCTGTATGACTTTAATCGTCAGGACAACACCATGAGACAGGTGCTACTGCTACCACCGACTTTATAAATGGGAAACCAAGTTACACGAAGGTCAAAAAGACAGTAAATGACATAGTGGATATCTGAATCCAGACATTGTGACTCCAGAACCCAGGCTATTATCTAGTACACTGCACTGCTTCTCGAAACGAACTTCCCTATGCCTGTTATTACTAATTTAAGCTATCTACAGTGCTAGTAATATTTATTTCATACATGTTCTTTATTATCTCATTAGAGTGAATGTATTTATCACAGAAACCTCAAACGCTTGTGCATGTATTAAGTCTCCAGCCACAGGGTAAAGCATGGGAGTCTGCAGGAAACCAACAGTTGGAGTGGGTCTATTTACTCTGTGTGTGTTTAGAGTCCATCTTTCTTATTTTTATGCTATTAGTTTTATGTACATTAGTGCTTTGCCTCCACGTATGTCTACGTGAGGTGTCAGATACCCTGGAACTGTAGTTACAGGCAGTTGTGAATTGCCATGTTGGTGCTAGGAATTGAACCTGGGACCTCAGGAAGAGAAGCCAGTGCTCTTAACTGCTGAGCCATCATCTCTCCAGCCCCCTAGAGTCCAGCTTTCTGCTGAGCCATCTCTCCAGCCCCCTAGAGTCCAGCTTTCTAACGCAACTGTATGAACAACATTCAAAGTTGAAGTCATCTCCATTAGGTCAGTTTCCCAAAGGAGCCTGTTCCTCCTGTGTTTAGACAAAATATCTCATTCCTCAGAAAGAGAATGGAGTCCAGTGACCCGAGACAGACAGTGTTCCGAGAATTTCTTAGCTGGTATTTTTGGCCTGATATTCAACATTTTAAAGCAACTCTTTTATCTTTTAGATCAAGTGTAGTCTAAAATAGCCAATCTCGGCCTGGGGAGGTGGCTCATTAGATGACACCATTTGCTGTGGAAATATGAGTATCTGAATGAGTTTGAAATATCAGCATCCATTTTAAAAATTGGGCATTGTTGTTAACGTGTGCAGCCCCAATACTGTGGAGGATAGGGGCAGGGGGATCACTTGCTGCCCACAAGCCTCACTACAGGTTCAGTGATGACCCCTTTTGCAAAGGAATAAGGCAGAGATTGATAGAGTACCCCCTCCAAACTCCCCCCGTAGCCTCAACATGTATAACCCCTCCAACACATGCACGCACACACTCAATAATCAATTTGAAGAATTCTGATACATGCTACAATGTGATAAATCTTGAAAACATGAAGCTAAATAAAACAAGCCACACTCAAAAAGACAAATATTGCATGATTCCATATACATGGGATAATTTAGAATCGATAACTACACAGAGCAGTACATAGAATAGTTGTTTCCCTGGGAGAAGGGATAAGAGAATGGGAAATTAGAGTTTGGTGACTACATTTTCACTAAGGATGATGAACAAGTTCTAGAAGTAGATACTGATAGTGGTTGTAAAACACTGAAAGTGTATCGACGAGTACTGAACTATCTATTTCAAATGGTTAAAATGGTCAATTTCATGTTATGTGTATTTTACTGTAAGTTTTCAAAATCTCCTACCCTATTTCAATTCCCCACAGAGGCAGTGCTTACCAAGGTATCATCATTCTGGTCTCCAAACATTTCTTTAAAAATCTTGCCAGGATCAGGAATTGGAGGAAATATAATGATCTTGAGCCTTTAAGAAAACAGAGGTTTTTGTTGTTTTGTTGTAATCGAACCTTCTAGTGCATAGGAGTCTCTCACATAAATACAGCTATGTTAAAAATAAGCATGCAAAAGGTACAGTACACAAGTCATTTTTAGTAAGTCACCTTTAGTAATGAGGGAATTGTGACAAACATGTTTAAATGACTATGGGAAACCAGTGTCCTAAGAGCACCATGTCTAGTTGGAGGCACCAACTTAAACAAATGACTAATGTCACCTAAGAAAGAATGGGGGCCAGGCATGGTGATCTTTAATCCCAGCACTTAGGAGGAAGAGGTGAATAGATCACTGTGAGTTCAAGGCCAGCATGGTCCACATAGTGAATAACAGGCAAGCCATACCTACATAGTGAGGCCCTGTCTCAAAAATAAAATAAAAAATAAAACAAAATAACAAAATAAAATAAAATAATGGGGCATGGTTTCAGTAGACAAGAAGCTTGTTTATTGTATAATTTTGAGAATGCAAAACATACAGCAGAGTCTAGTGGCACAGACCTGTAATCTCAGCTACTTAGGAGTTTGAGGTAGGAGGGTTGCAAGTTCGAAGCCTGCCTGAGCTATAGGGTAAGTTTAAGGCTAACCTAAGTGACTAAGATCCTGTCTCCAAATCTAAGAAGTGGCCAGGCGGTGGTGGCCCATGCCTTTAATCTCAGCACTCAGGAGGCAGAGACAGGTGGATCTCTGTGAGTTCAAGGCCAGCCTGGTCTACATAGTGAGTTCCAGGACAGCCAGAGTTAAAACAGAGAAACCCTGTCTCGATAAAAAAAAAAAAAAAAAAAAAAAAAAAAAAAAGAAGTGGGTTGGGGATATGGCTTAGTGGTTATAGTGCTTACCTATAGCATGTGCAAGGGCTTAGGTTCAATACTCAGTATTGCCAAAAAAAAAAAAAAAAATCTCGGTTTTACTTTATTTTATTGTTTTGTTTTGTTTGTTTCTTTGTCTTTAAACAGCATCTCATGTTGCTCAAGCTGTCTACAAACTTGATATACAATGAAGGCTGGCCTTAAACTCCAGATTCCTTTGCCTCTACCTCCCAAGTGCTCTAGGATTACAGGCATGCACCACTTCACACAGCCAAAATCCGTTCGTTGTTTTCCTTTCTTCTTGCTTTTCTCCCATGTTTTTTTCAATCAGTGCTGCACATGCCACACAAGTGAGCTGCTGCCTGGTCACATCCTCAGGACACCTCCTCTCCAGTTCTAAATCTTTATTTGGGCCTGCCTCACCGCTCAGGGTGTCTCCAGTCCAGGTGTACCCCCACGGTTCAGTCCTTTGTCCTCCTGTATCTCCATCTAAGTGCTTGCTTTAGTCATTTTAAATTTATTCCATGACATGACTCCCCGAATGCCATCTCTATCTTAGAGCTCTTCCTTAAACTCCAGGTCCGTGTATACAGTTGTCTACTGTACACGTCTACTTGGATACTTAACAGGCATCTCTAGCAATGGACTAAAAACTGAAATCCCCCTCTTTCTCTCAAAGGTAGTTCTCCTCATAGTTTTCTCCATCTGGGGAAATGTTACCGACACTCAGCTGGTCAAGACCAAACTCTGGAATCTTCAATTTCCCTTATATCTCCACAAATTATTAGCCCTCAGCAAGACTTATTAATTTGGGCTTTCAAAACATATCTCACATTTATCAACCACTTCTTCCTTCCTCCACGACTAACCTTCTAGTACAGATTGCTTTCAGTAGGTGTGGTATTAAATGTCTTTAATCCTAGCATTCAAAAGGCAAAGACAAGTGGATCTCTATGAGTTTGAGGCCGGCCTGATCCACATAAAGAATTCCAGATCAGCCAAGGAAACACAGTGAGATCCTGTCTCAAAACAAAACAATACAACCAAAAAAAAAAGTACAGTCTGCCTTCATCCTTCCTTCCAATCATCCATGCCTTCTAACACACCTGCTTCTATTATTATTATTATTATTATCATTATTATTATTATTATTATTATTACCCAAATCAAGTCTTTAATAGTGACATGACCCTACACCTAACAGTACACTAGACCACACAAATCCTCTGTTTAGAGTATTCCAAGGTCTCTTATGCTTAGGATAATATCTCAGTTCCTTGCCATGCCCTACGTGATCCTATCCGCCAACTTCTCTGGCCACTCTCCCTTACCCCATCTCTTCCAGCCACACGTGATAAGCTCATTCCAGTCCCAGGGCCTTTGTAATTTCTTTTTCCTTTGTCTGGACAAATACCTGAATGGTTCATGCCTTTATTTTATGTCTCTCTTCAAATGATCATCTTTGTTGGAGAGGACTTCCCTGGCCACCCTATGTGAAATAAGTCTTCTATGGGAGCCTAGCTCTACCATCTGCCAGCCTGATTGCCTACTATGTATGTGTACCATCCCCTTGAAAAACACATATGGGGACTCTGTTCCCTCCCCCGGAATTTTGAATAGTAGCTAGCATGTAACTAGATATGTAACATATAATGGTGAAATGGCTAAAACACTGGCTCTGGGCCCAGATTAACAGTTTTATTCCAATCTTGAGTACTGCAAGAGCAGTAACCATCTCCATACTGGTAAAGAGAAACAAAACTCCCTCCCCTCCCTCTCTCTCATAGACTCACGGAGCTGAAGGTAGCCTTGAGTTCAGTGTGTAGCTAAGAATAACCTTAAACTCCTGCTTCTCCTTGCCCCCACCTCCCAACTGTTGGGATTACAGGTGTGCACCACCATGCTCAGCAATAAAAACACTCTTAAAGAACGAGTAGCATATATTAGTGATAATCTGGAGTTCTCTTTCCTGTGGCATCAACTAGCAGCCTGCTTTGCATTACACTAGATAAGTCACTTCTTTAGCAATAGATCTCATTTCTTATTTTCTTTTCCTTGTTGGTGCTGGAAATTGAACCAGAGTCTCAAACATGCTAAGTGTCCTTACACTGCCCAGACCCAACTTCTTCATTTTTTAAAAATTGTGCATGAAGTTGGGGAGGGCATACATGTGGGTGAACATGCCACATGCACACATGTAGAGATCAAAAGACAACGTTATGCAAATAGTTCTTTCCTTCCACATTTACATGGGTTCCAGCGACCAAACTTAGGTCATCAAGCTTATTCAGCTAAGTGCCTTTACCCAGTGAGCCACCTTGCTAGCCCCTTTAAGCCCCCATTTTTATTTATTTTAAGTTTCAAAATTTTTCTTCTCACATACAACTTATACAATACATCTCAACACCCCCTCCCATCTCCACCAGGCCTGTCACCCCATCACCACCCACTTACGCCCCCCTTCTCCCCATAAAAGAACTGTCTCCACAGAGTTGCAGCACAAATGAGGCATGACATAGCTGGATGAAACAAGGCCAGGCACCAATCCCTACTCAAGGGTGGGACAGGCAGCCTGGCAGGAGAAAAAGGTTCTCAAGGGCAGGTAAAATGGTCAGAGACACCCCCACTCCAGCCTGTAGGAGTTTTTCAAGGACACCAATCTAGACAGCCATTAAGATGTATTTAGGAGATCCTGCAGGTTCCATGTCTATGGCTTCAGTCCCTGTAGGCCTCTAGGGGTACGGGTCAGTTGACATTGTAGGGCTTGTTTTCCTATTGTCCTCAGACCCTCTGGTTTCTGCCATCCCCCCTCTCCCTCTCCCATGGGGTTCCCCGATCTCTGCATGACGTTTGAACCTAGGCCTCTCCATGTGCTCCTCTCGAGAAGTTGCTGGAGGGGACCTCTCTGGTGAGGACCGGGCTATAACCCCTATTTTTAAAATTTCATTTCAAGAATTATCAACTAACCATTGATAAATCAGGCACTGAAAAGAGTGAATGAACACAGCACGGGATCTATTCAGTAATGTTAAATAAACGTTTACACAAGGATCCATGCCTGAGCAGCGCTGTGGGAAACTCACTTGATGCTTTCTTTACCACAGAATGAACACAACAACGCTTTGCCTGTCATATCAGGCAAATATCATATGATCATAATTGTGCAAAAAAATACGAGGCAAACATTTGAAGAATAATAAGAATAACACCCAGGCTAGCAGGACCTGTAAAATCTGCCTGGGCAAGTGGCTTACCTTTTCAGGTAAAGAAGAAGGACTATGATTGCACCTGCAACAATGACCGGAATGGTGAGTAACATGGTTATGTAGAATGTGGAGTTCGGCTCCTTCCCTATGGGATAGAAAGTAAACAGGAAGACATGAGACTAAAAATTTCTCTTTTTTTTTTTTGTAAAAATTCTATTTGCTAGTGAGGTCACAGATATTTCTTTCCCATGCCTCAACCTATTTCCCCCCCCAATTCTTCAATTATACTATTATAGTTTCAAAAATTATCCTGCTGTGGCACCTGAACTTTCTAGATGAGTAAATACCTTAAGGATTGTTTGCAAGCAGGGTATCTTAACTTGTTTTAGACAGTATTAAATAAAATATTTCATATCTATTAAAAATGACTGTCCTTTCTTGCCATTTACTTAAAGACTTGCTATTATACTTTTTTACTGTGAACTTAAATAAAGCATAACAAGTATCAATATTATGACTTTTTTCTTTTTTTTTCTTTTGGTTTTTGAGACAAGATTTTCCTTTGTAGGCCTGGCTGACTTGGAACTCGCTCTGTAGACGAGGCTGGCATTGAACTTAAGAGATATGCCTGCCTCTGCCTCTGCCTCTGCCTCTGCCTCCCACGTGCTGGGATTAAAGCCCTGCACCACCACCAGTCCATTATGACTCTTAAAGAATGCTTCCCCTAAATGTCTGGTACCATACCAGGTACTCTGATATGCTTATCTCTGAGCTATTCTATCTGTTAGACAATATCATCTCAGATCTATGCAGGAGATAAGGCTCAGACAGGCTTTAAATATAAACTGTCCAATTCCAAACTCTGTTTTTCTACACCTAACACAAGAAAGCTATTTATCTATTTCTATTTTCATCTTCCCCACAAGGACATCTAGAAAGCCTCACCAAGACCTAACCCTTGATTTAGGGAGTTTCTAAAATGACCCTGAATGATTCTTGCCTCCTTGATGATCATACTCTTGTATAACAACTCCCTTTCTTGACATGGGTTGCACTAATTGACTGACTTTTAAATAACAGAATAGCACCAGTGATGGGCTCTTATTTCCAAGACAGGCAATGATGCAACATGGTTTTTCAGAAGGCTCTTACATACTCTTTCTTGCTAGGATTGCTCACCTGGGAAAGCTGATTTCTATGTCGGAAGGGAGCCCTGTGAAGACGCCTAAGGGGACAAGGAACTAAAAAAAATATGTTTGTATTATTTTGCTACTGCAGCAGATTACAGCAAGCTAGATGTTTGAAAAAACAAAGCTGTTTTCTCTTACAATTTTGGAGGTGAGAATTTCAAAATTAAGATACTGTCATGGCCATGCTCCCTCTGAAGAAGGCTCTAGAAAAGAATCCCCCACCTTTTTCCAGCTTATGGTAGCTCCCACAATCTTTGGGATATCATCCTCCATCTTCACATGACTTTCCCCTAGTGTTTCTCTGGGGACCTCTTTTTTTTTTCCTTCAGGATCCTAGAAGAGGACTCTCCAGCCTCAGTCAAGCCTTCGTTTTGATGAGATTTCAGTCCTGCTTTCAGCTCTGATGCCACCTGTGAGGCCTCTACCTGAACCACACTAGTTGCGGTCGCCTGGTATGTAGAATCCAGGAGGTGGTAAGTGTCTGCTATTGTAAGCTATTAAACTTTGGTGTAATTTGTTTTGTTTGTCTGAGTTTTTTTTCTTAAGACAGAGTCTCACACTTGTAGCCCAGGTTGATCTATGATTCACCATGTAGTGACTGAGGGTCTCAAACTTATGCTAATCTTCCCGTGTCAACCTCTTGAGTAATGGAATTACAAGTATTACAAGCCACCATTCCTAGATAATATTGGTGTGCTTTAACATGCAACAACATATAACTAGTGTAACCATGCCTAACACACAGCTTGTTCAGTCTCTTGGTGAATATAGAACTGTATTCCTCAAAAACCCATTCCCTTGACTCTTTTAAGAGATATTCAAAACGCCTTATGTTGGTTCTATATTGCCCCTAGTGGTCACCAAGAGAAAAGACAATTTCCTCTTGACTCGCAATGCTTTAAATGTAAGAATTCAACAGTTATGCCTTTTCAAGGTTACTCCACATACAGTTCTTTATCAGTGTTGAGGTTCTTCAACATCCTCATTATCCTTTCAACGGCAGATTAAAGGCATCCTACAATGTGATGCTCCACATACAGATGCCACATTCTCTCTCCCTCTCTCCCTCCCTCACTGTGTGTGTGTGTGTGTGTACATGCATGTGCAAATGTATGTGTATACAGAAACCAGATGTTAATGTCAGATATCTTCCTCTATTGTTTTCTACCTTATTTTTAAAGTCAGAGTCTCTCACTAAACACGGATTTCACCAATTCAGCTAGATTAGCTGGCCAGCAAGCCCCAGAAATCCTCGTTTCTACGTCTTGAGTAGTGGGATTACAAGTGCATACCACCATGCTGAGCGTTTTGTAAGTGGGTACTAGGGATTGAATCTAGGTCCTCATGCTACGGGGCAAACTCTTTACCAGATGAGCTATGTCCTCAGCCCTACTTCATATTTCTGATGGGGCTGGAACATTTGTGGCCCACCCGGCATCACTGTCTTGACCTGTGTGCTGCACCAGCACTGCTATCCAAGACTACACATGCATTTTGGAGAGATAGAAGGCTTTGGCACCCCACTCCACAACTCAAACAGATCTTTTTCATCCTTTATTTGAGCACAGCTTGCTCAGCATAACCACTCACAAATCATTTTCAAACCTACACTCAGTCCTCTCTGTTAAATACCACCAAGTTCATGGCTAATCTCCTGAGTCTAGTCTCTAGCATACAGGATAGCCCTTGGGCATGGTACAATCTGAAGATCTGATGATGTCTGCCTTCTTTGTTTCTGTTTGGGTTGCTGATAAAGATGGAGACAGGGCATGGGTGAGGATAACACTCTGTGGATTGTGGTCTCCCAATGAACTGTATGTTGTCCATTAACCCTAGGTGATTTGACAGCAATTCAATGGCAAAGAAATGTTCATTTTAAAGACTCTCTGGCATCAAGAAAGATTGGCGGTGCCTTTCCCAATCTACTTGGAGCTTCAGCTTAGTTTCCAGCCATCCATGTTTTACAGTGTGATGACACGGTGCTCTCTTACCTACAGGCAGTACTCCGCTCCAATCACTCCACAGGCTGTTCTCTTCAAAGCATATCTTGTTTGTTTTGACTCTTACTCTGACTGTGTAGACAGTGTCAGGAACAACTCCAGGGAATACGAAACAACTTTCCCCCTTAGATATAAAGGAGAAATGCACAAAATATTACCAGTTTATTCCCCTTAGCTCTGGTGTTTCATTATAATAAAATTATTGGCCGAATTCTGTATGTGATTAAAACTTGGATTACAATTCAAATTATCTGACATTGACTCCATTGGCATGAACCCACATTGGCAATTACCCACAGAACAAAACAGTTTGCTTTTCGCCAAGCATTTCAAATTTCCACTGTGCCTAATCTGCCCCACCCCCCACTTACTTAGTATCCAAGCCCAAAGTTAAACTGGATTTACTGACCTCAGTGTTTCTATCAGATTCTGAATTCTGGCCTTTGTCCTCTTCAACCTTGAAAAAATGAGTTCCAAAATAAAGAAAATTTGTTTTATGTCTTTTAGCCATTTCTAATAAGCTTTCCCTGCATCCTCTTGAAAGAACATGTGGGCTGGAGAGATGTCTTAGCAGCTAATAGCACTTGCTGTAGTTCCAGGGTATCCCAGCACCCACTGGGGTGGGTCACAACAGCCTATTAACTCCAGTTCCAGGGAATCCAAACCTCTGGCTTCCTCTGGGCACGTTCATTCACATGCGCATATCCACACAGAGACACACATATCTCATATAAATAAAAATGATAAAAAATTTAAAGAAACAATAGAGAAATGTGTACAGTGGGGAAATGTTTGGCCTTTTTATTAAGTGGTGCTGGGTTTATTACCTATCCTTGAAAATAAAAACTTCATTCCCTCTACTTCACACTATTCACAAGACCAATTTCAAGTGTGCTGCAAATCTAAATATGGAAAGTCAAATAAATGGACAAAGGGACTGTGGAGATGGCTCAGTGGTTAAGTGCTCACCATGCAAGCCTAAGGACTAGAGCTCAGATTGCTAGAGCCCATGCAATGCTGACTGGGTGGGTGGGTATGGCATCCACCTATAATTCCAGCTCTTGGAGGATGGAGACAGAGGATTCCACATAGCAGTCTAGAGACTAGCCATATCAGTAAGCTCTAGGTTTGATTGAGAGATTGTATCACCTTCAATGAATAAAGTAGAAGCATGATAAAGGGTGATTCTCGAAGTCAACCTCGGCCTCCACACACATGCAAGCACACATCCACACCACATATAAATGAATGGAAAAAATAAATGAACAGATACAAAAACATAAACATATCAAGCTTTCAGGTGAACACATAGAATAGCTTCATAACTGTTGAAAAGAGGAAAAGATTTCTTAAGCCGCACCAATTTAACCATGAAGAAACATTTTATAAAGTGATCTATATTAAAACTGAAAACTGCAACCTATTAGGGAAACAATCAGGCAATGTAGAGAAGAAAACATATATGTAATCTCTAACAGAGGCTGTGAATATATTTGTCCTCTACATATTAATGAAAGGAAATTCAATAAGAGAGTTGGCAAATGACCTGAACAGGCACTTCACAAGAAGATATGCACATGGGCAATAAATGTGAAAAAGTTATTAACCTCACTGGTCATCAGGGAAATGCAAATGAAACAAAAATAACAATATACACAGCTACCAGACAATATCAAGTGCTGATGGGTCATGAGGTGCCTGCATCTCTCAATTGCTGTTCAATGTGTAAACTGGCACACACATTTGGAAAACTAGAGGCAATCATATGTAACCTTTTGCTACTCCACGGCGGGGGGGAGAGGGAGAGGGACAGAGAGAGATGTCCAACGGAAAGTTATACACACGTGCACCAGGAGACATATGCAAATGTTTGTAAAACTCTATTCATGCTAGCTTAAACTGGAGACTCACCAAGTCAATGAGAGAATCCACTGTTACAGTCACACAATGGGATGCATATAACAAGAATCAAATCATCTATAACTATTGGAAAAATCTTGTAAACTTTACGTTGACTGAAAGAAGACAAACCCACAAAAAAACGTTCTAGCATTGCTGATATAGTGGTGAGCACAGCTGCTGTTCAAAACTGTTCTCTGTAATTCCATTTATAAAAAGGATTTATTGATTAAGACGCAGAGACAAGGAGAGACATACGGAGTCAGAAACCTCGCTCCATTGCCTAGGTTGATCTCAACCCCCCCAGGCAAGCTATTCTTCTCTTAGCCTTCTGAGTACCTGTGACTACAGACATGGCTATCATGTCTGAGAACATTTAAATGGTAGCAACAAAACAAATCTACAATATTAGAAGTCTTGAAAATAGTTGCTCTTTTCGAGTATAGCACCTAGAAGGGATCGTGACGGGGCTTTCTACGGTGTTGGCTACACAGGGAAAAGGTGATTCGTAAAATTCATTTCTGAAGCTGTTTGTAGAAGCACATGCTTATAATTTCAGCACTTGGGAGGCAGAATCAGGAGGACCAGACGGTCAAGGCCAGCTTCAGCTACACAGTGAGCTTGAGACCCTGTCTCCTAAAAATTAAAAAAGCAAAAATTATTTTTGAAAAATCATCAGCATGTACATTATGACTTATATACTTTTTCTAGAGTGAATTATATTCCATTACATTTGTTTTTGTTTTTCGAGACAGGGTCTCGCTGTGTAGCTCTGGATATCCTGGAACTTGCTCTGTAGACCAGGCTGGCCTCGAACTCAGAGATTCACTTGCCTCTCCCTCCTGAGTACTGGGATTAAAGGCCTGAGCCACCACATCTGGCTCCCATTACACATTTTTAGGAGAGACTAGGCTCCCTTGTTGAGAGCACAAGATATAAATTTGAGATCTTCAGAAATATCCAAATATCAAGCACAAAATCTGTTGTTTAGTCTTAATAGTCAAACTTCTGACAAAGAAACTCTTTTTAATTTCTAATGATTTAGTTTTATTTTGTGTGCATTACTGTTTTGTCTACATGAGTGTCTGTGTGAGGGTGCTGGATGCCCTGGAACAGGAGTTTCAGACAGGTCTGTGCTGTGGGTGCTGGGAATTGAACTCAGGACCCCTGGAAGAGCAGCCAGTGCTCTTAACCATTGAGCCATCTCTCCAGCCCCTGTCAAAGAAATTTTTAAACATGGAGTGAAGACCACAACATACCACTATTAATTTTGGCTCTCAGTGCCATTCACTAGGTGGTCTGTACCAGCATTTCTGAAGAGCTAAAGGCCAACAGAAGGAGGAGAGACTATCATTTCAGTATTTCATACACAGACAGAGAAAAGGCCATGCAGGTGGCCACTGTGTCCTATTTCTGGAACCATTGGCCTGCTGGGAAATCACAGTGTCAAGTACCACTTGAGAGATTTAAACTACAGACTGATATCACTTCTTTTCTGGACCTTTTTCCAAGCATACACAGGCCAAAGTCAGCAAATCATTGTGTAGAGTAAGACTAGGCTCTTGTCCCACTGTAAATCCTCATGTATGGATCAGCAGCTGCTGACACCTCTGAGAGGAGGAACACAGGGGCACAGCGCACCAAGCAAACAGTGTTCAGGGAAGGGGTGGGTGTAAGAAAACAATTCCTTCCTTGTTTCACGATTCTGTTCTAAGCTACCTCTGACTATACCCTGTGTGATGGTATGAGTTCAGAATTCCAGTTTACCCATTCCCTGAATTGTAAATCCAACAAACAGCTCCTCAAGTAGTCTTTCAGAAAGAAAAAGAAAGGTCTAATCAGCAAAGCTCAAAATTAGAACACAAAGAGCTGATGACATTTTAGGGAGGAAGCAGCTGGTGAACATCTGCTTGAAGAAAGCATTAAACTCAAGCACATAAACAGAGTAATTCCAAATAGACTACAGTCAGATCTATGCATATAATGTACATGTTTTCTTTAGTTCAGAAGTAATTATACATTTATATATATATATGATTTAATTCAACAAGACTTTAGTGTGTGTGTGTGTGTATAAGTACTGGGGATTGAGCCTAGGCTCTCAAGCAGGCTAGGCAAGTTTTCTACCACTGAGCTATAGACCCAGTCCTTATTTAATGATGATTTTTATATAGTGTTATATCAAGTAATCTTGGTCCAAGTTGAAGACATAGAGACTGACCTTTGAGGTCATACTGACTTATACGCTGTGTGAAAGTTACTTAATCTTTTTGTCCTTAGTTTCTCAAAATGTGGGTTCTAATAATACTAATTTCATAGTTATTATGAACTACTACATCAGAAGCCCTTAAAAGAGTATCATTTTAGCACATTCTATACAATTGATAAATGGTAGTTATTACTATTAAGGGAAGTACTAAGGTAGTCTCTGGTGGTTAAAAACACAAGCTAGGGATTAAGATTTTTGCTTAACTCTTTTTCAGTTTTTATTTTACACATGAGCATATTGCCTGCGTGTATGCTATAAGGTGCCTGCAGAGAGCAGAAGATGGCACTGAATCACTGAAACTGGAGTTACAGCCAGTCTTGAGGCACCCATGTGGGTACTCGGAACCAATCCTGAGTCATGTAGAGAGGCACCCAGTCCTCTTAACCAGCCATCTCTCCAGCCCCTTTTGCTAATAATCGTGACTCTATCTTTTATTAGAAATACGGCCTTAAGTATAACTAAAATTTCTCATCGTAAGACAAAGATCAAATAACAGAACACAGATCCCCGAGCTTAGTGTGATTTCTACATGAGTGAATTAAGCGAAAGTACTAACTAATGTACCTACTAAGTAGTCACTACTCGGTGCATATAAGTTGTTGTTCCTACCAATAGAACAACATTGACACTAGCTGAGGGCTGTTGTATAGTTTCAGTGGAGAGAAGAGGCATAGGGCGATCAGGTTTTAAATAGCAGGGCATACCTGTGGGGCTGAGTTATGAAAATAGCACATGTCTCAGCATTTTTCACAGAAGCACCAGGGGAGAGTAAAAGCTGCAGTGATCAAAATGCTTACTTGGTTGTCAATCTAAACATCACCCCTCCCCCACATAGCAGTCCTTTCCTTTTGCATGGGGGACACCATGCTTTCTAACACTAACAATGACTGTATATCACTACACAGTTTCATCTGCAAACATCCCAAAGGGCTCTGTTCTGCTGTGCAGCTGGGCACTCCCCAAGGAGTTACAGAATGTCAACACTGCGTTATTTTAGTAAGCATTTTGAGAGTTCCACGATGAGCTAAAACACCTGAGCCCAGAATTTTTACCTATATGCAAGATACCAGCCTCCTGTAAAAGCCAATGTAGCACATTGTTAATATGGAACTTCCAAAATCCAAATGTGCAAAGGATCCAGGCAGGTAACAAACAAGCGAGTGAGTGGTACACTCTCCGTGGTCTTGAGGCGCCACCTTATGGAAACATACACCTATGCTGGTATGATTTTAAATCTAGACCAAAAAAATGATGTTATCTCTGCCTATTGCTTAGACATCTTTCTAGCATATGTTGGCTCTGGCCCCTCTTTTATCAACATGTCGGGCTCATTCTTGACTCCGTTTACTTGTAGCTGCTGTCCTTTCTAACCCTGATTCCTCACATAGGTGGTTCCTGCTCTGCTCTCTGCTCTCATCTCAAATGCCATTATCTTGTGTGACTTCCCCTACCTAATATTTCCTCAGGCCCTTCCAGTCATTCTACTTATCTGCCCATTTGATTTTCTTCATAATACTCACACTGCAAAATTAGTTTACTCGTTCACATACTTATTTTCTAATAGACAATCTCCATGAAGAAGGAAGAAAGAGACACAGGTTTGTCAGCTGTCACTTTTACTGCCTAACAACTGTAGGAATAAGCAAAAGCGTATGGGACACGGTAGACAATAACAATGCTTTAAGTGACTTAAACCATTGCAGCCAATGCTACTACAAACCATCAAAACTTGCAATGTGCCTTAGTTTTTTTTTTACTTATTGTCATATAATAAATTAAATGACAAATGTTAAGAGCTACATTTCCTTATTATTTTAATGTAAGAAGCTCAAGTGAGAGAAAATATTCAAAGAAAAACTACAATCTAACAAAACTTACATAGAAAATACCATGTGGTCCAGTTTGGCTGCTATTGACTTCCACTTCATAAGATAAACATTTGCTCCTGAAATTCTGTGGATTCTTCCACTGTACAAATAAGGCACCATTTTTGAAGACTGGAGGTTTAATCTGTGGAGGACCTGGTTTCACTGAAAGATAGAAGAAAGCAAATTAGTTTCCACAAGTTTATTTAATTATATGTATATAAGATGTGATTATATATGTAAACTGGATAATGAAGGTTCACAAAGTTAAATCAAAATAGGTCTGATGGTTTTTAATGGCTTCACATGATCTCATATAGAGTTTGAGAATTTCTGATTAGCCACAATTAGCAGAGGAAGTGTATTTAAAACTGCCCAGTAAAATGGATTTAAGGAGAGTCTTTGGGGTTATCTGGTAAATGACATGAACTCTGAACTGAGTCTAGTCAGAAAATGGTCAAGGTAGAGTCAGGACATCTAGCTGCCATGTGGAGAATAAAGAGGAGGAGTTCTTAGGTCCAGATGTACTTCCACCACAGAGGTAACAAAATACCAGGCGTAAAAGGCTTCTCTAGCTTGTCTTCACTGATGCCAATCCAAGACCACACTTTAAAAAGTAAACCAGTCTCCGTTACAGGCTATAACATGGCTGCACTTTGAGAACAGTATGTTAAGTGAAACGAGCCAATCTAAAAAATGTAAGTGCTGTAATCCTACTCATGGAAAATGCTAAAGCAGCTGTGGTCAAAGAAATGGAACGCAGAAAGGTGCCATCAAAGGTGGCAAAGCAGAATTAATGTTTCATAGGGATAATTTCAGTTTTGCATGATGAAAAACTTGTAGAGCTATGCTGTACAACAACATGAATGTACTTATCACTATTGTACATGTATGATGATGATAGCAAACTCAGCATTGTGTTATTACAACCCTAATTAAGAATAAAATGTTTTTGAAAGCATTTAGCCAGGTCAGTTTACATTTGCAGGAGTGAACTATATTTAAGAATAAGGAACAGAAGATAATGGTTAATGAACAGAAAACATGTAGAGGTCATCTTCTGGTCAAGAAGAATTATTCTTTATGTCACCATTAATTCCAGAAAAGAACAGTAAAATAAACCTTAAAACCCTAACCCAGGATAGTCTGCCAACCAAGAGGGAAAAGGAGGGCTTTGTTTTAGCCAACCCCATGTGATAAACTATCTTGACCTCACTCTCTTGGCCTACAAGCTAGGTCGTCTTTGGTCCCCTGCTACAGTTGACTCCCAAGACTATCTGAGGGAGTGGTCTGCTTACAGATTTAGAGAGCCCTTTGTAAAACGGTGCCTCTTTTTCTGTAAATCATCCACTTACTAGTTAGCCAGAATGTGAAGATACTGCAACAAGCATATCAATATACTGACATTATTTGACTTTGGAGATTTACAAAATGCTTTTAGAGACTTTGTGTCCTTTGGCTCTTATGACAATTCTTTGAGGTCAAAGGGGTCTATATACTCCATTTTACAAAGAAGGAAACACTCACAAAGGGTCTATATGACTTGACAAGAGGAGGTGGTAGGTCCTCAACCAGATGGTTTTTGTTCAAGTTATTGCCTTGTGCTGATTAATCTTTGTCAACTTGACACAATCTGGAGTCATCTGGGAGGAGGGAACCTCGACTGAGGAACTGCTTCTATCAGACAGACCCGCAGGCATGTCTCTAGAGGCACTTTGCTAGCTGATGACTAACGTGGGAAGACTCAGCAAACTATGAGCAGTGCCACGTCCGAGCAGGATGAGTAAGCCATAAGGAGCAAGCCAGTAATCCATGGTCTCTGCTTCAGTTCCTTCCTCCAGGTTCCTGCCTTGAACTCTTGCCTCAGTTTCCTTCAGTGATGGACTGTGACACGGAAATATAAGACAATAAACCCTTTTCCTCCCCGAGTTGGTTTTGACCAGTTTTACCAAAGTAATAGAGAAGCAAACTAAAAATACTGGCATCTAACAAGCCAACACTTGACCAATCTGATCAGAGATGGCTGTCCTAGCTATTATGATTGATCAGCACATGTGCTATATGGAGTTAAATATTTTGAATATGGTGGTGAGAATATAGTTCGATGGTAGAGCATTGCTTAGCATTCACAAATTCCTGAATGTAATCCCCAGCATTACTAGAATTCTAGTAAACTCCTGAGGATATTGTATCCCATTAAGCTTTTTCTAGGCAAAAGATTATTCAGGGACTATATGACCAGACAACCATCTCCTCCAGAGTATCAGAGTAAAAAAGAGATCTTTGAGTTAGACAGTCCAGTTTCCAATCTTGGTTGAACAACTGATTGCCTGTTTCTAAGTCAACAAGAAGAAAGCATGTGGTACTCCTGCTCCAGAAGTACCATGCTTCTTAAAGCATCTAGCAAAGAACACCTTATATAAATGCAGTCTCTTGTTTCAGGAAGATCTTAATACTAAAAATTACCGTCTTCAATTATTTGTTTTAACTATTCAAAAGGTGGGACAACCTTTTATCCATGCTGTCAAAAAACTTACCACAGGAAGTTAAAGGCACTATTTTGAAGAATGGCTTAATTTTCCCAGCATTATCCTTGACCATTATTTGAATGTTGGGATGTTCAAAACTAAAATCCAGTCTAGTCAGTTTAAAGGAACAGCCAATGCGTTGACCTTCTCTATAAATGTTTTCACATTGAAGATTTTTTCCCAGGTTTTTGTACCTACAAGATAAAATGAGACAAAGCTCTGTATTATTTTGAACAAGGTCGAGAGACAAGGGTAATCATTTTTTTTAATGGCTGAAAGAAATGTCCATTAAAAACAATATCTGCAGAAAGGCATGTTAGCTTTTTGTAAAGCCTGTTTTTTTTTTTAATGTGGCTCATTTCATATTCTAGAAGAAAGATTGTCCTTTGTTGATGGGCATTAGTATTCACAACAGCTGTGGGCTCTGTAATCCTGACCTTCCTCTTCCATATAAGGGAAGAAGTTCTGAAGCCAGGATGAGAAGTTTCACACCTTTTGAAAATGCATATTTATTGAACCCCTCTCCTTCACTTTGCCCATTCCTTCCTTGCTCTCTTGGCTTGTTCCCTTCTGTTCCCAGGGGTGGGGAGTCATAATGACATTTTCTCTATTTGAATATATGTTTCCATACGTGTGTATCCGTGTGTGTGCACATGTTGGACCCCAGGGCCCAAACCGGAACGCCGCACCCCCACAGAGACTCACAGACGGGATATCGATGCAAATAGCAAGAGGATTTTATTCCAGTATACTGGGACCGCTCTAACACGCAGGATAGAAATGGCCCCAAGGGTCAGAAAGCAAGCCTTTTTATTATTTACAGTTGAAACAGTTGCTAGGGGGCTGCATAGTTGCTAAGCACAGACCATGTTGGTGTAAGTTGATTGGTCTCTAAATTGTTTTCCCATTTTGATAGGTAGGGGCCAGTTAAGCTCTAAACTGGTTGGTGCTAGCATATAGCAAGGTCGTGGGCAACTGGGAGGAGGGAACTCCTCAGCCCAAGGCTGTGGGACCAAGATTATGGACCATCTGCAGGAAGGGGGCACATTTTCTAGCCCAAGGCTGTCTAGCTGCCTTGTTTGTCTTAGAAAATGTTTTTCTTACAGAAATTGTTTTTGCTTTAACTCTGAGAAACTCTGGGAACTGTTCTGGGCCACACTGCCCCTGGCTTGGGCCTATACAATTTTGGTGTTCTTAGAAGCCTGACTAAAGTTTCTTAGGCCTGGGCGAGGGACCTGACCCCCCCACACACATATGTAATGACATTTTCTCTATTTGAATATATGTATCCATACATGTGTATCCCTGTGTGTGCACACATATGCAATGACATTTTCTCTATTTGAATATATGTATCCATACGCGTGTATCCGTGTGTGTGCACACATATGCAATGACATTTTGTCTATTTGTATATATGTATCCATACATGTGTATCCATGTGTGCTTGCATGCATATGCATGTGGAGGAAAGAGGGCCATGTCGGCTGTTTTCCTAGATTGCTCTCTGCTTTGTACCTTGCGACAGGGTCTCTCACAGAATCAGCCTTGGTTACATTTACTGAGCAGCAAGCTACAGGGATCCTTCCATCTTCCCTACCCCAGTAGTAGGATTAAAGGCATGCACCACCACACGCAGCTGTTTTAAAATGTGAGTGCTAAGGATCTGAATGCAGACCCTCCTGCTTACCAGGTAAGCGGTGTACTGACTGAACTCCTCACTCCCCACCCTTCTCCATCGCCAATTCCCTCATCCCCTCACTCTCAGTTTGTCATCCCATAATTTGTACTCTGGAGATTCCAAAACCTGAACATTCACCTCACAATTCATCCCAGATTTCTTTTTTTTCCTTGCAGCTCTGGCTGGCCTGGGACTCACTCTGTACACCAGGCTGGCCTGGAATTCACAGAGCTCCACCTGCCTCTGTCTCCTGAGTGCTGGGATTAAAGGCGTGTGCTACCACTCTGCTCATCCTAGATTTATAACCACCCCATTTGAGTGTTTCACTCTTCCCTCTTGCCTCAGAGTCACTGTCTGAAGACACCATATGTACCCTCTCCCTCACCAAACTGCCATTTCTGCCAACTTTTCCATTTCTCTCTCTCAGTGCTAATTTTCTCTACGCTCCTTAGATACTTTGAAATGACCTCTTTCTCTAAATTCTATCACCAAACTCTGTTTGCCAAATTTCTTGGAGTCTCATCTTCTGTGATATTTCCATTGGCCAACCCTTGACTCACGATCTCATCATTTCAGACTTCATGCTTGTCCCCCATGGTCTTCATTATTAACGCCTGATCATTACTGCCTGATCAACATTGGAGCATTTAATGGTTTTCTAAGTATCCACTCTACCACCTGGATTTTATAAGTGCTATTGATGGTACCCGAAATCCCATTTCACCTCTACACATACCTTCCCCAGTAAGTGTGAGCACCTAGCCAATGGATAGAATGTATTCAGTATTCAATTCCCCCCACCTCTGCCTCTTCTTATACCCCTCTCTCTCATCTCTCATCAGCTATTAGAGAACTGTTTTGTAGGAACTGGTACAAGACAGACTCAAGTCTGACATCATCTGCCACAATTGGAGTTGTGCAAAGGTTCAGCAGAAAAGGAAGCTAATTTTTTGAAAAAAAAAAAAGGACAGAGAGTCTCAAATCCTTGACCTATAACCTCAAAATCATCTGTAGTTTTTCCTGAGCTCAGGAATCAGAACTCTGACAGAAATGCACATCCTGCTGCAAATCATGTTTTTTAAAAAATGAAGATGTAATATATTTACTTTTACAAACACTACAAAAAAAAGCGTTTTGATACAGAAAATGTCTTTCAAGAGATAGATCATCTCTTCATGTTGTTGTTGTTGAGGCACAGGGTTGTGAAGGCCAGAGTAGCCTCAAACTCACTATGTAGCCAAAGATAAACGTGAACTTACGTGCCACCATGATCATCTAACAGCACAAAATCTTTCCTGTTAGTTGTAAGTCTCTATGGATCATAAAAGAAAACTTGAAAAAATTAGGTTGTTGTCATGAGTTTTGGATTAGATAGTCCTGGGATGTTTTCCACCCAAACAGAAACTAAAACTACTAATGACATTTTCCTTACATAACAAAATCTAAATGATGCATGCTACCATTAAAAGATAAATGAAAGAGACTCCTGTAATGCACAATCTTTTAAATTCATCTTTCATTTTGTGCCCCTGACAGTTCATAGATACTCATGGACTCTGAAGATGATTAATGTGGGAAAAAAATCACTAAAATTCATTTGAGCTGGCTAGATTGCAGCTGTTCAGGTCAGGCACCTTCCAATATCAAACTATCTTGCTGGGACACAAGTCACTGCTCTGGATTTGCAAACAATCATTTTGAATTCAAAAAACAAGTCCTCATTTTCTGGCTGGGGATTAGGGGAAAGAGTCTGCTAATCTGTGCAATGTGATCTACACTGGTACCTAAGCCATCCTTGGTGTTTGCTAATCAATACGATGTCTGGATGCCCTTGCCTTTGGAGTTTTGATTGAGACGGCCCTATCTGGGGGGATGAAGGGGAGGAGAAAGCATGATTGATGCCAATTGTATATGGTAGAGGACGAGAGCAGCACTGAGTGCTGGCTGGACCTGCAAGGGACTGCAAAGAACTCACAAACACCAGTGTCTACAGCTGTCACCAACTGCCATGCTGACCATCAGTCACCATTCTAAGCATGTTTCCCATGACAGCACTCAGCACTCTTCAGAAGTAGGTATTATCACTATCCCCATTTTATAGGTGATAAAACCAAGGCTCAGAGATAAGTTGCTAGTAAGGATTTGAACACATGCAGTATGGCATTTGAATGAAGAAGTTCTGGGATGATGAGAACAGAAGACATGGAATTTATGGCAACACAGTACAACAGAAATGTACCATCCAGTATATCAGACACTTGTGACCTCTGTACCTGGCTAGTGAGACTGAGCCACTGAGGTTCTAATTTCATTTAAATTTAAATGTATACCATCTATGCTGGTTTGAATGAGAATGGCCTCCACGGCTATATATTTCAAAGCTTGGCCCTCAGTTGGTAGAACTGCTTGGGAAGAATTAGGAGGTGTGGCCTTGTTGGAGGAGGTGTTTCACTGGGGATGGACTTTGAAGTTTAGAAAAGCCACACCATTCCCAATTAGTTTTCTTTCTTCCTTGTAATTGTAAATCAAAATGTGAGTTCTCAGCTACTGTTCTAGCGCCATACATGTCTGCCGCTGCCATGTTCCCCATCATGATAGTCATGGACTCTAACCCTCTGGAACTGTTAGCCCCAAATTAAAAACTTTATTTTATAAGTTGTCTTGGTCATGGAGCCTTAGCACAGTCATAGACAAGTAACCAAGACATGGCCATATGTAGCTAGCATCTCCTGTGTTGAGCAGCCCAAGTATAGGCTATGTATAATATGAAAAGAACCTCTGCCAAATGATCAGCTATGGAAATCCATTGACAAGAAGAAGGATCTTTGATATCTGACCCATGAGTGTCGGTGAACCATCACTTTTCAGATCACTTCTTGAGCCATGTCCAATTGTAGATTGTGCCCTGCCCAAAGGCATCAACTTGGGGCTGAATGCCAACTCAAACACTGTCTGCTGTCAACCTTGACAAGAGTCTACATCAGCCCAGAGAAGAAGAATGCTTTTCCAAATTAATCCCAAGGGGACACTGTTTGTATGATTTGCACTGAGACTTGGTTTATGCTAGCATATCTTCAGGACATGAACATTTCCTTATTTTTCTCTTACTAGATCCTCAAGGACTAGTTCACCCCAACTGCAATAGCTGGGTTGCTTTCCTACACAGTCTGTCATAAAATGAGGTAATTTTAAAACTCAACCCCTCTTCTAATCCCCTCCTATAGACACATTTCTAAAGGATTTCCCTGTGGTTCTATTCATGATAACTCTGGGGTTAATAACATAATAAACACAGGAATGGTACCAATTTCTAGAATATCCTTAAAGCCTGTAGTAACAGTGCTCCACAGACTTCATTGCAACACAGAGCTAGGAGACTCCTAAAGGCTTAGTCCCGTTTGTTTCTCTGCTAGCAAGTCTTGGGGAGCCAGATTACTCAATCCTTTTTCACTCCCGGACTACAGTAATCCTGTATCGCTTATACTTCTAAGACCTCACCATATCCCTGAATGTTCTGTAGCATTGGATCGTCCCAAGAATTTCACAGCCGATTTACGGAACACCTACCCCCATGTGTCAAGTACTGGGAAAAACACAACACAGCTCCTTCTCTTAAAGGAGACTGCAGCCTGGAGAAGAGAACTGCCACTAAGTAAACAGGAAATGACAACACACTGTGCAGAGCACTATGACATGCAAAAGTACTATTAAGGTAAGTCTCCAGACTTGGAAGACTTTCTGAAGAGGAAATTACATCTGAGCTGAGCCGAAAACAAATAGGAGGCATTAAATGAAAAGGGAAGGTGTAGACTGTCAGAAAAGGCAGAATGTTCCCACTATTCTGTGTAAATATCCCTGTGTGAATACCACTATTCTGTGTATTGAAGAGTCAATGTAAAGAATGGAAATAAATTCGTTGTTGGCTATAAAAGGCACAGAGGTCAGGTGATATGAGACTTAGTCAGGTTGAAGAGTGTGGACTTTACCATAAAGTTACAAGAGAGCCACAATGTTGTAATTAAAATAAGCATCTCCAACCACAGCTTCCTGGTTCTGTGAAGCAGCTCTGCGCCCACCATGGCAGTGGCTCTTGATTGGGGAAGCTGGGGGAGAGTTGTGTGGTTTTTACCACGCACCCAGCCGGTCCTAGATTGGAGAACTGTGAGCTAGCGAGAGACAGGATTCTCTGAAGAGTGTCGTCAGTGAAATACCTCGGTTTATTGAAGCAACGGTGGTTACATATGTAGGATAAAAGCAAGGGAGGGTCTTTGGTACCCAGGGATGGGAGCCATTGGTTAAGACAAGGATACTGAAGTAGCCCCATTTGCAAGTGGAGAGCAAGTCTAAGGGTCAAGGTCTTGCAAGGGCACCTTCTGCATAAGGTGTAGTCGCACAGGGAAAAGAGAAAGGCACTGTATCGGTAAAGAAACTTTGTCTCGGGAAGAAAGAAAGAAAGAGAGACAGAGGGAGGGAGGAAGGAAGGAAGGAAGGAAGAAAAGATAGAAAGGAAGGAAGGAAGGAAGGAAGAAGGAAAGAAAGAAAGAAAGAAAGAAAGAAAGAAAGAAAGAAAGAAAGAAAGAAAGAAAGAAAGAAAGAAAGAAAGAAAGAAAAAGAAAGAAAGAAAAGGTGACTTGATAGGTACTAAGAGTAAGCAAGTGAAACTGCAAAACCTCCAGTGAGAACATTTACATGGGGATAGAGGTTTGGGAAAAACAAATCCCCAGAATGGACCACATGATCTTAGTGCCAACTGGCTTTACCTGTGGTGTGTCTCCACCTTATCGGGCTGCCTCTCCCACCCAGCGGGGAAAAGAGAGACTGTAACTCCCCAGAACACTTAGGGGGTATTTTATTCAACAATTCCTGTGATTTGAGGAAGCTGACATGCCTAGCCTGGTTTATACAGTACACTGTATGCATGCATTGACATATCATGTGGTAGCATATAAATATGGATAATTTTTGTATATCATTTAAAAATAAATTTAAATGAAAACACCATATGGGGGGTTTGAACTCTGTTTCATGATCCACCCGTGAGTGTTTTAATATAGTACAAATATTTTCCATGACATCATCAGGCAAAATGGTCACTAAAAGGATTTTTTTCTTTTCCTACAGTCTTACAGCATGGTGGGCAAGTGCACTACCACTGAGCTACAGCCACAACCTTACATTATAGAACATCTATCTTCAGAAGTCCTGGACAGGGCTCCATACACTCCTTTCTCTGAGATGTTTTACCAAACGAGTAAGGAGAACAAAGCCATGTAAAGGACGTATCTCCAAGGCTAGACTGCCTTCTCCATCCAGCTGTAACGGTTCCTCAATATCCTTGCCCTAGCTAATTTTTTTTGTCAACTTGACATAAACTTAGACATATCTGGGAAGACTGAATCACAACTGAGGAACCACTTCCATCAGATTGGCCTGGTCTTTGAGGCATTTTCTTCATTGATGACTGGTGTGGAAGAGCCCAGCCCATGGTGGGTGGTAGCAACCCTGGGCAGGTGGTCCTGGGTTCTATAAGAAAACAGTCTGAGCAGGCCATGGAGAGCAAGCCAATAGGAAGCACTCCTCCATGGCCTCTACTTCAGTTCCTGTCTCCAGGCTCCTGCATGAGTTCCAGCCCCTGACTTCCCTCCAAGATGGACTATAAATGTAGGCTGAAATAAACCCTTTCCTCCCTAGATTTTTATCATTTTTATATAGAAGTAGAGAGCTGACTAATACAATTCTCATGACTGACAAGGGGCTAGAAGAGGGTGGGAAGTAGGTACAGTAAGGGGGTAAGGAGTAGCTCCAATATTCTACAGCTATCAGGTCTATTAGAACCTATAACAGCTAATTGCACATTTCAAAGAAAAGAAATGTGTTTGAAGGCTGTCAGCACACAAAAAGAACAATATCTGAGGACAGAGACATGGTAATTCCTGTGACATGATCATTGCACATAGTATATATGAATCAAATTACAATACAATATCTCATAAATATGTACAAATATAATATCAATTTTTAAAAGTATTCAGTATATCCATGAAGTCCTCAGGACCTTTATAAAGAGTATATATAAACCTGCTTTTTTAAACCCTACAACCTCAGCCAGGCATGATGGTGTAGGCATACTGCCACAGTTTGAGGCCAGTCTATTCACACAGTGAATTCCAGGCCAGCCTAAGCTACATTGTCAGAACCTGTTTCAAAAATAGAGAAAGGAATGAATATGTATGTATATGGTTCTCAGGGACATTGTACTGCTTTCTAAAAGCCAGTTTTACATGATACTTGCTTTAGAATTCTATTCCAATAACATTCTTGAAATAACAAATTTACAAAGATGAAGGACAGACTAGCAAGTGGTTGCCAGACTTTAAAGCCTTGGGAGAGAAGGGGGAAGAGGAAGATGGGAAGCAAAAGATGAGTGTGTCTAGGAAAGAGCAACTGGAGGGAACCGAGTAGTGGTGGGACCATGTGATAGAGTTGCATGGAACTCTGCACACAGGTACAGATGAAACTGATGTCATGTGACTATGACCAATACCAAGTTTCTGGTTTTGATGTTGCCCTAGCGTTTACCACTGAGAGAAAACACGTGAAAGGAATACTGAAGTCTTCCCATATGCGTGTTGCAACACCGTATGAATGAGTATTTTAAAACAGGAAGTCTTTTTAAGTGGATGCATTTTCTATTCAACTGTCTATTCTTCTTGTGGTATTTTTGGTGGTTTGTATTTTGTATTTTGTTTCTTTTCTCTTTTTCTTTTTTGGAAGGGTGGAAAATTTTTCCTTTTTCTATTATTTTTAAAATTTCTTTTTACATTTATTTATAGGTGTGTATTTATTTAGTGGGAAGTATGTATGTACTGGTGCATATGAGGAGGTCAGAGAAGAACTTGCAGGACTCATCATGTGAGTTCCAGGGATCAAATTCAGGTCCCCAGGCTTGGCAGCAGGTGCCTTTATCTGCCGGGCCTTTTTCTTTTTATTGTTTTTTAGATTTCTTTTCAAGTTACCACTCCAAGTAATGAGTTTCACTAAGAATTACCCATCTACTGCCTTCGTACCAAAGAATAGGTTCGAGCTGAATATGTAGCTCAGGGGTAGAACACTTTCCCAGCATTTGCAAGGCCCTGGTGGTTTTTTTGTTTCTTTGTCGGTTGGTTGATTGGGTGGTTGGTTATTGGTTGGTTGGTTTTGTTTGTTTGTTTTTGAGACAGGGTCTCTCTACAGAGCCCTGGCTTTTCTGGAACTCACCATGTAGACCAGGCTGACCTCAAACTTATAGAGATCCACTTGCTTCTGCCTCCTTGGTGCTGGGTTTAAAGGCATAAAACTCAAGCCAAGGCCTTGAGTTTTATCCCTACCACCACATGTAAAAAATAGGCTATTCTTTTTTTTTAATAAGGCTGAACCCACAGGATCTCAACACAATCACAACCAGTGTTCCAGATAACATGCTATATATGCAACACATACTCACCAATAGTATAGAGTATAGTTTGTGTCCGGGCTTGTATTCCTTCCAGGGAGCCAGGAACACTCCATGTAACTCAGGTTGTGCCAAATGCACTGGAGCTCAGTCACAGCAGACTCTGGATCACCTAGAATATCCAGGGAAGAGTCTTTGTCATGGAAAGTAGCCAACAGCTTAACCCCTAATCTTATGCTCATTTTACCCAAAAGTCACCCAGGACAGTAAAAATAGAAATGCAATTTGTTTATAGCTTGCTTTCTTGCCTTCTTATACAAAGAAAACATCTTTGTATCTTTAAAGGAACCTTACTTACTCTTCTAACTAGAGAGAAAGGTTAAAAATCAAGTAATAGTTCAACCATATACAATGACTACAAAAGCTAAATGAATGTAAAAACAGAAACAGCCCCTATATTTTATCCTTTTTAATTAAAATATAATTATATCACTTCCTCCATTTTCTCCCTCCAATACCCCCCATGTCCTCCTCACTCCCTCTTAAATTGAGGGCCTCTTTTTCTTTATTATTGTTAATTAGACATATGTATGCATTAATATATAAAGTCTGTTTTTGTTACTTGTGTGTATCTGATTTCAGGGCTGACCATTTGGTATGATGTGTCTGTATACGGGTATGTGCATGTAAGTGCAGGTGCCTACAGAAGTTAGAACCATCCAATGAGCATCCTCTCAATGATTGTAGGAGGCAGGCATTTGCATTTTAAAGATGAGGAATTAGATGTGGAAGGAGGCAGTAATGTAACCAAGGTCACACAATTAGTAGCTGGCAAAGCTGGGATTTATACTCCAGTAGCTGGTATCTTATAACATTGTTTTTAATTAAGGCAGGCTCCTCTCTGTACATAAGAGGCAGAAGGTCTGTGGGTGAAGTCCAACTAGGGAACAATGATCCTCACCATCCCCACCCAAGAGCTTTTACCTTGACTAGTCATGTACTGATCTAAGCCATCACTTTTCCCCATATATATTCTACATACCAAACTAATATCTGTATGTCACGAATAAGACAGTACACTATAGGTTCCCTAAAAGCACTGGGTCTGAAGACCTAGAGCAAGTTACTCCATCCTCTTCTCCATCATGAAATAGATCAGGATAACAATATATGCTTTACTTACTATAGATAAATTTTTAAAGCACATTTTAAGGAGGAAGGAAGGGAAAAAGGAAGGAAGCATGTGTGCATGTGTTCATTTTTCAAATTATAAAAGCAGGCATTCTAACTATGTAGACATTATTTTTATTTAAACTGTCTGTGAGCTACTCAAAGCAGCAATGTCCTCAGACTTTATCAGCATCTAAAACAGGGCCTGACACGTATTTGACTCAGCAAAATTTGAGAAGGAAATGAACTCCACAACAATGAACGCGAGCACACTGAGTGATTGGGTACATGTTCTAAATACCAAGGGAGAACATTTTTATCTGTTACCTTCAGGGGGTGAGATGCACTTTTCCACCAAAATGCTGGGCTTCTCGCTTTCATTGGCACTACACTGGGACCCCACTTGCAGACAGATCTTCTCATTTAGGGCTACTTCCTTTGAACGACGAGTTTCTAGAGCAATTTCCTGAGATTAGAAAGTATTTTTTTTATTTTTAAAAAACGTAACTTCTACAGGACATACACAAAAAAAAGACACTTAAACAACAAAGTCTTAGCAGATCCAAGTGTCTAAGAAAAAAGTTCTTAACCAGTGAGGATGAGTGATAGTGAGGGAGTAGGAAAGCAGGAGAGCAGAACTGAATGCAGGAGTGGCTCAGGCCTGGTTTTTTAATTGTCATAACTTTGAAGTAGGGAAGCATTTAATGGATAGGGACCAGGAATGATACCCAACATACTATAATGACCAGATTAGCCCACCTTTCTTCTACAATAAATAATTAGTCTCTATCAGGCAGTGATAGGACTGCTCACCACTAAGAAACTCTAGTGTAGTTAAAAACAAAAGCCCACATTTAGAAGTATCACTCTCATAAAATTTACTTATAAGTCTACCATGCTAACATTAACTCTCTACAAGCAAGCTGAAAGGAAGGAATTATCAAAGTTCCATCAAGATCAAGGTTAAAAAAAAAATCAAAACTCTAGTCATCAGCCAGGCGGTAGTGGTGAACACCTTTAATCCCAGCACTCAGGAGGCAGAGGCACGCAGATCTCTGTGAGTTCCAGGACAGCCTGGTCTACAGAGTGAGTTCCAGGACAGCCAGGTTTACAACAGAAAAACCTGTCTCAGAAGAAAAAAATCTAGTCATCGTCGTGATCTCTGGGGACTGAAGGCCAAAGGGACACTTCCCATCAAATGCTTTTTTGTGGTGTCTGAGAAGGTTTCAAGAGTTGCTATGTGCACTTACGCACTTCTTCTGGAATGCAGATAAGGATAAGCAAGCTCTGTGGAACCAGAGGCTCCAGACATCACAGAGCAGACAACAGAAATCTAAGACTACATCACAAATCTGCTCATTATGATTTAGAACAATGTTATTACAGGGCTTTCTAGGAAATGAACATTTCCAGAGGTGAGAGAAGTAATTAAGAATGAAGTTGCTTTTAATCAGAGTTCCAAGGACAGCACTTCCTGTCTTGCAATAGTTTCTGACTCAAGTTTCCCATAATATTTCCTTTCATAATTTCCTGGTGGCCATGAAGATGGGGGATATGGTCACGTTCGCTCAATCTGCCACCTCAAGCAGTTAACGTGACATTTTGCATGCCTGCTGCTGGCTGGACATGAGGGAAAATCAAGTGGGCTCTGAAATCAGGATTATCATGAGGATGCTCTCGGGGAGTTGCCAACAAACCGATGATGAATATACCAGAGCAAAGAGAAGCACACAGAGACAAAATAGTTCTTAGGCACAATTAAGATAGTGCTCTGAAAAGGGAGGGGAGCGGTAGGTCAGAAAAACAGATCTCTTCAAGCAAAATCCTGGCTGGGAGAAAGGAGGCGGTGACACAGCAATGTGGACATGGAGAATGCAGCAAAATTATGGCTATCCTCAGTGGGCCCTCCAGCAAGCTATTCATAGCCAAGGACATTTTGACAACAAATTCTTGATTCCTTGCCAAGAAACCTACACCATTTGGCTTCCCATATAGGGTCTGCTTACTGGGATGGAAAGTACAGTGCTGACAGAAGTCTTCCTGGGATGCTTCCTCAATTCTAGGGTTGTCCCTTTAGAAACGAATGTAGGCTGAGGAAGAGAGGTCCTAGACTGAGCCCTCGAAGCTCAAGACCAGCCCTTGAGAGTCTGGTAATGGTGGTGGGAAGGCTTCCAATGGAAGTCTCATCAACTTCACTATTTTACCAATTCCAAGCTGCTGAGCGAGCCTTGCTGACCGAAGGAGCCTTCCCAATCCTCATCTGGGAGATACATTCACTCTCTGAGGATACAGAGGGGAAACGTATCGGCAAACGTCGTAAATTAGGGATAGGAGCGTAGCTGGTATGGTACTTACCTCCAGAGTGTGATGCCTGGATTCCATCCCTACTATCACAGCTTTTGTTCTTCTTTATTTAAAATAACTTTTTACTTTAAAAATAACATTTTAGAGATTGTAAAGTAGAATCATGGGGAGAATCGCAGTTCTCTTACTATATTCGATATTGCTCTAGTTAGAGAGCCAGAGAGTTTTATTACTAAATTTTTTTAAAAATGCTTCTATACATAAATTTGAATCTTATCTTTTAGGCATATGAATAATAAAAGAAATGTTTAAAGATAATAATCTTAAAAAATCTCTTTCTATGGTGGTGTATCTCTGCAGTCCCAACACTTGGGATACAGAGTTGGAGGAATTGGGAGTTCAGCAGCATAATGAGACAGAAACCAGCATGAGATTTAAGAGACCCTGTCTCAAAAAGAAGATCTCCAATTTCAAGGTAGGTAATATTAAGCTAGTATGAATAAAATCGGAAGCCTGAATATTCATGATCACCAGGTCAAACATGCCACTCTGTATAAGGCAAGAAACTAAATTCTTCCCTGCAGGCCCTGATGAGGTATGTGTGACTTTCAGCTTCGGTGACCATTCCACTGGTAGCTGCTATAATGACAGTATTCTCCACCTGTCTAGGAATCTGGCCTTCCTGTAAAATGTATCCAAACCCAAGGCTGTAGTTCTGAATTTCTCCATCTCCCTGAGGATGAACGCCCACTTGGCTCCATCACAATCTCTCCTGACTAAAGAGTTCTTTGCCATCAGGAAAGGGAGGCAGCCTGAGCTTATGCCTCTGTGGACGCCTGGACTGAAAAGCCCTTGATTCCTTTGCCCAGTGGGACTTCCCTATCTCTTAGTGATGAAAAGATAGCCTAAAACCCGTTGCCAGAACTGCCTTCTACTTGACAGATTGGGGAGTTAATGGATTTCGATAAAATAATGATGGAGGCTAACCAGTAATATCAATCTTTTGCTTTTGAAAGCTTCTCTACAGATCTCTCGTATCTTGATAAGACTCCTTGTAAAAACTGCAAGCAACCTGCAGACTTGATCTCATTTAGCAACTTGGGAGCACTGGACTTCTGCCTAAGCTATCTCCTGTTGGACTGGCCTTGGGGCTCAGTCCAACCCTATAGATGATACTGAGGTTACATCCAAAAGACAAGAAGAGGAGCATCGCTCTTTCCACTCATTTGCAGCCTCAGGATGGTAAGCTCTGGGAGGTCTAGACAGTACTACCTCCTCAAAATCCTGAACAAGTTCAACCCCAAACATAAAAGAAGGTATACACTCACAAAACAGTTGCATAGATGAATCGTAAAGAAACTAATTATCCAATCTTGCCATCTAAAAATTTAAATCAACTGATTACTTCTAAGTGGCAAAGTTTACACTTTTGCCCTGGCATTTTCCTCAGGCACCAGGAAATACAAGCCCACTCACCACTAGCATCTCACCTTTCCACTTCCCCATGGCGTTTACTTTTAGATCCAAAGTTCTTGCACCTCGATCTGCATACATGATTAGGGAGATGCTAAATGTGAAAATGCTCTGACATTAAGTCTCACACAAATACAAGATAGAGCTACAGACAAGAACATAAGTTCAAACAGCAATAGCATAACGAATTATTTATTGGCTGGCCCACTACATAGGATATCTGGTATTTTCTATCAGAGCAGTTATATTCAATCATCAAATAATCAGCAAATATCTTCATATGTTAGATTTTGTCGATAGCTGTTTCTACAGTTCTCCCCAGGTGAAATTTGGGAACAATTTAAAATAAAATTCCCACTTTTAAGATTAGACTTTGACTCATTCTTGGCTTTGGTTTATAGTGTTTGTTCACTTTACCTCAGCAATGGCATGTATGCTAGCAAACTTACCTTCTCCTGTTTGTCGTCAAAATGACTAATGTATCTGAGAGTACAATTTGGGCTGGCTCCCTCAGGAGGACTCCACGTCCATATTATTGTGCAGAGGTTTTCGACAGAGACACTCAAGTTTGTCACAGGTGGCTGGACTTCTGTTTAAATCAAACATAAGACAAACATTTCTCAGTGCCAGCCAGAGTTTTTAATGGTTCATTTAATTCATTCTCCCACATCCTAGAGGCCAAGATCAATAACAAGCTGAGTTAACAACATCCACCATTTGTGGAGACAGACATGGTTACACTTTACACATATTAATGATGGAAATCTTCACTGACACTTTTGAAATAGGGACTTCCATTGGCTTCATTTTAAAGATGTGGTGACTAGTTGGGTGTGGTGGCTCACATCTGCAATTCCAGCACTTAGGAGCATGAGGCAAGAGGACTGCCCTGAGTTTAAGGCCAGCCTGGGCAACATAGTTAAGTTCAAGGCCAACATGAGCTACAGAGTGAGGCTGTTTAAAAAAAGAAGGAAGGGAGGAAGGAAGGAAGGAAGGGAGGGAGGGAGGGAAGGAAACCAGGAGGGAGGGAGGGAGAAGAAGGAGAAGGGGAAGGGGAAGGGAAAGGAGGAAAAGGAAAAACAAGCCATCCAGGTAACTCGGTGGGTAAAGTCATCTGCCCACAAGCCTGACAACCTCAGTTCAATCCCCAGGGTCTCCATGGTGGAAGGAGAGAACAGACTCTTGAAAGGTATCTTCTGACTCCCACACCGCAAGCAAACACGTATACTAAATTTTTCAAATTTAAAACAATAATAACAGAAAAAGTAACTGCAAGTGCCTACATGGAAGTCAGATAGTCACTTACCTCATACCTCAGCTCAGTGACAGAGCTGGCATCGCAACCTGGATAATATGGCTTTAAAGTCACATTCTTTTTTGAGGGAGTTTCTCATGTATTTTAGACTGGCCCCAAATTTACTCCTGACCTTCTACCTCTACCTCTCAACTGCTATATATGCACCACTATGGCCTATATCTTTCTTCTCTCTTTCTTCTCTCTCTCTCTCTCTCTTCCTTTCTTCCTTCCTTCCCTCCCTCCCTCCCTTTTCTTTGTGGTGCTAGGGATAGAACTTAGGGTCTTGAGAACAGGAAGTGTCTCCATCACTGAGCTACATCTCCAGCTCCAAGGCTATATGCGTGATTAAATATAATAAATATAAATATAATATATTCTTTCCTTAGTATTGAGAAGCCACAGAGAGACTACGAGGAGCCCACTCTGGGTCTTCTTTATCAGGTGAAACCCCGAGAGAGACAGTGAGGCACGAATCGTTGCAAGAGCATGAGGTTTATTGTACCGACACATCCTTCCTATGCGTCAGGGTGGACCTCCATAGGGTCCCTACACAGCTGGGGCAGGAGGCCACCCCGAGGGGATTTTCAGACTTGCTTATATACTCTTCTCTTAGCAACCACATCACCTTTAAGCTGATTGATTGGGTGCAATTAACATAGATTGGTATGTTCTAGGTGTATTGTTCTGTAGCTAGTGATGAGCTGAAACCTATTTATATGTGAATATCACTAGAACTTTTCCTGTAGCTAGGGAGTGCTGAGCTGAAACTTATTCATCTGTGAATATAACTAGAACTTTTCCTATAGCTAGGGAGTGCTGAGCTGAAACCTATTCATATGTGAATATTACTAGAACTTTTCCTTATCTGGGTGCCAAGGTTTCTGGAAAAGTTCAGGCAACGTTCAGGCCTACTTGTACATTCTCAAGCCTTACTAAAGTTTGGTCAAGTCCAGCCTTGGCCTTACAGTATCTAAGGGAGGTCTATTCCAGAAGCCCATGTGGATAACAAAATTTGCAGATGCTCCTGTGTATGATTCGCATATAGTTCATGTACATCCTTCCATATACTTCAATGGTACATTGATCATTGTTATACCATATTGTTTGGAGGAATGATGACGAGAAAAACTAAACATATTTAGCACAGATGTTATATTTTTTAGGTTTTTCTTTTTAATCTACAGGCAATTGCCCAGCAAACACAGAGCACATGAACGAAGAACCTATGACTTTTTTATTTTTATTTTTTTAGATAGAGTCTTACTATGTAGCCTTGGCTGCCTGGAACTTGCTATCTCTATGTGGACCGGGCTGGTCTTGAACTCACAGAGACCCACCCACATCTGCTCCCCAGTGTTGGGTAAAGGTGTGCATCACCACATCCAGAGTATGGACTCTTAAATATTAGCATTTCCAAGATTCTTCCTCTAGGATATTGAGCTTCCTCACACTCAATCCCAAAGTATTTACTCAGCTGTTTTGTGAGTTTGCAAAGCTCACTTTCAATTGTGCTCTGTTCAGTTGTGTTCCATAACATGTTCTATTCCTTGTTTTCCTTTGTTTTGTTTTTAATATAGCTTTTCCAAAGAAGTACTGAGAGAGAGATTTAGCACCCCTAATTCCCCCTGGGGTCTGACACCAAGCAGCTGGAGCTGGAAAGGGAAAGGAAAGAGGAGAAAAATGAAACTTTTCTGAGAACTTCTAAGGCCAGGATTATCAATGTCCCATGCTGGAAGTCGGGTGGAAGTGTAAAGGAATTCTCTACCCTTCTTTGCAATGTTTCTACAAACACAGCAAAACAAGGTTTATTAAAGCCATTTCAAACATCCAGACACTCATGGTAGCCCTACCTGCAATCCTAGCACTCAGGAGATGGAGGCAGGAGGATGTTGAATTAGATAGCAGCATGTACTGCATATGGAGATCTACCACATGTCAAAAACAAAACCAAGGCCAACAACAACAATAGTAACAAACTAGCTGGGCAGTGGTGGCGCACGTCTTTAATCCCAGCACTCAGGAGGCAGAAGCAGGTGGATCTCTGTGAGTTCCAGGACAACCTGGTTTACAGAGTGAGTTCTAGTTCTCAGGGGAAAAAGAAAAAGAAAGAGAAAAAGAAAAAGAAAAAGAAAAAGAAAAAATAAACCAACTAATGTAAAAGTAAGCCTCTAAGAGCTAAGAGTACATACAGCTCAATGGTAGAATACTTGCTTATAATTTGCCAAGCCCTGGGTTCTAGTTTTTTAATCTTTTTAATATTCATTTATTTGTTGGGTTTTTTTTTTAGACAGAGTTTCTCTGTGTGACCCCAACTGTCCTGGAACTCACTCTGTAGACCAGGCTGGCCTCAAACTCAGAGATCTGCCTGCCTCTGCCTCCGTAGTACTGGGATTAAAGGCATTTGCCTCCACTGCCCGGTTTAAAGAATATATTTTTTCTTTTACATGTACTGGGGATTGAACCCAGGGCCTTATGCACACTAGGCAAACCCTCTAACACTGATTGATGTCCCCAGCCCAAGCCCTGGGTTTTAATCGAGAACTGCAAATAATAATAACTGATGTTATTAAAATGATGGTTTAAGAACTATAGCTAAAGTGCTTTACATATCATTACAAAAACTCCCATCAGTCCATGGGCACTACATAGTTGAGGTTTTCCTAATAGTCAATCTAATATATAGCCACTAATTGGGCAGCAGCTTGTAAAAGCCCTTGAATCCTAATATTCATTTCCCCACTCTCCTGATACAATTATTGATAAGCTTTTTCCAGGTCCCAAACTGGGGACAGGGCAGGTCCAAGTATGCCAAGGCCTTTAGAAGCAGGAAATTCCTACCCCAGTGTCTTAAACTGAGCTGGAGGCTGGCCCTGGACTGCTCATAGATTTTATTCCAGCACTCAGGAGACTGAGGCAAAAGGATCACTGTTGGGTTTAAAGTTAGCCTGAGCTGCACCATGATTTGATAAATTATGATTTTAGAGACCATGATCCACTTTGAAAATATCTTCCTTATTCTACAGTTTGCAGAAATAAATTTTAGCAAAAATCACGGATACCTGGTTTAGCAGTTCCTGACACTGTCTATCCAGTTAACTCCCCCTTCCAAAAAAAATTAAAGACTTGATAATAAAAACAACAAAACTATTATTTATTGTTACTTCTAGTGGATTCTAACATTTAAGCTAATTTAAGATGTTTAAGCCCCACCCCCTTTTTGCTACTTTTCTATTTGTTTGTTTGTTCTGGTTTTTTTGTTTGTTTGTTTGGTTGGTTGGTTGTTGGTTTTTCGAGACAAGGTTTCTCTGCTGTAACTCTGGCTGTTCTGGAACTCACTCTGTAGACCAGGATGGTCTCAAACTCACAGAGATCCACCTGCCTCTGCCTCCCAAGTGCTGGGATTAAAGGCATGCACCACCACTGCCCAGATTCTGTTTGTTTTTTTTGAAATAGTGTCTCACTCCAACTCAGGCTGCCTTGAACTCACTGTGTAGTCCAGTCTGACCTACAACACACACCAACTTTTCTGTCTCAGCCTCTTATTTATACTTAAAATCAATCAAAAGTCTGCGCTAGTTCTAATCTCCTAAATAAGATTCAATTTGCCCAGCTGTTTGGAAATGCTATTTAGCCAGATCTAACTGTTTGCATTTTGAGCTACTTGGGGCCATCAGGCATCCTTTCCCTTTCTTTTCCTTTTTTTCTCCAGTGGCTGCTACATAACTGTTGAGATTTTTCTACTTCCTACACTTTAAAAACTGTATGCCAATACTGGGGAAAGGGTTGAAGTACAGGAAACATCAGTAATGTCTTCCTACCTAGACAACAGCTATATTGAAGCTGGTGAACTATAATCCCAGCACTCAGAAGGCTAAGGCAGGAAAATTGCCATGATTTTTCGAGCCCATCTTGGGTTACATCATAAGTTCCAAGCCACCCTAGGCTAAGATCTAGATCCTGCTCACACACACACACACCATCATGTTGACAGCATGCTAAATGGCAGATTCCAGATTTCAGACAACAGGAAGACATAGCCTAATTAGGCATGGTGGCTCATGCCTATTTAGGATATAATCTCAGCACTTGAGAGGCTGAGCTATGGGAATTTACACAAATTTAAAGCCAACCTGGATTACAGAATGAATCTTTCTCAGAAAGAAAGAAGGGAAGGAGGGAGGGAGAAAAGGAAGAAAGAGAGGAAAAGAAAAATAATCTGTTTGGCACTGAGTATTTAGAGACCCTAAACTGGAGGTAATTGAAAGTTTTGTAATTTTTAGATAAAGGAATGGACCAGGAAAATTGCAATTAATTTCAATCAAGTTTTGATCAGTTTCAACTCTTCTTTCTTTATTTCTTTTCTTTCCTTTCCTCTTTTTTTGTGGGTTTTTTTTCTTTTCTTTTTTTTGTTTGTTTATCTGGTTTTTGAGACAGGGCTTCTCTGTATAGCCCCAGCTGTCCTGGAACTCACTCTATAGACCAGGCTGGCTTCAAACTCAGAAGATTCTCCTAAATTAAAGATGTGAACTGCCTGGCTTCACACTGCAATGGTTACTGAAAGTTCGCCCTGGGCACGCAACTGTGCATGTGTTCCAGGAACAGCTGACATAAAGTTTGTCAGAACAAGCAAAAAGAACCCTGCTCTCCAAATAAGTGGAGAGTGCAGAGTGCAGGTCTGCACTCTGATCACTGGTTGCTACTTTTGATGAAAAAGGCAAAGACACAAAGGCCACGGCCATGTTGTTGCATAGACTCTATCATTGCAAGTCCTTCCTCTTCTGGCGGAAGTGACTTTCAGGAAATTTAAATTACTGGCACCTTTCTTCCCTTCCTCATTTTCCTCTTTGGAAACTAGACATTGAAGAGTCACACATTTAAAAATAACTGCATATATGAGGAAGGTTAAAGAGAAAGCTTCCAAAAGACCTAAGAAAACGTCAAGTCAAAGACAGTCTCAATAATAAAAATAAACAGGCGCAGATGATAAAACAGAAAGCTCTGAGTGAATACAAGGAAACAGTGTCCTAAGCACACAAAAGGGCAGCTGCACTATTAGGAAGTCACAGTGGTTGTGTCAGCATGCACTAGCCCTGTGCACGCTCAAGCCAGACCAAAACCCCAGCATGGAGTGTGGAGGTGGACATGAAGTCCCCCACCCCCACCCCTAGCTGGGAAGCTATTGGCAAGTGATAGTTTCTGGGAGAGGGAAACATCGGTTGTCTTTGAGAGCATTGCCCTGGTATGTTGATCGCACTCTACTGGAAGGCCATCCATCCATGAATATATGAGCAGCACAAACTGGACTTGATGGGTGAAAAAAAGACACAGAGTTAGGTGGTTAGGGAAGGGGGTGTTGTTTTACTATAGGCCTGCTGTAGAACTGCCTTCTAAGTATTTATGTTTATTCCTACAGATCATTCCTGTGCTCAGTCTTTTTTCATAGATGCTTCTTTCTACAGCAGTTCACAGTCAACACAGAAGACTCGTAACTGGTCAAAGCGCTGTCTGCAAGTGTTCAGGCCTCACAAGTGTCAGGGAATAAGAGGCAAGGGAATGGAAAGAATGTAAGAGATGGAGAATGGGGAGGAGAGCTATGAAATGCTTCTAGACATAGCACAGGCATTGTGCTCATGGACTCGCTTTATCTTATGGTTTCTTGTAGGAGCAGAGGAAGCCCTGACTATGTGACCTCCTGAGTGAATATGTGCTGTTGCCGTGGTCACAGCCATATCAAGGACCCTAGCCTCAGACCAGATGGAAATGACAAAGCTTTCCCTTCTGGTCCGTGAGCAGTTGTTGACAGTGTGTGCAGAAAATGCCCACCACAGCTTTCTCCTGCCAGATACTTACAGCCTGAAGATTGCTCCTCCTGAGATCAGCTAAGTCTGTCTCCTTAATCCAGTTGCATACCATAAACCCTGCCTCTTTGTTTATCTATATATAATAGCCCCACCTCCTTGTTTAATCTGTATGTAATAACTCTGATTCCTTCTTCATGTGTGCAAAACTCCACCTTCCTATCCAACTCTATATAATAAACACACCAACCTTCTTAGGTGCTGTGACTTCTCCACTAGAGAGCCCAGACCACTCATTCCCAGATTTCTGTCCATGTATCTGTCTGTCTTTTCTTCATTCCCTTTCAGCCCCAGTCAAGTCTGTTCCTGAAGCCACACAAGGAAGTTACCTGCGAAATGTAGGCCAGTAATATTTCTACCATAGGTTATAGAGGAGCTCATGGAGCTCCACCCCTTGCCAATTGGTGGCAGCTTGTAAAGAGAGAGCCATTTCTCTTTAGGAGTATGGCTGCTGGTAGGTTGCCCATGTTCCTGCAGGCAACACTAACAGGACTTGGTGGGTTAAAGAAAAAACAGATCCTCAGGAACCTGTGGGGCACCATCAGTCGACCAGTATGTGCATTGGAGAAGGGGATAAAAGAGGACAGGAAAGGGAAGAAAGAGAATTTTAAGAAATAATGAGGGGCTGGGGAAATGGCTCAGATGGCAACCCAAGCATGATTATAATACTGGCGTTGAGAAAGTGAACTGGGGTTCACTGGCCGGCCAGCCTAGCCTACTTGGCAAGCTACAGGTGCCTGAGAGACCCACAAAAACAAATGGACAGTGCTTGAGGATCAACTCCCTAAGGCTGAGTAAAGAAGGGAGAGGGAAAAAGAGAAGGAGAAGGGAGGGAAGAGGGAGATGGGAGGGGAGGGGAGGGGAGAAGGACACCAGGCCTAGTGCACACCTGTAATCCCAGCCCCTGGGAAGTAGAAGCAGGTAGATCAGGAGTCCAAGGTTATCTTCAGCTACATTACATAACAAGTTTGAAACCAGCTTGAGCTACATAAGACCCTGTGTTAAATCCAAACTAAACAAAGAAAGAAGTAGTAATTGAAAACTTGCCAAATTTTATTAAAGACAGGATTACAAACATCCAAACACGACCCAACTTTATAAGTTAAGGGACTATAAAAAGAACAGGACAGATCCAAAGTTAAGAAAACAAAGGAAATCATGAAGAAGATTAGAATAGAGATAAATGAAATAAAAAGCAGAAAAGTAAAGCAGTATCAATAAAAAAAGTTTTTTAAAGGTCAACATTATTTCTAAATATTTATGTAAGTAAAGAAAATACTGAAATTACTCAAATCAGAAATGAAAATGGGAATATTACTACTGGTTCTAAAATGTGGGGGATAAAAGGATTATAAGAAAGAAGTATGAACAACTCACTACTAACAAATTTGACACTTTAGATGAAATGCACAAATTCCTAGAAACACAAAACCTACTGAAACTAAACCACAAAGAAATATATAATCTGAATAGACATGTAAGCATTAAAGAGAGTAAACCAGTAATCAAATTTATCTCCTGACCTCCCCCACACCCACCCCCAAAATCCAAACGTGATGGCTTTATAGGTGAATTTTACCAAATATCTAAAAAGCAAACACTAGACATCTCCAAACATTTTCAAAGACCTTAAGCAGAACGAATACTTCCTAACTTGTTCTGTGAGGCCTGCATTACCTGACCCTAAATACTAAACACAAGTAGAAGGAAAGAAAACTACAAACCATTATAATCTCATCAATACACCCTCAATAAAATGCTGACATAGTGACTTCAGAAACATACCAAAAGGATTATATACTGTGACCAAGTGGGATTTATTCCCGGAAGGATGATTCAACATATGAAAATTAATTAACGCAATATACCACATTAACACAATGAAAGGGCAAAAAAAAAAACATGTCATTATCCCAACTGATGGAGAAAAAACACCTGACAGAACTCAGCAACTGGAGCTAGGAGTGTAGCACGTACAAGGCACTGGGTTCAATACCCAGCAGGCATCACCACCCAAAGAAATGCCTTTTGATAATAGAAACATTCAAGTTGGGGCATGGCAGCACAAGCCTACAGTCTTATCTACTCAGGGAGACTAAGACAGGGCTGCATGCTGGAGGCCACGTTGGGTTATATGGCAAATTTCAGGCCAGCCCAGGCAACTTAGTAAGACTCTGTCTCAAAATTTAAAAATAAAATTAAGTAGATTGGGGATATGGTGATAGAAGGCTTACCTTACATATGTGAGGCCATGGGTAAAATCCCTAGCTCTGAAAGAAGACATTGCTGAGAGAACATGATTCTTATAAAAGGGGAAATGCATTTAATAACCCAGCTGGCTGAACAACACAGCCAAAGCACGTTCGGAGAAGCTATATTAGCATACAATTGGGTACAATCTAACACAGAGCCTGTCTTCAAGATGTCTAGGGTTCCTGAGGCCCCGGGCTCAACCTCAAACACAGCAAAGTACATAATGGTCTCTAAAACATAAAATGCAATGTCCAGATTATAAGTACATATTAATACATGTGAATTTTGTAATACACATTGTTAGGCATAAACATAGATAACTGGTGACTATACTTGAATAGTCTCAGGGTCTTTTGGTAACTAATTTCACTACAGCGTAGTGATTAAGGACATCAACTTTGGAGCCAAGCTCATATCCCAGTTCCACAACTACTATGTGGCAAGTTACTTAACCTCCCGGTTCCTGTGCTTTCTCATCCATAACGTAAGGATGAGAATCATAACCTACCGCAAAGGGTGATTATAAGCATTAAATGAGGTAAGGTAGGTAATGCCTCACACCTGCAATCCCAGCACTCCAGAAACTGGGGTAGGAGGACTGCCAAGAGTTTGGAGTCAAGCTGGGCTAAGTAAGAAATATCAGACCAACTGGGGGGGCTATGTAATAAGACCTTATCTCAGGGGGTGGGGGCAGTAAAGTCCTACAACAGTTCCTGCACAGAGAAAGTATTATAGAACTGTTAACTAGCTGCTTTCTTAAGAGACAAGATTGACAGCTGCATTAGTTTTCTGTGAAAATGTGTACCTATAGGTTCTGAGACATACTGCTTCTGCCTTCCTTTGGCATGGACTTTCAACCATTTACTGGAACATGATCACTGTCTTTAGACAGGGGAGTGTAGAAGAGGGCAAGACCCAAGTAGCTCTTCTAGCTAAACCCCAAGTTGTGTCTATATATTATCCATCCCCACGTTCTGTGTGAATTAGGAGTTAACACCATCAGTAATCGTTTTTACTGTAAGGTGCTTTGCTTAGCCGTTTGCTTTTGCTTTCGTGTGTTTGATCTCAGGAGCTGGCAGAGGCATGCAGATTTCGGGAAAAGTAAAGGAAATTGTTAAGAGTCATACGTGAGTCATCTGTCTTTTTTTCTTTACACGCAGTCATCAATTCCTGCTCCCGTTTTTTGTTTTTTGTTTTTTCTCCATCTTTCATAATCATCCTGAATCACACTAATGTGGTCTCCTAAACCTACAAGGTGGGAAGACACCAGTAAGTCATACTCCCACATAAGACCTGAATACACACTGTGCATCTTTCTAATGGAGACTCGAATCTTCCACCTTCCACTCCTCTGAGCTTCTTGCTCCAACGGCTCCCTCTACTTAGACAAGTCTCTTTGTTTGCTTTTCCTCAGACTGTGCCCTGATCAGCATGATTAAGAGCAAATAAAGCTCTTCTGCACAGACTGACTTTGCCAGTATCCCTTCTGACCAAGCCAGGCTCTTGACCGGCCACTTCCCCATCTCTGCTCCTGCTTAAACGCCCCTCACCCCCCCCACACACACACCACACTAGAAATCACTTTCTCCATTCAAATTCTACTCTTTCTATCTCAAGTTTGTTCTGTTCTTTGAAATTGCCAGCCTTCACAGTCTCCTCTCTTCTGAATGCCTATGGTTTGGACTACATGGTCCAGTCATTATGTGAAGCCAATCTCTAATATATGACTAGTCTGCATATACTTTCATGTATCCCAACTAGTCCCTATACTAGTACCGTAGAGATCCTAACTAGCTCTTCTCCATGCCAAGGATTCCCTCTTATCTCTTTTGAAAGAGGTGCTGAGTACAGTAATAGTGGTTAAGGGCATAGCCTCTGGAATCAGGTTGCTAGGGTTGGAAGCCTAGCTCCTCCACTTTATTTAGGTAAGGGGCTCATCCTCAGTGTGCTGCAGCTTCCTTGTATACAAAAGGGATCCAATAATAACACCTGAAGTTTAGGTGGCTTGTAGAAGTTAAATGAAATAGAAGAGGAACTTAAAATTAGGTATGGTGGCACGCACCTACAATCCCAGCATGGAGGATGCTCAAACAGGAGGATTTCTGGGAGTTCAAGGCTAGCCTGGCTACGTAGCAAAACTCCAATTATATGTCAAAATACAAGCCAATCATTCTCCAATAACAATTCTCTCTGTAATGACTAGTCTGCATATACTTTCATGGAGCCCAATTAGTCCTATACTGGTACCCTAGGAGGTACCTACCTAGCTCTTTTGCATGCCAGGAGTTCAAGGCTAGCTGTTAATTAAGCCATGCCACAATGTGGGTTATTGAGCTAAACAGTCTGAACTAAACTAGTGATTAAACATAACCCCTACCCTGCCCTGTTTCTCTCCATAGTACTTTAATAGTATTTTAGTAATATTTATTTAAGCAATATTTTACTTAACACAAAGAAACACACACCTTTCTGCCAATAATATAAACTAGATTCATGGGACAGAGACTTGTCAAAACATAACTTAAAAAAAAAAAGAAGTAAAGCGCTTAGAAAACTGCTGGGCAGACAGTAGACATGAAAATGTTAGCAGTTATTAAACCTATATGCTACAGTGTGGGCTACTGAGCTAAACAGACTGAACTAAACTAGTAACCTATTCATTTTTAAATACTCAGCAGCGTCAAAACTAGAGAAGCACTTAAAATACATAGAGCTCTCAACACCAAAACACAGAAAGTAAAATCCAAACATTTGTTTAAAACATAGAGCTCAATCTCTTTATTTCACCCAGGAGAAAACTGTCACAGTGACTAACCCTGAGTCTCACAGCTGGTCAATGTCAGAGCCATTAAAACGTCAATATCTGAGTAACTAGAGATAGCAACTACTTTTTATACCATATCACACATGCAATTCTCCTGATGTTTCTAACAGGGAGAAAAGTTTCTATAGGTACCAATAAAGTCCTGAGACAAAAATAAGTTGGAGGTTGACAGTCTTGTCTAGAGGGCCAGCTGTTATTTCAGGTGTGTGTGGGAAGGAGCCTGTAAGAGGGAGTTGGAATGACACTGTGAAAATCAGGAGACTAATGACCTGTAGTTTTCCTATATACCTATGGAAGCCCGATGTCCTCAACTGAACGAGCGATACTTCACAGGCAAGACTATTCTATGTACTCTAATGTTCTAAGCAACCTTCGGAGCCTGGCTCAGCATAAAACAAACAAGGCAAACAAATAATTATTGAAGGCTGGAGGTGTGACTCAGCCCTAGAGCATTTACCTAGCTTGCATGAAGCCGGAGGTACCCTCTCCAGGAAGCCAGGAAGAAAGAACAACTATTGACTGACAAACTTCAGCATCCCTCCAGTCTCACTCAAATGCCAATTTTCAGTAAAGTCTTTCTACTCCATACCTTTTACAACTATACTCCCCCACACACAAACACACACCCTGTCTTGTTTCTCTCTATAGTACTTTAGTGGTATGTGACAAGCCATATTTTAATTAAGACACAGAAACGCACACTCTCTGCCAAAAATGGAGCTAGTTTCATAGGCCTGGGACTTGATCCATCTTCCTCACTGGGACATCCTCAGCCCCTAGAAACACTGTCTGTCACAAATACTACATACCTTTTGTTAATAGAGCATGGGAGTTTCCTAATTAACATTTCCGCTTTCATTTCAAAGCACTGCATACTTGGTAAACATTCCTTAAGCAGATTGTTTTCGTTTGTGTGAATATGATAACAATAATAAATTATATATAAGGCCCAGATCGCCACACTTGCCAGGCCCAGTCCATTAGAAAATCATTTACCTTTGATTTTCACAGCAACTCTACAAAGTTCATTAAACATTGCCCACAAACACAAGAGCAATGGAGCAAGTTCCCAAACAATGTACAACTTTTCCACAAATTTAAGATTATCCCCCACAACATATATGGTTTATTAAAGGTGGGAGGCATCTGGCAGGCGTTCTAAATGGATTTCTTAACACCACAGGACGCTTTGACCCTTGTGTCCTTTTGCTACTAGGACTAAGATCTATCTTTAGAGACTCCCTTTAACTTCAACCGCCAAAAGCTACACTTCCAAACTGAGCCGCTGCAAGGCTCAGGGATGGACACCCCAGCCCCTCCGGGAAGTTCCCAGCTCACCAGGACTTGGATCACCATCCCTGGGTCCCTCACCCCTTCACAGGCAAAGTCACCTGTACGGGTCATTTCGGCAAAAATTCCCTTAGGGACCCTTCCTCCAGACTCCAGACTCCTCTACTCTTCCCTAACCCTAACCCTAGTACACAAGGGAAGTGAGATGGCCAGTCGCCTTCATCAGGCTCCCCCGCCACAGCGCCTGGGAAATCCCCAGCACCCAGGTCCCCTAAATCCAGCAGGATCGGGGAAAGCCAGCACCGGAGGCAAAGGCTGGCGATCCAGAGCGGGGCGTCTAGGGGGCAACCACCTAGGCGAGCTCCCTGGCTGCGACGATCGCCGCCGCCGCCGCCGCCCCCCCCCCCCGACCCGCGGGTCCACGTCTCGGCCAGCCACATCTCCCGGGTGGCAGTCACCAACCCTGGGCCACACTCACCTGTTGCCGCGGCGCCGGGACCCAGGGCAGCGAACAGCAGCGCCCACAATCCGCACAGCCGCGCCGGCCGCGCCATGCAGCCCCTCGCCTCGGAGCGCGGCCGGGCTGGAGCCGCTTGAGTCTCCGCCTCCTCCGTTCTTGCTCCCACTTCCCGGCCGCCGCGCGCTGGAGGCCGGAGCCAGCGCAGACGGGAAGGGCCGCCCCGCCCACGGCCGCAGGTAACCTGAGCGCGCGGGGGCGCAAGGGCGCGGGCGACGGACCGGGCGGGGCACGCAGCTCCCCAGATCCCACCAAAGGACACCTGGCCTTCCTCCGTGCCACCACCTGCCACTGCTACTGCTGACTCCCAGACAAGGAGGACCCAAGGCGACTTCCTCTGGAGCTTTGTGGCAGGGCTCCAGCGACTGGCCTCTCCCCACTCCCACTTCTCTTGGGATGCATGGTTGTCCCAAGTGCCAAAGATTGCGCCCTGCTAGACACTAGGGCAGGATCATGCAGGGAAAGAACCTTGGCTTGGGAGTCTGGAAACCTGGCTTCCAGCCTTACATCTCTGAGCCCTTGTTTCCTAAGCTCTGACTCCTAGATTAGTAATAGCAACCTTATTTATTTCCCTGGCTCAACTAGCAAGTCCAAATAGGGGACTTTAGTGGCTCCCTGCTTTGTGGAAGGGACAATGGTATATTTGAAAGCTGGTAATACATTGAATAGGATTTTTAAATTGACATTACGAAAAACCATAGATAGTGTAAACTGTGTTTTTCAAACACATAATCAACTACTATAGTTTTAGTTTTCAAGATACATACTGTAGAGACCCTTACAGTGTTTCATACCTGAGCACAGTGGCCTAGATAGTACTTAACAATTGGTGACTGAAGTAGAAGGACTGCTACCAATTCCAGGCTAGTCTTGGCTGTAGTGTAAGAGGAAACGATGGAAGGGATATATATTTACATTTTTGTTTTGTTTATTTTTTGTGTAGGTGTGTGTGCACATGCCTTGGTGCCCATGTGGAGGTCAGAGGACAACTTGCAGGACTCAGTTTTCTTCTTTCTACATGTGGGTTCTTGGTATTGAGCTCAGGTTGTCAGGCTTGGGAACAATCACCTTTACTCACTGAGCTTTTCGATGGCTCTATCTATCTATCTGTTTATATGGTGTGGGCACCAAGGCATGTGCTCACACACCTACATAAAAAGATGTAATGAAAAATGTAAAGAATATGCATTGAGAAGATCTAGGCTCCACGTTGGATATATAATACTGGGTGCTGATGAGGGTTCCTGAGATTGGTGAAAGAGAAAATGAGAAGCTTTTTGAGTTTTGGAGTGCTGTTGTGAACATCACCACAGATTTGGTGACTTTAAAATTTTCTTATAGTATATTTCTGGAAATCACTGTCTCACTGAGCTGACTCTAGGTGTGGCCAGAGCGCCTTTCCTCTTGAAGATTCAAGGAAACAGATAAACTGTTTCCTTGACTTTCCCAGCTGTGAGACACTGCCCACATTCCTTGTTTGTTGCTGTACCACTCAACCCTCTATTTGCCTCCATGGTCAAAACACATCTCTTTCTGTGACTCTAGCCAACCTATCTCCATTTTCTTCTTATAAAAACCCTTATGATTAGAGAAACAATCCACAATAATAAAAATTCATACATTTCAAAAGGTTTGATTTTGGGGCTACGGAGGTGGTTCCGTTGATAAAGTGCTTGCCACACAAGCATGTAGACCTGAGTTTGGATCCTCAGGACCCACAGAAAAAGCCAGAAGAGTGAAAAAAAGCAGAAGAGTGAACCTGTAACCCCAGCCTTGGGGAAGTAGAGACAGGGAAGGCCCTTGGGTTTGCAGAATTGCTAATCTGCTAGTCTAGCTAAATTGGTGATCTCCAGGTTCAGTGAAATACTCTGCCTCAAAAAATAAGGTAGAGAGCAATTGGGAAGATACGTGATAATTGATCTCTGACCTTGACAAACTCAGACACACACACACACACACACACACACACACACACACGCACAAACAACCTATTGTTTAAGCCTTGATTTAATCACATCTGCAAAGTCATTTTTACTGTGTAAGGCAATATACTCACAAATGAGGCATTAGACAATGGCTGGAAAAAAAAATCCCACAATTTTTGTTACTCTTTTCCTGATAAAAAGCCATGTCTGGGTGGATGGTGACATCCACTGAGATGCATTTTGGTCAGATTAAGTCAATATAGGTACCTAAAATAAGCTATAAAAAGTCATCAATAAAAAGGCTGATAATAAACCTAGTCCCAACCTCACCCAGAGGCCATCAGAATGTTTGGTCTAGCTAAACAAAGACTCCACTCTGGAATGAAGACTCTTGAATTCAGTAAATATTTGTGAAGTTCAGGAGCTGTGGAAGACAATCATTAAAGACAGACCTTGGCTGGAGGTGTCTGGCTGGGTGGTTAAATGTGTGCTTAGTCTGGCTCAGTGGTTAAATGTGTACTTAGCATGCACAACACTCTGAATTCTCTTCCTCAACGTAAAGCAAATAAATTAAAAAAAAAAAAAAAAAGGTAGAACTTGCCAACAGAAAGCAGCAAACAGTTTCTGGGCCTATCACCAGAACATGAACATGGAACTATGGGGTGCAAAGAAGAGTGCCTTATGATAGGGGAGGGGCAAGAAAGGTTTCTAGTAGGAGGGATTGTTCGCAGTGAGTCTTGACACGCTGGTTCTTACTGTTAAATCTTCAGTATAAAGCCATACTTGTATATGTGTTTTCAAATAAAATAGTGGTTATGAAACAACGCCATCAAAGCCCATGGAACTGGAAGTTAATGTTGTCCTTTTAAAATCCCTCTGTAAGTAGGCTGGCACTCTCTAGCCCAAGGCTTCCTGCCCTCATCACCTCAAACGTAAGACACTTGTTGACATGTGCTATAAACATTATACAATAAGTTTATGATAATGCTTCCAAAATGATTACGCTGCCGGCCTTTTAAGAAGTCTCCAATTGGAACAAGAGCCCCCGGGGCCTGGCTGAGTGCCAGCACTGCCTGCCCTAGACTGGATGGAAGCTTTAAGCCTTGCGCAGTAATGGCAGGAAACGATTACAAAAAGTTAAAGCAATGACTTATCATTAACCTCCAAAAATGGCTCTGAGAGTTTGACCATTGTGAAAAAAAAGACAAAGAGTGGTCCAGAGTGGAGGTTTCCTCTCACCCAGCTTATCCTGCTTTGCTGTCTGTGAGTGAGGCTATTCCGACTCTAAAGATCCAGCAACATTTTTTTTTTCAACTGGAGAATCAGGGATCCTGTTTCTTCAAAAACCAAACTTTTATTTATCAGTTCTGTGTGCTTTTATTCAAAAGGCATATTGGATTAAATTAGGCCACTCCTCTGGTGTGCAAGAAAAAAATCAAGAGAAATGGAAAGCTTTCCAGGAACTGCAGTAAACAAGAAAGTCTCAGTTTGGCTTTGGATAATCAAAATCATGATGAGGCAAGAACCAAGTTTCGTTTTGACCCTTCTTGCCCTGAGATTGCTATCTATGTCTTTTGCACTTTGGCTCTGGGGATGACTGGAGATCTGAGCTGACCTTTGTACCTCACCACTCTGATGTGGGGGGTGAGGCCTGTTGCTTGCTTCCTTTTGTTTTTCCTCCCCCCTCCTTCTTTTGAGCATGGTCTTACTATGGAGCCCAAACTAGCCTCCAAACTGCTATTGGCCTATCTAAGCCCCCCTAGTACCAGGATTACCAGTGTGCCCCACCTCCAGTTCAGTTAGCTTGTTGTTTCTTGTTTTTCTGTAAAGGAGAGGATGATTTTTCTAGATAGAGTCTTGCACTAGAGTTCAGACTGGCCTAGAAGTGCCTAGCTACTATGCAGGCTGGCTTCAAACCATCCGCAGTGCTGCCTCAAATTCCAGAGTTCTGGAATGACAAGTATGAGCCTCCGTGCCTAGCTTCAATTAGCTGTTCTCATTCTCTCTTTCTCACCAAGGCTTTCCTCCTTTCGGGAGCTGGAAAGGAGCAGAGACAAGATACAAGAGAGGAAAGACTGATGTTCCTCCTATCCTCAAAATCAAGTCTCCCTCCAGGCCTAGTGGTTCTCAACCTTCCCAATGCTGCAACCCTTTAATACAGTTCCACATATTGTGGTGACCCCCCCCAACCATAAAATTATTTCCATAGCTACTTCATAACTGCAGTTTTGCTACTGTTATGAATTGTAATGCAAATACAACATGCTGGCTGGTCTTTGGCAACCCCTGTGAAAGGGTTGTTTAACCCCAAAGGGATAGAGACCCACAGGTTGAGAACCACTGCTCTAACCAGTGAGAAAGAGCTTCACAAATTCAAAAAGCTAAAAATGCTGATCTCTTAGGAAAGCATTTCATAATTTGTCCTCTACCTTCTATTAAGGAAGATCCAAACAGATCATCACAGTGTGGAGTGCAAGGAAAGAGGGGAAGTTACAGGGAATTTCCCTCTAATGACTGTGGAGCAATGGCTCCTAAGCAAGGCGATTCAGCCTTCCAGGTGACATTTTTCAGTGTTGACATATTTTGGATTGTCGTGCCTGTCAGCGGAGCTTGGAGAGAGAACATTACTGACACGTAGTAGTCCACCTACTGTGTAGGCTCACCATGAGAGACAGTGAGGCATTATCATAGGTGTGAACCCTGCCATACCTCAGCAGAGGGTACCACATCATTTTAAGTTCCATCCTGGACAGTGGAACCCTGAGTGTCGGAGCTCAGGTGTTTTTATTGATTCAGAACTCCTCAGGTGTTCTATTGATAGCAGGTGCAGATCATGAGCAATCAACTTCTCCCACATAAATCCAACACCTGCAGACAATACAAAGACGTAGGCAGCCCCTCACCCGAGAGTGCGCAAAACAATTATTTTATATATAACTAAAAATAAACTTCCACAACACTGACATGTAGTAGATGAGGCCAAGGATGCTGCTGATCATCCTCCAATGCACAGGACAGACCCACAACCAAGATTTAGCCTGTTCAGAATGACACAATTGTGTCAAAGCTGATAAATTCCAGACTAGGATACACTTCCTGTCTTTTCTACTTGGCTTTTACTCACCCATTATCCTGTGCTTGTCTGCATCAGAGATGAATGCTAAAATTACCTGGTCTTGACAGCCTCTTTTCCTGTATCACTCCCAGCCCTTCTATCATGCTGTCTAGCCATGCACTCACTACATTAGAAAACACTTCTCAGATCTCATCCTGCCCAGACACACCATGGTCCTATTCTTGTCTTTATCAACTGGCCTTGAAAACCAACACAGAGCTTCTCAGTGTACAAATGTGATTGTTTTACTCTTCCACATAAGCTCCCTAACTGACACCCCTTTTTGGAAAATGTCACACAAGGCCCCGATTTCTTTGCCTACAGGTTTGTCTCATTGGAACAGATTGATTCTCCAGACTTTCATCCAGCTTCATCACCAGCCCTGTTCCTAGGGCACTCTGATTCCTAACAGTGCCAGCTAGCTAGCCACCTTTGGGCCGAATGTTACCTGAAGAAAATTGACCTTTTTTTTTTTCCTGTTCTGAGGATGGAACCAATTGCCTCATCCATGCTAACCAAGTGTTGCCACAGGGTATTTGTCAATGTCTATGGGTGTTTCTGGTTTTCTTGACGGTCAGGTAAATGGGGAGAAGATACACCTGACATGTAGTTGATGAGCACATAATGAGTACCAGTTCACCTAAGGCTGCGTACCAAAATCCGGTTCTAAAAGAGGAAAACAAAAAAGGCTTGAAGAGGTGATGCCTGGGATTTGCTGGCCAGCCAACCTAGCCTAATCAGTGAGTTCCAGGCCAAGTGAGAGACCTTATTTCAAAAAAAAACAAAAAAACAAAACAGAGTGAGTTCTAGAGAGACAGTTCAGTGGTCAAGAGCACTGGCTGCTCTTGCAGAGGACCAGAGTTTGGTCACAGCACCCACATGGTGGCTCAAAAAACATCCATAACTCTATTTCCCAGGATTCAGTATCATCTTGTGACCTCCAGGGGCATCAGACATGTACATGATACATATATATATATATACATGAGGACAAAAACATTCATACAAATAAAATTAAATAAAATAATCTATAAGAAAAATAGAAAGAAACAGATGGCATTAGTGGAACAACACCCAAAGTTGACCGCTGGCCTCCATATGCACACACATGTCTGCCTACCCCCACACAAACACATCCCCTTACACATACATATGCACACAGAAAAGGAAAATTTTCAAATGGTATTTCTTAAGGCTCCAGATCTACAGCCCCCTACTCCCCACTCCACCCCCCCCCAAAAAAAAACCAGGCTCGTGTATCCCAGTTTATCCTCAAAATGGCTAGGTAAACTGGGCATGGCCCCACACACCTTTTATACCAGCACTCCTGAGGAAGAGACAAGCAGACCCATGAGTTCAAGGCCAGCTTGGTCTACAGAGCTAGGTCCAGGACAGGCAGAGCTACTAGAGAGACCTTGTCTTGAAAAACAAAACTCAACAGAAAAAGGATACTGAACTCCTAATCCTCCTGCACTCCTTTCTGAGTGCTGGGACCGCGCAGGTCATCATACCAAATTTATTCTGAGTGAGGAATCTTTCTCCCCCTCACGCTCCTACTCCTTTGTCCCACAAGAACTCACTATGTTAACCGTGTTGGCTTCAAACTCACAGAGATCTGCCTGCCTGTCTGCCTGCCTGTTTCCCAAGTGCTAAGACTGAAGTTATAAGCCACCATGCCTGGGGAAACCAGGGTTTCCTTCATGTTACAAGCAAGCACTGTATCAATGAACTGCAGCTCCCAGCTCTACAGCTTCTTTAAGAATCAAAAAGTTCTGCCATTTTTTTAGACTTGCTGCCAAGCGTACCAAGGCTCAGGACGTCCAGCAGAGGATGCATCTTGCTTCAGAGTGTGTGCTACAGCCTGTCTGCGGAGGTGCACTCACTGCTACTCCCTGGCCAGGCCAGCTTCCGCCACCTGCCTGACTCCTATTTGTTATCTCCAATATTTTCTTAGCTCAGAATCTTTTTTCCGTTTGTCAGGTGTCACATTTTTGATAACTACTTTGCTCCCAAATGTAAAATTCTTTCCTGCCTCTCCTGTGTGTACACTCATTGCACTCTGCTGTCATAGTAATAAAGGTGTGTGTGTGTGTGTGTGTGTGTGTGTGTATGAGAGAGAAAGAGAGAGGGAGGGAGGGAGAGAGAAACAGAGAGACAAAGACGTAGAGAGAACAATTTCTCCCCAGAATTCTAGAACAGATTCTACCAAATGACTAGGGAGAAGCTTGAGTTTGGTACTGATTGGAAGGAGCACCAGCAGGGCGCTTGTCTTGAAGCTGTGCATGTAGAGCAAGTGGTCTGTTCTTACTAAAATTCTGAGTTTATCGGGGGTGGCGCCACAGAAAATACACAGATGAGTGTAATGTGGTTAGTAGCACATGCCATGCCCTTCACTGCTCGTGTTCAATTGGATCGAAAGGCCTTGTTCTTTAGCAAGTGTTTTTCTCCTATAGGTTTGGTGGAGTTCCGTGAAAGGATTGCTGTTTGTGAATGAGATAGGGAAACCTGAGGCACAGGAAGCATGCTGCTGAAGGTGCTGCTGGGTCAGTGTTCTGAAGCCCAGAGACTCCTAAGCCTCCAACAGAGATTGTATTTAACTTATGAAGAAATCACACACTTTTAGGTGCTGAGAAAGATACTCACCAACAAACGAAAGGCAATGGTTTCTGGGCTCCTAGCCTAAGCTTTGGAAAGTTACACAAAACAATTAGACAAAACTCAGGATAATGATAACAATCAGCAAGTGGAAAAAGTCATTTGTCTGTGGGTCAAGTTCAGAAAAAAAGTTGGGGCAGACAAATGTCATCAGGCTTGCTTCTGAAGGCCTCATAGATTACACAGGAATTAAACTAGACCTTCAAGAATGGAGGAGAGATGGGATTGGGTAGGGGAAGGGAGGGAGAAGGGGAGAGGGGAGGGGGGAGGGGAGGGGAGGGAGAAAAGAGGAGAGGAGAGGAGAGGAGAGGAGAGGAGAGGAGAGGAGAGGAGAGGAAAGCAGAGGAGAGGAGGTCAGCTCGTGTGGCTTGATCTAATAAGCAAGGCTTTCCAAACAAAGTAGTGATGGAATAAAGAGTTTGGAAGAGCTAGCTTTCTAAGATCAGTTACTAAGATGGCTAGTTCTTTAGAGATCTGAAGGTCTGGGAATAATTGAGGTATTGGCAACCAAGGCACGAAGGTAGCCTTCAGGCAAGTTATGTCCTTCCCTCCAGTGGCAGCCCAGAGGCTGCAAGACTGATGTCAAAGTCATCACAGTGACCTCTGGTGAACCGAGCAGTGCTCTTTTATGCAAGAGTGTGCCCCAGGGCCAGGAATTCCTCACCCCACAAGAAAACAGAACATTCTCAGCTCCCTGGATTCCATTTCTCAGGCTGTGAGCCCTTCTCCCCTACAGTTGGCCCTTCTGCTTTCCAGCCCTTCAGTCACTGAGAGAGAAAGGACCTCTGAATGTTAGCCTGTAAAGGACCTTATATGGCTTCTTGTACCAGCATCTCAACCAGGACCCCAGTAACCTTCTCAGTGCCCCCCTTCCATTATGCATGTAGAACCCTCTCTAGGTCCCACCCCCTTTCCTGGCCCAGGCAGGGCTGGCCCAAATCTTACCATTGTGAATGAAGTTTTTTGTTTTTGTTTTTGTTTTTTAATGTCTTTTGTCAGTGAAGTTCTTTATTTAGAGCATGGGGCTAGCCTTGAATTCCTGGTAATCCTTCTGCCTCAGCTTCCCAAGTGGTGGAAAGTTTTAGTCCTGAACTTCCACACCTGCTTCAAGAGCAGGTCTATTTTAACAGCTAAGTTAATGTAGTTAGTGTATCCTCGTAGATCTCTTTAGCATTGCATTATTGTGCTGGCCACAGGGTTCTGTGTTGAAATATTCAAATGTACCATTTGCACATTTTCATCCAGCCCCTGCACCTTGAATGCTATCCATTGTTTGCTTTGAAAGAGAAGGATAATAATATTTACATTTAACCAAATAAAGTTCAGCCTCAGACCTCAGTCTACAAAAGTTATCTGAGTAGGTGGCTCTTTGCATACCAACACTGCTTCCCTAAGAGTCTGGCTCTGGTTTGTATATCATCTTAACTGCATCCCAGGGGCCACTTTGCATATCTGCCTTTGGATAGATCCCTATGCAAACATGGAGTTGAGTCTTCACCTTTCACTTGGAAAACATCAGGCTTGGAGAGAAAAAAAAACATCCCAGTGCAGCGCCCACCGTGCCCCCATTTCTCCCACATCCCTTCAATGCATTGCCTTTTTGGATCCTGGGTAATAGAATAAATTGACTTCCTCAGCAGTACCCTATGTGTTGTGCTGTGGCTGGACCCACCTGCTTAGCTAAAAGAGAACTTCCCAGTTCTCTCTCAGAAGCAAGGCATGGTTATCCAACCATGATGGTACCAGTCCTTGTGAATTTGATGAAATTTGCTTCATGGCACAATGTGTAATTTATTATTATAAATGGTCCAAGGGCGTCTGCATGTGTCCATTAAACCAAGTTCCTGGACTATATCAGACCAAAACAAAGTACTTGCTAATTTGTTTGTTGATGTTGGTGGTTTCTTTTTCTGCTTTTCTGAGACAGGGACTCTCTACTTAGCTCTGGCTATCCTGGAATTTGCTATGTAGACCAAGGTGGCTTTGAACTCACAGTGATCCAACACCTCTATTTTTGTTTTCTTATGACGAGAGTATTGATGTATGTAGCTCAAGTTGATCTCAAAGTCATCCTGTAGCCCAGAATGGCCTAAAACTCAAAATCCTGCTGCCTTATCCTCCCTTGAGAGCTGGTATTATAGATTTCAGCCATTACATCTGGTTACTCGGTTTTTTATGTTTTTCTGTATGTTTGGGTTTATTTATTTTTTTTTTGGATTTTTATGTTTTTGTTTTTGTCTGTTGAACTTACTAATTACGAGGAGATAAGTGTTAAAACATCATACTATGTTATTATAGTTTGTTTTCTTTTAAATGTGTATTTTGAAGCTATTTGATCAGAAGCATGCACATCTTTAGATTGTTAGTGCTTTCTGGTGAATCAGACCTCCATCATTTTGTATTGTTTTTGGCTTTAAAGTCTGTTTTGACTAATTTTATTGTATCTCCATAAGCTTTCTTTTGGCTAGTATATGCCTGGCACACTTCTATATCTTTACCTTCTTGTCTGTCCTATTATATTCTAGGTTTGCTCTAAGAAACACAACGAAGTGCAATTTTTTTTTCTGTTGCCAGTAACAAATCATTGCCACTTAACTATAGAATTTAGTTTATTTACAATTATTCTAGCATTTTTATTTCTGTCATCTGATTTTATGCTAATGGGCTCATTTTTCTATTTATTTTCATCCTTTCCTCTCTTGACTTCTTTTAACTGTTGTGAGGGATTTTATTAATTTTTTTTTTTACCACTAGGTATCTTTCATTGCTTTAAAATAGATATACTAGTACCTTCCAGAGGGTTTATTGTATTAAATGAGGTTTGAAAGAAAAAAAAGAACTCAAATAAATGTTTATCCAGTACCTAGTACATAAAACGTATAAAAAATGGGAACTGCTATTAGGATCTCTAGCACTCTTTCATATTTCACTTTACAGTTCCCTCATTGCTTATGGTTCCGCATCACTTGTTCCCCTTTCTGCTGACATTGTCTTATTTGTTCTCAGTCCTTTTTCTTTCATTTCTCCTTTATGCCACTCAGTTTCCTGTTTCTCCTCACCCTTCTCTCCCCAGGACAGATATGTGTTCAAGCTACAATGATGAAGTTGTCTGGAGTAAAGGGTCACTGTGGTGAAGCACGGGAGGAGGTAGGTCCTCTTCGGCTGATTTTTATGACATGGGGTGGTAAAGTGGCCAGTGCAACCAACTGTGGAGGATGCTCTGGGCTGGCCGTGGTAAAACTGGCTTAGCAGGAACCATCAGAGATATGAAGGCATTAGAGCTTCCCTGCAAGGATGCAGTTCAGCTGCCTAGTATGTTCCCTACTTATTGGAAGAAAGCACGATCCTTACTTTCCACTCCCAAAGAGTCTTCCTGTGGGAGAGTGGGTGTCACCCCATTAGCAATTTATTTATGTCCAGAACTGGGTCTGGAAAGAGGAACTATTTGTACTCAAATACATTGTGGTCAGAGGAAAATTTCATCATCACTGTTGTAACAATGCTACAATTAAACTTGGCAAGCTACATGAATGTGTGTGTGTGTGTGTGTGTGTGTGTGTGTGTGTGTGTGTGTTCATGTCAATTAGAGAAACCAGAGTATTTTCTTTGCCAAAAATCAAAAGTCCCCAAACTGAAAAAGGGTCTCATCTCATTTGACATTTGATTGTTGTGGCAATTCTTTACTCTGGTTGCTTCCGGTCTTAGCATGTACTGTGTCCCTTGTAGCATGATGTTTTTCTAAGATCTACTGTGCCACTACAGGGACACTGGCACTCTGGTGGAGTTTTGGGTGCTTTTCTGTTCTCTGGTGGTTTCCACAATCAGACTGAAATAAACAGATGCGCCGAACTTCCATATTTCCAGTGGGTCTCACTCAGAATGGACAATCTAACCTTCTGATGGCAATTATTTTATTCTTCTATTTTAAATAGACACTGTTGGTATTTTCAGAACATCCTTGATTACAAAAGTGCAATTTCATCTTATGGTGTAGACGAATGGACTAGGTGGCTGATTGTCAGCACAACCAACAACACAATGCCTCTCTAGGTTTAGAAGTTCTAGGAACCAAACTGTATCTAAACTCTCCTATCTGTCTTTGTCATATTGTCTGCGTATTTGTGACAATTCAAGGAACAATCCATAGAAAAGATAAAAGGATAGAGTGTGAGATATACACATCCGGGAAGTGGCACAGAAAGAAACACAGCAGGGAAGGGAGAGAGTTAGAAGGAAATCAATGGAAAAAAGAGAAAGAGAGAATCAGAGAGAATGTAAAAGGGAAACATGAGACAAAGGAGAGTAGATCTTTTGGTCTCAGTATCTAGATAAATACTTAATTTGAAGTGACTCCGAGTTTTCCCTTTTAGTATGCTCTACTAATGATTCTTACGTGTTCTAATCCCAGGACTCTTTAAATGCCTAAAAAAGTGTTGAGGGCTGGGAAGATGGCTTAGTGAGAAGAACACTTGCTGTGTAAGCATAAGGGCCTGAGTTCAAATTCCTAGCATCCACATAAAAAGCTGGCCATATCTGCTGGTGTTTTAACACGAGTGTTTGCAGGTAGAGACAGGCAGATCAAGGAAGCTGGCCAGATTCGCTTCTGGCTCAGTGAGAGACCTCTCTAAAGGGAATAAGGAGACGAGTGATAGAGGAAGACACTGAATGTCCTCCTTTGGACTCTGCATATGCAGCACACAGGAGTGTGTACCCACATACTCTCATGCACGCAACATGTTACAACACACACACACACACACACACGTATGCATATGCGCTCATGAACACACACATACAATATTGAGCACCTGAATACTGCCTTCTTTTCTTCCCTCTCAGGACTTCATCCTCTGGTCACTCCTTAACAACTTGCCAGCCAGTTGACTTCTGGTTAACCTAGCCTATGACAAGCATTTGGCAGTGTCTACCACAGTAATGTTTACATTTTCAAAGCAATTAGTTTCTTCAGCCACAGGTGCACTTGACTTTAAACAAGCTAAGTTTAGAAACGTTTAGATATGTGGAGATTATGTGTTTCATAAACAGATTCTTTTATTCTTGTAAGGCATTTATAGAATTTTTAGAATAAGAAAAAAAACAGACAAATGATAAAGCATAAACCTTAGGGCAATGCAAATAAAACCTATAATAAGATACTACTTCTCAACGGTTAGCATGCCAACTCTTTAAAAAATAGAAAATAGCTAAACAGTGAATTGAAGGCAAGCCTGGGCTACATGAGGCCATGTCTCAACAACAGCAGCAACAACAACAAACCAAAAATAGTAATCATTAGATGGACTTGATAGTACACACATGTAATTCCAGCACATAGGAGGCAGAGGCAGGCTGATCTCTGCAAGTTAAGGGCCAGCCTTTTCTACATAGCAAGTTCTAGGACATTTAGGGCTACATAGTGAGACCTTGCCTAAAGAATCTCCTCAAATGACCACCCCCTCAAAAAACAAGTGTTGGCAAAGATGAGGAGGTATGGGATTCCATTATTCACTATCTAATGGGTGATGTTAATGGTATAGAAGCTATGGAAAACAGTATGGAGATTACTCAAAATATTAGATGAAGTGCTAGGAATGTAATTTAATTGTAGTGCACATGTTTAACACGTGTAAGGTGTTGATTGAGTTCAATTCCTGGCACTGAAAATAAACTATATGTTACTACCCAGTTATCCTACAAGTATACTCCCAGGTATGTACCCAAAAGAATTAAAAGCAGGCAATCAAAAAGGTATTTGCATCCATGCTCCTAGCAGCACTATTTACAATAGCTGAATAGCAGAAACAACCCAAATGTTCAATAAAAGATGAATGGGCAAAAAAAAAAAAAAAAAAAAAACGCCGTGGTTTATACATACAGCCCAACAGCATCCCAACCCATGCTACAACGTTGAAGCCACTGTAATACATAGTAAGAACTTTGCTCAATATAATAAAAACATGTTAACCTGGTAAATTATACCTTATTTATTTGTATTACCATGAAGATATGGGGGTTGGAGACGTAGTTCAGTTGATAGAGGGCTTGCCTAGCATGCACAAGCCCCTAGGTTGAATCCCTCAGCACTGTATAAATGGGGCATAGTGGTGTACTCTGATCCTAGCACTTGGGAGGTGGAGGCAGGAGGAGCAGAAGTTCAACACAGTCCTCAGCTATATATAGTCGGAGACCAGCCTGGGCTACATGAGACCCTGTCTCAAAGGAAAAAGTATGACATAATGTATTTAGGGACTGCGTCAATGGTTCCGTCAATAAAATACTTGAGTTTTGACCCTAGAATCCACGTAAAAAAGCTGGGCTTAGTGACTCAGGTTTATAATCCCAGCACTATAGAAGATGCTGAGACAGGTAGATCCCTGACACACCAGTCAATCAGCCAGCCCAGGCTTTCAGTGAGTTAAAGCCAAGGACCTGTCTCAAAAGAAGCTGAGAAATAATGCCTAAATTTGCCATTTGGCCTCCATACATGTGCACCTGAATGCACAGACACATTTTTTTAAACTTAAAAGAAGCTGAATGTGTGAATGCCTCTTATCCCAGCACCTAGGAGGCAGGTGGATCTCTGTGGTTTTGATGCTAGTGAGTTCCAGGCCAGCCAGGACTGAACAAGAAAGGAAAAAAAAACATAAAAGGATAAATATGCTAGAATTTTTTAAAATCTGTTTTGTGTGTGTGGGTGTTTACCTACATGTGCCTGAGTACCACTTGCTTCTCTGATAGCCGTGGAGGGCAGAAGAATATATCACATTCCCTGAAAGTGGAGTTGTAGACGGTCTTGAGCTGCCATGTGGCTGCTGGGATTTGAACCTGGGTCCTCTGGAAGAACAGCCAGTGCTTTTAACTGCTGAGCCACCTCAACAGTCCAATATGTCTAAATTCTTGTGATATAGCAGTAAGTTCGTTATGTTTAAAAGATTAATGATGACTTTGGCTGAACACTTACCCAACACTTACCCAACACTTACCCAAGGCCTCGCTCCGTCCCCCTGTCCCATAAAAAAGGTTAATTGATTGTTTTTATTGTCCTACTTTAAATGCATCACATTAAGTGAAAGAAGCTATTCACAAAAAAAAAAAAAAAACAAAACCAAAAAACTCTGCATTCTATGTTATTTCTTTACACAGAAGGTGGGGAGTGACTACCAGTGAGCACAAGAGCATACTCAAATGTCTTTAATTCGCTATAGCTATATTCAACATAGATGGTTCTGAGTATAAAATCCAGGGCATCAGGCATGCTAGGCAAGTGCTCTATCACTAAGTTATTTCTCCAGCTGAGTTCCCTATGAATAAGTAAATTATAATTAAAGTAAATCTGCTATTGCTGGGCACGTAATGCCTGTAATGCCAGCACTCAGGAGATGGAGGCAGGGAGAGCAGGAGTTCAAAGCCAGTCTCTGCTGCATAGTCAACTTGAAGGCAGCCTGGGCTACATGAAATCCAGCTTCAACCTTTCCCCCTATCCCATCCCCAAAGCTGCTATTGACAAAAAAGTTAATGAAAATGAAAGTAGTGATAGACAGTACTCCCTTGAGGACTGCCTTTCCTGATTAGTATCAGAAAGTAACTTTTCCATGCCTCTGCGTGGAAGATTAGTAGTACTGAAAACCTGTGGGCAGACAGCTCTACTAAAGTTATATTAATGATCTATTAAAAATAGTGTCTATCTGCTTTCGGCTATTAACTCCCCTAACAATCTCACTTGCTGGACAGCAACAACCCAAAGTACCGTTACTGTAAAATTACTGATACTGAAAATGAGATTTTGCCATAGTTGAGAGCGAGGGCTCTGTAGCCAGAATGTCTGGTGGGAATCCTGGCTCCAACACTTGCTGTTAGTGTGGCTGCATGCCAGTTCCTGGAATTCTCAGTGCTTCTGCTTCCTTCTTTCGAAAAGAGAGATGGTTATGATGACTACGGTCCTTAATTCGGATGTTATTGGATCAAATGTGTTCAAACATGGACTGTGCTCAGAACAGGGCCTGATGCCTAGCAAACAATCAATAAAAGTATTAGCTACTGTTCTTTTCAGGAAATGATGGGCACTCTCTGACAAATATTGATTTCTAGTCCGTTGTAAAACCTTAAATATACATTTTAAAGGTAACAGAGCTGTGAGTCTTTTGACTGCACTACATATGTTAGCGTGTCATTCAGGAACTGTGCAGTATCATTGACTCATGTAATATTTTTTAAACTATTGAAAATGACATTTTTTTCAGCTGGATGTGGCAGTGCTCCCCTTTAATCTCAGCACTTGGGAGGCAGTGAAAGGAAAGGTGGATCTCCGAGTCTGAGGCCAGCCTTGTCTACATAGAGAGATCCAAGACTACAGGAGCCAAGACTACATAGAGAAACCCTGTCTCAAAAATGAAAATGAAAAAATATAGATGTTGCCTTTTATTTTTTCCTCCTCCTCTTCCTCCTCCTCCTCTTCCTCCTCTTCCTCTTCCCCCTCCTCCTCCACCTCTTCTTCCTCCTCTCCTCTTCCTCCTTCTCCCCCTCTTCCTCTTCTTTATTTTTTGAGACAGTCTCATATAGCCCAGGCTGACATCATACTCACTATCTAGTTGGAGACAGCCTTGAACTCCTCCTTATCCTGCCTCCACCTCCCAGATGCTAGGTTTATAGGCATATACCACCATGACAGGCTGAATGGAATATATATATATAAAAGAAGGGACCAGAGAAATTGTTCACTGGGTAGAGGGGCTTACTGCCAAGCCTGATGATCTGAGATTGAGCCTCAAGAATGATATGGTGAAAGAAAAATCAGACTCCTTCAAGTTGTCCTTTGACCTCCACATGTGCACACTCCTGTGTGCATACACACACACACACACACACACACACACACACACACACACACTCAAAAATAATTAATTAGTGTATGTATGCTTTTTAATTCAGGCTTTTCTATAGCATTCTTGGTTCCAAAGCCTTAGCACTCTCTCCGTATGTGTATTGTATTGGTTAGTATCAGGTTAATCTGAGAGCAACAATGCTCCAAAATAATAGTGGCATCAACAAGAAGAAAACTCATCTTTCCATCACAGTCCAGAAAAAAAGCAACCTGAGGCGAATATAAAATGTTTGAGCTCCCAGTGATCTCAAGCACCCAGGTTTCTTCTCCTATTTTATTATTCTATTGTTTGTAGCTTCTATTTGTCAGGTAACCTCATGATCTAAGACAGCTGCTGTAGCTCTAGCTTTCATCTTCATTATCCAATGAGACGGTCTTCAACTCATGGCAATCCTTCTGCTTCAGCCACCTGCCTGGTGGGATTGCAAGAAAGAGCCATCATGCCCACCTGGTAGCTGTCTCTTAAGGAAGAGGCCAAGTAGTATTCACGTGACATTTGATTTTATATCCTTTTGGTCGGAAATTAGTCATGGTAGTTGTTACTCTGGGTGGTCTTGTGTTCAGTAAAAAAAATGAGGCAGTCCATTACCATGGCAGACAGGAGAAAAGACATCGAAAGATTATCTAGTTCTGCATTGACATTGAACCGTAAGTCACTTAAGTATTATTCCAAAGTTTGAAAAGGTTCCTCTTCATTTCTGAAGCCTTAATTCCTTGTAGTCTTATCTGTGCCTTTTATGCATCTATTTATTTTTGCAAATATTTATTGAGCATCTACGATGCGTTAGAAATTGCTTTAGGAGGAGAAGATCCAGCAGCGGACAAGAAAAAGCTCTTGCCCTCATACTTTATATTGATTTGAGGGAAACGGATCATACATCAAAAAAAATCCAATGATATAATTTCAGAGAGGTGTGGACAGCTATGGAGAAAGACGAAGTGCATTAAAGGAATGAAGAGTCCTGAGAAGGCCTTTTTACCAAACTGATATATGAGCTGAGTGTGTTGGTACATTCCTACAATCCTAGCACACAGGAGGCAGAGGCAGGAGGATAAGGAATCCAAGGCTAGCCTCCTCAGCTATCTAACAAGTTTGTAACCAGTGTAGATTGCATGATGCTCTCTCTTAAAACTTAATTTAAAATCAACCGAACGAAAACGAGCATAAACTTCAAATGAGGAAGAAAGCTATGATGTCATTGGGGTAAAAGTATTACAGGCAGAAGTAAGAGTAAGTGCAGATGCCCTGAGGTGTGAGAGGCCCTGCTGTCTGCAAGGCACACCCAGGAGGCCTGGGCTACTGGAGAAGAGTCGGAAGGGGACTTGGTTGGCAACTGTTATCTAGAAGCAGCAAGGTGCCAGATGAGCCAGTATTTCACAGGCCTTTGCCTTTACTTGGAAAAAGAACCCACTGGAAACCTGAGACAAAAATATGGACTGATTGGCATTCATTTTTTGTGATGCTAGGGATCAAACCCAAGGCCTAGCCTAAGCTAGGCAATTGCTCTCCCACAGAGTGCTCTATGTTTTAAAGGGTTATTTGGGGGCAATGGAGAGATGAGTCAGGAAAGGTTTTGCTGCACAAGTGTCAGGACCTGAGTTTGATCACATCAAAAGCAGGCATGAAGATGTACACTTGTAACCCCAGCACTGGGGAAGGTGGAGACAGGCAGATCCCTGGGGCTTCATTGGCCAGCCAGCCTAGCCTAATCAATGAGCCCCAGGTCTCAGGGAGAGACTTTGTCCAAAAAAAGGTGAGAGCTCAGTGGCTGAGAGCATCTGTTCTTCCAGAGGACCTAGGTGTGATTCCTTATGTCTTCATGGAAGCTCACAACTGCCTGGCACTCTAGTTCCAGGCGATCTACCCCTTCCTCTGGTTTCCCTGGGCATGCAAACAAAACACTCACACATATAAAATGAAATAAGCTGAAAAAATACAGTGAGCAGCTCCTGAGGAGGAATATCCAAGGTTTACCAGTGGCCTCCATGTACATGTACATACACACTCGCCTGTGATCAGCGCATGTGCATGCGCATGTGCACACGCACACACATGCCTGCACACCCATACAAAAAATTAAAATAAAATGGATTATTTGGCTATAGAATTGACTCAAGGTGGTAAAGGATGGAGGCAAACTCAAGGCCATTGTCGTTTGGCAGGCATGAGATGAGAGCTGTTTCGACTATGCTGCCAACTCCAGCATAAACTAAGTTTCTGTCTCCCAAACAGTTTCTTATATAAGAGTTCCCAGGCTCAGTTAAGTGGCATCAACACTCAAACATGTCCAGTAGATTTCTCATTTGTGACCCCCCCACCCCTTGATTTCATACCTTCTGATCTTTCAGTAAATGTTTTTGGCTCCACCTTTAAAATCTATGCACCTAACCTGCCATTTTTCATACTATGATCCTAGTCAAAAAGACAGCAATGATCTCACCCAGCACTGAACTCTGAATGTTACATTCCTCACTGATCTGCCTCGTAAGATGCACCCACTGTGGCAATAGTGGCATGACAGTTACGGGGAAAAACCAACTGCTTTCTTATTGAGTATGAAGCCTGCTCCAAAGGAGGGATTTCATGCTTGGCATTGCAAACCTAGTCAAAAAGCTCCTTTCTTGGAAGATCATGCCCTAGGAAGAACCTACTGTTGTTTTGCTAAATGATCATTCTGTCAAATTGCTTTCTAAACATTTATGTCTATACCTACAGATTTATGTTGCTCCTAATTTTGGTGAGAGAAACATGTTTTTGCAATGGGTAACAATTAATGCAAAAACTGATAACTGGTTAAAGTGCAGTGTGAAGAACTTAGAGTGCTCAGCTGTGAATTAATCATCCATATCACCTTCCCCTATTCAAAGTTCAAGGAACATCTTGAAAGAGTGGGCAGAAAGAATGTAAGGACTGGCAGATGAAAAGGGAGAGCTGTGAAATGATTTCTGAACTATACATGGCTGTTGCGCACCTCAACCAATAGCAACTATAATTTCCTGCATAAGACCTTTACAATCCAAAGCTAGTCAAAATTCCAAAATTCCAAAATTCCACACTCCAACAGGAGTGTGTGGTGGGGGTGTAATGCCGTACTCTTAGCAGAGATGCTGTTGAGTGACTTTCCTTTGAGGACATGGCTGCTAAGTAGGTAGCTCATACCTCAATGGATAGTCCTTCACCTATGCACATATGGGCAGTACTAATTTGACTTGGGAGTTAGCAATAGCAACAAAAAAGTGGAGGTCATGATGTTGGGAAGGAGATGGGGAGGGGGACACTGAGGAGAGTTGGAGGGAGGTAATGATAAATGTGATCAAAATACAGTTTATAATTATGTGAAAATTTAAAAAAATAAATACAAATACCATTTTATGTAGAGGAATAGGCCAGTGTGAAAACTGGGAAGGGTCTATAATCCAGGGGTCTATGTGAAGAGATTGCATTTAAAGGCCTGTGTGGTTTGCATGGAATGAATGTAGAAAGAATGTTAAGAATGTTGGTACACACCTTTAATCCCAGTATTCAGAAAGCAGTGGTAGCAAAAATCTTTAATTCCAGTATTCAGAAAGCAGTGGTGGTACATGCCTTTAATCCCAAAGACAGAAATAAAGCATGGAAGCAGAACTCATGAGTAAGTGTCACATAAGAAAGCAGTCTAAAGCAGGCAGACAGGAGACAAAACACAGAGACAATGAAGTGGTCTGAATGAAGTGCAATGAAATGCAACAGAGAGGCTGACTCAGGCAGTATGGAGCAATGAAAGCTCATTGATACAGAGACATAGAGGCAGCTAAGCAGAAGTCAGTATCAGATTGGAAGAGTGAGTCAGTTTGAAGCCAAGCAGAGCAGTTTAGTCTGAGGCAGTCAGAGAGTTAACCAGAATCAGCCAGAGTCAGAAAAATTTAGTCAAAAACAGTCATCTCAGAAGGTCAATTTGAATCAGCGGCTTGGAGGAGAATTTGAACCAGAGCAGTGAGTGAGTTGAACTAGAAGGAAGAGTCTTAGTTCAGAAGGAGCTAGTCAGAGTGGCTCAGTCAGCAATAAGTCTCGAAGGTTGATCAGATTGTACAGTGGTTTAAATGTTCTAGATTGTATGGAGGCCACATTGCTCCAGGACTACAGAACTAAGGACTGGTGATTGAATTATGAAAAGAATAAATTGACATTTGACTATCTACATCTGGTGAATCTACAACTACAATTTTCAAAAAGGGAAGAGGAGGAGACTTGTGAGAACATGTGATTGGCAAGTGTTTGTGGGCCACCTGAGGAGAACAACTCAGCAAACACTTGGGTGTGTGGCTTTGGGGCTCATGAGAGAGGCTGGAGACTGAGGAAGTGGATATTGACACTCTTCCCCATCTCCTGAAATAAGTTTATAAACGTCCAGAGTCTCTTTCCCCTGATTTCATGAAGGGTCTAGAATTGCACTTATATCTTAAGTTTTGATGTTTGATTCAGTAATAAAAGTTTAATGTCTAAAGAATGCCAGGATGATTAATCTTGGTTGTCAACTTAACTGGATTTGGAATCACTTAGGAGACAGCTTTGGGAGTGTCTGTGTGGGGGTTTCCAGGGAGCTTTAACTGAGGATGGACGATTCACCCTAAATGTGGGTGGCACCTTTGCGTTGGCTGGAGTCTTAGAGCAAATAAAAAGGGAAAAGTGAGCTGAGCACTGACATTTGCTTGTCTGCCTCAGAGGACACAACGTGACCAGCTGTTGTCATAGCAGAGAGCTGCAGTCTCCAACTGTTAGCCAAAAATAAACTCGTCTTCTCTTAAGTTGCTTCTGGTCAGGCATTTGGTCCTAGAAATAAGAAAAAGCACTGATGTAAATCCTGAGGTTGAGATACAAAGTAGATGAAGACTTCTAGGGCTCTTAAGAATTTAAGGAGCTGGGAATAAAGAAAACAGAGCTCTGGTAGAGTCTGGAATGAATCTAAATTGGCTTTTGTAAATTATGTAAATCCTGTTGGGAGAGGGATGAGTATTAATCAAATGGCACAAAGTTGCAACTAGACAGGAAGAATAGAATCTGTTAAAGGTTCTGATAGTGACTATAGATTAATACATTATGCGTTTCAAAATTACTCAAAGAGTGGGCGTTAGAAAACCTTATCACAAGGAAATGATAAATATGCAGGATGATAGGTATACTAACTTGTTTTTTATTTTACTACAATATGTGTGTATCCAAAAATCAAATTGCACCCTAAAGCATATGTAATTTTTGTCAGTTAGAAATGAAAAAAAAAAAACCATACACATTCAGAAGAATTAAATCAGCCATTGTCCTAGTTAGCTTTAAATGTCAGCCTGACACATCCCAGAATCATTTGAAAAGAGAAAGTGTCTCGATTGAAAAACTATAATAAATAAGATTGACCTGTGGGCATGTCTGTGGGGGATTGTCTTGAATGTTAATCAATGCAGGGAAGCCCAGCCCATTGTGGGCGGCACCATTCCTTGGCAGGTGGTCCTGGGCTGTATAAAAAAAAATCTAGATAAGCATTAGCCTGTGAGTGACCCAGCAAGCATCATTCCTGCATGGTTTGTGCTTCAAGTTCCTGCTTACGTTCCTGCTCTTACTTCTCTCAATGATGGTCTGTGACCTGTAAGTACAGCCAAATAAACCCTTTCCTCTCCCAGGTTGCTTTTGGTCAGTGTTTTATCACAACAACAGAAAGAAAAGTAGAATAGGGATTATAAGAAATAACACTATCAGTCTGGAAGATTTTTGTGTAAGAGTCTGGGTATGCAGCTTCAGGGGTGGAGCACTTACCCAGCACGTAGAAGGTCTGGGTTCCCTCATCAGCACTATGGGGATAAATAAGCAGAATGGATTTAAGAAACTGGACTACGAAGTAATGATTTATTCTAGTTTAAAATCTGCAGTTTAGCCATGCGGATTGCTGTTTGTAATATCAGCACTCCAGGTAGAAACAGGAGAATTGCGGCAAGTTCAAGACCAGTCGGGATTACACAGAGAATTCTAGGCCATCCTGGGCTATGGGGAGAGATTCTGTCTCAAAGAGCCAACCAAATAAATAAAGCTGCAATTTTGTCCTTTCCTGTTTAAATGTCAGCTAAATGCTGGGGAAAGGACATAAGGGGATCTTTCCATCCATTGTTGTCTAGCTCATGCTTAGGCAAACTGGAGGAAAAATAACCCAAAGCCAGCACTTTTATGTTACTGAACTCACGTAGGTTCTTTCTGAACACAGTAGCTTTATTTTTTTGGGGGTATGAAAACAGTGTATAGCAGGATATTTAGAAGAAGTTTTGTTATTTTTGTTTCTTTAAAAATGCAAAATGGTGTTTGGATTATGTTTTGTTCCCATCCCAGGAGTGGTGGGTGATAATGAATTTGATTTGAAACTGTTCATTGCCTGTGGCTATAATTTGGTTATGTGCAGCTGTTTTGCCACATGTAGCTTGTCCTTGTTCTTACGTGCTGTTTGGACTTCTGGGAACTTTTGCTTAGCATATATAAGGGTTGAAGCCCTGATTTGGGGCTGTCCTAGAGCTAAGAGTGGGTCAAAGCATGCTCTAAAACCTTTCCCAGGAATTCTGTTTCCAGGGGCTCTCAGACTCCACCAAAAACATGCGTAGACCCACTCAGACCCGACCTCTTCTTCCCAGGAGCCATGTGGCTAGCCATGGCTTGGCTACCACCTGGGAGGAGAGGGAACAAAGAGATCCACACACCAAGAGCTGGGACTGGTTGGTTGATGGTTGGCTGGTTATTGCTTAGAGGAACATCAGTTAGAGAAATTTGGTTCAAGGATATTGAGCTGAGACATTGGTCCAGCTCACTATCAGCTCCTGTTCTCCAAACTTCAGACAGTCAAAAAGGGCTAAGGATATTTCTTCCTTTCTCTTTCTCTCTGTCAAGGCCACCTACAAGGGCGGTGAAGATTTCTCCCTCCTTCTCTTTTCTTTTCTCTCTCTCTCTTTCATTCTTTCTTCCTTCCTTCCCTCCCTCCTTCCTCCCTTCCTTTCTATTCTTCCTTTCTCTTTCCTGAAATTGAGGGTAAAAGCACAGTAGCAACAATGTTTATTTCTGTGTGTTCCATCTAGTTCTCTAGATTGAACCCCTCTGTCCAGATCATTTCAGGAAACTTTGGTAACAGAGACCAAGGTGGGGCATTGAAAGGACTCGAGTTAGAACTGCAAAGGAGGCTGCTTGAGAACTTGAGACTTTCCTCCACCTCCCTTCACATTGTTTTCTTAGATCTCTCTTTTCTCCTTGATTCCTCTCAGAAGAAACTTGAATGAAAAATGGTTTACCGGCTTGTCTGGATTCAAATCCTGACTCTGCCACTTTTAATTAATCTCAAGTTAGCTAGTTTCACTGTCGCTTAGGTTCTCCATTCATAACAAAGGAAGGATTAATAAATTACCTTACAAAGTCATATCGAACACTGATTCAGATACTTTATTCAATTTAGGACAGGGCCAGGTACTGTGTGTGTTTCTAGTGATGCCATCATTTCTTTCCATACCCTTTTCTTCTCCGTGTTTATTTACCCATCTTCAACAATCTCATGTGTATGGCTGCCTCAGCTTGAGTCCTGCCTCATAAGTGCTGTGCTTGTGTTTTGTTGAGGTACGATTCCATCTGGGCCAACAGAGATGTGGTAGCTTTCTGACACAAGGGTGAATCCTCACTTGGACAAGTTCATTCTTGGCATTAGCCATCTTGATAAAAAGTCTCTCAAACCAGAGGAGAACAGCAAGCAACTAACCCAGCTGAAAAAACAATGTAAGAGATGATAACAGCAAATCGAACAGATTTGTAATGGGAGTAAAAACCTGTCTTGGCATGTCTAGTGAGACTCTTGACTTACTCCATCTTTGTCAAAGTGGCAAGAAGTCTGGGAGGGCCTGCTGTGTGGAGTAGTAGTTACTGGTGGTTAAGAAGCTAAGAGAAAAACAGGCAAGCAACCAAGGGAAGATGACACAAGTTGTACCCATTTTCTTTTCAGGCTAGGTGACTCAGTGTTTATTCCCATTTTGGCTTTTCTTAGAGTGTAATAAAGATGTCTCATCCTCTGATCACTGTTGTTTTAATTATATTTCTTGAAGTTCTGGCTGCAAGCCTTAGCCTTTAATGGCTGAGTGCTCTCCCCCCCCCCTCTCTCTCTCTCTCCAGCCCTGTATTTCCTTAATAATAAAGCTGATCATCTGTTCATATGGTTGCTGGCCATTTGCAAATGCCCTCCTGCAAATTACCTATTCATATTCTTGTCCTTTTTTTTTGAGACAAGGACTCATGTAGCTGCAAACTCACTATGTAACTGAGGATGACCTTGCCTTGTGGATCCTACTGCCTCTAATTCCCAAGAGCTGAGATTACAGGTGTGTACCACTGCAATTGACTTTATGTGGTAGTGCGGATGAAACTCAGGGCTTCCTCACCTTAGATAAGCATCCTATCAACTGAGCCACATCCCTGCTCCATAATTTTTTTTTGCCTTACAATGGATTAAACCCAGGGCCTCAAATAGACTAGACAAGCATCCTATATACCTGAACCATGTATCAGTCTATACTTTACCCATTTTTTTTTACTGAGAAATGTCACCTTATTGATTTATAAGGGTTCTTGTTATTATAGTTCACCTAAAGCTTTTTTTAAATGTTAAAATCTGCAATTAATTAAACCCTCAAATTTTGTGCAAATGCATAGCCATTTGTTCTGATATTATTTACTCACCATTTCCAATAATTTTTAAAATAAAACTTGTTTTGGAACAGGGTCTTGCTATGAAGCACTGGCTGGCCCTGAACTTGACATCCTCTTGCCTCAGCCTTTTGAGTGGAATACAGGTGTGCACCACCAAACCTGACATTATTTTTATACTTTTATTTTTTTCTAATACACTTTAGAGTCGCTTTGTCAAGATTAAAATTTTATTCTGGAATTTTTATTATGATGAGCTCGAGATAGACATTGGGAGGACAATCTCATCTTTATGACATAAAAAGGGGCTTACATCATCCTTGATTCTAGACTTTGTTTTGTATCTTTTAATAAATAGCAACGTAGCCCCACTCCTACCTATTGTCTATTTGTTCAGGATTAATAATCTGTTTCTTTGTTTTTGCTTTGTTTTGTTTTTAGATACAAGGTCACTCTATGTATCCACAGCTTTTCTGGAACTCACTGTATAGACCAGGCTGACCTCAAACTCACAGGGATCTGCTGCCTCTGCATCCTGAGCACTGGAATTAAAGATGTGAACCATCACGCCTGGTTTAGGATTAATAATCAGAGGCCCTATTTTCTTTTATCTTACTTATTTTGTTTTTGTTTGTTCATTTGTTTGAGACAGGGTTTGTAGAGACAGAGTTTTCCTGTTGTAACTCTGGCTGTCCTGGAACTCACTGTGTAGACCAGGCTGGCCTGGAACTCTCATAGATCTGCCTGTCACTATCTCCCAAGTACTGGGATTAAAGGCGTGCACCACCACTGCCCAGGTTATCTTACTTTTTATTAAACAATTGAACTGCTTCTCAGGTGGCAACAGGAATAGAATTAGAATTGGTTGACCTAGTTAGTACAATGATGGTTGCTAGTAGTGAGAAATACTTTACTTTCCTGGAGGTTGGAAGGGACAGCCACAGAGATCATGAAGCCAGCACCCTCTGGTCTCCAAGTCTGGCTAAACTGAAAATGAAGTGCAGAGCTAGGAACAAAAGTCACATAAACCATTACTGCTTGTGGCATGCAAACATGTGATAGGATAGATAGTTGGAACTCAAGGTAGAAACAGCCATTAATGGGAAAGTGGGGCATGGCTCACATTGGACTTAGTGGTGAGATGACCAGCAAAAGGGTTCTTGAAGAAAATCCAGGCGTGCAAAAGTCTAGTGGGGTAGGCAGTCCTTCCAAGACAGTGTTTCTCATCTTCTGTACTGTTCGCATCATCAATTATTTTAAAGATCTATTTATATCATTTTAAATTATGTGTAGATGTCTGTTTGTGTATGTGGGTATGTTTACACTGAATGTGTGTGCCTGCAGAGACCAGAGGTATCAGATCCCCTAGAGCTGGAGGCACACAATTGTGAGCCACTGAGAAGTGAACTCACATCCCCTGGAAGAGCAGCCAGTGCTCTTAACCTATGCCATCTCTTCTGGCCTAAATCAATGTTTTTGTTGTTGTTGAGGGAACTGCCTGTGTATAGTAAGATGTTTAATAGTATTCCTAGCCATTGTCTGTTAGATGTTGGTTGCAATCCCTCCCTCCATTCAGTTATGGCAACAGAAATTGTCTCTGGGCATCGCTAAATGTCCAGTGGCTGGTGAAATCACCTCTAGTGAAGAACTACTGCTCTAAAATCTAAAGTTAACAATCATTACTGAGAAAAATCATGAAAGTGAGCACTCCAGATCAATTAGTAGGATGTCAGTGGGAAGGATGGAGCAATTCAGAGTCAGTTGGCTTCCTGGAAAGAGGAAGTACAAGGTACCCCACCTCCCCACTCAGCCACATCCTGGTAGCCCAGTGGGTGGTGGCATAGCTGATGTCCTAGGGATGTGTCATGATCACAGCAGGAGGGGAAAGAAACAGAATAGGGGCCTGACTTGCTCACAGCCACTTAAGAAATGCTTCCTGCAGAGCTTGGGGCAGGTCGCGGGACCTAGGGTGCAGAGGTATTGATCATAGAGAAATTGCAGAATTTTGTTGAAAGGGGGCATTGTAGTTAGAAGCACCTCAAGGCCCATACCTAGAGGAGGAAATTGACCAAATTCTGTCAATTTGTCCCGGTTGCAGCAGCTTTGAGGACTTGTCCGAATGCTATTAGGTGTAAATTGGCTTGGCGTGATAGAGCAGAGATGTGGCACTGGGTTCAGCCAGACAGTGGATAGTTTCCTATCTCCTTCAAGTACCTCTCTGAGGGCTGGAACCTCTGGCCACATCATCTTGCTCACTACAAAGGGCTCCAGGGAGATCAGTTTCTATAAATTGGGCTTCTTTCAGAGAGATCGCTCAAGTGCTTATTCTGTGCCAGGTTCTGAGGAAACAGGAAACTTTCAGGAGCAAACGTCACATTTGTGAAAAAGTAGAAGATGGACTTGTGGGTTTTCCTGGGAAGTTACAGGATGTTGGAATGGGATGCCATAGGAAAGAGTGTGGACTGCTTGACAACATGGAAGCAGGATACCTCGGAGTCATATCTGGTTTTATGTAGAACTGGAGTCTATTTCTTGATCATTTATGTGTTAATTCCCATGTGACATATAGGGATCCTATGAATAACTGAACCTGATATGAAACATACGAAGAATTAGATCTGTTAGGAAACATGCAAATCATTTTGGAGGAAACTTCTTGAATTACATTTTAAGAGACCAACTAAATCCCCACAACACCATCCTGAGCATTAAAGGACTTACACACTTCTCCCAAAAATAAGGCATAAAATGTCTGCTCTTACTATTGTCATTTAAAATTGTACAGGAAGTTATAGCAAGGTGCTAGGTAAGATAAAACAAAATGCATCAAGATTAAAAAAGAGGAAGGGAAAATGTCAGAATATTAAGTGGTGAAAACCCAAACGTACCCATAGAATCCTATTAGAGCTCATTAGAGAATGATATAAGATCAATATACAAAAATCAAGCCTGAGGAGATGGCTTGATTGGCAAAGTGCTTTCTGTGAATACATGAGGACTTCCCTTGGATCTCCAGTAACAACACTGAAAAAAGACAGGCACAGTGAAACATGCCTACAATCCCAGCACTGGAGATGTAGAGACAAGAGAATCCCTTGGGGCTTCCTGGCCAGCCCCAGCCAGTTTAGCTGAACTGGCCAGCTCTGGATTTGGTGAGACCTTGTCTCAAAAAATAGGGTGGAGAAGCAATTGAAGAAAACTCCCAACATTGACTCTAGCCATCAGACATAAGACACATATAAAAAACAAAAAACAAAAACAAAACCCAACTGTTTCTATAAAGTAGTAACGAACAATCTAAAAACGAAATTAAAATAATTTCCTTTACAACAGCATCAACAGTAAGAAAAACAATTAAGGAATGAAATAAAAACATAAATGCAAGACTTTGATTTAAGAATTACATAAGAAGTGGGACGGTGTTGGTGCACGCCTTTAGTCCCAGCACTTGGGAAGCAGAAGCATGGGGATCTCTGTGAGTTCAAGGCCAGTCTGGTCTCCAGAGTGAGTTCCAGGACAGCCAGAGTTACAACAGAGAAACCCTGTCTCAGAAAACAAAACAACAAAAAACTACATAAGAATTAAGAGGACACTGCTCTAGCAGAGAAACTGGGTTCAGTTCACATCACCCACATGGTGGCTCCCAACCATTTGTAACTTCAGTTCCAGGGTATCTAATGCTGACTTTTAGGGCACTAGGAGACACATGGCGTATAGACATGCATGTGGACATAACACTCAGCCATATAAAATAAATAAATCTAAATAAAAAAAGATATAACATTAAGATAAATAAATGGAAAAACACCATGAAAAACATCTTAGATACTAAGTGTTCATGTGTCCTTAATATTTTAAGATGGCAATACTCTTATAGATTAGATTCACAGCAAATCCTAAACAAATCCCAGCTGCCTTTTCTCTTTTTACAGAAATCAAAAAGCTTATCCTAATATTCATACAACAGGACCAGAATAGCCTTTGAAATCTTGAAAAAGAACAAAGTTGAAGAGGCTCATACTTCCCATTTTCAAAACAAGAGAGAGAGAGAGAGAACGAGAACTAGCTTCTTTTAAATAAACCCCAGATTTTTTCATATTGACTCATCCTGAAATCCTGTCCTGCTGTGTAAGTGAAGATATAGGCCACACCTGAGTGGAGCACGCTGTAGCTGTCAGTATTCAGCTGTTTCCCCAACTGCCACTGACAGGCCAAGACAGGAAGATTGCTTAAACCCAGGCATTTACGGTCAGCCTACATAGACTAGCAAGACCCTGTTGCTTTAAAGAAAAGCAACAGGAGTCATATATTCAAATAATATATGCGAGGTAGAACTTTCTCTAGAATATATATTTTAACAAACACTAACCTTGCAACTCAAAACTAAAAGACAAACAACCTGATTTTACTCAACTAATGAGGTGAGGTAAGTAGACATCTTTCCAGAGAGTATAGCAAAAATGGTCAATATGCACAAGAAAGGATCCTCAACTTTGTCAGCCATCAGGGGAATTCGAACACAAGCCACAGTTAGATACCATTCTTACTGGGATGACAATAATCAAAGAGTCAGAATATAGTGCTGGGGAAATTAGGAGGACTTGGAACCCCTGTGCACTGCTAATGGGAACACAGAGTGCTGTAGCTGCTGTGGGAAAGTTGGGACAGTCCTTCCAAGGTTAGACTTACCATGTGCTCCAGTAATTCGATTCCCACATCCATGCCCAAGAGGACTGAAAATACACCCACACAAGCACCTATAAACTCATGTTCAGATTAACAGCGTTTATAAGAGCTAGACAATGTGAATAACCCAATGTCCCAGAATGGACAAAAAGACAATATATTTATATGAAATAATATTATTCAGGCATGGAATGGGGTGGATTAATGATTAATGGATTAATGATACATGCTATACGGATGAGCCATGGACATTGTACTATGTGAAATAAGTCAGACACAAAAGCCACATAGTGTATGTTTGCAAGAGGCAGATCTGTAGAGTTAGACAGTGGTGCTGGGGGCTGAGTGGTGAAGATGGGGGAGTGATTGCTAATGTACATGAGGTCTCTTGTGGGTGACAAATGTTCTAAAATTGATATGATGTTTGTACAACCCCGTGAATGTACTAAAACATTAACTGAACCATGTACCTCAACCACAAATGAATGCATATGGTATGTGAATTGTATCTTAATAAAGAGAAAAACTCAGAAAGGGAAAAAAGAACATGCTTGAAAGTTTTCAAATGACACACACAGAGGATTTGGATAAACAGACATACTCATTCCTCAGAGTGTGACCTTTATGTGTCTAGGGATTAGAAAAACCAACTAGATAAACAATTATACTCTTATTGACCATCTCCCAGGTCAGGGGCATAGCCTGTGCACACACTTACTCCCCAACTGATGCTCTTTTCATTTCTCTTCTTTTGTCTTTCCATAGCTGAAACAGTATGCTGTTAGAACAAGATGGGCTGGGTTAATGCTCAGTGGTATACTTCATGTTCAACAGACCAAAGCCCAAGGTTCAAGACACACACACAAAGGAGACAGGGGAGTAGAGAGAGAGGGAGAGCGAGAGAGAAAGAGAGAGAGAGAGGGAGAGAGATTAAATAGGTTATACTCAGGTCCTTCATCTCAGGTAAACCAGTATTTATACTAAAAAGCCCGAGTTCTTACTATGATGACTTGTGTAGTTTATCAGCTAGTGACTCACCCTGAGCTCTGTGATGTGTTGGTCACAGTTCAAAGGCTGTTGCTAACACTGCTTTCTATATCATTTTTTTAAAAAGATGTTTATGCTACTTGTAGAGGGAGCCAACTCATATAAATAATGTAACAATAACAATTCCATGTATGGGCATGACGCCATTTGCGATGTGCTACTACAAAATCTTGCATGAAATGCCCTATTTTAATCTTTGCTTTTGCCACTGCTAAAAAAGTTCTTTTATACCCTGGGATATACCCTCATTACTGAAGGGATCTTCTTAGATTGAAACATAGTTCCAAACTTGCCGTTGTTAAATCTGTATTTCTACACTGACCCAAGACATGCTTATGTAACCACCAGATTCTCTCACAGTGCTTGCTAATCTTGCAACTGGGGAAAATAATTACCATTGATATCATCCCCAGGGCTCTCTGGACAGCTTTGAAGCTGCATAGGATATAGAGACTACAGATTCTCACGGATGTTTTGTTTAGCTTCATGGACATCCCAGAGGAGCAAGCTCGGGTAGCAAATGCTGCAACAAAGCCCCGCCCCTTGTCAATCCCTCCTGCTGAATGTGGGAGAGAGATCAGCTCTGATGCCAAGCGCCATCAGATCAAATGGCAAGGCAGTAAGGCTGGTGCTTCGAGAATATCCATTCCTTTCCCAAGTTTCCCTATTAGAGCATGGGTTTGGTTTTTTCAATCCTGGCCTTCACTACTAACAGGCAGTGATTCAAATTCTCTCTCCAATTATCCACATCCTGTGGGTTTTTAAAACTGGTTTCTTCCCCAAGGATTCATATGATAACGAATTCAAGTTCTTATCAAGAACAGTCTAAATTCAAAGCATTATTTCCGTCACTTCGAATTACAAATAAGTTTTACCTTTTATTGGGTTCCATTATACAATTTTACATAGTTTCATTATTATTAGGCGGCAATTAAGCAAATTGAATGGTTTTTGGGCTCTACTTTTCAGCATATAGATTTACCTAAAAAAGTACAAACCAAGCACAGTGGTGCAATTTTCCAGGCACTTTCAAGTTGCTTAAATATTTACAAATACATAAGCACCCTGTTAGAAGCATGACGATTTTGGTGGCAGGAGGAAACACTCCACACATATCAAATCTCTGAACTTTAAGATTTGCACAGCTCCGAATATTCCTGAGAAAGGTCAGTCTCATTGTCATTTCCTTCCAAATCTCTTCATACTTCAGCATATCTTGGGGAACCATAACCTCTGTCACTCGATGTACCACTAATTGCACAAAATACATGTAATGTGTTGTTCATCCAGGGAGAATGCATTGTATCTTCTTGTAATATCTGAAATGAAAACAAACATACAAAAAAAAATCGACACAGTTACCATCAACGGAAACTGTTACTGCCAAAAAAGACTCTGTATATGCAATTACGGGCATTCAATTAATCACTGACACTGGGCTATTTAAAGTGACAGAAAGCAGAAAGAGCAAAGAATAACATTACCGGCTTCAGTCTTCACAGCTGAGTTACAAAGGCAGCGTATCAAAAAAGCAGAAAAGATCTGGTTACTCATTAGGAAAAACAAAAGGTCAGGAAATGCAAAATTCAATTAAAAGAGACAGGATTTGATCTTTGAATTCTTTTTTAACACGTCATTACAAGGGCTTCAAGTAGGGATTACATTTCGGGAAGTGTATGGACCATCTGTCTATTCACCTTCTAAAAGAGTTATTCTCTGAATCACCCAGAGACTGTTCAAATGCTCCCTTCCCTACAGACTTGGAATAATACTAAATGGAAATAGAAATCAAAAGTGCCTATTTGCAAGATACTGTGATTCTATAAGCTAATCAATATAAAAATTGAAATAAATATGAAATATGAATGTTATATTTCCACATGGATATAATTCATGTCAGTATACACATTTTAACAATTAGTGAGTTAATGTGACTGAAAGCTATGCAAAAAGGGTTCTATGCTTAAATGAATTAGACAGAGGAAAAGAACAGTAAGTATACACATTACACTGCCACTCTTTGAATCCTAACTCAGGTCTCAAGTGTTTCCTTGGGTTTTTTTTGTTTTTTTTTTTTTTAACACTGGGTTTTCCAGGCTGGAAAGATGCTCCACGGTTAAGAGCACTTCCTGCTTTTTCTAAAGACCTCAGTTTGGCTCCCAGTACTCTCATCAGGAGGCTCACACTGTAACTTCAGCTCCAGGGGATCTGACACCCTTTCTTTCCCTGCCTCCCCAGTGCACACACACAAGCACACATACACACAAATGAAAACAAAAATAAATCTATTAGAAATATTGGGTATGCTGGCTAGCTTTTTCTAAGTTGAACACGAGCTAGAGTCATCTGAGAAGAGGGAACCTCAACTGAGAAATGTGTTCCCATCACACTGGCCCACAGGCAAGCCGTGAGGGCTTTTTCTTGAGTAATGATTGATGTGGGAGGGTCCAGCCCCCAGTGGACAGTGCCATCCTGGGCAAGGGAGCCTACTTTGTATTAAGAAAGTAGGTTGTGTAAGCCATGGGGTACATGGCAATAAGCAGCTTTACTCCATGGTTCCTTCTATGACTTCCCTCATTGATGGACTGTAATAAGGACATGTAAGCCAAATAAACCCTTTCCTCTCCATGTTGCTTTTGGTCAGAATGTTTTATCACAGAAACAGCAGATTAGGACATCAGGTTTTCAAGTGACTTTGAAACTTTAGTACTAAGCCCTGGTCTACAATGACAGTTCTACACGTCCTATCATTTGTGTTGCTACAAATTATAGGATTAAATAGCCTTATAATAGAGTAATTTCATCCTACAAAAACCTTAACTCAGGACCCTAATCTGAATGCATACTACAGATTTAACTGATGACTAATCGATTACTCATGTCTGTCAGATGTGACAAGCAAATGGGGTGTTGATTTAAACCGTGCCGAAAAACCTAACAGATTCTACAGTGGCACTGCCAACTGTACCTATACAAGAAATCTGCAATTAATGATCTTAAGTTATTCTTTTACAATCTTATGATCAGAAGCTTAAAGGAAACAAAACTTAAAGTATACTTACGTATACTGTAACAAATTATATTGAAAACAGCCAAGGAATATTCAGGACATTTCTTTTTCCAAGGAACCATTTATGGAGCCCATTGGAACAGTTCCTACTTCAGTATGTACTTACACTTTGTCTTATTTTGTTGTAGTATTATGAATCTCAACATACATAGCTGAATTTTTTTTCTTTTAACCTAACATCTAATGGAAGATATCAATTCAAATATAGTGAAGAAGATATAGTGAATTTATAAAATTCACTATAAAGTCAATGGCTTGCACAAACACTAACATATAGAAACAAAAATTTTTCTTGGTTAGCTATTGCTCATATCATAGGTCTAAAATATTGGTCTCTACCTAAGAATAATAGCAATGCTTCAAGAGACTAATTGATGTAGGCAGGTGGGAGATAACCAGCTGATTTGAAAAATTCATGCTCCAAGGGGTTGGGGAACCCTACAAAAAGACCATGCTAAATATCTTGATCAAGTAGCAATAATAAATTGAATAATTTGCCTTGAATTTGAATGATTTAGAATTAAAGACTAGGCAATGCAGCTGCATGCAAATGAAGTAGCTGTCAGACAGTATATATGGGCTTAAAACAGATGTGCAGTTGTTTTCTGTCTTTCATGAAGGAGTCATTGTTACTGTTTTTTTTCCCCATGTATTATGAGGAATGAGGTTCATTAACCAGACAGCGTCTAAAAACCAGCTATATAGAGTATTTAATAACAGAACATGCCTCGGAACAGTGATGGTGCAGAGACCTATGATGGTGCAGAGAGCTATGCTCCTGTTGTGCTAATGGCTGGGGGTGAGATGAAGACAGTAATGGAAGCAGAAAGCTTCCCTGCCTTTCTAGCCTTCTCTCTTGGTTGCTCTGGGAAGGAAGAAAAAAAGGGCCTCTGAATACTCATCAGCAAGAGATGCCTTGATGTTTACAGTCAGTCCTAAATCCTGCTAGTAAAGACAGCAAAAAGAAGACAAGGACCACTGAAGGCTCCTCAGACCTCCAAGGTTCCATCTACAAGGAACAGATACATAGGAGACTGGACTTGACTTCATTCAACACTGAATTCTGGCCCACCCTGGTTCTCTATAATGAACAGATGACAACAATTAGAAAAGTAAACTCATAGTCACACCCAGTGATGAAATTTCCCATAGCTCTTTAAGTTAAAGCTTACCAAAGAAATACAAAGACCTGGGAGGTTTAACAGAAAGCCAGCAAGCTTTTGTTGCCTGACAAGTCTTTCTACCATGCATCAGGAAACAGATGTACACCACCGTGCCAGACTTTAAGGATCAGCTTTCAGAATATATTCTCTGGACCCTGGCATGGTGGATTATGCCTAAAATTCCAGCACTTGGAAGGCAGAGAGGGGCAGGAAGATCAGAAATTCAAAACTTCGGTTGTATGCAAGTCTGAGGCCAGTCTGGGCTACGTGAAAACTTGTCTCAGAGAGGAAAAGTATCTGTTCCATGTTTCCATTCGTGAGGCAATGAAGAAGACTTTATGATAAGCTCAAATGTTGGCAGTGAGGAGGCAGACCATTATGCCACAACTTTTACAAACATGATAAAAATGTTTAAATGTTTAACTGGCAATCCATATGCAAAGTAGAGTATAAACACAAATTCTGGGGCCTCAATAGATCATCTATCAACAAGATCAGGATTTCTATAAGGGTCAGGGGATATATAAAAGTGACAGAATATATATAATAAATATAATATAATAATTATATAATATATAATGGTGACAGAATTTGGCTATTTTTCAAGCTGTTTTCCTAAGGTAACTATAATTGTTGCTAACATTCAACATGCCATGCCTCAGTTTCATGTAGTGCTTGGTGTCTGAATGCAGGTCCTCATGACTGTGCATCAGGCACTTTACTGCCAGAGCCATCTTCCTGGTGCCAGTGTCTAGCTTCTTTGAGCCAAGATAAGTACATTATATAGGAAATTGGCCATTGGACCAATCTTTCCACCTCTATGGGTTTCTTCTTGAGACTCTTGTCAATGTTCACAGTAGCTTAGCTAGATGTCTTTAATGTCAGAGAACAAAGAATAAACTGGTTTCTTACTGATCATTACTTCTGTAGCAGTTTTAGGTAACTGCTTCAAATTTCATTCACATTAAGTGACTTAAATGGTTGAAGATATGAAATGAGCAAATTATAAAATATAAGCCAGTGAAATGACTCAGCAGGTAAGAATGCTTGCAGTCAAACCTAAGGACCTGAGTTCAATCCCTGGAATCCACATGATAGGAGGAAAGAACTGATTTTCACATGTTTTCCTCTCATCTCCACGCGCGCACACACACACACACACACACACACACACACACACACACACACACCATGGCACACGTGTCATGTCACATGCATACCGTGGCACACATGCAACACACACCTACCTATGCACCCACAGCCACACCTATACATGCATACATCTATACAAAGTGAATAAAATATAATGGAAACTAAATATGAACTAAATAATCTTAGGGTAATACATTTTAAACTAATATAATTTTGCTAAGTAGTACTTTAGGGACCTCAGATTCTATGCTTATTTTTAAGGATGTTAATACTTGCCTGCTCATGGATAATGTCGGACAATTCCTTTACCATGTCTCTGAAATTTGATTTTAGCCCTTCATGGTACTCGACTTGATCCTCTTTAATTAGCCGCTCATTTAGTTCAAGTGCAATGCTGCAGGCCTGTATGAATTTCCTGTGGACAAACATGGAAACAGAAGAGATAAAAGCTTTGTTACTTATTTTTCAAAAATATCACCATCAGTTTGACTATTTACTTTGAATATGACTCTTTTCTGTTCGTTTGTTTGTTTGTTTTCGAGACAGGGTTTTTCTGGCTGTCCTGCAGCTCACTCTGTAGACCAGGCTGGCCTCCAACTCACAGAGATCTGCCTACTTCTGCCTCCCGAGTACTGGAATTAAAGGCATGTTGCCACCACCTGGCAACTATGACTTTTTTAAAGATTGGAATTTTCCATTTTCTTACTATTAATTATGGTTACTTTCTAAGTCTGAAATACATTTTATTTAACTTTCTTTTTTATCTTTGTTCTCTTATTTCTGATCTCTTTTAAAACCTGGCTTAGTGGCTAGTGCACGCCCTTAATATCAACATTCAGGAGGTAGGGACAGGTGAGTCTTAGTGAGTTTGAGGTCAGCATGGTCTACATGGTCAGCTCTAGACTAGCCAAGGCTGTACGGTGAGACCAGTCTCAATGCAAAATAAATATAAATCAGCACTTGCCTCAAAACATAGGCCCCCCTAAAAAGTTTAATGGAGTTATTTACTGTCACTCATTCTAACAGAATCCATTTGGGGCTTACTATTTGATCAGCAGGGTTGTGTGTTAGAGGAGTGAAGTACCGGGGCTGATAGGAATAGGGACAAAGAGTAGAGAAACTATCACAAAAGACTTCTCACATTATTTTACATGTTTATGTCAGTTTTTTTTTAGTATTTTTCATGTTTGGTGCCCACAATTAAGAGTGGATGCACAAATGGGAAAAGTACCTCATTACCTGCATACCAAGCACTAGTGAGTCTTTTTTATATATGCCAGGCATATACTATTAATAAATATTGGTGAATGAATGAGTACAGGTGACTCTGTAGTCTCGAATAGATGATGATTTGCAGAGAGAAAAAGCAAACGGTAAAAGTCAGGAGCAAACAAATGTATAGGTTTCCATTTTTCTCCTTAATCTATTTTACTCTATTTATCATCACGTTCTGTAATTACATTGTTTACATATGAATCAGACATTTTTTTTCTGACCATTCAGACGTGTCTTAGCTTACAGGGCTACTCACTGCAGACAAGACAAAATATTCTCCAGACCTGCAGAGCCCAGATAGAAGTAAGAACACAGGGAATAGAAGGAAGCCCATGCAACCTTCCAGCCCCACTTCACTCCTTCCCTAAATGGTCTGAAATGCTATCATAGAAGGTCAATCGGGCAAAGAAGGAAATCATGTAATGAATGTAGGCTTGTGTTTGTGTCACTTAAAATATCCAAAGCCATAAAGTAAGCTGGCATATTTAATCCCTTGGGTAACAGGAGCAGTGTTAGTATCTCAGAGCATGAAACAGATCATGTGGCTCCTGACTACTTACTTAAAGTGCCATTTGTAGGTCAATTAATCACTGTAATAGCAGAACGCAGAGAATGCCCTTAGTTGGTGAGTATTTTTATTGCTGTGCTTTGAAGAAAATGGAAGAAAGGAAGTACGATTTGAAAACGAACACTTACCTAAACATGTCTTTCAACTCATTCACTTTCTTAGGTGGATACTTGTTAGCTTGACTTTCATTTAAGAAAGCCCTTGCATATGCTAAAGGACCAGCATTGACCTAAATTACATAAGAGAAAAAAAAATGACAGTGTGGCCAGCATGTAATTAAAAGGAGATTTTGCATTTTCCTTTTCATTGAATCCGCCCCCCCATCACAAGGGCTGAGAGGATAGCAGATACACAATAAAATACAGAAGAAACCCATAGCCCAGAGATCTATTTATTTTGCTTTGAAAAGTTTATGTGAAAAATCATTAACTAAAGGGATTAATCTGGTAAAATAAAACACCAATAAATTAGTTAATGATTTCTGGTGCATAAATACAGGGCTTGGCTGGACTTAGAGGTTTATGTTAAAGTTCTCTGACATAATACAAAATTCATATAAATTAAATGTGATTTATTTCTTATGCTAAAAAAGAATACAGATTTTTTTTGGCACCCTATAAGAACATACCACACAAGTGCAGTTAATACTTGACAAAAGCAAAAGAAACATCAAAGTCTTTTTGCAGTGATCAGGCAACCAACGTACCTGCACGGAGACACAGCCCTGCAACTTTAGCTGAAGTTGAATCATGTCTACATCGGCAGAGGAGCAAAGTTTGTGCAGCTCTGCAGTTTTATCTTTTATTTCATCAGTAGCAACATCAATTGGTTTTAAATTCACCTGCTGTTCACAGTTTATAGGAATCCTCTTTTTCACATACGGAAATGAGTTTGAAGCTATGAAAATGCAAAGACCAATTTTAGATAATCATTTCTTCAGTGGAATGCAAGGAAACACAATCACTTTGTTTATGCCTTCCCATGCTTTTTCTAGAAAAATTCCTGAGGGTGCCAACTAGTTCCTTCTGCATCAAGATGAAAGGATAAATTATCTTTATGAGACACCTCTAAGTGATTAGGAGTGACATATGGGAAAACGATAGTTTATTACTAGGAAGTGTTTGTATAAACTTGTAAAGTAATAAATGATTAAAATTTCAGTTTACATGTCTCTGCTAGCCAGATGGTACTTGTGTAAATGATAAAGTACCAAGACAGATATGAAAGTAACAAAGAGATTCCTACTCACTGGTCAAGATGGTACGACGTTTACACTGTTCTTCTATGCAGCCTTGCTTCTTGCCTGATAAGGTATAAGGGGCTTCAAAAACAAATCTGTTGATATTATGATTTCTTTCAAATTCTGTCTTTCTTTCTGTGAGTTCTTTATCATCAAAATAGGGCTTCACATAAGTGACTTGTATATGAGCAAATTTTGGATCAAGTTCTTTGGTGTTCACCTATAAAGAGTTTTTTTTTTAAAAAACAAACAAACAAACAAAGATCAATTGAAAAAAATGGAAGTATAGCTTATTGCTTTCAGACTACACTAAAACATCACCATTACAATTATGCTCCTGACTAACTGTACACCTACCTGAGGGACATCGTGTGTGTTTTACTGATATTTTATTTCTGATTTTAAAGAAGGTACAGAAACCAATAGAGACTACAGAAATATGGGAAGAACAGAAACACTACTGTAATCTTAGCCCTCAGCAATTAGCATTAACCACATTTCACATACTTCTTTCCAATTGTTTCTATGCATATATATTCTGAAAATTAAGATCACACCAAATGGTTTTGTAATCTGATTCCTTAAATATTTGTTAAAATAGTTGTGCAATATGTGAAGTCCATCTCAATAAGAAGACATTATAACTGCTACTGCTACAGTTTATACTGGGGTGTTGACACTATATTATTTGAGACAGGGTTTCACACTGTAGCTCAGGCTGGCCTGGAATTCACTGGGTAACCCATAGTAGCTTTGGACTTGTGATTATCCTCCTGTTAGCCTCTTCAGTGTGAACTGCCACACATGGCTTGATGTGGCATTTAAAGGCTGAAAGAATTCACATGAGTCATTGGATCATTTCCTTATTAATAGACACACTGCTGTTTTTCTAACATTGTGCTGTTGTAACTCATGTTTTGGAGAACGTCCTTGAATATAAAACAATGTTTTATATATTCTGCTTCAGAAGTATATTTTTAGTATGTTTAAAAATTATTATTTTGTGCATTATTGCCTGGGCCTTGGCAATTTGTATTATCTGCAGTTGTTGGCTTTATGTAAAATATGTTTGATTCCTCATGATCTGCACGTGCTATCACTAAAACACCCAAGGAACTTAAGTATCAATAAAAACCGCTGAGATGAGGTGCTCGAGGTTCTACCGTCCAGTATGGCATCTGTCACAATAATGGTTCCCTCTCCCAAGGTCTGGCAGGGTTTGTACCTATGAAAATGCCTCTGTGTCTTCTTTAGTGAGTGACACAGCAGCGTACTACTACAGTGTGCTTTTTCTGTTCTGATTGTTTGCCTTAGGATACATTTTCAGAAAGAAATTATTTGAAAACTAATTATAAAAATTAAAATTTTATAATTATATAAATTACAAAATTGTATAAATTATAAAATTATTAAAAAATTATATAGCTTTAAGGATTTTAATATATTACCTCATTATGCCAACAAAGTAGCGTACCAATTTGTATATCCACAAGTAGTGTTTGAAATCACGAGTAGATATTTTTAAAAAGATTTTATTATTTTTACATTTTATTTTATATATTTGAGAGTTTGCTTGCATGTATTTATGTACACCATATGTAGTGCTTGCCATGACCAGAAGTGAACATCAAAATCACTGGAACTGGAGTTAAAGATGGTTGTGCATCACCACATATGTTCTGGGAACTGAGCCTGGGTTCCCTACAAGAGAAGTGCTCTTAACCAGTGAACCATCTCTCCAGACTTCAAGACTAGGCATTTTTGTCTATGTCAGTTTAATCCTAGCCAGCAGAGGAAAGGGATCACAAGAAAATAAGATGATTCTGTGTTGAAGACATAAAAGTTAAGCTGTAGGATTGGGGTATGATTCAAGAGGTAGAATGCTTGCCTAGCATGTATAAGGTACTTGGTTCAATTCCCAGTAAGAAGAACAAGAAGAACAACAACTAGATAACACAAAAGTCTAGCTATGGTTGCTGGCCATTTCATGGGTCATCTGAACTCCTTACTAAGAACTGCTGCTGGTGTCTTTGCTGCAAGTCCACCTGTGGATTCTCCAACTCTCTAGCAGTTCTCCTTAACTCTAGACCAAAACTCGGGATCTGCTTTCAGTGTTTCCCCAAGAAAATCTGTTGTGTGTCCTGGTGACATGCTCACTCTCTTTGTCATTTATCAGTCATATCTGTCTGTGTTTAGTGAAAGAAAAAAAAAGGAAGAAACAAAATCAACAAAAATCTCCCTCCAAACAGTCTCTGTGCCCCCCACACACATGCAGGCATATAGACAGGCGACAGTAAGTGTCTTAACATCTGTTAACCTCTTTCAACCCCCTTCTATTTACTTGGCTCAGTCTGGAAATATTAACCTTTCTTTCATGTTACACTTATCTTAGCCAAAAGGCTCAGAAATAATTCTCTCACATTTAAAAGCTAACCCTGAGCCAAAGTAATTATTTGGGTAAGATCAAACATAAATAGGAAATAAAAAGGTCAAGTGGGAAGTCCAACCCTAAAATGTTTACACACAGAGATATTAAATAGTGCACAGGGTATATACAAATAACAAAAACAAATCCTTCTTCCCAGGCAAGACTCTAGGCCCATTTCTCAGGGATAACCATGAGCAACACTTTTTTATGTTTGATTCTAGATATTTCCTAAATGTATAGAGATAAGTTTACGAAGATTTCCAGTTTTCATGCAAATGTACTTACCTCTTGTCCTGTTATCTTGCCTTTTTTTCTTTAATTACATATCTTGATATCATCATAGTGGTAATAATAAATCCTCCATCCTGCCAGACACAGTGGCTAATAACACTTATAATCCTAGCATTTGTGAAGCTGAAGCAAGAGGATTGCCAAGAGCTTGAAGCCAGCTTGGACTACACAAGGAGTTCCTGGCCTGCCTGAGCTACAGAGTTAGACACTGTCTCACCACTCCCACAAAAAAATAAAATAAAAATAAAAGTAAATGCTAAACTTCTATTCAAATTGTCTGTGCCTTCAAACAATTTTGTTCTTTGGCAAGCAAAAAGAGTAGTTTGTTTTTGTTTTGCTTGGCATGGTAGTCCAGGCCTGTAATCACTCACCTCAAAAATTAAAAAAAAAAGAATGGTTTCTATTTTACTTTGACACATTAAAACTCAAATTCCTTATATAAAGTGAAAAAATACTTGCATACGAACTATGAATTACCCTTCTACAGTTTTTAAACCATCACGAGGTGGATTTATAACAGCAAATATAACAGAAATGCTAGGCAATTGCTTGTTATGTTATATTACCTAGGGAATGGTTACAAGGAAAACATCTTGTGGATATGGAAATGTGTGCTTATAGTTTCAGCACTCAGAAGGTGGAAGTAATGGTCCTGCATTTCAGGTCTGCCTAGGTCAGATCCTGTTAAAAAAAACATTTGGCCAGCCTGAGTGTTGTGTAACAACTACCTTACAAGGTAAACCCTCCATCTTGGTCCCTAAGATATATGTTATTCTAAAGGGACATGAAACATTCCATTCTTCAAGGAAGCTCATCAAGACACACATGTTCTTGGACATAAGATATTCCATGGTGCAAGGAAGCTCAGTTAAGGAAGTAAACAGCTCAATAGCCTCAGGGGTCCCTGAAACTGGCCACATTCACTAAGTTTCTCTATTTCCAAGCATACATAAGGACTGTTGAGAGACAGACATTCATAGGCAAGCTGTTCTGCATGGAAGAGGCTCAGCTCATATGACCTGCCTGAAAGAGATACTTTCTAATCTGTGAAGCTGCCTGCTTTTTTGAGCTGTCATTTATACTAGAGTGTGCTTTTGGTTATACAGCTGTCTTTGAGTCATTTCCATTCTAGTAAGTAACCTCTTATCTATAAATAACCCTGACAAAACTCACTGGTTCAACAAATTCGACTTTGGTGGCAGTGTTTCTTAGGTCTGTCATTGGTTTTCTATCTGGGATGAGTAGATGTTTGTTCTGGATCAACAAACTGAACTTTGGAGGCATCCTTACTTGGGTCTGTCATTGGTTTTCTATCTGGGATGAATAGATGTTTGTTCATGTCTCTTTGGGAATAGTGATGTACCACATTGAGTTACATAGGGAATTCCAGCCCAGCCCGGGCTACAAAGTAAGAGTTTGTCTCAAAACAAAGCGAAAGAAAACAACACAAAATGAAAGTCTGCACCTATTTGGTACAGATGCAGTGTTTTCTGAACACTTGGGATCCAGGGCTGGTTGACTCTGTGGCTATAGAATCCACAGCAATGAGGTAATGACTGTATTTTTATAAGAATAGGAATGGCTTCTTGTATGCTGCCTGGGAGAAGTACAGAATGATGTCAGGAGTCCAGCTGCCTGATGGTTTGTCAGCAGTACCCTGAGACTAGGTTTTCAGTGGCAGAATCAAAGAGAAAGACACATGTTGTCCAGAGAGTCTGGCTCACCAACACCTATTCACGTCCACAGCAGTCAACAGCACAGGGAAGAGCTGAGGATAGGGGATTTTCTACTGTCTTAATTCAGCGAAACGACACAATACCAGTGAAACTTACAGAGGAGTAGAGAGAGTCTTGCCAAATTTTGATTTGGAACTTAATACATTAACTTCCAAAGCTATCAAGCCTATGTTCAAGAAAACATCATTCCCGAGAAATATAGGCATGTCAAGGAAGTAAAGAGGTAAAGTAAAGACCTTCTCTGTCAGTGCTGTCTACTTGCTTTCACGTGTTTTGTTGAAAGTTACTAAGTAAATGTAGCCACAGACTCTGCATTGTGGAAGTCCTTTCTACTTCGATAATGAGCTCTCATCATGGCCACTGTTAGGACTCAAGGCATTCTGACTGTGATTTCCCAAATGTTATCTAGAAGGAGTGGCACATTTCCTATAAAACAGCCTGTCCTGCTAGAACTTTCATACCTTGTTATGGTAGGGCCAAAGAGGATGGAAAACACTTAGGGAAAGACCAAAAATATCTCTCCATAAACAGACTTCATTGAAAATGCCTCTACAGCCCATGCTTTGAGCCATAGCACTGGGGAAACTGAAGGGGGAGGATTGTTGTGAGTTCGAGACCAGCCAAAAAACCAAATCAAAACATTGGGGGACTGGGGGGACTGCAGTAAAGCCCTTGACAGCAGGTATGAGGACCCAAATTCAATCCCTAGAAACACATAAAAAAGCTGGGTGTGGCAGCACACACACACCTGTAATCCTAGTCCCAGGGAGGGACAGACAGCAGGATCCCTGGGTTTTCTGGCCAGCCAGCCTATCTAATTTGGAGAGCTGCAGGTTCAGTTAGAGACTGTGTCTCAAAAAAAAAAAAAAAGGTGGAGAGTGATTGAAGACACTCAATATTGACTTCAACCTTCCACATACATGTGTTCATATGTGCATATAAACACATATGCACACATAAGATAATAACAATACTAAAATTTAAGTATAGTCACTCTTGTTGAACTAGGGCAACTTCAGTAGACTATAACAGCATTGTGTGCCCCTGGATGGTTTCTATCATACAGTAGTCAACTAAGAATCATTCTGTGGAACTATATGTACAACAGGCAAACTTTATTAAATATGGTCTCTTCTATTATTATTAATGGATGCTTTTACTGTTAACGTGTAGTCATCTTCTACATAGTAACTCATGTAATGTGTATAGCAACACCATGAGGAGAGTACCATCATCTCCACGTTACAAAGGAGACCAATGAAGCACAGAGGGTTAAGTGATTTTCCTATAGTCACACAGTTAGCAGAAAATGGAGACGTGAGTCCCGGCCTCCCTGATTTCAAAGCCTCCATGCTTTCTGTCCTTAGCCATGCTTCTCTCCCACATATCAGGAGCAATGTACTAAGATTGGAAGCAATGAACGATGATATCCAAATGCACAGCATGGTTACCTTGTCTGAATCCTGAATTATTTTGACATTTTCAGTACCAAATTTTTCACCATAAAGTTTCACAAGCCTCAAGGAAATCTCTGAAAGGCCGGTGAGCTTAGGTTCTTTATAGATGTACTCTTTTCCATCTTCTTCTTCAAAAAAAGACTATTATATAAAGGTAAACAAATAATAGTTACAAATAGTAGATAAAAAACATTCAGAGAAAATCTGCATAACTGTGATAATACATTTGAATACACTTAAAGTAATACTTATTAATATTAGTTTTAAAATATTTATGCTGGCTAGTTTTATGTCACCTTGACATAAGCTAGAGTAATTTGGGAAGTTGGAACCTCAATTGAGAAAATGCCTTATCAGACAGGCCTGTGGGTAAGTCTGTGGGGCATTTTCTTAATTAATGATTGATGAGTGAGAGTCCAACTCACCGTGAGTGGTACCAACCCTGGGCTAGTGGTCCTTGGTTAAGAAAGCAGGCTGAGCAAGCCATGGGGAACAAGCCACTTAAGTAGCACCCTTCCACGTTCCTGTCCTGACTTCCTTCAATGATGGGGTTTTGTCAGAGAGTTGTAAGCTGAAATAAATCCTGTCCTCCACAAGTTGCTTTTGGTCATGGTGTTTTATCACAGCAATGGAATCCCTAAGGCTATATTAGTATTTTAATTTTAGTATATTAATAATATATTAAAAGCCAAATGCATATATTCAACCTTCTGACTTTGAATAAGTGAGAATTGTCAAATGCACAAGTATGTAAACATGATTGCCTAGAAGGGGAAGATATAATATGGAAATACTTTTATTTTTATTAGTTTTATTAATTATTTTCATGTTAGATTTTTCTTCTGTATGTGCTCAAATTCATAAGTATATGAATATAGTATTGGTAGGAGGAAACTAACTTATATTTTTTATTTTTATAAATTTTATTAATAAAAAGGATTTCCATATATTGTCTTTCTTCCATGTGGTTTTAGTCTGTTTTGTATTACAAAGCTTTAACTATTAGATATTTAATGTATACTTCAGAAGCTTAACAGAGAATCAAACCGAGGGAAAAATCCACACCTTGCATCTCTGACCTAATTAGACAGGAGACTCAAAGTGAACTAGACCACTTCAAAAGGAGATCCTGCTGTGGGAAGAGCAAAACAGAATTCCAGAAGCAACAGTGCACAAAGGCCAACTAATAAGTCAAAGTCAAACATTTAAAAAAGTCAAACGATGTGATTAAACAACTTTATCAAAACACCCTTACCTGGCCGTAAAATGCAACTCTGAAGAAAGTACCTAAAAGTCGTTTTTTGGTGTGCATAACTTCCAAAATTTTTGTATAAGCGCCATGAAGAGTTCTGTAGACTTGAGTCAGTTTCTGAAAAATGAGAATCCACAAATTATCTGTTTTGTCAGTCATTGAGTGTCCTCAAAATGGACATGCAGGAGTAAAGACAACTGATGTTGAGTTACAGCATCCGAAAATCCAGTTCCAAATGGTTGTGAGCCGTCATGTGGATGCTGGGAACTGAACCCAGGTCCTCTGCAAGAGCAACAAACGCTCTCTAAATGATGAGCTGCCTCTCCAGCCTAACTTTTACATTCTTTCAAATAACTTTTTTTGACGAACTAATGAGTTTTATGGGGTATGCTGACAAGAGTATGGGTGAGATAACTCCTTAAAACAGCAAAAAATTACTCAAAGACAGCCGCGTTGCCCAAAGCCCACTGTAGTATGACTGACAGCTCATGAAAGCTGACATTCTGGAGCACACTGCACAACTCACAGACAGCTCAACAGGTTAAAGGGTGTCTGTTTCAGGCAACTACGTTGATCTGAGATTCTTCTAGGCAGCTTAGCTGGTCTGAGAGTGAGTGTCTTTTAGCAGTCTTTACCATTTATACTGGAGAGGGAGGCGCTTAGCACCCCTGGTCAGCTTCAGAGACTTCCAGCAGCCTTTAAAGTTTAAAACATGTTTTGTTGTTGTTGTTTTGTTTTTGTTTTATTTTCGACACAGGGTCTCGCTTTGCATTCTAGGTTGGCTTCAAACTTGAGACAATTAACCTGTCTCAGCCCCATAAAATGGTGGGATTGTAGTTGTATCTTACCACATCAAATCTCTACCTTCAAAGTAGCTTAAATCCCGAGCCCTCCTCCTCTCCTTTGTTGTACAGTTGCTGTAGAAATTATGATATGGACTCAAACTCTTGAATACAGGAAAAATTTCTGTCCCGTGCTCATGGCAGCAGCTGTTCACTCCACTAATGCAGAACTGATAAACAACCCTCCTAGCTGAGTGATTACTCGTATCATACATGCTAAGTTTCTTCATCATGGTCAGCCTGATTTTTTGGTCCCTGAACTCAAGTCCAACAAATAGAATCATGTTTCTAGGTCTTTCTTGGGCAATATGGAGGTCTGGTAGATTTTATAATCCAGGGGTGGAAAGTTACAATCTGGACTGGACTGGGGGGAGAATACAGCATGTGCCTAGTATGCTCAAGGCCCTGAGGTCCATCCCTGGCACAAAAAGGATAAAATAAATACATTTATTCAATGATAAAATTCCAATGTCATAATATAATGAGCCACCTATTTTCTTCAGAAGACATTGGAGTAAAAACATAGGAACAACATTATACTAGTGTTCTGCCAAAACTGAAACAAGGTATGTGCATGAGGCAATGATGCCCATGTGTCCATCGCCTACCTCAAACTCACGGCGCTTCTCATAAATTGGAATGATCAACTTGGAAATCTCAGAAATGACTTCATAACGCTCTGCCTTCCACAAGCCGTCCACACACTGCTCTAGCAACTCCAGCAAAACCTCCTGCATTAAGAGAAATATTGAATTAGGTATTAAAAATGGCTTTAGGCAAACCTACTTAGTTTACTAAAGAACAAGCAAATGGGCTAAGTTCAAGCCAATGTGCAGAAGTATACTTGTGTGATCACATCCTTCCCTCTCCATTTCTTTCTTTGGAAACAGGACCTAGCTATGGAGCCCAGGCTGTCTGTCCTCCAACTGGTGAGCTTCCTGCCTCAGCCCGGTGAGTGCTGGGACTCCAAGGATGTGTCAGCATATACAGCTACATAACTATTTCTAAATCAAATGTTACATATACTGGAAAATTAGAAATATTTCTAAAATATGAAATTAGTGCTGATAGTAAACTATATTTGTTTTGTTTAAGTCAAAATAGACTTTATTTGCAGATACTTTATTGCAGATAAGATCATGTTGAACTGAATCTTTTGTTTGTTCTAAATTATGGACTAAATTGACCTGAAAGTCAGAGAGTGATTTACTATGAGACGGAAAACATGGCAGGGTTGGGCAGGGCAGGGGGCGAGGATCGAAAGGTGGTTGGATATAATCAATGAACACTGTATGTGTGCATATAAATATCACAATGAATCCCACATACATGTACATATACACAGCTAATATATTTTAATAAAAATAAGTAACTAGAGAATGTATAACTGCCTAACAAGGTAAATCCCACTAAGCTTGTACATATCCACTGCTTTTCTTTCATATTGAAACTATATTTGCATAGAACATAAGTCTTAAGAGGATGTGACAGCCTTTCAAGCTGTTGCATTGCTGATTTAGGTCTTCATTAAACTGGATATAATCCAGGGAAAGAACTCTTCCTGCCAGCTGAATACTAGGGACAGGATAATCTCCTACGACAGAGCTCCCTCAACTGTCAGAATCGTAACAGCTGCTTGTGAAAATTTTGTGAAGCATCATCTCATGTTTTCAACAATAAGATGAGGCAACTGCTGTGCTGCTGGCTATAAATTTTAATAACTTGTTTTCCTTCAGATCTAAGGAGCTGATTGCCAAAATGACCCGTGTTTGTCTCTCAGACAACCGAACTCATCCTCTAGCTCTTATTCCTGTGTAGCAGGTGGCAATAATCTATAAATTCTTAGCTGGAAAACTAGGTGCAGTTTTGACTTTATCCTGTTATACATTGAATTGTATTTCCCTAAATGAAGTTTTCACCCACCTTAGAATGTGACCTGCTCTGGAAAAAGATTGTTGTAGATACAATTGATATAGATGAATATACTGACGGATAGAGGGTGAGCCCTCGAGCAAATATGGCACTGCAGGTATCCAGGGAAAATATTATGTGACTACAGAGACAGAGATGTGATCCATGGAGCTGCAAGTCAAGGGACACCAAGGATCAACAGCTATCACTAGAAGAGAAGGAAGGCTTCTACCTGGACTCTAAGGGAGTAGATCCCTGATGAGACCTTAATTTCAGATTTATGGGCTCCAGAAGGGTGACGTAATACATTTCTGTTGTTTGAAGCCACCCACTTTGAGGTACATTGATAGGGCAGCCCTAGTGGGATGCCCTAAATATTTCTTTCTCTCAGATTCACATGTGGAAATTCTAACCCTCCAGAGGATGGTATTAGAATGTGGGACGTTTGGGGGTGATGACGTCCTAAGGCAGAGCAGCTACCAATGGGATTTTAAGCACCCTTTGAAAAGAAGTCCAAAGATGATTCCTAGCTCATCGCTTTTACTGGGTAAGGACACAGCAAGAAGGGGTCATCTTTGAAATGAGAAATTTGCCCTCCCTGGATACAATGCCCACTGGTGCTCTGATTTTTGGACTTCCCATCCTCTAAAACTCCGAGAAATTCATTTCTGCTGTTAGTTGGCTACCTAGTATATGGCATATTGTTATAGCATTGAAAACAGACACCTAGGAAACTAATACAATTTCTTCTTTCACTCGTTCTCTGAGCTCATTACCAAGCCCCGTCAGTTTTACTTCCTAGATATTTCTCAAATAAGGCCTAAGACTACTTTTTCCCTCCCAGATCTTCCTAATTCCAGCCTTGGCACTTCCTAATACATTCTCTAGACAGACCACAGGGTTCTGATAATGTCAGTGCAAATCTGAAAACATCCAATCACTCACAGAACAAGGGACAATCTCCTTCATGTGACACACAAGGCTTGCAATGATATGACTAAGGCTTCTATAATCTCCTCCTTCAACTGGTCAAGTGCTCCAATAAGAGAGAAAAGCTTACTAGTAATTCATCTGAAATACCCTCTGCCCTTCAAGCCCCTCCTTAGAATAGCTTGGGCACTATCCTTCTAGATGTTTTCCTCGTCCAGAAAAGGAAGGCAAGGTACAAACACTTTATTCTCTATTAATCAGTGGGGTAAGTATTTATAGTCTTACAATATTTGCACACTGTCTGAGTAGCAGACATTCCAAATAATATATGATTCTTTAAAGGCGGGAACAGCCTTATTTATCTAGATTGCTTTCTTCTGTAAATCGTATAGCGGTATTTACTCTACAGCAGGTGTGCCATCAATGTGACTACTTAAGTGAAAGGTCAACATATTAACATTCAATGGTTAAATTAAGAATTTCAGGCAAGGTGGTGGTGGCGCACACCTTTAATTCCAGCACTTGTGAGGCAAAGGCAGGCAGATGTCTGTGAGTTCAATGCCAGCCTGGTCTAGAGTGAGCTCCAGGATAGAACCACCAGGACTACACACAGGGAAACCCTGTCTCACAAAAACAAAAACAAAAACAAATAAAACCTAGAGAAGAAAGAAAAGAGAAGAAAACAAAGGAAAAGAGAATTTCAGCGGGCTGGGAATGGTGGCACACACCTCCAATCTCTGCACCCAGAAGGCAGAGGCAGATTGATCTCTGTGAGTTGGAGGCCAGCCCAGTCTACATAGTGAGTTGCAGGACAGGACAGCCAGGACTAAACACAGGGAAACCCTAAAAGGAAAAAAAAAAGAAAAGAAAAGAAAAAAAAAGAGAAAAGAGAAGAAAAGAGAAAAGAATTTCAGCAGACTTGGCATGGTGGCATATACCTATAACCTCAGCACTCAAGAGTCAGAGCTCTATGAGTTCAAGGCCAGCCTGGTCCACATGGCAAGTTTCAGGCCAACCAAGGTTATATAGTGGGATCATGTTACAAACTGAAGATGTTTATTTCAGGAACTGAAAGTTGTTTAGTAATTATAAAAAAGATCAAGGAATGTACATTACATAAACCTAATAAAAGAAATTACAAATGCAAAAAAGGCATTTAATCATATACAAACAAGTAATATAATACAGCTTGAGCAGATTGCATATATGTATTTAGAAACACACAGATTGCATATATGTATTTAGAAATATACACATAACAACAACAACAACGAAAGGAAAAGAAGCCATGAATTTGAAGAAGAGTGTGGGGGGGTGGTACATGGGGAGTTTGGAAGGAGGAAAGGGGACGTGATATAAATATATATTATAATCTCAAAAATTTAAAAAAATATATTAAAATAAATCTTTAAAATTATATATCAATTTTAAAAAATATCAATGCCTATTCATGAAAATCAAAAAGAATTCTGGATGTAAATGAATAGAAGAGAACTTCCTTCATCTCAAGGAATATCTATTACACACTTAAGGCCAAACACTGTCATTCTAAACCTGGTAACAATGCAAGGATGCACAGTCTTACCATTTTTGTTCAGCACCACCCTAGAGGTCCAAGCTAGTGAAATATGACAACCAAAAAGAAAAAAGTCATACAGACTGGCAAAAGAAAAATTGTGTTTTGGTGTAAATGGCATGATTGCATATGCCTTAAATCATAGAGAATAATCAGATGATTTTAGTAAAGCTGCAAGCAAATTTAGCAAGTTAGAAAATATAAGGTCAACATACAAGGTCAGTGAGATTTCTATACACTAGCAACAATACGTATTGAAAAATAAAATGGAACTAAGTCAAGTAAGTGAGGGCCTGAAATCCCAGGCGCTGGGAAGGATAAATACAAGGGCTCGCAAGTTTAAGGTCTGTCTGTACTCCAGAGTGAGTTCAAGGGAAGGTGATGTAAAAGTTTATATAAGCGGGACTCTATCTCAAAAAGGGGATGTAGCTCAGCACTTGCCTAATACATGTGAGGTCTTGGGTTCAATCTTCCCTAACCCCTCAAGGAAAGGAAAAACATAAAAAGTAAGCAATATTTATGACAGCCTTAAAGCACAAAATACCTGATAATAAATTTACTTGATAATTAAAACAAACCCTTAATATACTCACATTATGGAAAAATCTCAAAAACATTAGACTAAGGAAAGGTATACAATACATCTATAGGATATGCACTGAATAATTCGAGTTTTCTATCTTTATTGTTTCTTTTATTTTTATAACAGGTTTTGTTTATTTATAGTTTATGTTTATGGGAGTTGTGCTTGCATGTATGTCTGTGCACCACATGGGTGCTTAGTGCCCATAGAAACCAGAAGAGAACTTTAGATGCCCTAGAACTGGAGTTATTGACAGGTGTGAGCCACCATGTTGGTGCTGGGAATGAACCTGGGTCTTCTGAAAAGCAGCCAAGGCTCTTAACCACTGAGCCATATCTCCAGCCCCATCGTTTCATTTTAATGACAGGAAAATTAATCCATGATGGCAGAAGCCAGATGTCAGTGGCAAAGAGAGGCTCTTTGAGATAGAGTTTCACATTATAGCCTAGGCTGGACTGGAACTCACTTTGTAGCACAGGGAGGCCATCAATCCTCCTGCTTCAACCCTGGTCTCTCTTTTTCTGCAGTTCAAGGAGTCTGAATATTTCCATTTTAATGACCTTTCATTTCCAGTTCTACTTTCTTTTAAAGTAGTACTCATTGATAACAAAGACTCAAAAAGACAGATACGATTATGTATTCGCTTGTATGTGGAGTAAGCTGTTAAGTCCACACATGTGGCTACAGTCCACATAATCACAGGTTAGGTATAGAGTAAGGGACTGGGAGGGGAATCAGATCACCCTAGGAAGGAGAAATAGAATAGATAGTTTTGGATTTATAGGTGGACTGGAGGTACTAGAACAAGAGGATCAAACTGGACAGGGAGGGAAGAGGGTAGTGAGGGAGAAATATGGAGAGGAACAGGTAAAATTGAGGTCCATTTGAGGGGGTATATTAAGACCTAATATAGGAGAAGCTTTTTAAAATATATACATAAATTAATGAAATCTACATGGGATCGTCTAATAATGGAGGAGAGACAAAGCCCCAACTAGACATCTCTTGCCACCAAATGAAACCTCCAGTGCTGGGAATGGGTTACAGCTATTCAAGTTGTTGCCCAAAGAGGCATCATGGGAACCCCCAAACAACCCGGGCTATTACCAAGGCTATTGGTTGCTCTTTAGAAACTGATGGTAAGGCCTTATTGCTGAAGATACATAACTCAATGAACACTGAGAAGTCAAGCTGGTGCCTATCTAGAGCCTTCACTCCTGCTAACCAGTGTTCATAGTATTGGACAGTACTCTGCATGCTACCAGAGGAAAAAGGTAAACACCAATCAATTACCATGATCTACAATGGTAATCGGCCTGTAAGATATACTGGTACAGCAGAAGCACGAAAACCGTGGGAGTAACCAACCACTATCTAATTGGAATTAAAGCACACTCCATGAGATGGAACCCAGGCCCAATATTGCCCAGCTGGCCAAGAATCTGAGACTAGATAGGTCGTGGACCTAGGGGATAAACAAACACTATGGTTCCGCTAAAGGAACATAGCAATACAATGACGACTTCCCGTGATACTCTGCTATATTCATAGATCAATGCCTTGTGAGGCCATCATCAGAGAAACTTTCTCCTTCAGTAGATTTGGGAACAAATACAGAGACCCACAGACAGCGTGCAGAGAGTGAGAGACCATGGAACACTCAGTCCTAAATGGGATGTTCCCATCAAATCCCTCCCCTTAGAGCTCAGAGAACCCTGCAGAAGAAGAAGCAGAAAGATTCTAGGAGCCAGTGGGGATCGAGGACACCAAGGAAACAAGGCCTTCTAGACCCGGCAAGCCTTACACACAGAGACTGTGGCAGCATGCACAGGAGGTTCTTCACAGGTCCTAAGCCAGATGGGTCCAAGCACTGAGAGGGGAAGCGGACACAAGCCCCCACCCCTAACCCAGATGCTATCTCCAACTGATAACGCTCCCAAAGGAAAAGACAGTTCCCTCCAACAGTCTCTCTGTGAGTATAAAAGCCCCATTTAAAGGAAGGCCTCACAATCAGCAGTAGATAGCCAACACAAAACAAGCTCCATGGTATTTTGGGAGGCTTAAAAAAAAAACTTACAGATCTTTTGCTTATATATTACAGTTTCAGATTTTGTTTTTTCTCTGTGTGTGAATATGTGTGTCTTAGCATCTGTGTTTCTTGTGATCCTCACCCCCTTTGGCACTTTTATTCTCTGTTTGTTTTTGTGCTAGTCTGGTTTGTTTGTTGTTATTTTATCCTATTTTATTACTAATAGTTTTAGATGCCTGTTTATGTTCTAAGAAGAGAAAGAAAAGGTATGTGTTTGGGTGGGTGAGGAAGTGGAGAGGGTCTGAGAGGAGTTGGGGGAGGGAAAACTATGATCAGAATTATATTGTATGAAAGAAACTATTTTCAATAAAATAAAAGAAAAATTCTTTCTAGAATTTTACGTCACATCTGCCTTTTTAAAAACTTGGCATCTAGGATTTTATTTTATAGGCAATATCTTTTATTTTAAAAAACATTTTTATTACTATTTCTCCATTGAAGACAAGAGGCCTCACTGTGACATTGTCACGTCATGAACACCTATCATGTACTCTAATGATATGCACTCCCCTCTTCTCAATACCTTATGTAAATAAAAACTTTTGATAATTAAATTATATAACTCTTTTAAAGATATCTGCTTGTATGTAAGTATAATAATATTTATTCATTGATTTATTTTCTGCATGTATCTTCCACTTAAATATATAATTAAAACTTTTCCACAGTTAAAAAACATATCACTCATCCCTTTCCCTTCAGAGAGCAGTTATCATTTTTCCACAATTCCTAAACTTCTTAGGGAGGCCGACAACTCTTTCCCTCTCCTAAGCAGCAATTCTTTCTTCTCTCTTCTCAATGGTATTTCCTAGGTATTTTGTATTTTGTTTTGGTTTGGTTTTGGAGGCAGGGGCTCCTGTAGCTCAAGCTGACTTCCTAGCCCCTACGTAGCCAAAGGTGAGCTTCAAATTAAACAGCTGATCTTCCTGTCTTTACCTTCCAAGTACTAAAGTAGAGGTGCGGAGCTTCTTAACTAGTTTATGAATAGCTGAATATCAAATTCAGGACTATGTATGCAAGGCAAATACTCTGCCAACTGAGCTACATGCCAAACCTGAATCCTCACCTATTCTGGTTTATGCCATTTTGTCACACATCTGGACAATTAGACCAGACTCTCCCAGCCCCTATCCAGTCACCTGCAACCTACCTCTCACATAACAACCATGTTAACCTTCCTTGCCTCACACCTCTGACTTTGTATGTCACATACCTATATTATTTTAATGACTACCTAGAACATGGAGCTCACATTTCATCATTTTGTAGCCCTTCTATCACTAAGTCTGTAGGCTTGCTCCTATGTTAGTGCTTAACAGATCTTTACTGATGGACAACGAAAGCAGTTTTCTATCCATCTGAAGTAGGGAGCAGGAACTTTCCACTTACACTACTTAGTCACATATACTTTGCCTATTTGAAGTAGAAGACAATGTTAACTTTAGTTTTGTGGAGTACTTTTTCCATATGCTGAATGGGATTTGGTCATGGAGATCATGTTATCAAGATGGTAGCACATTTTTAAAATTGCTTTTATTAATTTTATTTTTATGGGTGTTTTGCCTACATGTATGTATGTATACCACGTGAGCCTGGTGTCCTTGAAGGCCAGAAGAAGGCATCAGATACTCTGAACCTGGAGTTACAGGTGGTTATAAACCACCATGTGAGTCCTGGGAATCAAACCTGTGTTCTCAGACAGAACAACTAATGCTCTTAACCACTGAGCCATCTTTACAGCCCTCTAAATGCTGTATTTTAAAACAAGATACTGGGAAGAGTGGCAGAGACATGATTCTACCACATCAACAGGAATTCCTTTACATAGACAGATCTATTATTTAAAACTCACCAACCTTTAGTCACTTCCAAAGCTAAGCGAGTTGCAGTACCTTTTAATATAAGTAAATTTTGAAATGGGAAATTTCTATAAATGACAATGCAGGCCCTAGGATCTTACTTCACTGTAATGAACATCCATCATTCCAGCATCTTCTTTCATGGCTCCTTCTTCATCTATATTGGGAGTAATTTTCTTGAAGGCTGAACACCCACTAGGGAATAATTCTGTGTGGAAAACCAGAAAGGGAGTATATTTATTACAGAAACGTTTCGTAAATAACAGACACCCTTAAAAGGGTAATGCTATTTTAATAACACAAATGACTTTGGGTCAAAGTTATAAGTAAAATTTCAGCTGTAAAAATAATTCCATGTATTACTCAGATCTAGTACAGTCTATCACTCTTCCCTCTGTCCAAAGGGAGCCCAAATTCATTACAAGTAATTTGTGGTTTTGGTGCAGAATCTTCAATGGCTGGTGTAGATGATTTCCCATTATAAAAATTATGTTAAAATACTCATTATTTGTACATTTGCTCTATCATCTAGACAAGAGGGCAGACACTTTTGGATAACCACTGAGTGACCTTTGGTAATCATCTCTAGTGTTTAAATTTCACTGAGAGTTGGAGAGGGAAGTCAGTCAATTATTGGAAAGGCCTAGCCTAGGATTTATACGACAGGCATGAAGTGAAACAGATGGCCGAGGTAAAGCATCCTTGGAGAAACTGAATGTGACATTAAAGAACTGTGTCACTGTGTAAATTTTGATGTTTGTCTCCTTAGTATTTATAGTTTCTTCATCAGCATCACTACCACCAGTACCATCATAACAAGAATAATAAAGGTTAGTTTGTGAGAATTATATGAACACATACTTGGAGTAGAGCCTACTTGTAAGGACTAAATGAATTATTATTGCTAAACAAATCTTTCAACGTTATAAAGAAATGTTCTCAAGACGTAAATAAACAACCGTTGCCAGCTGGAGCCCTGGGAAGCAGGGAATCAACTCTAATAGAAAAGACCTTTTTACAACTGTGGCCCAAATTGTTACTGTGGAGTGAGAATCCAGGTAGAGAAAGCCATTTGGTTTTCCTAGAGCTTGGATTTTCTAGGATGTTGTGATTTAGAGGACGAACAAAGGCACACTTCAGATGTGGCTGGCATCAAACTTAGAACCATCCTCCTGTCTCTGCCTCCCAAAGTGCTGAGATTGTGAGTGAGTACACACTCCACCTAGCTTTGACTTAGATTCTTGATCTCAATGTGTCACAGCACTTGCTTTCATATTCCCACGTGCCATTCTAGAGAAAGAAAGATGTAAACAGTTTAGGGAGGCACAACTACTTTGAGTCCCAGTGATCCCATGAAAAGAATGGGTAGGATTTTGTAGGTTGTGGTAGCAGCCAATTCTTTTTCCTTTTTGTTTTTGTTTTTTGAGACAGGGTCTCTCTGTTGTAATTCTGGCTGTCCTGGAACTCAGTCTGTAGAGCAGGCTGGCCTCGAACTCACAGAGATCTGCCTGCCTCTGCCTCCTGAGTGCTGGGATTAAAGGTGTGCGCCACCACCACAGGCCAATTCTTAATAGAATACGGCTACCAGCCAGAAGAAGAGTAAGAGGTAAGATCTTGCGGGAGAGTGCATAAAGGGGTTAGTTGTAACTAGGAACAAACAAGGGAATGAAGTGCTTCGTGGAATGTTAGCTATATGATATTGCGTGCAAAGACTTGGGAATGAAAGCAGCATTACCCTATAAGGAATGAAAACAAGAGATGTTATGGAGAAGGATTGCATCTTCTGGGCTTATGGGAGAATTCCAAGGCCTGAAGCTTTGCTAAATGAGGGTGCTATGTGGTGGTACAAGAATGCAGAAAACTTGACTCTTGTATTCCCTGGGAAAAAGAGTTGTGTCCTCTCTCAGGAAAAGAGAGAAGAATGCCAGAGTCTAGTCTTCAGGGAGTCAGATCCAGAAATGCCGAGGTTCTCAGACAAAACTAAAGAAATTCTGAACTGTTTTGGACTTTATATATGGGGACAAGAAAGAGTAACAACAACAAAACCCCCATTATCACAGAGGACGAGAATCTGTCTGTAAGGTGTCTCTGGTACAAAGCGCAAGAGCAAGGTTGCTTGTTTGAGGGTGGGGTCAACTGCAAACCTCCTTCCGCTTTCATTTTCTTTCTTTTTTTTTTTCTGAGGAGGGGCAGAGATGACACAAGCACTGTAACCCAGACTCACTATGTAGGCCAGGCTGACCTCAAGCTTCTAACTCTCCCACTTAGCCTCCTGAATACTGCAATTACAGGCAGGAGCCATGATTCCTGGCATTCTCCTCCCCGACCCCCTTCCTGGCACTTTCAGTGCCTGAACCAAGGAATGGAAGGGTCCAGCAGTGGTCTTACACTTGGGCAGACATCCTGGGAGGAGGAGGAGCCTACTAGATAGAGAAAACTTCATTTTTATTTTTTAAAAAAGTTTAAACAATAGAACATCTGTTTCTAATGTGTCAACTAATCAGCATTTTATTCCATCGTGATTAATAATATTTTCATAGTGCCCTTCAAGAGAAATGGCTTAGGGGCTGCCTGAGGGTATAACTCAACAGTGGAGGACTTGTGTAATATGTACACCACCCTGAGCTCCATCCCAGAGGGAGAAAGAGAAGGGGGGATGAGATGAGCTGCAAGTACAGTGCTTAGAAATGACAGAAAACAAATCTCTGGTGCTGGACACCTGTCATGGATTTAAAATGTAAACATGTTTTTTTGTCTTCAATATCAATGGACAACTAATTGAAAACAAAGAATTCTAGAATGTCTTGATGCTCGTTGCTAACTGTTATTTAAAACATATTTTGCTTAAGGATTCGGTCTTTTCTAGACTTTTCAAATACTCCCGGGTTGTCCCGTTCTCACACTGGATAGTAGTTATCCCTGGAGGCCAGGAAACCGCCAGATAGAACAAACTTTATTTTTATATATTTAAAAAGTCTACATGATAGAATATTTGCTTCCAATGTGTCAGCCAGGCAGTATTTTATTCCATCTTAAGAATATTTTTATACTTCACTTACGGTTTTAGATTAGCCATCTATCTTGATAGTTTAATCAGCTAATTGAAGAAAGAAGCTGATTTGGATGTTTTGTTGAATCACTGAAGCTATGGTGGAACAACACTGAGGTTTTTACTACTGCTGCCCTTTTAGAATAAGGTTTTCTAGTTTAAGAAAGTTGAGCTGGGCAGTGGTGGAACATGCCATTAATCCTAGCACTTGAGAGGCAGAGGAAGGTGGATCTCTGTGAGTTCGAGCCTGGTCTGTAGAGTGAGTTCCAGGACAGCCAGAGTTACAACAGACAAACCCTGTATCCGGAAAGAAAAGGAAAGAAAAGGAAAGGAAAGGAAAGGAAAAAGGAAAGGAAAGGGAAAGGGGAGAGAGAAAGAGAGAGAGAGAGAAAAAAAGAAAGAGAGAGAAAAAGGAAGGAAGAAAGTTAGTTGAATACTCCAGGTTCAAAAATAAAATAGACAGCATTCATAAATATATAAACAATACTCAAATCTAACATTTCTTCATTTAAAATAAAAAACTTTTTCCCTCCTTAGCTCTTTGATTTTAATGAAGGATAAATTTGAAAGAACCATAAGGGTGTCATGAAATACTTCAATGACAAGTCTGGACTGCATCCCCTTATTAAGACAGGTCAGATTGGTAGGTAGTTGCTTAATGTTTAAACAACTATAGCGAGAAATAGTCTTTCTAAAGTTAAGGATTGGCTAATGGAGATAAATCATTCTTCGTTTTGCTTAGTCTGAAGGTCTTTGTACCTGTGAATAAAATAAGATTCTTGGGAATAATTTCTAACATAATTATCTATTTTCAAAATCTAAAGGCTTTTTTCTTATTGGGCCTGGAGCTCTTTTTTTTTTAGGTGCTCATTAATTAGAAAGCGGAGGTAGGAGGAAGCCCCAATTTCTCTGGAAAGCATTTAAAACCACAGCACTGTGTTTAAGATCCTCATGTTTGTCAATAGATTTGGAATTGCCTGTGTGAAACCTCAGTTTTATTTTTATATAAACTTGGCAAACATGTTATACTATAACATCAGTGTTATAGTTTAAAAAGATGAAATGAATCTTATATATTGATAAATTCTTCCATCATTTTAGTACTACTCGTAGGGACTGGGTGTGTAGCCTGGTGCTATAACACAGGCTAATCATGCCTGTACCCGTTAGACCAATCCTCAGAACCAGAAAAAAACGAAGAAAATAAAAAACAATATATACACTAAAAGGAGAAAACTGGAATATACTAATTCTTTGGGTTTGTTTTCTTGCAATAAATCATTCTTAATTTTTGTTTAAGTTAAAGTCTTTGTACTTGTGATTAAAACAAGATTCTCAGGAAGAATTTCTAATATAATTAGCTATTTTCAAAATCTAGAGACTTAATTCTTAATAGTTATTAATAAGTCTGGAACTCTGTTTCAGGTTCATACTCTGAAAACCACCCTGACTTGGAACTCACCATGTAGCCCAGGCCGCCTTGGGTTTGTGGCAGTCTTCCTGCCTTAGCATCAAAGTGATGAGATTACAGAACACATGACCCTTAGCCGAGTATAGCAATTTGAAAACTTAGTTGTTCAGAAGAATTTCAGTATCAAAATGTCATTTAAAATACAAGTAAAATGCTGGAGACATTGCTCAGGTGGTATATGTGTGCTTGCTTAGCCTTCCCAAAGCTCTAGGTATGATCTCTAACACTGCATGAAACTGTGCATGGGGCTGCATGCCTGTAATCCCAGGACTTGGGAGCTAGAGGCAGGAATAACAGGAATTCAAGGACACCCTTGGCTACATAGCAAGTTTGAAGCCTGTCTGGGCTTCCTGCGATCCTATTCACCGCCAATTAAAATTATGTGAATGTACAGTTTAATCATTATAGTCATATGTGGGAAGAATCTCCACAATGACCATTAGTTTACATGAGGCAAAAAAAAAAAAAAATACAAAAATTCCAGAGTTTAAAAAGAAAAAAGACCCAAAACCAAAGTTGTGTCCCCATAGTCAAAGCCCCAGTAATATGGCTCCTTTAAGTTGCTTTCATTTTGCCCTCATGTTACTTGGTTGACTGACTTGAAGAAAGCAGAGTGAACATTGTGATGGATAGCAGATGTCCTGATTGCAATCCCACTGCCAATTGACTTTTCAACCTTACTCAATTGTTTTACTGGTTGAGTAGTTACCATAGTCAGTAGTATTATTTGGGGACAGAGAAGCTTTCAGGCTGATTCCTGAATTTGGGGATCTTGAATTAGGAATGCAGAGCTGTTGATATCCTTCGAGGGCCTGATCCCCTTTAACAGTCAGGCAACACCTCCTAAAAATAGCTCCAGATACCTAGTCCATGGACAGTTGGTGGTGAAGATAGGGATGAGAAGGAGGGAAGAAGCAATCTGTCTGTATTATGCAGAGCTTCTCGTGAGCCCTAAGAAGAACTGAATTTGTGGCAGTCATCCAGAAAGGCAGTCTTGGGAAATAAACACTGGGCATCAGGCCCAGCCGTGTACTATTTAACTTGTTCTTGTAATCTACAGAAGCCAAAGCCAAAATGAGCAATCCAGTTTTCTTTTATAACAACGTCTGTTTAGCACTGAATGAGGCTGAAGGTAAATACATTTTTATGAACTCAATTCTATCCTATTCACAATTGCAAGCTGCAAAGATAAAGACTATTTTGCCATCTGAGAGTCCTCCCATTTCAGAACAGAAGGATCTTACTCTTTCGGTGGAGAAATTCTGCAACTAGAGCCGCTACATGAACATAGCACATCGCAGCCTAGAAATGGATGACAAAGAAAAAAGTGTCAGAATATGTCCAAAGGAGTCTGAAGAGTCCTAGTAGGAACAAGATTTTAAGTAGTCACCTCAGAAAAATCTCCATTTTTTATATGAATTTTAGCCATGCTGTCAAGCCAAGTTTTCCTCAGCTCTGGTGTGCTGGCATAAGACTTAGCTAAGCTGTACTGGAGATCAATGAGCATTTCAGGGTCTTTCTCATGTTCCTTCATTTGGGCAGTGGCCATAAGAACGGTTCGGATCCTCTTGGTCAAATCTTTGACTTCTGTGGGAAAAGCAGTTGCCTAATTTCAAAACAAAACAAAACAAAAAAACCCACATATTTAGCAGTATTATCAATAGGATCTAAGCATGAGCATCCAATCCTTGGGAGCGTAATACAATTTGTACTCCATGCTAACAGTTTGTGGTACTTGCATTGTGTGCAGCAAGTCTAAAAGGTTTTTAATTTGTTGTTTTTAAAAATATGTAATTAGCCAGGCTTCAAAGGCTTTCGAACTTGATGGTAATATACTCAGAGCACATAAAACATGATTTTTGGAGTCGGACTATCTGCCTTCGGACTCTGGATCCTCCACTGTGAATTTTGCATGTTTGTGGTTTACTTATAACACAGCACATAGGCACCAGGTACTGATCTGGGTGCTTTGTATGTTTTAATTTGTAAAACAGCCCTATAAATTAAGTAGTCTTCTCATGCATTTTTACAAATAGGGAAACTGAGGCACAGAGCAGTTGAGAAACTCAGCCATCACCTCCTGGTTGGCAATCATGAAGACAGGACTTTTATCCGGGCAATCCGGCTCCAGAGCTAGTGCTCTGAAGACTGCTTTCCATGCTGACGCCTGTGCCTATCTTGCCCACCAACTGTAACACACCTCAATGAAAACCCTGATGCCAATTTTCTATTTCCTCAAATGAGAGGTTGTGAGTCACATCACACTCCACAGATAGGTTAAAGGGAACATTAACCTCTCAAAGTTTCTGATCCCAACATGGGGACTGGAAAGATAAAACTAAGTCATTCACAAATTAGCAAGGGGAAAACAATTCTTCTCATGAACAGCCAACATAAGCCCTATTCACTCGGAAAATGTTACGAACCTTCCTGTATAATATAGCATTGAGCATGGTAACAACTGTGAACATAAATTCTTGGAGCATGAGTAAAATAGTTGAAATAGTATACGTTGCTTCTGTGCTCATGGGATTAGTTGGGTTGTATACTGATCCCCTGGGAAACCAACAGAGCTGCTTGAAAAGCAAACTTTCCCAGCCTGTGAGCATCTGGTACTACTCAGTGTTTTTCTCCCTGTAAGCAGCCCATTCCTATGGGAATTTTTTTTTGTATACAGATTAGACACATCCCAAACATCAATTGTGTTGTGATTGTGAGCTATTAGCTTTTTTTTTCAGATTTTATACAATATTGTCAAGTATATTAGACTATGACTTTACCAAGAATAGGGGCAATTCATATCCAGGCAAACCCACTGCTCTAGTTTTTAAACACATGTGAAACAGCAATGGTGCTCCGAATCTTAGGTTTGATTCCAGTGAACCGGTACTGAAGAGTGACAGCTTTGGACTTTTACAGCAAGCCACAGTCAGTGAGCTTAACTTTTAAGTTAGAAAACCAACAGACAATAAAACCCTTTTGTGCCACTTCTCATCCGTTAGCCATTCTCAGAAGTGAGATTTTTCTCAAATTTCAAACTCAGTGTTTAATTAGCCAGTATTATACACGGTAACAATTGTTAAGAAGAAATACTTAATTTTCTGAGCAAGTTTAGAAATCAGAGTAAAAGACAGAGATTCCATTACTAACGGAAACAGATTTGTTTAATCTACTCAGTTTAATGCTAACTATAATTGCTAGAGATCCAGCGGTATGTAAAAGCCATCAACTCATAAAGCTCACATTCTATACATTTCATACTAGCAATCACTGTGAATTCCACGACAGTTTAAGGGTATAAACTCCCTGTGTTAAAGTGGCTTTCATTCATTATTTTGGTGTTGAGGATCAAACACAGGACACTGTAGATGGTAAGCGCACATTCTGCCATTGACTCACAATCCCACCCAAAGTGGTTTCAGTTTATTCCATACCTTCATAGGTCTGTCGCTATTTGCAAAATTATTGATAATGAATAAAGATTCCTGAAATCGTGATCCTCCACTTAGCGCGACATCAGCTATCAGCTGACTTACAGCAATTATTATCTGTAGAAAGAAACAAAGGTGATTTTCCCAAATGGCTTTTTTAAAAAATCCTGCCTCAGGAGGTTAGGGAGGGGTATTGCTATACTGTGCCCAGGCTAGAATCTAACTTGCCATCTTCCTGCCTCAGTCCCTTCAATAGCTGAGACTACAGGCTCTTGCTGCCACGCCCAGTTTTGAAATGCTTCTCTTAAAAATGTTTACCTAGCCATGCGTTGTGGTGTTTGCTTGTAATTCCAGTATCCTGGAGGCAGAGGTAGGAGAAGAGGAGGCAGAGGCAACAGTGGGATCACTGTGAGTTTCAGGGCAGCCGGAGTTATATGGTGAGACCCTGTCTTTAAAAAAAGGAGTGATAAAAAAGAAAAAGAAATTGAGATTCTACACCACACTCCTGATACGATGGTGGTGATTAGGTCTTCAGTTTGCTTGCATGGTGGTAGTTATGATGAATTTAGGCACGAATGACATTTTTCTTTGACAGTTTCTCATTCTGTTTCACTTGTCTATTCTCTATAATGTGCTAGTTTGCAACTTTGTGTGAATGTCAAAACAACTCATGCTCATATCTTAGTGGCTAGATGTTTTCCTCTTGATCCAAGAAGGCAAGCTATAGTAGTGGTTATGAGTGCAGGCTCTGGAGTCAAAATGCCTTACACCCAAATTTTGATTTTATTAGCCAGTTAACCAAAGTTTTATTATATTTGTTTATTTCATCTTATTTATTTGGGTGTGGGAGTATGCAATGCCACAACATGCGTCTATGAATCAGAATGACAACTTGTGGGAGTTATTTCTCTCCTTCTACCAGGAAGGCCGCAGTCATCAAAATCAGGTCACTGGGCTTAATGGCTAACACTTTTACCCACTGAGCCATTTCTCCAGGCTATAGCTAACTCTTCACTGAGCACTTTCTATATGCTAGATGCTATTCTAAGTCTTTATATTTATTAACTCAAATGTATTAAATAAAGCACTAACAGAACTGACATCTGGGCCCAGAATAATGGACTCTAATAGAAAATTTTAAGGCATATTGGCAAATTAACTAAAGCTAGGGATGGTGGGAATTCAACTGACTTCACACAAAAACAAAAAGTAAAAGGAATGACGGGTATTGCTGGCTGCCTCCAATCTGCAACCATATTTCTATAGAGGATTTTTAAGGGATTATTACCTTCTATTAGAATTATACTTTGTTGATGGCATTTTCAAAAAAAGCAGCTGACGGTTGTTTCCCTATTAATAACCTTTCCTCCAGTTAAAAGCTCTAATGGGACAGACCAAGGCAATGTTGATACATAACTAGAGGTTGCATATATCACACAGTAGCCCACTAAGCCAAGAAGTCCTGACTGTGCTTAGACTCTGAGTTGTTCCATCAAATAGTCACAAGTAGACAAGTAGAATAATAATTACCACACAGTGTGTTCTCTGTGCTGGGCATGGGGCCGGCTGGGACACACACTTCATTTTTTACCCTCGTACTAACCATGTAAGGTAGCAAATACTTGGCCTCATTTTACAGATGAGGAAGCTGGTTCAGCCAGCTTAAGTAACTTGCCTAGAGTCACACAGCACGGAAGCAGTTGAGCTAGGAGTTAAGTGTGAGCAGATTGTTTGTTATCTCTATAAGGTCTGTGATCTCTACAAACTCTTGCGACTAATTCCATTGCTTTTGAGATAGGGTCTTGTTATGTTGAACAGACTGGTGTTGAACTTATGGGTTCAAAGTGATCCTCTTGTCTCGGCCTCTCAAGTATACGGGACTATAGACAAGTGCATGTTAGCACTCCCGGGCCAATTCTTTTTAATTTTTTGCTTTTTGAGAGAGATTCTTGTCCTGTAGCCCAAGATGGCTCAACAGTACAATCCTTCAATCTGAGTTTCCCACATGTTTGGATTTTAGGCATGTACCATCATGTTCGGCACTCTTTGATTGTTAAATAAAGGTTCTGCTGATGGATGCAAAATAACGTCTATCACCTGCCGTGTAGTATCTAACAATCTTATCACTTAATCATCTTACATGAGCCTACAAAATTCTATGAGCTAGAGTTTCTTCTATATTATATTTGAAGAAGCTGAGATACAGAAAGGCCAAGAAAGTAGCCTGCTCCGGGTGAGACTATCATGGAATCTGAACTAGAACATGCACTCTCAAGACTTATACTCTAGAGTGGCCTTATCCAAGAGAAAGAGGATGTGGTCACATATAAGTAGGTACAATAAAAAAGAGATAGAAATGAAACTTCTTTATTTTTCATATCTATTTAATGTGTGTGTGTGTATGTGCGCAAGTAACTATAGATGTTGATCTTTGGGGGCAGGGCATGGGGTGTGCACATGTGTTTGCAGGTTGCACATGTGTGCCTGTGTGTAGAGGTCAGAGGTCAACATTGGGTACCATTATTTATTTTGTATGTTTGTTTTGATTTTTGAAACAGAGTTTCTCCGTATAGCCCTGACTGTCCTGGAATTGTAGACCAGCTGGTCTCAAACTCACAGAGATCCACCTGCTTCCACTTCCCCAGTGCTGGGATTAAAGGTGTGGGTTACCACCATCCCACAGGTACCAGATGCTATCTTAATTTCTTGGGCAAGTTCTCTCACTGGCTTAGAACTTGCCAAGTAAGGTTAGTCTGGCTGGCCAGTGAACCCCAGGAATTTGCATGTCCCCATTCCCTCAGTTCTATGGTTACAAGTGCACACCACCATTCCCAGCTTTTAAAAAAATGACTTATTTGTATGTGTACAGGTGTTTCTCCTGCATATATGTCTGTGCCCCTGTGCACACATTCATGCCTGGTGCCCCAGGAGGCCAGAAGAATATGTCAGATGGCCTGGGGTGGAGTTACAGATGGGACAGTAGTGAGCCACTGTATAGGTGTTGGGAATTAAACCTAGGTCCTCTGGAGGAACAGCCAATGCTCTTAACCACTGCACCATCAACCCAGCTCCATGCCCACCTTTTTTCCCTGCGGGTTCTGGGGATAGAGTTCTGGTCCTCATGTTTGCAGAACACGCATTGCACCAACTGTGCAACCATCTTTCTAGCTATAGATGCTGATTTTGATAGAGGCCAGTGACTGAAGAGGAAACAATAAAGAGGAGCTTTGATTGGTACTCACCTGCAAATGTGTCCTCAGAAAAGTTTTCCTTTTGGTATACTCAAAGTTGTTTCTCATCAAAAGATACAAAAGTGCAGACGCCTCATTCCTGGTTGAGCTAATCTTTGAAGTACAGCACTTTAAAACCTCATAGCAAAATGCAGCACACATGTTTACTCTACCTTTGAAAAAGGCTGAGGGAAACTGAACAAGGAAAAGAGAAATGAGTACCTGAAAATCTAATAAAATCCACCAAATACCAAGTGCCAACACTAGCCTCACCTAAAACTATGCTCGGTGCTTTAGACGATAACAAATCAGTATGAGGTCAGAGCCTTGTTCTCAAGATAGACTGAACTTATTACCATACACACAAGCATATGTCAATGAGAGAACAAGTCAGGACAGTACAGAAGTTACTACAAAAATGTAAAGGCATTTGGCATAAATGCTGTCAATCTGAGAAGAGCCCAAGATAGTCCAAATATACGAGGAACAGTTGCAGTGACATACTGAGTAAATGAATGACCAGAATGATGAATGACAGCTCTCAAATGGGGTCTTAAAATGGGAAGAATGGTCTGCATGGCTTAGTATTTGCTTTATATCTGAGTGTTTATGCTCTAAAGTTCCATGTGCTGAAGAAATTAGCTGAAAACCATTAGTAGTGAAATCGATCTTTTCCTTTTTTTTTTAAACAAAATGGAGTTATGTGAAGTGAAATATTCCTATACACATGTCCATTTTTTTACTCCATAAACAATTAAGACACATTTTGCCATAAGAAAAAAGGAGTGCTCAAATAGTCACTAGATTCTCAAAACAACCAAGTGGCCTGGGGCTTTGCGAATGTATTCAGTCTGCTGCTTTGTGGAAGGATAAACTATATATCTAATGTGGGCTTATTAGAATGTCCTATGCTTGCAAGTCAAGACAAGCAAGGTGCTTCAGAGCACATAATGGCTTTATTTTAAAGGGATTCTGAAGCTTGACTGTCACCTATTCAAAATGGTTTCTTGGAAACCTTGAATTTTAATCCACATCTCAGCAACCTATCTGCTTTATTTTACCTTTGTAGCAAGTGCAGTGTTAGGCACAAATGGATGTTTGATAATGCTTTCCAACTGGCAAATTAGGAAATCTCATTAAGCTTCACAAGATTAGATTGACTCTTACTAGACAAGATACTCTAGAATGAAAATATTTAAGGGCAGGCCTAGCTTCATGTAGTTAATCCCTAAGTCTTCTCACATCACTTGAGACCAGAGCAATGGCCAAAATCAGGAGTAAAGTCATCAGTGCCAGTTCTAATGGACCCATTCATCTCACGTAACCACTCTGGACCTCATGAGGATGCTGACACTGTTTTCTTCTTTGGCTTCCATGACATCTCCCATTCTTGCCTCTTTGCTACCTCTGCCACTGTTTCCTCTTGTCTCCTTTACAGATTTCTCTTTTAACCTTTCCTGTGTTCTCCAATGTTCAGTTCCTGATCTCTGTTTTTCCTCTATATCCTTCCTAGGAGAAATTCAGGCACTCTGATGAATTCCAGTATCTCTTATATACTGATGTCTCCCCTACTATGCTCCAGCCTTTTATGTTCTAAAATCTTTCAAACCATTTTGTGATGCACATGCATATTCTTCTTCCTAGAACATTCTTCCTTAAACCTTTGGTGTGGCTAGACCTGTTACATATTTCACATCTTACTGCAGATGGTATATCAGTTTGAGATGGTCCCCAAATTATGAGGGCTCAAATGAAGAATTAAAAAAATCAGAGAGGAGCAAAAGCAGTGTGTGTTCAGTAGAAAATGTAAAGTCAAATTCTGAGTTCTGTTCTCTTTCTGGGTGCAATATGAGGTATGACATTCATGTTTCCTGGATGGTAGCAGCAAGCTACAGCTCCCAAACAGACATGAGATCATGAAAAGAAACAAAACATGCCTTCTTTGTGCTATGTTGCTAAGGTATGATGCTCGATATATTATGTTGAAGGCTATTTTTACTCACTTAAATTGTTTTCCACTTAAAATGGGTTAATTGGTTCCTCATAAGTTGAGCCATAATTGTACCTATTTTAGCATTTTGCTTGCTTCTATCCTAGAACTGATAATAATTATGAATTGTCCTGTTGTTTATTTTCTATCTCTATCCTCTAAGAGTGAATGAACATCCTTAAATAGAAGAGTATTCTTGCTTTGTATCTCTAACTTCATATCTCCAGTGGCTAGTTACAACATTTGACATAAGACTGTGCTCAGTAAATATAGAACAGATGAATGGAGATGACACAAAGTCTTGCTGTCCCATCCAGAGCTCTAGATCCATGTATTTCTTCCCCCCTCCCCCAGCTCTCGTAACTCAGGCTGTCTTAGAACTCACTCTGTAGACCAGGCTGGCTCCAACTCACAGAGATCCACCTGCCTCTGCCTCCTAAGTGCTGGGATTAAAGGCATGTGCCACCACTACCACCCAGCCAGATCCATGTATTTCAATGTCACAGAGGCACTTTAACTTCAGCACATCTACAAGAGTAAGTACTCATTAATTTTTACTTTAAGTATAATTTCTCCCCTAGAGTGTGAATCTGTCAAAACACCTACCATTTTATCAGTGAACTAATGATCAAGTCCCTTTTCTACGCCTTCATCTCTTTTTTACTATTTTATTTGCATCCTGTTTTACTATGTCTGTTACTACTGCCAATCTCTTTTCTATTCTTCTCATCTTCCCTTCCTTCCATTCATTCGTGTTTGTCTGTTGTGACTCTGGCTGGCCTGGAACTCACTGAGTAGACCAGGCTGGCCTTGAATTCACAGAGATCTGCCTGCCTCTGCTTTCCAGCCAATGTCTTTTGTACATTATTTTTAGAGAGGTTTACTTTCCTCTGGTCATGCTTATTCTCTCCTAATACATATGTAATTGTGTTACTTCCCTGCTTAAAAACCTTTCTATTCCTACCTGATTCCTAAAAGATGCAGTCTAGTTCTTAAAATGACTAAACAATTTTCTACTTGCCATTTGTACTTTCAGTTTCATCTCCTGAATCCACACTAACTCATCCATCTACCGCTGAAACGGAAACTATTGCTAAGCTACAGCATTTTCATTTTCTCCTGTATATAGTCAGTTCTCTGTGCAAATGGCGTATCATGATGGCCTTTGTTGACGTACATGTACGTGTGCATACATGTATCTTTATGTGTTTGTTTTCATCTACTGCACAGTGAGTCCTTGGGATCATATGCACTCACTACCTTCCTAGTAACAGTTAAATGAATTGTTTGTAAATCTTCCATTCATTTATCCTATCATGCTTGTACAGAACTCACTTTTCCATAAATTCTTTTTTTCTTAAAGTGCATAAAGAATGGAAAAAGTTTAAAGCTTCGCATTTACCTAATTTCTGATTTTACATACAATAAAAGATAGGACTTGTTCATTTGAGCATGTACTAGCTGTTTGTGGTTCATTTGGAAGATATTAGACAAGATCTCGGAGTTCTAAAAGTTAGTTTCTGCTTTCAAACTGCTTATGCACAGTTTTTTTTTTTTAAATAAGCAAGACTGGTGCTTCATTAGTGCAGTAGGTGGTATGTTAATCTCACTATACAATGGTGAAGTTAGTGATTTAAAAATGACATTGGAGGTGGTGATGTAGTCCCCTTTGTTGAATCCTAAGAGAGATAGAAGATGCAGAGGGAGAGGGAGACCCTTGAAAAGGGCCTATTGAAAATGTGAAGGTATAATGGTAAAAGCAAAAGCAGGTTCTAATTTTATAAGATTCTTTGCCAGGTCCTCCACATAGATTTTGCTATGTTGTGCTTGTGCTTACAAAGGCAGAAGTAGTTACTGGCTGTTTGTGTATGTCATTGCAATGGCCCCCTTTCCTCCCTCTTCCCTTGAGCCCCTAGCAGTTGAAAGTTGTTCTTACCTTGCTGATGAAAGATCTCAGTGAGGCAAAGACATGCTTCAGTGATACTTCAGACTGTCCATTTTTAAGAAAAGCAAGATGAATATCAAATACTTTTTTCATTAATGGATTGTGGCCATCATTGTTTAAAAGTTGGCTCTACGAAACATGAAAACAAAATAAAACAAAAAACAGTTTAAAGAAGCAGTTAGTTTATCCCCCTCCCCCACATACAAGAGAAGTAATTTTACTGCATAACCAATATCTGCTTATGGAACTGCTGTTTGGACTTTGGAAGGTTTGAGAATATTTTGAGCATTTTATTTGAGAATATTTACAACCTTTACAATTTTTACAATGTTTACAATTTTCAACTTGAATTGGAAATCTCAAAACATTACATAAACTATATCTATAATGTTGAAACTCTACCATTTAAAATAGGTAAAAAAAAATAATTACTCTTCCAATGGAGCACACCAAATACGAAATGAATATGGGAAGAATATTTCATCTCCATCCCTCCTTCCTTTCTGACTTCATCCTTTCTTTCTTAAAGTTCTCCCTATGCAGCTCAAGGTGATCTAGAACTTGCTACATATATATCTCAGGCTGGCTCAAAGTCATGATCCTCTTGCTGGGAATATGCACATATCCAGTCATGACTGGCTAGGAAGAATATTTTGTTAACTTCTTCAGAACCTTAAAAACAAATACAAGGCAATTGGCATTCGTATTTCTCTGGGAGACTAATAAGAGAAATAAAAATTCTTTTAAAAAGTCTTATTTAATTTAGTTTTGTCAGTATATTTTGTGTAAGATATATTTATGCATTTGTGACAAATTGAACCTGCCATGAGTTCAGAAAACAGACACTGAAACTGGCTGTTTAAATGCCTCTTGTAAGTGGGCACAAAAACACACACAAACAACCAGCAATAAATAGTACAGTTGGACAGAGCTATCAGTTAATTTATGAAATTTGCTTTAAAATAAATCACCAAGGGACTATGGTGTACAGCTCAGTGGTAAAATGCCTGTCTACTATATGAGACCTCCCTGGGAGGTCCTAGGTTCAATCCCCAGCACTACAAAAAAAATGGATAAAACAAAAATTAAAATACAAAGATCAGGGCAGGAGAGATGGCACTGTGGGTAAAAGTGCTTGGCATGAAAGCACAAGGAACTTAGTTCAGATTCCCAGAAAGCATGTAAAATCAGATCAAGTAGCAGAAGCATCTGGAATCCCAGTGTTCCTATGGGAAATGAGAGGCAGAGACAAGAGCATCTCTGGAAGCTCATGTGCCAGCAAGCCCGGGGTATGCAGTGGAAAGCCAACAAAGAGACCCAGTGTCAAACAAAGTGGAAGTGTAGACTGACACCCAAGGATGTTCTCAATCTCTACACCTGGGCCTGCATTCATACATATAAATGCACAAATGCAGATGCAACGCAACACGTGTACACACACACAATCCACATTCTATAAAATCAAAACATTGGTTAACTTCTCCAGTTCCGCATTTTTGCCTCTCAAAAAACTAAGCAGATCACATCAATTCTTCCCGCTATACAAAACTAGAGAAAGCGGTGACAGATCTAACAATAACATAGGTGGCCAGTACTTAGAATCATGGACTTCTGTTATGATTGACCAAGCTCTCAATTTGACTCTGCCACCAATAAGCTGTGTAATGTGAACCTCCCAGTGGGCCCAAGGCTCCTTGCTTTTTCAGTGAGAATGATGAATTTCTATACCATAAGGCTATCATGAAGAGTAAAAGTTAACTCATAATTTGTATTTTTACGTTTATGGGGACATAATTTCTGTTACTAGAAAGTCATCAGTTTTAAGAGTACAATTCAGTTACTTTTAGTAAATTTGGCAACATAATTGATCTATTGCAACCCAACTTTACAGTGTTTTTGTAACATCATAAAGATCACACACCCTCCTAAGTCATTACCTCTCTTTATTACCCCAGACTTCACAATAGAAAGTAAGATAGCTCAGTTATACAAAATGTGCTCTCATGTATGTGGATATGGTTCAATTCCCAGCAAGAAAGTAGTAAATTAATATTTGCAAAGTACTTAAGAGAGTGCTTGATTTTTACCAAGAAATACATAAGTACTTATTAAATAAATAAAGTATCAAAAAAGCAACAAGTAATGAAGGCCTAGCCATGAGACTTGATGTCCTATCTGCTGACACAATGAAAAATAGATGTGTATGTTATTTTAATCAAAACAAACCTAATATCTTGTAAGGCCGCCTACTACAACTTATTATATGTTATTCAAGACTCCTTATAATGTCTTTGAGAAGCATGGGGCAACTTTCAAAAGTATATTTGGAAGCCTAAAGCAATTCAACTATATTTCTTAAGAAAGGGGGAAAAGCATAAAAACACAAACAAAACAGCCCCCCAAAATCTGTAACCGAAGAGAAAGCGGGTGTGATTGCCCCTTTTGGGTTCTCACACTGATGCTACCTTCCATTATGCTCATGTACTTTTTACTTTCAAAGCACTTTCATGTCTACTATCTTATTTAACCCTTCCAACAAGCCTGCGAGGTGACCACCTTCACTTTATTTTTCAAATCAAAAGAATGAAGATTTGAGCTGAGAGAGAAACAAACTGTGAAAAACCTGAAAAGCCAGTCAGCTTGCCTGGACATTATCCTTCAAGATATCATGTTATAATGGGTATTTTGGCTGACTGATTTTCTCTTGATTTCAAGTAAAAGTTACTAGCTATTTTACTAAAAACATAATAGAAGATGGTTGGTGGAAGCACAAGCCTTTAATACCAGCACTCAGGAGGCAGAGGCAGGCGGATCTCTATGAGGTTGAGGCCAGCCTGGTCTACAGAGTGAGTTCCAGGACAGCCAGAGTTACAACAGAGAAACCCTGTCTTAAAAACAAAAAACAAAAAACAAAAAAAAAAGAAAGAACAGAAGAAAAAGAAACGTTTGAAACCTCCCCCTCCTTTCTTTCCTTCTCCCACTTCTTTCTCCCTCATCTCCATTCTTTGTCTGCACAGCCTTGGCTCACCTAGAACTTGTTATGTAGATCAGGCCTGCGCCAAATTTGTGGCCAGTCTCCTGCCTCTATTGCCCAAGCCCTGACATTATAGGCATGTGCCACCATGCCTGACAGAAAACTGATTCTACAAATATAAAACAATAGAATGTAAGAGAGAGAGAGGATTAGGGACATTTTAGACTGAATGCTTCAATTTATGGATGACTGAGCATAGGTGATTTCCCAAAGTTATACCATCGCGTATTCAAACCTAGCTTGCCACCAGTGTTTCCTCACTGCTCCTGCCAGGTTATTTCAAACTCAACTGTCCTGCCTCTCTCTGACTAGCTAGTTATTGTAAAATGCTTTCCTTGCAATGACACCCCACCTGAATTCAAATGCATCTTTACCTTGAAGCACTGGGTGAAAAATGAGATGGTGTCTAGTACTGTCAGAGAAACTTCAGTAGCAGTATTCCCTTCCAGAAGTGCCTGGTGGAAAATGTCTGCTTCAGTTGTCGCAGAACCTAGGGTAAGAGAAGCAAACTGAACCATGCCCAACACACACTTACATAATGGCACTAAATGACACCTTCCCCTCAAGCCTCAGTGACACAGTCTCACCTTCTGAAAAGGTGCTCACAATACCAAGAGAACTAATGGACCTCACTGCACTTATTCCTTCCTGAGTCATGGTCTGGTTTAATCACTTCCGTTCACTTTTCACATCAGCACTTAGCCAACAGCTCTGCAGCACGTACTTAAGTGCCCCCCCCTTCTTTGGTGATGTGATTACAGTAACAAGCTATAGCGATGCTACTAGGAAATCACGTGAAAGGCATCTTACGCCGGGCTGCCAACATGTGTGGAAAAATTAGAAAGCCACACAAACTCAGTTTCCTACGGTCCGATGTCTTCAATTCTGTCAGTGGCAGGAGACTTGCTTGCTTCTAAGTCCGAGGCTATTTATGGGCTGATGGAAGTAGGCTCATTGTACTTTTGCAAGAAGCAGAAACCTTAAAAACTTGCAATCTGTAAAGGTCCTCAGGTTTTTAGCTCAGGATCTATCTGAGAAAGACATTTTATTGTTGTTGTTGTTGTTGTTGTTGTTATTCACAAAGTTAATTTTCCTGGCTTCTTTTTCTGTGGTCTTTGGAGAACTGTAGGAAAATGAAAGTGTTCTTCCTCTGAGTTTTGATTAATATTTGCTTTAGAGAGGATACCTTCCCTTTATCTAATTATCTAATGTCCCCAGTTAGGCAAGATTTCTCTCATTGTCATGTATGTCTTCTCAATGCTTTATCCTATTTGAATATACTCAACAAATAGTATTTAGAGTTTATTATTATTATTTGGTGCTACTGCGGATTGAATACATGGTCTTATGCATGCTAGGCAAGTACTCTACCACTGAGAAAGGTCTCCTGTTCTTTTTTTTTTTAAACTTTTTATTGTATGAGACAAGATAAAATTTGCTCAGGCAGGCCTTGGTGGACTTCCTGCCTTAACCTCCTTGATAGTCAGCATTACAGGCCTGTACTACCAAGCACAGTTAGAATGGATTCAGATCTGCAGTCAGCATGGGACAAATATGTCACTGGTCATTAAATGAACAACAGTAACTTTAAATCAGTGTTTTCCAACCTGTGGGTTGCTACCCCTCTGGTGATTTAATGACCTTTTCACAGGGGTCACCTAAGACCATCTGCATATCAGATATTTACGTTACAATTCATAAGAGTAGCAAAAGTACATTAATGAAGTAGCAATGAAAATAATTTTATGGTTGGGGGGTCACCACAATATAAGGAACAATATGTAAAAGGTCACAGCATTAAAAGGTTGGAGAATCACTGCTCTAAATGATCACTATATGCGCTATTTTACTAGGATGTTAATATTTTATATTAAAATTTAACGGGGCTGAAGAGATGGCTCAGTAGTTAAGAATACTTTTTTTCTCTTCCAGAGCATCTGGGCTCAATTGCCAGTACCCACATGGTGGTTCACATCCATCTGTAACTCCAGTTCCAGGTGACCAGATGCTCTCATCTGGTTTCCACAGGCACCAGGCACACATATGGTACGCATACATACATGTAGGCAAAACACTGATAAACATAAAATAAAATAAATAAATCTAAAATAATTAAAAAATAAAATTTTACAGTAGCAACAAAGGATATCTAAAGTAAAAATATATTAACTATTGGATGGAAAAATTTAATACAAAGAAAAATATTTAAGTCACTTATAATTATTGAAAAAAATCATGCATGTTATTAGTCATGCATAATATAATTATAGTATATAAATAAATCCATTGCAGAGATACGCATTTATATCTCTGTGCATGACAATTATTTCCAATCATATTGATGATTTAAATCAGGATTTAAGATTAAAAATGAGCTTTGGTGATGACTCAGTGGTTAAAGTGCTTGCTATGTAGGTATGAAGATCAGAGTTCAGAGTCCTAGAAGCCAAGGAAAAGCTGGGTGGGTGTGGAGGGTTGCCAGTAAGAAGGCAGGGACAGGGGACTCCCTGGTACAAGCTTGCAAACAAGACTAGCCATATCTAAGTTTGACTGAGAAATCCCGCTAAAAGAATAAGGTAAAAGTGTAATAAAAAAAGATTCCTGTTATCAACCTTGCCACATATACCTGTACATACATTTGTATCCCCACATAAGAACATACATGTATACACACCATGAAAATACATACATACCCATGAAAATAAAAAATAAGATCAAATACCATTACCCGGCTATTTCATAATCCGCCCCCCTCCATGTTTACTCACTGTGATTAAGTGTGAATGAGCTTTCTAAGCTACTAAGATGCTGAAGCCGAGCCTGCATCACTCCTGATCTGTTTCGAAGAGCTGGCATAGTTTGTGATTTTCGGTCTATTCCAAAGTGCTTTGACAGCCATGCATCATGCACCCTAAAATAAAATTTTAAATTAAGAACTAAAGAATAGCCAGGTGTAGTGGCGCATGCCTTTAATCCCAGCACTGGAGGCAGAGACAGGCAGATAGATCTCTGTGAGTTCAAGAACAGCCTGGTCTATATGGTGAGTTCTAGGACAGCCAGAGCTACACAGTGAGAAGCTAGCTTGAGCCCCATCCCCCAAGAAAAACCTGAAGTGCTCCAATAAAATACTTCATTGATTCTTTTATACTAAAATGTTATTTTAGTTGACGTGTTTCCAGATAAATATAATACTCTGCTCAAGATTCTTCTATTACTTGGGTTAAATGAGGCACATTGGAAACTGAGTCATCTCAAGCCCCTAAATTGTACAAAGTTCTAATGGGTTTTAAAGAGAGTTTATAATAATAGAACTAAGGCGAAAGAGTTTCCCACTTGTATAAAAACATTGGGGGTAAGTAGACAACAGTCCAGTAATCATTCCTTTTGCAGGAAGTGAGAAAGTGAGAAAGAAGTTCGAGAAGACAGACACTGAAATGAGGAGAGGCTGACACTGGATATTCAAGAATGAGTACCAACCCAGTCTCTTTCAGGACTTCAAATTATAAGTGGGTCATATGTTAACTAAGAAAGAAAGTTTGTCTGTCCTGTTATAACCATGGGTCAGAGTAACAGAATCTGAGACGCCAAGGCCTATGTTGCTAATGATCAGAACAGCTCGGAGTCACATGGAAAGACACTTATCACTAGGCTATTACAGAGACACAGCAATAAACCCCAGTCAAAGGCTTCAATTTGTGGAGCTGATCCAGGTGTGGTTATACACCCAGTAATTCTAATCCTTGAGACCTTAAGGCAAGAGCATCAAAAGTCCAAGGTCCTCCTCTCAGATATAATAAGTTCAAGGCAAACTTGTGCTTGATGAGATCCTATCACCAAAACCAAAACTAAAACCAAATAAATAAGAAAAAGGAACTGCATGGATTTTAACTTTGAAAAATATGATATTTGGTGCTGAGGACATTGCTCAGTGGGTTTAGGAGCTCGACACTAGGCCTAACAGCCTGAGCTGGATCCCTGGAACACACAAGCTGGAAGGAGGAACCCACTCCCACAAATTGTCCTCTGACCTTAAGACACTTGCCATGGCATATGTGTGTCTAAACATACACACAAAATAGTTTTTAAAGACTGTATTTGAATTCCTTTAATGAGTAGATCTACTTCACACACACACGCACACATATACATACATAATTGAAATAAGGCCCTTCTTTGCCTTAGGGTGCTTCAAACATTCCTGATTTCTTTTCCAGTGCTGAGGATCGAATCCAGGGTTCACACATGCTAAGAAAGTGCTCAGCTGCTGAGCTACCTTACAAGCATAAGTTTATTTTCCGTCTTCCTTTTCTTTTTGTGTGGTATTGGGAATTGAATCCGGAGCCTTGTGCATGCTACACAAATGCTCTATCACTCAGTACATTTCTTCACAAAGATTTAAGAACAAAAAGAAGCAACATAACATATAATGTATGTCCTAGTTAGTACTGAGGGTTTCTATTCACTTTAGTACTTGGGGTGTTAATAAGTTGCAGGCAAAAGTTACACACCTTACAGCTACCCCTGCCTTATAACCTTCTGTCTCTATATTTAGTCCGTACCTACGTTCTCCAGGAAAACACAGGTGTCTGCTGGAAGTTTAGGGAGCTCTCAGAAGGTAGAAACCTCCCATATCACTCTAATCATTACCCTTGTGAAACCGTTAGTTTTAACTTTGAATTGGGAAGCACTGAATGAATCGTGGCTGCCTTCATGTTAACCTAAAATCAGTATCTTAGGCTTTATATATCACAGATGGGATTGCTCTCTGTTGGAAAAGAAGGAAAAATGGAAAGTTGTAGTGCTGCAGGAATTACCTTGCTATGTTTCTTTTCCCCATATATCGAAAGTGAAACAAACATACTCTAGAAAGGAAAACAACAGCATGTTAGTAATATAATATAATATAGTCATATATTGCTACCTGGTGCAATTTAACAAGAAATAAGTAGAGAGGCATACGTTCCAAAGATCAAGTTTTTTACATGATATTACAATAATGTATATTATTTCCAAAGAAATAAATACCCAGATAATTACTTATGAGTTTGCCATATCCTATCTTTCTACATATATTTGCTGTAGTTATACCAGCATTAAAAGTCTCATATTGATACATGACTGTAATGACCGGTTAGAAAACAAACAAACAAAATTTCTCCAAGTAAATAATCCTTTGTGAGCTATACCATACCATAACTCTGAGATTGCTCAGTGGTTAAGAGCACTGACTATTCTTCCAGAGGTCCCGAGTTCAATTCCCCACAACCACCTAGTGGCTCTTAGCCATCTATAATGGGATCAGATGCCCTCTTCTGGCATGCAGGTGTACATGCAGATAGAGCACTCGTATAATAAGTAAAATAAATCTTTAAAAAAAAAAGACCAAATCATGTTCCTTAGTTATAGAAATGAGGGCAGATGTTATACTTTGTATGATGGTACTAAAACACCCTTTATTATTATTAATCATAAACACATAAAAAGAAGAAAATAACATCTAAATCCCCGGGTGTTCATTATTTCCCAGCTTCAACAACTGTCACGAACAGTTTTATTTAAGTTCCATGGAAAAGCAGGCTGATCTTTTTCTACCCTCCCATTCCTCCTGTCTCTTTTCAAACAATTCTCAACATCAGATGTTTTCATTGGTAAATATTTTCCAGCATATTTACAGTGCTTACAGCTTGGGAATTGCTCAGGAAACTAGAAAGGGGACCATGAAGGGGAGAAAGGGGCCTTCAGGGAGAAGGAAAAAAAAAAAACACAGGAAAAGATGGAGTAGAAGACATGTGATGTGAAAGCAGAAATGGGGCTAACAGAGGAAGGAAGGGTGCCAACAGAAGGAGGAAGAGGGGGTTAGAGGATGGGGTAAGAGAAGATCAACAGAAATAACTTGTATGAAAACGTCATAATGGAAATCCCATTTTGTATGCTAATTTAAAAAAACTAAAATAAATACATATATAGGAGAATCCCCCCTCCCCAAATCTTAACTGCTAGTCAGCAGATATTATCTACAAATTTTTGGAAAATTTGAATCAATTGGTTGTGTATCAATTACCCTCTTTGTACTATATGTGCATATAAATCATATATATAATACATATGTACTATATGTAAAGAATTCACACATTTTATTCTGTGCATTATTGAAAGCTACAAGGCTTTATAAAAGGCTTCAATAATGATAACATAGTAGCTCAGCATATAATATAATGCCTTTCAATTACTATGGTAGGTTTCCCCAACTGTTTTAAAATATATATAGATGTATATTTCTGTATAAATCCATAATACTACATCTCTCGCTTCCTGAAGTGACTAGGCTTTAGAATTATTCAGTGCTACTCAAAAGTACAAAATCTAAATTCTAGCTATTCATTAATCCAGCACCTGCTTCAGATGAACAATACAGGCCAGCTGATAGTGTTCTAGTTTCCTGGTTTTCAAGGTCACCATGAGCCTCCCACTCATCTCTCAGTCTATTGCTAGATACGAGTTTTTCTGTGGGACCACAAATATTCAACCCCATTGCTTTTCCTTTATCACAGGGTAAAATATGCCAGACTCTAGATTATTAAGATAAGTTAACATTTTCTACAATATTAGCAAATGAGCTGCTGAAACCAGAAAAAAATTGTAACATCGAAACTCCCTCAATTAACTTTTTCCATACAAGAGGAACATTCACAAAAATTCTGTAACTTACTCCAGAAGGACGAGGATGTTTATGAGTTCTTGGGGAGACACTTTATTCCAGTAAGTTAAGAGAGTATCTGAAAATAGAAGAAATAAGATGTTAAGTCTGAGAACAGAGAGCAGAGTGAGCCTAGCTTCAACCATTACCACATACTTCATCCCTATATTTGTCTTCCTGCTGCCTAAGAACCACACATTGTATCTTTATAAAGACAGGATGGTATATATTCTAGGTTGACCTCAAATCTACTATGAAGCTGAGGATGACTCCTTATCCTCCTGCCTCCACCTCAGAGTGCTAGGATTATAGGTCTGCACCACCAGGGGACTTTCTTCTTTCTTTAAATAGGCTTTCACTATGAGGCCCAGGCTGTCCTTAAACTTACAAGTGTTCAGACTTTCTGCTTCTTGCCTTACCTCCTCAGAGCTGAGATTACAAATATGCTTCATCACATTGCACTCAAATGAATACACACGCATAATTTTTGGCATTGATTTTAAATGCATCATGTAATATTTATTTCAGCTTCTAACTTTTTTATTTACTTTGTTAATGTTCTTTGGGATGGTTTGTTTCAATCTCCCTACCATAACTGAAGACAAAATAAGGACAGTTTACATCCAAGGATTAGCCAACTCTAAAATTTCACAAACAATGGTAGGTTTATGGGCATCTATCTGAGGAGGGGTCAGGTCCCTTTATCTGCTACTCAAAGGGCTCTGTTAACCAAAACATTTAATAACTTTAGAAAGACAGGTTATTTTCTTCCATTTGCCTCTTTTAGATCAACAATTTCAGACAAAAGGATGTCTTAAATCGACCTCATTGTAAGTCTCTTTAATCTATTTCCTTCATTTTTCCGGTATGCCTTTTCTGATCTACCTATGTACCTATCTACCTACAGGGTTCTATTTTGTTTGTTTGGGACAGGGTCTCATAGTCTAGGTTGGCCTTGAATTCCTGATCCTCCTGCCTCTACCTCTCAAGTGCGGAGCTAAAGGGAATGTACCACTTTGCCCAGCTCTGACTGAAAAAAAGATATAGCTAACAGTATTGACTGTCTCTGTTGTAAGTGACAAAATCTTTTATAATAAAAAGTAGACAAAGGACTCCCTTTCCTCCTGAGCAACAGCCTTTGGTAGACAGGGATGAGAAAGACAATTATAATGGAGAGTGGTGAAATGAAAGGGTTTTGATGTTGTTTCTCCCATTTTTTAATACATTTTTTTCTGATACTGGACTCAAACGTAGTATTCTATATGTGCTAGGAAAGTGTTCTACCCCAGAGCTACATTATCAATTTCTTTTAAAGATTATTTTTACAATTATATTTATTATTACATTTATTGTGCATGTGTGAGCATGACTGAGCTGCGAAGCTTGCAGAAGTTGAGGACAATTTGTGAGTGAGCGCTCCCTTTCTGTAAGTGAGCCTCGGGGACTGAACTCAGGTTACTCGGCAAGTTCGTTTGCTTTTGCTTTGCCTGAGCTGTCTCCCTGGCCTGAGTTGAAGGAGTCATGATAAGTAGCCCAGGTTGGCTTTAAACTCTCCATTCCTGTGCTTCTTCCCCCAATTATTGGGATTATAAAGCGTTTTCTAAGGGGTTAGAGGCTCAGGAAGCTGTAACAGTTGGCCTTGAACTCATGATCTTCTTTCTCACCTTGGTTTCTGGAGTAGTTGGGATTACAACATGGGCCACTGCCCTCAGCTGACCTCCAAGTTTTTATACAATCATGAATATCAAAAGTTTCTGATTATTCTAAAATATTAACCATCAACAATAAAATGATTTTGATATGATTTGTTTTAAAGATTAAGGTAACGCATTTGCATTCGACCTCCCAGGCCTGCGCCTGCGTCTTTGGAACGTCTGTGGGGGGCGGGGTCGAGGGAGGAGGAGTGCGCATGCGTACTCTCTCGGCATTCTCGTCCTGGCCTCAGACAAACGGTGCCGCCATTTTAGAAGGCGGTGAGTTTGTCTAGCCCTCACGCTCTGGCTTTCCACCCGACCCCCCTTCAACAAAAAGCGTTTGGTTTCTTTCTACGAAGAGGAAACAGCGCCTTTCTGTTTGTCCTGACACCTGCTCCTCAGGATCGAGTCAAGGGAGCTTCTTGGCAGGTCTGTATAAGGGGCAGGCGGGGTAAGGCCTGTGAGGCTACGGGTCAGTTGCGGGTCCTACGCAGGTCACCTACACGCCTACACGCCTACACGCCTACACGCCTACACGCCTACACGCCTACATACCTACATACCTTCGAAGGCTACGTACGAAGGTCACCTACAAAGGTAGGGCCGCGGGTATGGGAATTCTGGTCAGCAGACCTTCCCATTAGAGGTTCCTCCGCCATTTTGTCAGAGGCGCTGCCAAGTCACTGGCCACAGCTCCGTAGTTAGAACTCGGCCGGTGGTCCTGCAAGTTCTCAGCCGACGGACTTAGGCCATTTTAGTCAGTGGTACCACCTAGCCCAGACCTGCCTTGCGTGGTTCCCAATTAGTGAGGCTAGATGCATCCCGGCGGTAGTGACAGTGAAGCGGGAGGTGGTAAAACATCTTTAGGGACAGGTAAAGTACAGCTTAGTGTAAGTGATATGCCTTCTGAAGATTTTAAAAAGGCATGGTTAACACTGAAAGAGGTCCACGATAAAGAGCTTCACCGTTTACAGGTGAAATTGACCAATATGAGGAAAGTGCGGTTGTCAGAGGGCAGGCGGTGTGGCCCTGTAGCAAAGAATAAAGCAGAGATACCTGACACCTCCGACTCAAAAATTTGTGAGCGCTGTTTAATGAACGAAACATACAAGGATGTGCTTCAGCAAGAATTTACTAAGATGCAACAAAAAAATCTAGCGCAGATTGCTGAGCTCACTGTAGAAAACAGCAAACTAAAAGAAGAAAATAAAAAGCTTTCTGAGAAGGTGAAAGCAAACGTGCAACGAGTTTGTTTGAGTTTTTCAGATAGTGATTTTGAGGATTTCATCCCGGGTACTCAAAAGAAAAGGAAACAAGTTTATACAGTAAAGGACCCTACCCCGTCAGTGCAGGTGCACGTGCCTAGTAGGTGTGTCAACCAACCACATACTAAAGACAGTAACTCTCCATGTAAATTGAACACAGAACTAAGTCCAACTAATAATCCAATTATAATAAGCAGTCAGGAAATCTTTGAGGTATCAGAGACCTCTTTTGAAGAGTCTTCCTATGTTGAGGATAGTGTTGCCAAAGAGGCCCAAGCTTTACCATCACATGCAGTTTCTTCTTTAGCTACCACACTGGACACTACAAAGAAAGATGAATTGACTAGTGTCTCCAACCCTTCTGAAGCCAAACCACAAGCCGCTACACAAAAATGTGGCAAGAATGTGTTCACTTGGAGCTATTCCAGTGTTTCCTCTGCAGAACCTGTAATAGTATCTGAAACCTCAGAGGAAAATATGCCTTGTAATCGTAATAAGGTATCACAATCCTTGGTAAAGAAAAAAGAATCAACTGGTACACAGGTGTTTCCTGTGGACTATACCTCAAAATATATTCGGAAAAGGAGATTAGCACCCTCTAGTTCAAGTTGCAAAAATGACATTCCAGTGAAATCTAGTGATGCTCAAGAAACTAGTCCGAAGAAAACTAGTGAATCTCAAACAGCTTGGAATTGTCCAAAGAAACTTAAAAGTGATTCTGAGAGTGTTCTTTCACAGTCCGTGTTGAAAAACAACAACAACAAATAGAAAGAAGCTTCCCTTTTTCTTTTAAAGAAAATGTGTTTGGTTTTTTTTTTCAGTACGATAGTATTCCTATAAATTCAGACTATTCAACTAATAATAAAGTAATATGACCTAAAACTCTTTGACACATGCCTTTTAGGACCCTAAAATAGTAAATTGTTGTCACTAAAATGTAGAGGACAGAGACGGAAACTCTTCATAATTCCCCCTACCCCCTAAACAACAATTGTATACAAGTAGAACAAAAGTTGACATTAAAGTTACTAAGATTGAAACAAAAATTTAAATGCTATGAGCACCTGAAGGATATGAACTTGTAAGAGCTCAACATTTAAATGTACATTGAGTAATGAAAATACTATTTACTAGACAAGATAAGGTCACTAGAACCAACCCATTGAAAAGAATCTAGAACCAAACAAATTTTTAAAATAAAATGAGTATGACTTTATGGCATGCAGTGTGACTTTAAACATACAAAAGATAAATAGATTTGATGCAGACAACATATAAGTTATTGAAAATGTCCTCTCTGAAACCACAAAGCAAGAAAAGAAAAATAACCTAATTAACAAGGCCAAAAATATCTGGTGGATTAAGAAAAGCCTTTATTTGTATGAGAAACTATTAAGTTAAGAAGAAATAAACGTCATGCTTTTATCTCTGACAGAAAAACATGCATCCAGACTTGTCTGGTTAGCAAAGTATGCGTGGTGGTTGTGTATGTGTGTATATGTGTGTGCACTTGATTGGAAGGGAGAATTAGCAATGCATCTCTTCTTTCTTTTTCTCTGTCCCATTACTTTCTTTGTGCTCACAGATACCCAGATATATTGAATTTTTGAATTTTGAATTTCCCCATGTATCTCTTGGATATCTTCTTTACTGTTGGCTCTTAGAATAGATGAATTAATGGTATAGGGATACCCTTGTTAAATTCATTAAAAAGAATGAATTTAAGAAGAGTATTCCCATACCATAAATGTATTTATTCCAAGAGCCAACAATGCAGAATTTTTTAACATTACAAAACTAGTATAACTGTGATAAAATGTTTTACAGTATCTATGATTCTAATAAAGAAACCCCATAAGCATCACAATCAATTTCCATATTCTCCCACTTTTATTTTTGTGGGAGGCAAAAACATGAGTTGTGGTTGTCATTAGGTAATCTATTATTTCCTAAAATGGATTTCTGTTTAAAAAAAATTTTTTTAATTATTTTCCAAAACATGGAAGCCCATCACAGAGCTTCAATCTTTGATTTCAATATAATTTTGAAGTTTACCCTTAAGTTGTATATTTCTGAAACAAGTAGATTGCAGAGGTATTTGTATTGTTTTTCAGTATGAAATGGTAGAATTGTAGCCCTTAAGAGGCTGGAGCAGAAAGATTTTGAGTTCAGGGTTAGCCTGTGCTACATAGAGAGTTTCAGGCCAACCTAGACTATATAGTGAGATTCCATTCAAAAAGAAAAAAAATACTGTTTTTGAGTTGTATTAATATATTTCAGTTTATTATTCCTATGTGGCTAATGGTTTTAATATTTCTGTAACTATTTGGTCATCAATTACTCTGTATTATTTGTATTATTATTTTGTAATATCACAGAAAATGTTTGCTAAAACAAACAATGTTTGCTTTAAAGTAATGTTTGCTAAAAAAATGGTAAAGATATCCTGGGGGTATAACTCATGTTCTAGGCCCTAGGTTTCGTTACAAGTACCAGAAAAAAAATTTGAATGAAAAATAGTTGGGCATGCTAACAGATGCCTTAAGTCCCAGCATTTGGTAGATAAGCAAGAAGTCTATGAATTCAAGACCATCCTTGACTATGGAGGGGAAAAAAAAGAAAACAATGGACTGTAGCATTTGTTATTCATATCTGATTAATCTGTTTTAATGTTTCTGCATCACAACAATAAAGTATGTAATAGTCAAAAATATGAATAAAATAGGCTGGGGGAAGTATAGCTCATGTGCCTGGGTTCAAGTCTCTAGTAACAAAAAAAAAAGTTTAGAAATGTGGCCTAAGTATTTAATTTGGTAGTAAAGTATTTGCCTAAGCAAGTACAAGGCCCTGGGTTTGTCATCTGACACTGTGGGGAGGAGGGGATAAAACAACCAAGTGTGGTGGGAAAAAAAATGAAACAGCCAAGTATGGTGTGTACCCTTGTAATTCTAGCACTCAGGAGGCTGAAGAAAGAGAATTGGGAGACTGAGCCATTCTGGGATATAAAATGAGAACCTGACCCCCACAATTACATAAATTGGAGCTGAAGAGATGGCTCGGCAACTAAGAGCACTTGTTGCTGTTGCAAAGGACCTGAGTTCAGTTCCCAGCATCCACATGATGGCTCACAACCATCTGTAACTACGGTTCAGAGGATACAATGCTCTCTTCTGACCTCTTTGGCACCAGGCATACATGTGGTACACATACATATAAAAAATAAAATAAGCAACGCATGGTGGCTCGTGCCTTTAATCCCATCACTTGAGAGGTAGAGGGTAGCCTGGTCTATACAGTGAGTTCCAGGCCAGTTAGTGTTACATAAGGAGATTCTGTTTCAAAAAACAAAAACAAAAAAATATAAAAAAAAACAAAAAAAGTAATAGAAAATTAGTACAAGATAGTTAAATGATTATGGTGATTAACCCAGGTGCTTTTTTGAATTTATTTTAAATTTACTTACTGATTTTTACAGTGTTGAGATTTTTTCTTCTTTTTTTTTTTTTTTTTTTTAGTGCTAAGAATTGAGCCCAGGGTCTCACATATGCTAGGCATGTGCTCTACCATTGAGCCCTCCCCTAGTTTACATTTACTTTGCTAATTGTACATATTTATGAGGAACAATGTATTATTACATGTGTATACAGTGTAATGCCCGCTTCGGTGGATTTTATGTTCTTTAGACTTGCATACTTTTTGAAGTAAATATTGAGAAATGGAAGAAGAGAGTGGGAATTGTGTAAATAAATGTGGCATTTGAGGAAAATGTAATTTTATATTTTAATTCCTGAGGGCATGTACTTAATCCATTGCTTATAGACAGTCGACAGTCCTGTAGTATAAAGAGAAACTAGTAATGCTAGCAGATAATACCATTCTACTCCAAGAAGAGAAGCAGCCTGACAGCCTCACTCCAGCCAACACCAGTGGTGCTGCAGAGACAGTGACCGACACCAGCCTGACACCAGCCAACGCCAGCGGTGCTGCAGAGACAGTGACCGACACCAGCCTGACACCAGCCAACGCCAGCGGTGCTGCAGAGTCAGTGACCGACACCAGCCTGACACCAGCCAACGCCAGCCGTGCTACAGAGACAATGACTGACACTAGCCAATGCCAGCGGTGCTGCAGAGACAACAGCGGCATCCCCTACCATCAGAAAACCCTGAGTTTTTGTTTCTGTTTTTGTATTTTTCAGATCCTGGGTCAAATAAAAGCATTTTGTTAATTTTGTATTGTGGTTATTTCCTTCTTGTTATATTAGCTACTTAATATATCTTACGCTTTGTATAAAGATCCTTTAAAATTGTTGCGTAATTTTTATAAGTTAATCAGTAATTATTTTTAAGTGATAGCAAAGACTCAAATCTATAGGGACTTATTTTAATGTTCAGCTTAAGGGCTATATTAAGACTTAAATCTTTAAAGATCTAATGTGCGTGTTCTCAATTTACAGGCTTGAACCTATGATGGGAGATGTCTAGTAGAGTTCCTGCTGAATATGCTAGTTTCTCACCTTCAGAAATCATCTTTACTATATATAAGTAACACATCAAGAGGTTTCTGATTTCATACTGATCCAGACGATTATACTGGGATACACTACTCCTTGAAGAGTTCTGTCGGGTCTGTAAGATAAAAGAGAGGAGACTTAGGAAACAAAATGGCAATATTACACAGTTTTAATTTTTTTTAACCACTAACATATTTGGGAAAACTATAAATATAAATTTTATGGCACACCTGACAGGTAAATGAGCCGAGTCTTTGTTGCTACAGTATCTAGTAATACCACTTTGGGTTTTCATAAACATATAGCCATTAATAATATATTTAGGTTTCACTCCCATATGCTTTGTGTTGTAATAGCAAAAGTTGAAAATACATAAACATTTCAGGAAGAATAATTTTTACGTGGAGGAGGGATTTAAGGTATGCGAAAGCATAACATTTTAGGGCTGGAGATAAAGCTCAAGAAGTAGATCACTTGTCTACCATATGCAAGTTCCTGGGTTTAATTCCCTATCACTGCCTAAAAATTAGTGAATCACTACTTTGATTACATTAATATCCAATCCTCAATCACTAAATGATTTATCTAAAATTGGGTAATGATATAATAACTAAAATATGGGGGACTGGGTAATATTTCCAATATGGAAATAATTCTAATTTGGATCAAAGTAATGATATGATGTTCTTATTATTTAATGAAGTCTGTTTAAATACCAAATCATGGCAAGATCTCGTTTATTTGGGGATTTATATTAATAGAGTAGCAACAATCCATAGCTTTACCTTTACTAATAAAACAATCCTCTAAGCTGACCTAATGGTCCATAGAACTAAGGTAGGATTTACTAAGAACTTTAAGTTGGAGTAAACAAACCTCGGTTTTGATTGCTTGGCAGCCTTGTAACTACTAGTAAGTTATTTAATTGCTCTGACTTTATCTGTGACAGTGTCATAACAATTAAAATACCGTGAAATAGGAACCTTTGTGAATAAATTACTATTTACCCAAAGGCTCAAAGATGTATATTCCAGTGGTTCTTAAGGGGTGCTTTCCTACCAGCAGAATCAGCATCATCTGGGGGACTTAGATAGCAATTAGCAGACCCTGTTTCAGACCTACTGACCTTCTGAAGATGAGGTGCAGCCATTTATTTTTAACCCCTCCAAGTGACTTTGATGCACACAGTGTTTATAAATCAGCAATATTCCTATTTTGTGGTACATTCAGTGTGCATCAAATGTGCCACAAAATAGGAATATTGCTGATTTATAAACATGGGTTCAGGTATGGCTGGCTTAAGTCAAAATCCCAACTTCACTTAAAATGAGTGGAAGTTAATGATTTTAAAAAATATTTTAAGTAATATGTGATTCTATGATTTTACATAGTGTGATAGAACTTTGCTGTCTAAAATGTGGTATTTTGGCCTCAAGGCAGGAACATTTTACATTTTAATGTTAGGCTTGAAACAATTTGATGGAAGAGTTAGAGGACTCTAAGACCCTAAGAATGCTGGGACTCTGAGGCTATCAACTCGAGGACCTAAAGTTTTTCTCAAATTAATGTTATTTTTTTTTTAAGAAACAAAGGTTGAATCAGCCCTCCTCTGATATATTTTGACTAAAATGAAGGCAGATTAGAAATTTTAAAGCAGAACCACTCCTTTAGGTTACAGTGAGAAGGTAGTCAGAGTTAGACTGCTTGAGGATAACTGCCCTATTTCCTATAAATGGTTTTAAGATAGCCAGGTTAAGCTAGGCATCGTGTATCGCCTGTCATTGCAATTACTCAGGAGGATGAAACAGGAAGAATGCTTGAGGCCAGAAGTTTTGAGATCAGCCTGGGCAACATAACAAAACCCAGTTCAAAGCAGTCAATTGGGGGTGGAAGCAGGATATTGTGAGTTCAAGGCTTGTCTAGGCTACATAAGGAGCTTGAGGCATACTTGAACTTTGTAGCAAAACCCTGCCTCAAGCTTCCACCAAAAACTTTCACACTTTACTTTAAGGGGAGAAAAAGACATCCAAGTAACAGCTAAAAGGATAAGAAGGTACTACTAAAATAAAGAATTGTGGGATGCATTTTACAGATCCAGAATAAACTATAGGAGAGCAGATAGCTGCATGTTTCTTTTAAAAGAGTTTGGAACATGTCACCAGATTATGTGTAGATTCTTACATTTTCAGCAGTGTTGCCAGGATCTGGAAATCCTGTTGTTCCTTCAGGGATGAGGGAACCTCTTGAATCCTCCCTCTTAATTCCATGACCATTTTGAAAAGATGCATAGGCTGGAAAAACATCCAAGGTCTTGTTAGCAACAGAAAAAAACAATTAAAATATTGTTTAAACTAAGTACTACATTATTTTAAGTAGGTATATATTACAGGGAATAGATCTTGGTCTTCTAAAATGTGAAATTCATACCTCAAAACACCACAAGAAAACAAGTAAAAGTTAAGTGATTTTCCCCTCTTAAAACAATTTGCTATGTATTGCAGTTCCTTGGAAATCATGTAATAAAACCATATAATTCACAAGACAGCTAGCTTATCTATATTATAGGTAAGAAAATACAAGCCTAGAAAAAGAAGTGTCCTACCCACTATTGGTGACAGGTAAGAGGAAAGGGAACCAGTGTGTTTGCTTCTTTCTTTATCATTATCTTCTAGTTTTTCCACTATCCTAGCCATTTTATTCATCCTTAGACAAACTGAGAAATGTGGCTGCAAGTATGTGTTTTAACTAAACTTTAGGAAAGATTGGGTTATGCATAGTTTTATCACACAATATTTCAAAAAGAATAGAGGCACATTGCTATAAACACTCATGTGATGCATAATTACCCATGTCTTTGTCAGTGGTCAGGCTCCCTCTGCTCGTAGGTGAAGCAAAGCTGCATGGAAACTCATCCCTGGATGCCTGTAACAGAATATGATGCCTGAGTCATTTAATCGATTTTTAAACTAGCACAAGAAATCTGAATTAGACTGTACCGATTTTAAACAAAGCTCACTGTGAAAAGTTACATCAGGTACTTAAGTGGCACGTTAAAAAAAAAGATGGCTGATAGCATACTGTAGTAATCAAAACCTCTGACCAAATGATATAACTAAATGGTTGTGATTGATATAATATAAACATTATTCAATTCTCTTCCTTGAACACAGCGACAATGCTAGAAGTCGGAGTGTGTAAAAAAAAAAAAAAAAAGGTCTTAAGTGAGACTTAAGTGAGACTGAACTGCAAAAGAAAGAACAGATAGTGAAACAATCCAAATATCAGGCAAATGTGTATGGAATGAACATGAGCATAAATTACTGCATGTGAAGAAAGACCAATGTGATAGCCTGCGCGGTTATATTCACACTCCACTCATTAACGGTATCCGGGCAAGATTAAAGGTGGCTTTTCCAGCTGGTAATAGTGGTACATGCCATTAACCCTAGCATTGAGGACACTGAATCAGGAGGCGTGTTCCAAGGTCCAAACCAGTATGTACTATAGTCATAGTGAGACCCTGTCACAGAAAACAAACGAATAGGGCTGGAGAGATGGCTCAGCAATTATGAATGCCCATTTGTTTTTGCCCAGAATTCAGTTCCCAGCATCATGTTAACTGCCCGTAACTCCAGCTCCAGGGCATCTGACACTCTCTTATGCTCTATAGACACCTGTACTCATGCATAACCACCCCCCCCACACAACTAAAAAATAAAAATAAAACTCTGCCCTTAACTCCTCTTTAAAAAGTTCTTTTTCAGGAATTTAGAAGTGGCTTCCAAAATTAGGGGCATTTTACAGGAAAAAAAAAGTTCTAGATTATAGTGTAAAGCAGAGTTCAATTTGTCAGCTAACAATCTGAAATGACTACATAGATGGTCTAGGACCATTCTGAATATGGAAGGGGACAGGAGCCAACAGTTCCACTGAGCTGAGAAGTACAAAGCATACAATTTGGGCACCATATCTTTTGAGGTAGTGTCTTACTATGTAGCTCAGCCTCACCTTGAATTTGCATCCTCTAGACCTAGCCTTTCAATTGTTGGCACCTGACGTCACTGCTTTAGTAGGGACACTGGCAAACTGAAGAGTATCCAGAAGCGTTGACCAAGGAAATAAATGGTTTGGAATAACGAATAACAACAACATAGCGACATTTGGCCTGAAGAAAACATTAGAAGGCATACCCGGAAGGGACAGATTGTAAAGGTAGAAACAAATGCTTTACAGGTCTCTAGAGGGCAAAACTAGGAGCAGTTGACAGAAAACCTTTTAGGTCTAAGGTTGAGGGGAATATTTTAATTATTACAAGGGCAAGGTTTGTTTTGACAAACAGAAACCTGGTCACCCTTTAAGTGCTTCTTAAGCCTTAACACACTAAAGGAATAGAAAAAAGCTCACTTAACTGTGATAACTTAAAGAAATACTAACCAGAGACAACCAAGGACAGGGAGAAGCGAAAGAATGCAAATCCCCAGTGTCTGATACTCTAGAAGCAGCAATTTTTTTACATTTTGTTCTCAGGATGAATAAATACACTAAAGTGTATTAAAAGCAGAAAATTTTAAGAACAAAATAATATAAAAACGGCTTTTTGTGGTATTTCTTTGAATCTGGTTATTCAAAATGTGGTCTTTGGTCCAAACAGAGGCAGCCAAAGGTGTTAGACACACAGACACCTCACTCCAGGGCCTGTTGAATTAAAATCTGTTTTCTAACACTTTCCCCACATTATCCTCTCAGAAGCACTGCTCTAGGAAAAACAGTAGAAATGTAAAATGGACTGAAAAGTAAATGCTTAAGATTGAGATCATATAGCAGATGACCTCAGTTCCAAATGCATTGGGTAAAACAAGATATAACTCAAAACAGAAATGCACTACCACTTACAGAATTAGGCATGGCTGCGCAGGAATACAAAGTATCTCGGCCTGCCAGTCGCTGTATGTTTTCCAAGAGCAGTCCAACGAATGGGAGGTACAACTGTGCTATTTTGGCTTGCTGGTTCTGAAAAATACCAAAAATTTATTGATAATATATGCTATAAATGAATGGAATTGACCCCATATATCTGATTTAAAGACTAAAAGTGAGCTAACAGCTACAATTAGAGGTATGAATCTTACAACTTATTATCCAAGAATTTTGCTGCTATTGTGAATAACAATACAGTGACAGCTTTCAAATATAACCACATAAAGGAAAAGGTTGTTTGAACACCAGTATACATATGTTATTTATAATTAGGCAAAAATATTACAAACTACAATAAAATAATTTATATCGTAAAGAAGTTAATTTACTATCAGACAGAATCATGATAAACTTGGCAAGATTTGCAAATAAAAAATCTTGGTAACTAAAAAACACAGTAGATGAGAAAATTGTAGGAAAAATCCACCTGTAAATCAGCTTTTCAAATTAATTACAATAACAAACTACATTATAAGATTCTACTTGAATGTTAAAAACTAAAGGCTGTATTATTAAACATGAAATACTGTATTTCCTTAATTTACTCGATACCAGAGAAGTAACTCAGGGTTATTCCAAATTGATTCAGTTTGTAGTTTAATTTTCCATGTCCTTAAATTACAATATTAACGACATTTAAATACATATTTAAAGTAGTAGCAGACAGCAACCAGAACTGTGGTCACATATAAACAATGTGAAATGTACAAGATTTACAGCCACACTCATGGCTATTGGCAGTAAAATTACCATAACACCTTTTACAGTATAAAGCAAAAAAGGATATTACATATTTTAGACATGATATATTTAATATGTCTTATTAAACAATTATCAATATCATTTTAATTTAGGGATATGTATATACATTAAAGAACACTAAGGAATTTGACAGCATATGCATGGTACAACTATATATGATGTTTTTTTACATGTGTGTGTTGTCTGTCGATGTAAATACAGGAGCCCTTGGGGGCCACATGTGTGTGATCTCCATAGAGCTGAAGTTATAGGTGGTTGTAAGCTGCCAGGTATGGGTGCTGGGAACCAAACCTCAATCCTCTGTAATAGCAGCTGCACTCTTAACTCCTGACCCATCTCTCCAGGCCCTGTCTGACATTTCAAAAATCCTAGTAAGTTTATTTTTAAACAATCATGTTAGAGTTTGACTGGCCCAAATACTTATATTAAAAGTAAGAAAAATACATAAAGCAGCCTAATCTCATTTTATTGTCATATATATATATATATATTACATTTTAAAATATGATTTGAGTAGCTGGGGATACAGAGCTTGGTGGTAGAGTATGTTTCACTATGTGCCAGACAGTGGCTTGTTCCCTCCCCAGCATCAAAATATTAAAAGATGAATTATTAAAAGATGAAAAAAAGATGTTTTTTCTTCTAGTTAGTTGCATGATATTTAAAAAAATAATAGCCTAAAATTAAAAAAAATATATTTATAAAAAGACCTTTTCATTGATGCTCATATTATGCTCCTCACTGTAAACATCATTTTGAATGAAAAATCATAGTAGAAATTTATAGTGTGCTCCCAAGAACTGTATAGACAGCCTTACCTTGTGCTGGTATCTAGTATCAAATGCGTGTTTTATCAAAAGATTCTTTATGACAGAGATAGCTGTATATCTGATCTCATAATTGTCTTGAAGAGCAATAGAGGTTTCCCTCAGAAGTAGACCAACCAAGAAGTGATGTTTGCAATACTCATCTGATAAACTGTATTCAAGATTGGAATCTGCAGTACAATAAAATGTGTAACTTTTAATAAAAAACACAAAATTTATTACTAAGCCATCAAAATACTGTAATTATCATTTAATCATATGTGATCATGCTAGCAAGAACTATAATTTTTATTATTAATCAATCTGAACAATTTCTCTGTAGTACAGAATGAGCATGCAAAAATTTTACTAAAGAAGAACACTCCTAATTAGAGATAGATGATTGTTTTTATGATTATTTCAGTCAGCAAGAAGATCATGAAGATACTTTTTCCCCTAAAGTATTTCAAGTCTTAGTACTCTTACAATAGAACTTAGAATGAAATCATTCTATATTTGGCAATCTTTTAACACATTTCTTTATGTCTGAAGAGATTTCATTTCTTTGTAAAGTAATACTTGATTTCCATACCCATTTACACTTAGAAAATGGGAAAGGACAACTAAACAACGCAATCATCCCGACAGTGTTAAATATTGATAGTTACAGTGATCATTACATATTGGCCTGAATATTCATAGTAGATGCAACGATAACACAAAAAGCTACCACATCTCACGTCAATTCATCATCACATAAATTCAGATCTTAATTTCATAAATTCATCACTTCAAACTGTATCTTTCACTACTTTTTAGCTCTGTTAAACCCTACACTAATACTGTGGTTGAGACTTGCCTTCTAATAACTCAGAGGGGGCTGAGATCAAATGTAGTAATTTCTATAGTAGACACTATATTTCCATTTATTTTAGATAAAGCAGAAAGCTAAAGAAAATGCTTTTCATTTTTTGTTTTGGCAGACTGAGAATTTAATGCAATGTGGTATATTCAGTTAGGACTTTCAAATGTTGCACACTGTCCAATTTAATCCTAAGGTCTGATGCCCTATCCACTTTTTTCCCCTAATTTTCTTCATCATATCAACAATATCAGGGAAGTGTGTGAGTCACACATGCTCTTAACTTAGTAACAGGGTGGTTGAAAGGTGGCACTATGGTCTTGAAATAGTTCTTCATTTTTGCTGGCTATAATTTCACCACTTCTACAACCACACCTATGCGAAGAGGCTTCCTTAACGACCAAGGCATATGGCTCTCCTGCATAGTCATGCACTTTGGTGAATTCCAATCACTTTCTCGATACAAGGACAGCATTGAATAACCAAGGTGGATTTATCTGGGTACATTTTGCAAATGGCAATTGATTTTTTTGCTTCAGTGACTTGAATAAATCCAATTTGGTATTTTCAACCACACCTTCAAGACTGTGGCCAAGGAGCCATTCAACAGGGTGACGGAGAAAGAAGCAAGCCTGAGAGACGTGACAAACACTTTAAACAGCAATTAGCCCATCTCTTGTCCCAAGCTGCCTTGCAACAGAGGAACTTGTTTTCTAAGGGCAAGCATTTGAAAATTGATTCTTCAGACAACACTGAAGCTTATTTTAAGAATAAACACACACACTTGCCTTTAAGGTTTTGGGGTGCAAGTATTTAAAGCCTCACTTTGGCTAGGGAGGATTTGAAAAGCAAACAAAGCCCCCATTCATCTTGGCCATTCATCAAATCAATTGTGTTTAAATATAGCATACTACTTTAGAGTGAACCGAGTTAAACCTACCTACTGAAGTCAAACGGTCCACCGCAAATGAAAAAAAATCTAATTAATATATGAAAAGAAAAGGGACAAATAAAAAACATAATAACATAAGAATAGTGCTACACAACAAAGCATTTAATTAAACTAGCAATGGAGATTAAAACTGAAGCATTTCATAAATTTAGTACATACAAGTTATCATTTTATTGTTTATATTTTGATGCTTTCAGCAGAAATGCATTCACATACTTTATTCATTTAATCTTAAACAAATTTCAATACACTATTATTATATAGAGAAATTTTACAAGTGTCTGACATCTGTGTTCAGCAAGAATATATATAACATTCATTTTTTCATACTGAGACTACGGTCACTGATACAATGAAGGCAATGCAGAATGCCATTAATGAACCTATCTTCAGATAGTAACAGTTCTCAGGTTACCTTTAAGTTAACTGGTTTCATCAGAAAACATTAGGCTACACTAGTGCTACCACAAAAGGAAAAACAATCCCCGATAGTAGAAAATACAAATACATACCTTGAACTCTCTGTAGTTTAGGTTTTGCAAATGCCATTGGCAAGTTCAGAGGAATATAATGTTCATGATTACAGATTGTTTGGAGAAATTCAAACTTGTATTCAGCAAGAACCTAAATGGTAAAGTATATATCAAGTCTCATTTTATATGCATTTTCTTTTTGATGGTTGAAAAATAATATTTAATTTTTCAACAGAAGTGTTTATGTTCCAAAGTATACTTGCAGGTGCAATCTGTACAGAAAAGAGTTAACATAGCCGGCCTAAGAGTGGTAGATTTAAAAGGGCCTGTTGCAACACCAATATTGGCTGGCATCTGAGAAAAGGGGATTTTGACATGTTCCCTATGTGATAAGGCTGAGTTCTTGGTGCCAGTCTACTAGGTCCTTTGCACAAACAGTGTGATTAAAGGTGAACACCTGTTTTGAACACCTCTTTCTACGAGTCTAAAATTCTGATCTGCTTCAATGCAAAACCAGTTTTTTGGTGAGAACTATGGGAAGCGAGTATACTCCTGCATGTATGAGCATTCATGACATGTGCACAGCCATGTCAAAGACCCCAGTGTCTCAGACCCACAGGAATGGCAAAGCCTTGCCCTGGCTTTGGTACAGAGGTTGATAGTGTGTGCAGAACTATAAACCACGGTGGCTTCCAACTCCTCTACAGATGCACCCTGATGACTGCATTCTGAAACTGTTTTCCTTCATCAGCTGTGTATAATAAACCTACCTCCCCATTCAGCTGTATATAATAAATATGCTGAGTTTCCAGGCTTCTGTGTATATCAGAGCACATGGTTCACCTAATCCAAGGTTTTCTGTATGTGTGTTTGTTGTTTCTTCATTTCCCATCACCCCAGTTGGCTCAATCCCAAAGAATCCTAAACTCTAAGCCGACACACTGCAGTCTTTTGGCTGTATTCTCCCCCTTAGTGGGGAAGTATGTCTTCACAAGAGGGAGAGAGCATGAGATGCCTGTGTGGGGATCACCACAGACTCCACTTGATGCCTTTCCCTTCCTGGATCCTGCTGGGCATCTATATCCTGTCACTCTAAGGAATGTTAGTTAGAATTACGACTATATGGTAAATCCTGTTGGTAAATTGGGGAATCTGTGAGTAGTCTTGGGGACCCCCAAACACTATCCAATAGTCCTTGCTTTTGACAATACTCAGTGTACATAAATGAAAAGAGCAGTTCTGAATCCCCGTGAAGAGAACATAACTGCCACATATGACTTCATGCTCTGATGTCCAATATCTACTACAACTATGCCTTTAGAACTTACCTTTGGATCTTTGGGACTAAATCCTGATATATAGTCATTTATCAAGTTGAAAACAAATCCTCTATCCATTAGCGTCAAGCAGCGCTATAGAAACAAAGAAGGAAGGTTTTAGTGACATAATTCTAAGTGTCTCTAATAGTGACTTTAAAGAATTTCTAAATTCGTTCTACACAAAGGGGATGTTATTTTTACAGACACTATGAGAAAAGCTTTCAGAGTTTTGGGTGACCTTATAGAAAAAGAGCAAAGTAAATTATCAACAGAACTGAGAATTAAGGCACTCAAGTGTGTAATTTTCAAAATAAGATACACATAAATACATACCCACATATATGACAATAATAAAAAGTGAAAAATTGTCATCTTCAGTAAATATAGGGATTTCTGGCCTCTCTCAAACAAAATCCCTTGCCGAGCAAAGCTAACAATTTTTAAGTACAGGCATTAAGGAAGAGATCCTTAGTGTGCTGTGGATGTCTTTTAACTCACCTTTAGAAAGCTGGCCAAGCTATAATTCACATTTCGGGACTCATCAGAAATCTCTGCATAGCGAATGGTCACATGAGGAATTATTGCAAGAAGCAATGAATGTAAGACATGATGATATGACTCAGGAAATCTCTGGCCCCTAGGAAGCTTAAATACAAATAGAAAAGGAGTCAGTTTGAAAAGTTCTAAGTAAATCAACTGCCATTTTACTTTCAAGCATGTCCCATCACGTAAATGACTTTAAAACTGAAGTATTTTCTCTCAATTAAAAAGGACTTCACTAAGTTGTTCAAAGTATGCTTTATTCTAGACCCCAAACTTACAGAAACTATCTTACTCTCTAACAGTGATTCTCAACCTTCCTAATGCTGTGACCCTTTAATATACTTCCTCATGCTGTGGTGACCCCCCCAATCATACAATTATCTTTATTGATGCTTCATAACTGTAATTTTGTTACTTTTATGAATCATAGTGTAAATATCTGATATGCAGATGGTCTTAGGCAACCCCTGTGAAAAGGTCATTTGACCCAGAAAGGGGTCATGACTCACAGGTTGAGGACTGCTGCTCTAATACTGTAAGTGCCTGAAATTATCATTAGGCATAGCATACCCTAACTCTGGAATCCAAGCCCCTGGGATGCAGGCACATTTCCATTTTTTATTTTATTTTTTTCTGGTACACACCATCAGCATGTATTACAGTTTCAGTCAACTTATTCTATGAAAGTTCTATGAGATGAATTCTTATTTTACTTCATGTGCCTCGCCATTATGATTTCCATAACTAAGAAAATTTCTTTGTACAGATTGGGCATTTCTAATTGAAAAATCTCAAATCTGAAGTGCTCTAAAACTGAAACTTTTCAGACCTGACTTGCCACTACAAATGGAAAATTCCATACCTGATGTTATGTGACTGGTTGAAGTCAAAACACAGGTACAAATATAAAATAAACCATAGAATTATCTTCAGGCTATGTATATAAATTATCTATGACACATGAGTTTCATGTTTAGACACATGTCCTGTACCCAAGATGCCTATCTCATTCTGTATATGCAAATATTCCAAACTCTGAAAATGTCTGAAATCTGAAACCCTTCTGGTTCTTAGCATTTCAGATCAAGAACTCTCAACGTGCATCTTTAAAACAAAATTTAAAAACAAATAAGAGGGGCCTGTGAGACTGCTCAGTGGGTAAAATGTTTGCTCTGCAGACCTGATAACCCAAGTTTGATACACAGAACCCATATGCAGTGAAGGAGAGAACAAACTCCACACACTTGACCTCTGACCTCCCCATATGCACTGTGGCTCACATGGGGCCCCACCCACACATCATACACATGTAACAACAACAAATAATAATGAGAAGAAAATTAACATTGAAAAAACAAATAAATACATATACCACATTTCAGAAATATATCTAATAAAGTTCTTTCTAACGTTTACATATACCTCAATTAATCCTTTCTAATAGAAATATGTCTAATTTGATACTTGTTCTTTTTCTAGTTGAATCTTTTCAACCAAAAAAATTATTTATGAGTGTGTGTGTGTGTGTGTGTGTGTGTTGGGGGGGTGCTTGTAAAGGTCAAAGGAGGGTATCATATCCTCTGAAGCTCAAGTAATAGGTGGTTGGTAGCTGCCTGACAGGTGCTAGGAATCAAACTTGGCTCCTCTGGAAGAGCAGCAAACACTAAGCCGTCTCTGCAGCCCCTCAATATTGATATTTTTAAATCACAAAAAAGCAAAACTTCAAAGGCAATGCATTATATATAGTAAATAACTATAGGATATTACCTGCAATTATTTCTAACTACATAGAAGATGCTGCACATTAAACTGTAAGAACCTATGTACTGTAGGACCTCAGATTTATGCAAAAACTACTGCTTTCTATAAGCAACACTGGAAAAGTTAAGGGCAATAATTATTTAGAATAAAAGGTAACTTAGATATCATTGCTATGTGTAAAGTTAGCTTTCTTTATATATATATTATATATTGTTCTTATAAATTTGTACAATTACCATTGATCAATTAAAATAAGCCTATTGTGGTGGCTCAGGTCTATCATGCAAGCATGTGAGAGGTCGAGCACAGGTTTGAAAACTGCCTGGACTATAGGCTGACTCAAACACAATTAATCAAGAAACTATTGTTGAGCCTACGTACCTTAATTTTATTCTCTTCCAGTAAGTATGTGGCCATCGACTTCGCAATTATTTCAAAGAAAAACCACGAGTACTGAAAAACAAACACACAAGTGTTAACAGTTATCCAAATACTTGAAGCTTTGAAAAATTTGACAAATCAGTAGAGAGCCTGTCTCTGAAGTTTGATAACATTTTCAAGCCACCTCAGTTTACTACGAAAATCTCGCAGAATACTTCTGAAGTTTTTCAGACAAAAAAAAAAAAAAAAAAAAAAAGTAGTACTGCATTGCCAGGCCAACTAGTCATGTACAATGGGAGAGTGGAAAGGTTTGTTTCACGGGACGGGATTATGTGTCACTGACATTGTTTTGGAATACCCATGACTCACGATAAAAACAAACCAGCTTTGAGTTATTTTTATTTCCTTTTAAATTCTTTACAACGAATACTTTAAGATTTTTATTAGCATGCATTAATTATATATTAAATGGGTTTAATGATGCCATTTTTGATCATATTCACCCTATTGTCCTCTCTTGTCCCCCCCCTTCTCTTGCCACTTGTCCCCCTTTCCCAAATACAGATAATAAACCTTATTTCTGCCTACACTGCACTCAATTTGGATAATCAGCTTTGGCCGTGGTACCATACTAGCACAGCCTACATAGCCTATACGGTCACCCATATCATGTAATTTGAGAGCTAGCATCAAGTCCCTAGCCAACACACATCCCAAAAGGCCCATAATTCTATCACCAATTAAAAAATAGTAAAAATAATGAGAATAATAGTTACTGTTGAGTGCCCACCACATGCCAGAAATTATACTGTCAAATATTTCAACTTAGGCATGAGGTGATAGTGGTCCAGAGCTGGTAAACAGGCAGCCCTTGGTCGATGAACCACTGTAACAGATACAAGATCCTGTCTCATCCGAAATGTATCTTTTACATATTTAATTGAGAACAAGGGATGCATAGGGAAGGTGGAAAGGGCTCTGCGAAGGATACATGTGTAATATAAACAACAAAATGGATAAAAATGAGAATTGAAATGGAAGGTCACCAACAAGTATGTGGAATCTGGTTTGGTTTCCAATTGTGTCGTCCACCCTTACCTTCAGAAGTTTATTTATGGCTAAGAAATCTGCAGATTGCTTCAATATTGCTATCATGGTAGTAGCCAGGGTTTCGTGTATCAGCTGGGCCTGAAGAGTGCTTGGTTTTTCAGGTCTGAAGCTATACTACAAACAGAACCAAATGAACCATCAGATACAACACTCCTGGGAAACAGGGAAATCATCCAGCAAAAAAGCTTTACTCCACAAACCTTTATGAAGGATCTTAAATAGCTATCCAAGCCTTCTTCATGGCACTTCGACACAATGTGTAAGAGAACCCTGAAACGACATTCATAAAAGTCAGCAGGCCATGCATCAACTAAGTACATTAGTGCAATTGTCAGATAAAAGCAGGTCTAACCCTGCAACAAAACAAAACAAAACAAACAACAAATCGGGGTAACAGAAGAGGTGATCATAGCTAAGGTCTCCAAGATTCCAGTGCCCAACATACTTAGAGCCTTGTAAAATGTATTTCCTGGTTCAAAAGGATACTTTACTTTGGCAGCCCGGATGTTTCGTCTCTTTTCTAAATCCGTGTATTCACTTAAAGAACGGTCATAACCCTATGTTATAAAAGAGCTCAAGTAAAATAAATACTGAAATCCCTTCCAGTGAAGATAAAAGGAACAGAAAAGAAAGATAACATGTCTGGGAGTGGCGGTGCATACCTATAATCCTAGCACTTGGGAGGCTAAGGCAGGAGGATCAGCACAATTCTGAATCCCGTCTGAACTACAGAATGAGACTGTCTCAACAAAACAAAACAAAACAAAAGACAACATGAAAACTGTGTCAAGGGGAAAGGAAGGACAGGGCAGGTAAAATGATACGAAAGTTGGATGTAAACTATAGGAAACTAGCCATGCCTGTCAAACTTCAGCAAGTCTCAGTGTCACCTGGAAGGGTTGTTAAACAGATTCCCTGGCTCCTTGCCCAGTGTTTCTGACTTGGTAGGTAAAGTTCAATGATTAGCATTTTGATAGGCTGCTCCCTGGAGATACTGCTGCTGCTGATCTGGGAAGCGCATGTTGAGAACCATTATATTAGAATAAAGCTTCTTAAACCTCCAACTGGACTGTCCCTGACAGCAGAGATGGGCACACAGCACGCAGGTGTTTGTGGCCCGGGCTGTAGGAAAAAAAAACAAAAAACAAAAAACAAAAAACTGTGGCAACAGTAGAGGCAGCAAAGCCAGAAACATCCAGCATTGAGCACGGCATTTTTAAAGTCTCCTATCTTCATTTTGAAGTGCAAGTGTGTTCTACCTTCTACTCTACAATGTATCCTTGTTTGTTTTCACGCAGAAATAACTTATTCTTCCATGTCAAAATTCATGGCTTAGTGACATATTCTATCCGGTATTAGAATCACTGGTCAGAGTTGGCTATATTGATTAAAACTAAAATGAACTGCAATTAAATATTTGTTTCTCAGAAGAACTAGACACACCTCAAGTGCTCACTAGCCAAATGAGGTATGTGACTACCTTATTGGACAATACAAGTAAAGAACATGACTGGGGAAAGGTCAATGGAAATGTCTGTCTGCCTTATAAGTAGGCACAGAGCAGTAAACGACAATACAAGAATACTATAGGATTTCACTATCTCATTTGCAACAATGGAGTGGTCAACCAGACATAAAATTAAAAAGCAAATACATGACTAGGACTATACTTAAACCAAAGGTATCTAAAAGACATATACAGAACATATTCCACCCAATAGTAAAAGAAGACACATTCCTCTTATGTACACACAAAATATTCTCCAGGATAGAACATACATTAGGCTATAAGAAAAGTCTTAACAAGATTTAAGAAGATAGCAATCATACCAAGTATAGTTTTCAACCACAGTATGCTGAAATAAGAAACCAGCAGGAGAAGAAACTGTGGAGAATGAAAGCAGGGGAAAGTAAACATCATGCTTCTGAACAAGCAGTCAGAAGGAAAAGAAAAGAAAAGAAAAGAAAAGAAAAGAAAAGAAAAGAAAAGAAAAGAAAAGAAAAGAAAAGAAAAGAAAAGAAAAGAAAAGAAAAGAAAAGAGAAAAAAGAAAAGAAAAGAGAAAAGGAAAAGGGAAAAGGAAAGAAAAGAAAAGAAAAGAAAAGAAAAGAAAAGAAAAGAAAAGAAAAGAAAAGAAAAGAAAAGAAAAGAAAAGAAAACAGAAATAAATTTGCAGAAAAATTAATGGATTTAGAATGTATAATATTAAGTGAGGTCACACAATCTCAAAGAAAACACCCACATGGTCTCCACCATATGCTGAACCTAGCCAATAACATGTGTACATATGTAAGCAAATATGCTTGTGGATGCAGTGTAACATGTATAAAAGAGAAGAAGGAAGGCTGACTATGAGCATATTAGGAAGGACTGACCACGGGTAATAAACACAAGTTATAAAAGAGGATATACAGCTTGTTTTTCTAGTTCTAATTCTGCCATGGAGTTTTCGGTTTGGTGATGGTTAAGTGCATAAACAGTGAAAGTGTAAAACGAGAAGTTCCCCAGCCTCCATTCTGTATGGCTACTCTGACTGCGAGTTCGCTGAGATAGATGGACTTTGGATCTGGTTAACTTAGATGTGTGTTGTTTATTTTATTTGCAAGTTTTTATAATAAAGTTGATTTGTAAAAAATTGAGAAGAAAGAAATCAAAAGGAAAATTAAAAAAAGAAAATCTTTCAGACAAGTGACAATGACCAAAACAATGGGACACAACAAACACAGTTCTAAGAGGGTAGTTCATAGCCATGAAAAAAAAAAGAGAGAGAGAGAGACCTGAAGCAAATAGCTTCTTTCATTATAACACCGAAACTCACATGGTGCAGTTGATGGGAACGTCATCTTCATGGGTCATGTTTGTGAGAACTCGGAAGAGTTGCATAAGAATTACAGGTAGAAACTGTATCATGACTTGGATCTCCATGGCATGCAAACACTAAAATAAGTCATTATTAGTTATGGAAACAAACAGAAATATGATCTAATTTGCAAATGTGAAACAATAAGAAAATTAAGTAATGAGCGATATATTGACTAGACCATAAGCTTGCTGAAATGTGAGCTTCTGAGACCGAGGACTTGTAAGGACTTAATCCACCCCTTTATTTTGCTATTTGGCTTCTGAGTTTATTTGACATGAATGGTTAACTAAAGACAGCAAGTACAACTTACCTATGGACTTTGTAAAGAAGACAACTGACTTTTGGTAAATCTATACTCAGGGACAGAGTGGGGGTTGGAAACATCTGCCAACAAGCCTCCTGCATCCTATATGCTAAGATAACAGTGGCCTCCAGGTAACCTGACACAAATGAGCTTCAATAAAGAAAACGTCCATATGTAATTTGCTTTATCCCGAATCATCTATAAAACTGAGATAGCTTTGCATTTTAACATTCTTTTAATTTTTTTAATAACATCTTACTTATTTAGTGTGTGCTTGTACATGTGTATATGTGTAAGCATGTGCAAACATGCATGTGGGAGCCTGTGTGCCACAGTTCATGGGTGTGGTGTGGCCAGAGGACAACTTGCAGGAATCAGTTCTCTCTCTTCTATTATATGGGTCCCAGAAATCAAACTCGAATGGTCAGGCTTGCCACCTTTACCCACTGAGCCACCCTCTAGGTGTGTCCTCTAACATTCTTCTAATACATTTATTCCATGTGTTTACACTCTGTCTCTAATAATGGAGGTTACAAACATCCAAATGAAGTATTGATATATATTACATATTCATGTATATATAGAAATGTTACAGTGGCGTTTGCTATATTTCTTTCTTCTTTCCACATACACTCACTCCATAAGACAAGAAAAAAGAAAATCCAAATTTTTATCATCAATTCTTATGGAAAACACAATGATGGACGAGCTAAGTCTCTGTGCTTAAGGGAACTCATCATTTATTCCTTGATCTCCTTTACTTTTGCTCTGCCTTTCTATCCTCACATGCACCTCCCATTTCTAGGACTCCACCAACTGTATCTCAATTATTTCAGTGTAGCTCCTCTACATCAGGCTTACAGGGTAGGCTGGCAAGCTCCAGGAACACAGGGTTGTCCTTTCAAGGTTTTCCTTCCTGTGCACTCTCTCCCCAACCCTTTCTGCCACTGCCCCTTTTCAGTATACCCCCTTACCATTTTTCTAGTACATCTGCAGTTCCTCTGTTTACTCAGCATGCAAAGAACACATTTCCAAATTGATTGTCCAACCCCCTTAAATGCCGATTAGATTATATTACATTTTTTCCTTTTTTTTTTTTTTTCAAGACAGGGTTTCTCTGTTGTAACTCTGGTTGTCCTGGAACTCACTCTGTAGACCAGGTTGGCCTCGAACTCACAGAGATCCACTTGCCTCTGCCTCCTGAGTGCTGGGATTAAAATCATGGGCCACTACTGCCCGGAAAAGTCTTTCTTTTTTTTCTTTCTTCCTTTCTTTCTCACTTACTTGCTTGCTTTCTCTTTCTTTGGTGGGGTTTTTTTTTTTTTTTTTTTGAGATAAGATTTCTCTGTGTAGTCCTAGCTATCCTGGGACTCACTATATAGATATGCACACCAGGCTTGGCTTCGAACTCACAGAGATCCACCTGCCTCTGCCTCCCAAGTGCTGGAATTAAAGGTGTGCACCACCATCATCCAGCATAGACTACCTTCTACAAAATTTTTTTTTCTTTTTCTTGTTTCTATTGGTGCTGAAGATAAGACAGTTTCCCACATGCTAGGTAAGCACTCTCCTGATGACCTACATCCTCAGCCCTCTAGAATGTCTGTGGTATCTTCCCATTACTGTGAGTGGTGCTTCTCATTCAGGAGTCACATGGTCTCCACAGGAGATTTAGCAATGCCCAGGGATATTTTTGGCTATCACAACTGGGCTATACGAGCTACTGGTTTCTACTGGGTAGAGGCTTATAGTTCTGCTAAGCATTCTACAACAAAGAACTATCTTCCCCTAAATGTCAATAGTGCCCAGCATGAGAAATCCTGATTTATGGAATTGAGTTGAATGCATTTAAGACGTAGCCTACATTTTGAACCTTAAAACTGATTACCGTCCTTCAGAATTACCACTGTTCTTTGAATACAACATATGCTTCCCTTCCTTTTGTCTTTGTTCACAGCTGTTAGCCAAAGCCTAATCATTCATCCAAGGCCAATTCAAATCCTCATTTCAGTGACGCCCTTTCGTTTTCTCATTCAACAGAGGTGTACTGAATGTACTTCGGGTAGCCAAACAGCAGAGAGCAAACAAAACAACCGGAACACAGCTACTACCATTAAGCAGTCCACTGTCTAAAGGGGGCAAAGACATGGAACGGAATCACCACAGTACAAACGACAAATAGTAGGGTAGGCACGCCGCACGTACAGCATGTACAAAGGAAGTGGTGGCTGGACCGAGAGTGGGTAGAGAATGTAAGATAAGCAGAAGAAGGGAAGAACCAGGCAGACAAGGAAGATGAGCATTCCATGCAGGATGGAAGTCTCCGCTACCACTCTACAGCTCTTCTATAATTTATTCTCGGCACCAGCCAGAGTATTCTTTTTGAAATGCCAATTAGATAATGCCTGCCGTCTTTCCCTTGTTGAAAACAAACCAAACAAAATCCACAAAAGCCATCACCATGGGTCCTCCATTCTGCCTCTCTGTAGGCTCAGCTCCCAGCAGCCTCCCTCCCCACTAGCTGCTGCTCCCCACGTTGCAGCCAGGCTTTTTACTTTCCCGCAAACGCACTGGTATAAGGCACGCACGCCGGCTGGAGTCTGGCACCGCCTATGGCTGTCTGCCTTGCTTCAGTCTCTTTTCAGCCTGAAATTGGCATTTCCACAGACAGGCCTTTTCCTCTACAACGCTACCTAGAATGTACTTGTGGTCACTCGAGTTCCCAGTAGCCTGCTCTTTTCTTCATAGTACTTATCTTTTCTATAGTTTATTTATAATCTTCCTGCCTCAACAAAACTAAGTCTGTCTACAATTCTCCCAACTACATTCCCAGCACCCAGAGCAATGCCCCGCACACAGCAGGCACTTAATAAATATTTGGTGAATGTCTGAATAAATAAATAAAGCAACACAGGGCAAGGCAAAATGAAGGTTCCTGATCTACACTAGCTTCTCAATGTCCTGATCTTTAATACCTATAGTCTGCAACAAACATGTAACAGTTAATCACATATGACTTTCGCCAGTCCTCTGGATTATGAAGAAGTTGCTAGCTAACCTATTTTGCTGTATCTTTGGTTAGGCTGTAATAGTCATGCTGACAATGTTTCTAAGGTATTCTCTGCAAGCCCCATAGCACACGCAAAGGTACAGAATACATACCAAAACTCAATGAATAAACAAATTCATGAAACTGCCATTTTCAGGGAGAACAGATAGAAAGGTTTGCTAGGACGTTCATAAGAATCAAAGAGCTGTGTCACAGATTCACTCAGCTACCAACTAGCTGAAGCACTACAGGCAAATCTCAAATGGAAACCTCCTCACAACCCTTTTCTGCACTATTTTGGCAACCATGTGCCATTTCACTTACTGCCAGCAGAGGGTGTGTGTGCATTGCATAAATATCAGACATTCCACACCCTTAAAAACAAATGCAAGTGCACATTTTGTTCCATTTGAAAAATACCAGTATTTGAAGATGATGTCGTATCCCATACCACTCTATGAAAATTCTCACAAAGCTCCCTCTAGATGGAAAAGCAATGAATGAAACTAACAGATAAACCACCCATCCATACAACTGGAGCCTTCCTAGATAGTACTAAGGACTAGATTTCAAAGTTATATGACTATTATACTTTTTAATAATAACTAAGCCCAAGAGCTACCACTGATTGTGTCTCCTGAATAAAAGTTGAACATTTTTATATGGCAGGCAGAATAGTACTATAAAAACTAAAGTCAAGCCTGACCTAGTAGCTCTGTTCTATAATCACAGTCCAGTCCAGTGCGGGAGCATAAGGGAGGAGTATCGGCAGTTCAGGGCCTGCTTGGGCTATATAGTGAGTTACACACAAGCCTGGACAACTTAGCAAGAATGTCTTGAAATTAAAAATAAAACAAAGGGCTTGGGAGATGGCTCAGTGAGTAAATTGCTAGCCAGCCAAGCATGAGAACCTGATTTTGATCTCCAGCACCAACATAAAAATTTGGGCATGGTATTGCCACTTTGTAATTCCATTGGTAGGGAAGAGGCAGAGCCAGGCAGATCCCTGGGGCTCTCTGGCTGACCTAGCCTACAACAAGGTGGACTGCTCCTGAGAAACAAATGCAAGATTGATCTCTGGCCTTCACATATATGTGTGCATGCACACATATGCACACCCTTACACACATAGGTACCTACATACACATGAACATGCATACATATACAAACTACCAAAAAGTGAGGCTATAGCTTCATGGTGGGTATTTAAGTGCCTAGCATGTGTGAGGCCTTGGGATTAATCCCCCAAACAACAACAACAAAAGAGTCAAAGGCAAATCGTGCCATCACACTTGTCAAACTCCTGCAAGGTTTCCTGTCTGACTTATAAAAAGTAAACCTCCTCACTATAGCCTCAGAGGCTGCCAAGAGGTCAGACCTTACCACCCCATGCACCAGCCACACTATAATCGTTCCTGCTCCACACAGTACACCAAGCCCAAGCTTCTCAGGGTCACTGTACTGGCTGTTCTCAGCTCTTTCCCAGCCATGCACTTGGCCACCATCACCCTTTAAGTTGATGCTCAAATATCACATCACGAGAGGCATCGTCTCCCACCTCTGTAAGACAGAAAGTCTACCACATTTCCTCTACTGCTTCGGCTCTCTCTATAGTACCTAGAATCACCTGATGTGACATATACTTGCTCTTTTTTTTTTCTATTGGTTTTTTGAGACAGGGTTTCTCTGTTGTAACCCTGGCTGCCCTGGAACTCACTATGTAGACCAGGCTGGCCTTGAACTCACAGAGATCCGCCTGCCTCTGTCTCCAGAGTGCTGGGATTAAAGGCATGCACCACCACCGTCCAGCATACTTGCTCATTTCTATGCTCATCCCCCTCCACAAGCCATGAAGCTCCTTGATAAAGGATACTGTTTTCTTTGCTTATATCTCTGATGCCTGCTTCCCAGGAAGCACTCCAGAAGTCGTGTGTCAGGAAGAATTCTGACCCAGTAGATGAGCTGTCTTATTTAAGCCTCACAACCCAGGAGTATTACTCTTATCCTAGTGTGATATCTAAGAGAATTTCCATGACTTGGTCAAGGTTAATCACAGACCTAGTAAATCTCAGATCTAGGACACGAAATCAGCTTATGATTCTAGATCCATACGATCTACCTCAAACCATACTATTTCTCTGAAAGAAGGCTTCCTGAGACCACTGTTAGGCAACAGTATATGGTAAAGGGACAGGATTCTCAACCTGCGGGTTGTGACTCCTTGGAGGTCTAACGACCCTTTCACAGGGGTCGTCTAAGACCATCTGTATATCAGATATTTACATTATGATTCATAATAGTAGCAAAATCACCGTTAGGAAGTAGCAATGAAAATAATTTTATGGAAGGGGCTACCTACAACGTGAGGAGCTGTATTAAAGGGTCACAGCATCAGGAAGGTTGAGAAGCACTGCTGTAGAGTCTTCATATCAAAACTCCCCAGATTTTCCACAGCTAACCTACCAACAAAGCAATGGAAAGAAACAACTGCCTCCAGCCAGGCCCTAGGACACACACACCATAGTCCCAGCACAGAGGGAGTAAGCCAAGTGTTAGGTTCTCTGTCTGTTACAGTACAGTATCCGTTTAGAGTCCTTAAGACCCCCTCCCTGTTACACGTGCAGACAATGTCTGTATCCTTAGTGGGCCCTTATGACAGTCTCCCACTAATGGGCACAGGTCCATTTCACACTTTATTACAAGGTAAAGTGTTTTCGTTCTTTCTGGCCCCTCCTCCACCACATCATGCCCTCCTTTTAGTGGTAGTTATCAGGAAGTGCCAGGACTCCAAAAGCCATTTATGCAACTAAAATCATGAGCTTTCTGAACCATGGTGTCAAAACTTCGGCTATAACATTTTATCACTAAGGTAGCCATGCTGTTGTCTGATTCTAAGCAGTCACTCAATGGAAAAGTACAAAAAAAGCCCAAAGGATTTTCAAGTGTTTGCCTGGTTCATTTTTCTACATTAAAATGCAGTAACAGAAAGGCACGAAAAAACGAACCTTTTACAAAAAGCTGCTGTTCAAGTTCATTTACCTTTAAATATTTAATGAGCTCCCCTGGTACTTCTTTTGAGCCTGACTGAATCAGCTGGCAATGATGGAAGAATTTGTGCACATGCAGATCCTGTAACACAGATGGAAACAGCCATATGAAATTTGATTCAGTATCTCAAGCACAGGCTCTCCAGCTCTCCCCAATCTGGCATCTTGGAGGCATATCTATCTGAGTATTCTGACACCCGGACCCTGTAGCCATCTGTGCTGACTTATGTTATGTCCCTGAAGCCCTCCTGACCATCAGATAAAGCAGCATAGCCAGATGAATCTGGCGTGTACCCGAGGACGCAGGAATCTCTAAGCTTGCCCAACCAGGTAAGCACTTAGTCAAGCCTTAAAAAATGTGGTCTACCAAACTGAGCTGAGCTGCTTCTCTATTTTAATGAAATGAGCAGAAACAGAGGTCTGAAATGGTATGTGAGGAAAATGTAGCATCACGAAGCTCCCAGATGAATCATTTCTGATATTCAGTACCCAACTTTACTATGACACTTTGCTGGGGAGTCTAGTTGCCCCATAGAAACTCTGTACATGTTGATTATCTGGACAGCATAGGTCTTATCAGGAAGTAAAAAAATGAAATATGTATTTTGAACTGGCACTCCTAATTACTATTTTGTGCCTTGGAGAAGCTACCTCACCTGACTTAGCCTCATTTTGTTTTTCATGTTTAAAATGATGATGATAGCCTCTGCATGCCTTTTAGAGTTCAATTTCTCTAAGACAGTGGGAGAGTGAAAATAGTCTATTTTAATGAGGAAACACATTACAGTATTCAGATTAAGAAATCTGGGTGCTGCAACTTACTTGAGTATAAATGGTAGATTCTAAGTGGCTCTTAATCTTCAACAAAGGCTTTGCACCATCTACCCACTTGATATCCGCACTTGACTGCTGCATAGAGAATATACAGCGATGAACATCTATGTTACAGCAAGAGATACATGAACAACCTACAATGCTAGCGATTCATTTTAGCAGATTTTAGAAAGGAAGATTCTTAGGTTCATCCCAAGAAATACTGGAGAAAATAAATGCTCTTTAGAATACATGTGTCCTAAATCATTTTAGATTTCCAATCCTCTGCAGATATATAAATTACCACAAAAATGAATTACTGAAGTAGATGAAGTTTTTTTAAGTCATGCCCAAAATCAGGTTTTAAAAGTTATTAGAATCATCAGCTGTAAACACAGAGCACATGTTCCTGTTTAACTTGATCGTGAAGGAGGACCAGCCTTCAGACTATACTTTTGAGTATTCCTGCCCCAAATTACACCGACAGAATTCTACTTTTAAACATCTAAAACACCATCCCTTCTGCAAACACACATATCCCCTACCCTTCTTGATTCGGCATCATTCACGTTCAAGTAGCCTGGGGGAAGATTGGCTGAGACTGGCAGCTGTTGCTCAAAAGTGATGACTCTCCCATCCTTCAGCAAAGGTACCCAGGAATAGCCAACTGCCAAGACAATAATCAACCATAAGAAATGAAATCACAAACACAATTAGTCACAAAAATATCTGTGTGCTGCGGAAGAGGACAGGATGGTGCCATTTCCAAGGATCTGTATGTGGGAGTCCAGGTGTCAGGCAACTGTGGAGCAGGAAAGAACAATGTATTTGAATCATTCCTAATCCCAGACTGTCCACTAAAAAGTTATTTGCTCTTCATCTTTGGCAATAAAAATGGGAGCAACAAAGCCTTTTCTGTTAAAGGAGTTGAGGTGCTGGCCTAAGATAATAGATGAGAATATTTAAAAGTTTAAAATGTGCCTCCAAATCACTATCTTTATGTGTTAGGAACTGTTTGGGTAGGCTCATGTTTTAGAAGGTTCAGGTCCTTCCTCTCTGTCCTTCTCCTGAGAGTTCCAAGTCTCACAGCTGACACCATGTCAGACAGAAATCATGTGTTCCAAAATTTCCTATGGTAACCCTGGGATACAGGAGTATGGGAAATTAAGGTCATAAGTCAGGGTTATAGTCTACATTGATACAATGTAGTAAAAATATCAATCATTTAGACAGGCAGAGTTTTCCTGGCTGGAGGTAGAGGAGGAGGAGGAGGAGGAGGAGAATGCAGCCAGGCTATATCGTTTATGACTTCAGTCCACTGAGAGATTTCCTGCCATCTCTACATTTCTTAACACTTTAACCCCCAAAGGGGGATCTTGGCTTTCTATTAGAAAACTCATTATGCTTTGCTATACTAACCAGAGCCATCTGTGTTGCTCCAGTTGCGCGGTGTCAGTATTTCCATTATACAGATTACTCTGGGCTTTGAGTGTTTATAACTCAGCTGTAAAAAACAAAAGAAAAAAAAAACCCAATCTTGCTCTGGATGGTCTTCTGGCAAATGAGAAGAGGTGTTGGCTGAAGAGCATTTTGCAATGCCACTACTTCCCAAGTCTTTAAAATTCTTTGCATAAATGCCTATGCATGTGTGTGCATGTGTGTGCATGTGTGTGTTTAATACTGTGAACGCAAAAGTCAACACAAATCTGGTTAGAATGTTTTCATGTCCATGTTTAATTTGGCAAACGCTTTGACTCTTAAAAGATAACCAAAACATGGTTTTCTCTCGGGAGATGAGATGGCTTTCACAGATGCAGCTGTGTGTCTGAAGAGCATCTCCAGTGCAACTTCAAAAATGCTTCCCCCAGACCTCCGCTCTCATAAAAAGCAGGAGTGACATGTGCAGAAGCACCACTAGAAATGACAACATCAGAAAGCCCACGAGGCCCCAACCCTACACAAAGAACTACGACTAAGGAATGCTGTGAGTGGGAAGAATAGTCTTCCCCAAGAAAGCACACACCAGTTGGTTATTCAATACCAAATGATCAGCTCTGAAAACATACATTATACATTATTGAGATTGAGCAGGTTATATTTAGAAATGTATATACATATACATATATGCTTGTAATAACAACTAATAAAAAAGAGGACATGAATTTGATAGAAAGCAAGGAGGAATACATGGGAATATTTGGAGGGAAGAAAGGGAAAGGGGAAATGATGTAATTATAATCTCAAAAATAGAAGAAAAAAAGCAAGTAAAAAAGAGAGGGAAAGAAATGGCACTGTCAATGCTGTGAAAATGAAAATTTGACCAATGGAAAAAATACTTCCAAACTAGAAACCAGGAAAACACATTTCTTTTTCTTAGACATTTTACCTTGCAGAGTTTATATTGAGGTGTAATCTGTATAATTTTTTTAGTGTATTTGCAGTTACTCTATTAACGGGAACTGCAGAGTTTTTCATCACTTCAAAAAGACACTCCCCAACCTTAGCAAGTCACTCCCAACTTCTCCTTTTCTCCCCACCCCTCCTAGAAACCATCAATCCACTTTCTGTCTGCATGAATCCACTCGGGCAACTGTTTTGCACTGTGAGTTATTAGAGCACGGCCAAGTGTATCCCTTAGTTGAAACTCACAGACAGCACTTGGAAGCAGTATAGGTATACTATCAGTATGCCATCTGGCTCAGAGGTAGGAAGCCACTTAAAAGGTGGACAGTTAGAATTGATGGGTGGTATGAAGAATCACCATCTCACACTTTGCTGAACACCTTGCCCATTTCTGTCTAGAATTTGGAGGAGGAAACTGCAATCTATCACTTAGGAGGAAAGCACTTGCATGGATTCTCATAGTTCTCTTTTCATCTCATTTCTCCAGGTTCCTACCCTAAACTAACTGCAGTTTCAGTGAGGCTCCCTAATATTCTGTCCTGCTGCCTGATGGTATCTCTCAGAGATCTCTAGCTCCTCAAACACATCAGTCCTGACTCTGCCACACACTAGTGTATCTACTTTGTGATCACCTAATTTTGAAAGTTCAGTGTTTACTCTGAACCATCCATCTATTAGTCAGCTACTTGCCAAGTGTGATATATAGTCATCCTTTGGAATCCATAAGAGATTGACTGGTCAAAGATCATCCCGGGACACTAAAATCTGTGCATGCCTGACTTATCTATATAAAATGGTGTAGTATTCATATGTACCCTACACACATCCTCTTGTATATTTTACAATATTCCTTGATTATATATAATATCTACTGAATGTTAACATTACGTAAATAATCATTCTACTCCACTGATTAGGGGGCAAAAGCAAGGAGGAAAGCTTATACGCATTTAGTACCGATGCAATATACATTTTTTTTTAAATTTTGAGACAGGATTTCTTTATATAGACCTGGCTATCTTGGAACTAGCTATGCAGACCTAGGTGGCCTTACACTCACAGAGATCTACCTGCCTCTGACTCCCAAGTGCTAGGATTAAAGGTGTGTGCTACCAGCTTCGGATGCTATTTTTAAGAGTAATATTTGCAATGACTGGTGAGACAACTCGGTTGGTAAAGTGCTTGCTTTACAAGCATAAGGACATACATGAGTTCAACCCTTAGAACCAACATTAAAAAAAAAAAGTCAAGTCTCCAAGCAGTATAGGCACACGCCTTTAATCCCAGCACAGAACTTTGTGAGTTTGAGGCCAGCCTGGTCTACACAGTGAGTTCCAGGACAGCCAGAGTTACAACAGAGAAACCCTGTCTCAAAAACAAACAAACAAAAAGGCAAATGTGATGATGTGTAATTCCCAGCTCAGGGTGGTGGTGGAGACAGATGGATCCCTAGGGCTTACTGGCCAGCTAGCCTACTTAGCAAGCTCCAGGCCAGTGAGAGACCCTGTCTCAAAAAAGGCCTGGATGGCACCAAAGGAATGGCACTGGAGATTGTCTTCTGGCCTGATCATGCATATATGTATTCATACACACAATAAACATATATACACATATGAAATAATATTTTTAATCCACAGATGGTTGAATACATTCATAAGGAACTCACAGAGGTTCTTAATAAAAGGACTTAAAATTTTTCTTTCTTCCTTTTTTTTTTCTTTATATTCAGGATGACACTTTACAGCAGAGGCTAGCATTAAGCTCATGGCAATCCTCCTGCTTCAGTCTCTTGAGTGCTACAATTACAGATACACACCTCCAAACTTGACTTTCCCTTTCTATAATTTCTTTCTTCCCGATATGGTCATAGTATACCCTCTTCATTTCCATGACCTTTTAAATAGGTCCCCAACAGTTGTCTTTCTGTCCTCCCTTCTTCCTTCTCTAACTCACACTGCCCTTTACTTTGCTGCCTGGACCATTTCCTTCCAAAACAGCTCATACTGGTGTTAGTAATCCTTCAATAGTCCCACACCAGTAGCAAAAGAAAGTCAAATCCAGAGCCTGGCAATCAAAGCTTTTCACAATGCTTTTCCATCTGCTATCTTGTGGTTCCTCAACCAGCATCTTGGGCTTGTAGGTGTGTCAAGTCCTTATGGTTTTCTGTCTATACCCCTGAACACTGTGACTCTGTAAAAGCTGTTCCCTCATCCCAGACTGCCCCACCTTCCTGTCATCAAAGCATTACCAAGCACAAACCCATCCTTTAAGGCTTCATTCAAGTACCATCTCCTGAGAGCCTTCCCCGAGTCACAGTCCCTTGTCCATTCACTAGCTGAGGAACTCACTCTTTGTGCTCACGTATCGCAACTTTCTCAGTGCTCACTATTATCTACCTTACATTAGATAGAACTGTCTACATGGGATCCATGTAGCTAACTAGATCATATGGTCCAAGAAGATGAGCTCTGACCTGGTTGGTTTTTCTGTCAACTTAACATAAGATAAAGACATTTTAGAAGGATCCTCAATTGTGAAAATGCCTCTATAAGATTGACCCATAGGCAAGTCTATCAAGTATTTTCTTGATTAATGATTGATAGGGGAGAGTCCAGCTCACTGTGGGCGGTCCCACCCTTGGGCTGATGGTCCTGAATTATATAAGAAAGCAGGCTGAGCAGGCCATAAGGAACAAGCTAGCAAACAACACTCCTCTGTGGTCTCTGTTTCAGTTCCTGCCTCCGGGTTCCTGCTCTGAGTTCTTGTCCTGGCTTCCGATGGACTATAAGCTACAAACTGAAACAAACCATTTTCTCCCCAAGTTGCCTTTGTGATCATGGTATTTCATCACATCAATAGAAACCTTAAGACAAACTTTCATCACATCAACAGAAACCTTAAGACAAACTTTATATTGTATTTTTTTTACTACATCTTCCATAGTATTTACTAATACAGTTCAAAGGAAAAACATGCATCACTGTTTGCTGAATGAATGCATCTTGAGGCACACTGACATTCATAAAGTGGCAGTAACACAGACTATGCTCACGGCCCCTGGGTGTTCTCCTAAAGCTGTCTTCCACTGGTTTATTTAAAGCCTTCATGACATGGGAGCAGAACCCGTGCCTCACTGCAAAAGCTTGAAATTCAACTTCATCAAATCTGTTCTCATTAGCAACAGACAGTCCCCAATCTCCCTGGAGCTCACAGATGTCCCTGGCTCTGGGCTCACTTTTTCCTTCCTCAATAAGCATAACCAGAAAATTCTAGTTGCTGGCAATTTCTACATAAGAGAAATAACAACACTGTATCATAAAACGTGTTTCTCCCCGAGAGCAGCATTATTACGTTATGTTGCTTAAAGTAGTTTGGCTACGCTGATGATCATTTGGACAAAGGGATTTGATATACGTGATAATAAAATCAACAGATAATTTGGGTTTTTTTGTTTTTTGTTTTTTGTTTTGTTTTTTTTTTTTTTTTTTTGCCAGTGAGCTGCATTCAGATGAAGTTTTTTTCCTATGCTGCCCAGGCTGGCCTTGGACTCCTGGGCTAAAGCAATCCTCTACTCTTAGCCTCTTGAGTAGTTGAGACTACAGCTACACACCAGTGTGCTCGGCTTAGTGATGAACTTTATAACTCAGAAATGGACTCTCTGGTAAAGAAGTGAAGTAGTCGATGGCTTGATGAAAGGATCTGATATCCTAGAGAACAAATATATGACCCTGGGTTGAATCCCCAAAAGTACAATAAATAAATAAGTGCATAGATACGTAAGTGGCACACATACCTGGAGTTTCCACTGTGTCCTGCTTTTTGGTTGTTCCTTTTGTATTGATTTCACAACTTACATGATAAAAAGTAAAAAGCAAATGATGTTTTTGATGCAGGTGAATGGGAAGCTCAATTTTGATCTGAAACAACAGCAAAATGACATATGATAGTTTGTTTTGCTTGGTTTGGGTTGTCAGGATAGATGGGCAGGCTATATTCTTCCAAAATTCTCCCTCAAGAGCAAGCCAAGTGGCCAAACAGCATGTATCATTTCAATATACTTCAAATATTTTTCTAGTCAGTTTCAGTTTGACAGCAGTATTCTCCTGAGTTGTGGAGATTTAATACTTTTGTTGATTTAATACTTTTTTTCTGTGTAGTTCAATGGATTCTCCCAGCTCCAGCTTTACAGCAAGAATTTCTAAAACACTAGATTAAAAACCACGTCCGCACACCCAGGGATGCCTTAACCCAGTGCAATCCATTTAAGATGAGCAATGAATTTGAAAAGCTACATTTATCTAACTTGTTGTTCCTCTGTGCATGAAAACAAAAATCTTACAAATAATGTGCAAATACTCACCATGGCATTATGGTACCCACAAATCAAAGTTCATAAAAATGTCTCTAGAAAAAAAATGTAACCTTATTCTTGAACAGACAGAAAAGGGGTCATATACGACTCAAGATTTTAAATTCAAAAGATGGTTATAAGAAATGATCTCAGGTGATTTTCTAATTAAAAACCAGTTTATGCTTATACCTCCTATTAACAGGTAAGAGACAAATATAAGATTTAAATGATTTGCCTCACATGATCATATCTATACATATAGATACACTATGAAAATAAACTTTCTCTTTCTTTCCTGGTCAATATATGGAGAATGAATCAAAAAGTCTATTGTTATAGACATTCTAAAAACAGCATACCTCATTTACCATGCTATCTAGTTCTCTGCACTGGTTGGAGCTGGTTATAGAGATGCGTATAAGAAACAGTATATTGATGGACATTTAGTCCAAATATAGCACACACAAGGCATGGTTTGGAGTAGTATCACCAAGGTCTGTTATAGGTATATTTCATTACAGAACATGCCTGTTCACAGCATCCAGACCATCTGGGTATCTAATGCTCTACTGCACATAAACATGAACACATTCTCCTCCTGGGGAGCAAAAATGCAAGGCACTACTAATTCCTTCCCCACCCACAAAGAAACCAGAAGAAGCACATTCAGGAAAGAATGAGTGAGGCCCAAAGCTGGCGTAGGAGGATTCATAAAAGAACAGGTGGATCTGGAGAAATCCTGACAGCAGGAGGGATGGTTTCAGACCAAGCCAAGAACAGAGGCTTTAGGGCAGAGGCAGAATCAGCAGAGCATCTGGCCCAGATGGACACATGAAAACACTAGCAACCAAAAGCAGTCTGCAGATTTGGATAAGCAAATATATAAAGGATAGAAGAGGTTGGGACAGAGACACATGGGGTAATACAAAGAGATACAGAGATAGAAACACAGCAAGAAAGAAAGATTCAGAAAGAATGGGAGAGAACACCACACCACTCCCCTTTATACCCATTCCAGTGAGGTGGGCAGGGCAGCCAGTGGGACCGTGGCACCCAGCTACGCAGCTTTCTCCCTCCAGTGCTTCACTTACAGGAAAACCGCCCCAGCCCCAAACCATGTGAGGACAGAGCTAGATGTGCCTTCAGAAAAGCTATTCTGCATTTAGTTCATTGAATTAATTAATTAATTAATTAAACTTTGATGTAAAATCAGCAGTTGAAGTATTAAGTGGCACTATGACGTTTTCAAAGACAAATGTTCTATAGTCTCCTCCCCCTACCCCCATTATGCCCCTGTTGCTCCTACCCTCCCACCCTCAGCCCCTCTCCTTAGCCTCATTTCTACTTTCTTTCACATGTATTCTCCTGTTCCTCCCCTCTTCCCTCTTCCTCAGCACCCCTTTCTTCTCTCCTGGTGGTCTCTTTTCTAGTTTCACTGCCAACACTTGCTTTTGTTTAGTTAACTAATTAGTTAATTTCTGGGTTCAAACTCCAGGGCCTTGTACATACTAGGCAAGTTCTCTACCTGAGAACTACATCTCCAGATCCATTTCCATGGATCCCAGGTTAGCCTCAAACTTGCTATGTCACTGAGAACGACCCTGACTTCTGATCCTCCTGTTTCAGCTTCTAGAATATTGGGATTACAGGTGAGTAATCATGTTTGGCTTATATTCACCCTTGAATGTTTATTCTGAAATACATTTCCATTAACTGGCCTAGGCAAGCCTTAGACTTTCAACACTCTAGAATCCAGCCTACACCATCAGGCCAGGCCTGGCTCTGGATTTCTTATTTGAAAGCTGGGGAATGGAGACCCCCAAAAGAGAAAGTGACTTCCTGTAGAATCAGAACCAGTCCCATGAAAGTGTGGAGGGCCAGAATCCCAGCTCCACTTTGAGATTTGTGTCCTATCTTATCTAAACTCAGAGAAGTTTTAAAACTGTGAGCAAATCTCTCACTGTCATCCTAGGATACCACGAAGGCAGGAGTTCCTCTTTCTGATTTGACATTTTCTATTTTCACGGAACAAAACATTCAGGGATTGCATGGGAAGATGAATGACTTGAAAAAATTTTTTTTAAAGGAATTAGCAAGGGCTGCATTTTGTAAATACCCAAATGATAGTTTTTTACCTCATCATAGAACTCTGGATTTTGATTGTGATGTGAGACCACAGCATAAGCATTTGTGGTAAAAACAGACCCTGCAGGTTTTCCATAAATGCACTGCAAAAGAAGGAAACAGAGTCACCACTCCAAACCCACGTTTAAACAAGATGCTACAGAAACTCATTTAGAGGCAGTAGGGGCCAGGGCCGAGTTCACTCAACTGCCATCATGAATGAGCCTGGAAGTGGCCAAGCATTTACGAAGTCACTCCGGATGCCACCCAGACAGTGCCTTGCTCAGCTATAAAACACTTTTCAGCTTCTGGCCACCAAAGAAATCCACTCCCAACTACCTAACAGTGAGAAGCTATGTATTTCTTGGCCTTCAGAAGAGAAATCCTTTCTCTAAAGCTTCTTTCTCTTCACTTCAAGCGCTTGATATGACAGACAGCTGAAACTTAGCAAGATTTTTCTTTTTGGATGAAAATTTTAAAAATCAAATATCTGTTAAGCTGTAGACAAGCTTACTGTTCTCTTACATTTTAAAGCTATCTATCTATGTACCTACCTACCTCTGTATCTATCTATCTATCTATCTATCTAGTTAGTTATTTTGACGCAAGGTTTCACTAGGTAGCCCTAGGTGGTCTGGAGCTCACTACGTAGACCAGGGCTATCTCCAACCCACAGAGCTCTGCCTGCTTCCCTGCCTCTGCCTTTCAAGTGCTGGGATTAAAGGTGTTTCTCTTTACATTTTTTTTAACGTGACATTTTATGAGGCACATTTTTTTTCTTCAAAATCACTTGTTTTCTGATACCAGATGTAAGGCTTTCTATGGTTCCCGGGACCGTCTCCATTTCAAGACTACTCTCATTTTCTTGTACTTCCACTGACCCAGTAAGCTCGAGGATGAATATAGAGCCAGCATGCCAAGTTACCAACTGCTTCTCTGTTACTCTGGAGTGAGCCTCTAGGCCAGCTAAGAAGTGAAATTGAGACTCCATGAGTACACAGCCAATTCTCCTGAAACACAGTTATGAAGGGGTTTTTCAAGAACCACTGAGCAGTCACCCAAGGGTTTCTAAAGTATATCAAAGGATGAGGGAGGAAAGAGAACTGATTGTCCTCGTTTCTACTAAAGAGACAAGCAGAGGGAAAGAAAATCCACTGCATTTGAGCTAGTGAAATCTTAATTTAACATTCTCTTTGGGGGAAGGAAGCTCCTTCCAAACATACGGGCAATATACTATTCAACGATTTAGTCGGGAGTATATGAATTTCCTTCTCTAGTGGGTTTGAGTATAACTACCCATGCATTTGGCTAATTTAGATTCAAGCTAGAAACAAGGAAGCAGATGCACAATTTGTGATAGCTGAATGGTTTGGGGCTTCTGTCACAGGGTTCTGATCACTGGGCTTGAGAAGAAAATGTCTATAGTGAGAGCATAAAGGCACTGCATCATGATGGGTACACAATGCACTAGATGCTACTGAGACTCTCATCCTTGTAGAGATCACAGATTTAAGTTTGGAGACACTGTTTTGACCAGTTGTGGAGCAGAAGTCCTAGCACAGATCAAAGCCATCATGCTGTGCTCCTCTCACATCGAAAAGCCTGTTCAGGTTTCAAAGAAAAAGGAGTTTAAGGTCTCCCAATGGAAACATTATGAGGTCCCCTGAAGGGAACATTATAAACTATCGAGTCATAAAAAATGACCTTGTGATTGGACCTCAGAGCTATGCAAAGTCAAGTGCAGTAAATGCCAAAACTGAATAAGTAAATCTTATTCAGTCTCCCATGGATGGAACCCATGGCTTTGTGCATGCTGGCAAGTACCCTACTACAGAGCAGAACCACCATATAGATAAAAATCCCCAGCCCAGATTTACCCATCTTTCCAGCTGCATACCCACCCCACTCTGTAATATACAATCATTTAAACTTTAAACAAACCCTTTCGTTTACATGTAATAGTAGAAAATGAAATATTACCTTTGTCACTCTGGTACTTTTTTCTTGTTGAAATTTAAAGACAGTAAACTTATAGTGTGGTGCCATCAAGTACTAACATTATCATCTCTATGATCTCTTCCCAAAATACACACTGATCAACCGCAGAAACAAACCTTTAGCGCAGATGCATCACTTTCATCCGAATCCCGGAATTCCACACAGACGGCAATGTTCCTAGCCTAAAATCATTAATCAGCCAAAGTGAGTCACACAGTGAGCAGATGATAAGGAACATTTCATACTCCAAGAATGTATAGTTTCCTTACCTTGGCAAATGATTTCTGGCTGTCATATTTTAATTGCAAGGGATAGACATACAGATGGTTTTTATAAATAGTAAATGGATAACAATATTTTGTCATTTCTGGAACAAACTCTTCAACCTCCACAGTAATATTTTGACAATTCTTTTCAAAAGGCTTCAGGGGCACATATGAAGAGGTAATACAATCTATGGTATGAAAAAAACAAGCAGACATAGCACATGTAATTTAACAGTCATTAACACATTCCTGCATTTGTAAAAATATACGTGGATCGTGTTTGCAAAGAATGATTTCAAAACAGAATTCTTAGTTGATGACAAAAAGTCAAACAACTTTAAGAACCCAAAAAGAACATGGCAGAGAGCTGATTTTCATGGGACCCTTTACACCAGACACGGGTTGCTATTTCATTCTCAACATTGAATGACTTGCCAAATATAACACATCATAATTTTGACAAATTTAAACTCGGCAAAGAAACCCACTGCATTTTCCCTCCAGTGGCTGCAATTTTAGCTTTCACTGCATGTTTTTATTCCTATTAGGGAAAGCAGTAAGAGCAAATTTATGCTTCCAATTAGCTCATGGCGAGTCACTTTTAAAGTTAACTTAATGCAGGTGCGAATTCTCACTAAAGAAATAATGGAAGGCTTTTGAAATTATAGACCTTATGATGTGTTACCAATAATAAAATAAAAGTATAAAGTCTCAGAGCAGTTTCAGCATGGGTGTTTCTGAAGCTGCCACTGTAGTGAAGGTCATGAGCGATACACAGGGCTGTGACACTCTCCTTATTGTAGAGCCATGCGGATGGACAAGGAAAACCCAAGCTAACCCAAGGACACAGGCTAGCCCAAGGACACAGTTCTTTGTTGAATTTGTTTCTTTCTGATTACTAAAGCAATACATAATAATAATAGAACATCCAGAGGCACAGAATAAAGGTCTACAATAGCAATCAAGCATCCCACTACCTAAACATGACTAGCATGGGCATTTGAGTGTGTGATCTTCTCATCATCTTTCTACGCACGTTTTATATAGCAAAATGAAAATCCTACGGTGAATACAAAATACATCTTGATTATTTGACATTATATCTGATGTCTCATTGAACAAGTCATAAGCACCAATTTGAATGACTGTATCAAGTTTTATGGTACTGGTGTGCATTAATACTTGAAGCGCACCGATGATCTTGATTCTATTAATTTCCAGGTTCCCTCTAATGTAAAGAATGTTTTACATCTGTTTGCATATGCTTAACCTCCTGTCTATATTTCAGTTACTTTATTAAAGATTTATTTCATTACTTATTATTTGTGTGTGTGTGTGTGTGTGTGTGTGTGTGTGTGTGTGTGTGTGTGTGTACACGACATGAACACGTGTGTTCAGGTGCTTGCAGAGGCCAGTTTGTCAGATTCCTGAAGCTGGAGTTACAAGTGGTTGTGAACAGCCAGATGTGGGTGCTGGGATCTGAACTTGGATTCTCTGGAAGAGCAGCAAGTGTTCTTAACTACTGAGCCATCTCTCTATTCCCACCAATGATTTTTATGAAAAATAATCTATGTTACTCTTACATGTTTTAAAATGCACATTGGCTATTGTTACCTGCGGACATTCTTTAGTGATTTCTCAATGTACTTAAAATAAATGCAAATCTAAGGTGTTACCATGGTCTATATAATTCTCTGCATTCTTTCCTACTTCCATTTCTTGTCCCACTGTTCCCACTGCATCCTACCACAAAGCCACACCAGCTTCCTGTCTATTCATACAAATAAAGACAGCTTCCATCTCAAGGTCTTTACAATATACAGGATGCTCTCCATTAGCAAGGTATGACCCCAAACATCCTTTGGTAGTTAGGTCCTTCCCTTGTTGATTAGGGCAGCCCTAGATAATTAAGATGCTGTGCAAACCTGCAGTAAACTATTGATAAACACTAAGCTCCAATTGCAAATGTCAATGTTTATTTGCAATACATTCTTACTTGGTAAATCTACAGGAACACATTCCACTGTGATATTCAGTTGTCCAGGGATAATCTGTAATTTCGTCTTTTCTGGCCTAGGTGTAAAGTAAGAGTATTTAAAGTAAGTATTTAAGTAAAGTATTTAAAGTAAAGTAAGTAAAGTATTAAAGTAAAAGAACTAAAAATGATGATTGTTAAATGCATTCATTACCTAAAATCCAATCTCAAATTTTTAAGTATTCAGCTTTGCCCATATATAACTCATGTTCATTACTTTAAGAAACCAATAATTCATCCATTCTATTCATTTAGTACAATAATGTCACACACTTACTTTTTGTATTCTGATAGCAACTTGAGAATGTCTTCATTTGAAAGCTTGCTGCTGTCTTGTTTATACAAAGGGGAAAATCTCCCATCCAGATCCAGAGAGCCCTGATTATCTTTGAAAATGGGTCTAGAACAGCAATAGAATGTTTTTTTTAAACACAATTGGAAGCACCGATAAATTCAACTAGTACTGGGGAGAGCAGCAAACGGTAGAAGCCCCGCGGCTGCACTTTAGTGGGCTCTCAGCGTGAAGCACACACCGCCTACTCTACAGCAAGGTGATCCCATTTCCAGGCACGGTTCGCATGCCACATGGATGCTCACGGCAGATTTATTTGCTTATCTCCAAACTGGCAGTAAATCAGAAATCAATCAACTAGTAAATTAATGAACAAACTGGCATGTTACAGTGGAACACCACCCAAAACGAATTCCACACAACACAGATAAAGGATGGATTTCAAAAACACAGTAAGCATAAGTAAAGAACCCCAAGAATACATGCTGCAGGACCTGCACTTTTATGATGAGTTCAGGACAGATAGGTTTTTATCTACAGTGATAATCAGATAAGTGGGTACTTGGGTGAGTTAGGGTAGATGACAGGGCCATGGGGAACCTTTCTTGGGAGAAACATTCCTTCTATACCTTATAGGTAGAGTGGTCATAGAGTTAAAGTGGTCATTAAATTTCTGAGCATTAGAGTAGATTCTTAAAATGTATGTATATTATCTATATTATTGAAAGTGATGATTTTATCATCATAAAACTGAAGAAAATTACATTGGATCCTAAAAATAATTTTATATAAAGTTTACTGCATATGATTTCAAGGCCCTCCCCTCCTTCATTTTCATTTATTTTTATTTTTTGAGACAGGATCTCACTATGTAGCCTGATGGGCCTGGAACTTGCTATATAGAGTAGGCTGGCCTTGAACTCACAGAGATCTGCCTACCTCCTGAGCACTGAGATTAAATATGTGTGCAACACCATAACCAGCCTCTTCTACATTTTAAGCAGTTCTTTCACTGTAAAATGGAAAGCAATATACAAGCACCTAATGCACTGGAAGTAGCAATAGTCAAAAACCTGATTTTCCGTAGCACAGCCCATGGTTGCTATTTAAAGTACTTATTTCTAGTACCAAGTACTTAGCATACATTTTTACATGCCCTGGACAAACCTTTAGATTAAATTCCTGCTATTGCTGCTGATGAAAGCAATCCATGAAGGAGAAAAAATAGCATAATTCCTCAGCACAACTAAGAGTCAGAGTTTGTATCTGAGGCTTTCAGAATTAGAGTTCTCAACTGGCAAAATGGAGTCAAGCAGTTCCTGTAACTGTCTTAGAGCAGGAGAATGCCACAATCATACCCTGATCTCACCACATGCTGTAATACTTAGGCATGGGCTTTTGTTTTCTTTTTCCTTTCTTTCTGTGTCTCCATTTCCTCATTTCAAAGATGGGGAAATGCTATCTGTCTATATAAAATCAAGTCTATCTGTTTGTCTGTCTCTCTTTCTCTCTCTCTATATATATCCCCACATACATTAATATATATACTAATATATATACAAATATCTATCTATATCTATATCAAATATATACACATGTTTTATATACATATATATATATATATATATATATATATATATATATATATATCAAAGTGTGTGTGGCAGGGCATGTCTGTAATCCCAGCATTCAGAAATCAGAGGTGTGCAGATTGCAACAAGTTCAAGGCCAGCCTGGTCAGCATAATAGTATGCTCTAGGCTAAGCAGAGTTACATGGCAAAACTATATTTCAAAAAATAAATAAATAAGCAAAATACGCATTAAGTACTTAGATTACTGAGTGTTCTAAACAGAGTTAACACTTAATAAGTATTATTAATAATAAAAGTAGTAGCAGCAATGGACTTTTAAGGTAGACACATTACAAGTAATTGTATGTCTATATTTATAAGGCATGCTTTGCCTTCTAGAATGCCAACCTGCATTGCTTTTTGACACTCACCTATCCTTGGCAATCATTTGTTTTTACCAGTATGTAAAACAAGGAAAAAAATGGTACCTTCTCATCTATCAGCCCATGGAATATTTTGAGATCTTTACCCCAAATGAAATGGTTATAAATAGTGACAGACAAGTTGATTCACTTCCCATCTCCTACCTTTTACACCCAGTGAACAGAATTGATTGAATTATTCAGAACATGGTGCCCTTTCCCAAGAACTCCCAGTCAGTTGTACAGGCTGTACCACAAACAAGCTGATGAATTTACAGTTCGAAGTGGGGATAAGCAAGAAACAGGCTTCAAGTCCTAACTGCCTGTAGATTTACAAGATTTGGATTAAATATTTTCATAAACTACTATAACATAAGAATCACAAATAATGTATGCTTCCAAATACATTATTCCCAAAGGGTCTGCTGAGTTTGTCACCAGGAAGCAAGAAAATCTGTTAATTATAAGCTTGCACTTCATGACTGCATTCTTTGCAATTGAATTTTTAGTACATTTTCCAGAATGATTCTATGATAATTTTTAAAGCCATAAACTCAGACAACTCTGAGAAACTGAGCATACTGTACATAATTCATTGCATGTTTTAGTTCTCTGGGGAAAATTTATATCACTTTAGCAACAAGCTGTGTTAAAATATAAAATCAAGTGGTGTCCATCAGATTAACTCAAGCCAAAAAAATTTCCCTAAAGCAAGACTACATAAATATAAGAGGGGTTTGGAAGGGGATCTTGGATTCACAGGAAATTCTAAAGAAAGAAGCTTTATATCCCAAGTGTCTGTAGACATAACTGGCCAGCCATAAATAGACCACTGAATCACTGGTAAGGACACTTGTCCCCAACTTCACAGACAACTGAAAATAGAAGGGTCAGGATTACATTTACACAAACCTGGCTGCCCAAGCAAACGGCATTCTGTATTGTCCAAGGCGGCTACACACTTGTTTAGCTGTCCGGTGTACCTTCTGGGCTGTCTATGGTCAGAAAGAAGATGAATTTAGATTTGTTCGCTCCGTCATGGATTCATCCCCAAATCTCCCCCAAATCATCATTATAAAACACCAAAAATCTGGAAAGAAACATTTATAAATAAATGAAATATTAAAATCCCTGCTACCCATTTTCCAAGATTAAAGTATTTCTTTGTGTGTGTGTGTGTGTGCGTGTGTTTTGCTGGAGATCAAATCCAGAATCTTATTCTTTACCACTGAGCCAAATCCCTACCTAAAAAGTAATTGCTAAAGGCATGCTGTTTTCTCATTAACAGTGCTTTCTTCATTTCAGAAGACAGACTAAAGAGATGTTAGACTCTTTTTGCAGCACAGTCCTCTAATAGGAACACTTTGAGCCGTGTTAATGCGCATTTCTTTCTGCGCTGTTGGCAAATACTCATTATTCATGGGAGAAGTTTGTTCCAGATACAGTTGACCTTTCTACTCCCAAGATAAGGCACAAGTGACAAGAGTCAATGCAATTATTCTCATGTGGGCAGCAGCCGCTGTTTGAACAGGCAATGAGAGATGACAAAGGCGATATAAGGCCTAAATAGGCTGCAAAGCACTGGCTGCCTGCTTGTCCCTAGGGACAAAGAATGCTAGAGGCTTAGTTTCCCCCACAAATTAGTCATGTCTCCTCAGCATCTTCCACTTAATAAATTTTATTTGAATACCATAAAATGCAGCATACAATAGATCGATGGCTCTTAAATATGCAATAACTCTGGTGCTATGAACGAACTGTTCCGCAAACTGTTCCCTTCCCTAGGTCTCAGATTTCTCATATATAACGTGAGAGGATGGGATAATGACCAAAAATAAAAAAAGCCAACTTTTAATTTATCATTTAAGAACATGCAGGAAAAAAAAATGAAAAATCCCCACCATGTAATATGTCAATATATCATGCCAAAAGGGAGTAACACTGAAAAAGTATACAGGATGAGATGGACCACAATGAATGGCGCACCCCTTTGAAGTCAATACATTGATGAAGTGCTCATTGTCTGGCCTCATTGCATACGAGGCAGGAGTGGATATAGGTACAGCTTTCCGTAGCAGACAATGTGAGAAGTCCTCAGACAATCTAAATTTTCATCTAAAGATCACTGGCAATATCATTTAAAATAGCAGTAAAAGGTAAGTTCTCTCTTAAGCAGGAATATTTACCAATGGTGTTTTAAAATACCTTTATGGGATCTGAGTTTTTGATGTAGGGTTCTGCACAGTGTGTGATGTTTCCCTGCAGCACCTTTTCAATTCTCACAACTAGGAAAATTTCAGGATGTGGGTTCGTCACTGAGAAGATTCCCTGAGGGGGAAAAATGACTTCTGTTAGATATTTTTATGTAACATGCATATGGCTGTTTGGCAACTGATATCTTGTAGTGTGGAGAGTACAGAATGTTGATATTCAACATAGGATCATGTCCAGAATTCCAGGAATAGGTAAAACATTTTTGTTATTCGGGAGGCTTTTTGTTTCTTGAGACAGGGTCTAGCTCAGCAGTTCTCAACCTTCCTAACACTGTGACCCTTTAATACAGTTCCTCATGTTGTGGTGACTCCCAACCATAAAATTATTTTGTTTGCTACTTCATAACGGTAGTTTTGCTACTGTTATGAATCGTAATGTAAATATATGACATGCAGGTGGCCTTAGGTGACCCCTGTGAAGGGATCATTCAACCCCCAAAGGCATCATGACTCACTGGTTGAAAATTGCTTGCTCTACTTACATATAGCCCAGGCTAGGTTTGAACTCAAAGCAATCCTCTTGCTCCCGTCACCTGAATGCTGGACTAGCATGCCAGGACTGCACCACCACATCCAGAGGGTAGTGCTGGCTGCTTTTGTTATACATTCCAGAGCTTCCACTGTTACCTTTCCAAATGCAGTTCCTATTTTGTCACTAACTTCACCTGTGTTAACTCCCTGAAGTAAAAGTCTCACTAAGCTGCCAAGCTCCTTCTGTTTGGCTGTTTTGCAAGGTGAGTCCTAGATCTAATGGATATAATACACATTGTTTGGTTTAATTGGTGTGCGCTAAAGATAATGTGTGTCTTCCAAGTAGCTATGACTGCCGAGCACTTTACTCACAATCCGTACTGAATACAGCGAAGGAGGAAGATTATACTGCGCTGCTCTGCTGAATATAAAAACTCACCATGTAGGGCTGAAAAGACAGCCCAGTGGTAAGATGTTTGCCACACAAGCAAGAGCACCTGAGTTTGGCAGTCACCGGAAGCCAGGAGTAGGTCTGTAATCCCAATGCTGGGGAGGAGACAGGTAGATAGATCCCTGAAGTTCACTGACCAACAAGTCTAGCTGAATGGAAGAGCTCTGGGTTACCTGAGAGATGCTGACTCAAAAACTAAAATAGAGGGCTAGAAAGTTGCCTTATACTCCTCTTGCAAAGGCCAAGAGTTCAGTTCCCAGCACTCATGCTGGGGGTAGGGCTCAAACCGCCTGTGTCTCCAGCTCAGGAAGCCTAAAGGTCTTCTGGCCTCCATTGACACTTAAACACATTTGCCCATACATCAACACACACACACACACACACACACACACACACACAATTAAAAGCAAAACTTAGAAAGAAAAAATATAAGATGGAGAGTGATTGAGGAAGACACCATCGTTGACCTCTGGCTTCCACACCCGCATGCACAGGTACATACACACACACACACACACACACACACACACACACACACACATGCAGGCAACATGCATGCACCCCTAAAACATCTTGTTGAAAACCCTGCAGCTTAAAAGTTTTGATTCTATCAATGTAAAGGGAGGAAGCAGAGGGTCTAGAGCGTGCCTAATGTCTTTATACTCTGTTTAAAGGCACAGATGTGGATGCAGCCAAAGTCACATCATTGTCTTTGAATATGTGTGGAATAATCACACCATAATCCTTTGTCTTTCCAAATTAAAAAAAAAATCTTCTATATAGTGTGTTAGTAGTTTTTGTCTCTCACTTGAGGGAACATCAAATGAGTCTGAATAGAATAATCCACCATTGGGTCTTTACCAAGTTTCACTTTCCTGCTTGGTGTATTACCAAGTTTGCTAATATATTACTTTCTATTTTTCAAAGCATTTCTGACACATTACCTCATTAATTTCAAATTGAAGCTTCTAAGTTTGACAGAGCACAATAGAAAACAGCGCAAGAGGTTAGCAATGTCCCCTCCCCCACCAAGTCAAAGAGCTTGTAGAAAGTCTGGGTGATGGATTCCCAAGAGGCAAGTATGAGCAAGCATAGAACAAAGTATTTAAAATATAGGTGAGGAGTTAGACAGCCTGGATTCATATTATGACTTGGCCATTCACCAGTTTAGGAATTCACTTCCTTTGTATGCCTCAGGTTTCTTTCTTTTTTGTTTTTGTTTTTATTTTGGGTTGGGTTTTTTTCTTTCTTTCTTTTTGTTTTGTTTTTTGAGACAGGGTTTTTCTCTGTTGTAACTCTGGCTGTCCTAGAACTCACTCTGGAGACCAGGTTGGCCTCAAATTCACAGAGATCTGCCTGCCTCTGCCTCTCAAGTTCTGGGATTAAAGATGTGCAACCATTGCCCAGCTAGCCTCAGGTTTCTAACTCATGAAATAATGGGACTGCAAGTAACAGTGATGTCAGAAACCTCTTGTATGGATTAAATGAAATAATGCACACCAGGTGTCTAGTTACCACTAGCCCATCAAACTGTATCAAGGTCACAGAACTTGGCTTCTGGTACTGCTGGAAACATGCTGCTTGAGCTGTGAACGGGGCTAACAGATCATTCAAGCTGACCCTGCAGAAGGGATGCTCAGCACTGGACTTGGAGCCCAGTCCTTTTTTGTTGTTGTTGTTGTTATTTTTTAAGGAGATAAGAGATAGCTTATTCTGGAGCCAAATATGAGTGACTGTGGTCTGGTCCCATAGATTCAACATTGCTAGATGACACCTGATCCACCACTTAAAATTTCTAAACCAAACATAAAGTAAATGCATTGAAATAATGCAATAATCACATACTTAAAATACTTATCTTGCATTATGTGGGAAATTATAAATGCTGAATTCAATATCAGGTTCTCACATACTAATAATGCTATACTTGGTCAATCTCTCTTTTGTGAGCCTGTTCCATTGTTGTTGAAGGTTTGTGTACATGGCAACTATTGTCTAAACAGCAAGCGAAGAGGCTATAAGGGCTATAACTTATGGAAAAGCTATCACAGATCCATAGTCCTCCAAGGACACCAACAATATATAAAGAAATCTCTTTGTTCCATTAGCTAATGTATAGCAACGAGTCAGATTTTTAACCCTAAAATTCCCAATGTTTTGGAACTTACTCAGAGGAGCAGGTTGTGTGTGTGTGTGTGTGTGTGTGTGTGTGTGTGTGTGTGTGTGTGTGTGTGTGTGTGTGTACATACACATATGGAAGCCAAAAGTCAACTTTTTCACTCCTTGGATGCTGTCTACCTTATTTTGTTTCTCTTAAGACAGGGTCTCTTATTGAACCAGCAGCTTGTAGATTCAGCTGGTCTGTCTGACAAGCAAGCCCTAGGGATCTGCCTGTCTCCACCTGCCCAGTGCTGGAATCACAGGTGAGGGTACCCACACCTAGCATATTTACGTGTGTACTTGGGTTCAAACTCAGGTACTTATGTTCACGTGGCAAGCACTTCACCAACCGAGCCCAGAAGAGATCATTCATAAAACATGTTCAAATGTATGCATGCAGATGTTCAATGCAGCATTACGATGCCAAAAAATTACAACTATCCTAATGAAATCAGAATATCATGCCATTTAAATGGCACATTCTGGTATCTACATAGGATAAATAAGACAACAAATGCATACACTAGATAGAAGATATCATGAATATGATACTAACTTTATTGTGTATATTCAGAATTTATATGTATTTACATAGACAACAGAAACATCTAGAAAGGTGTATGAAAAATATTTCATATGGGTAGTTGCTTCTATTTTCTTCTTTGTATTATTTACACTGTTTACATTTTCTTCATAGCAATGTAATATTGCGATAAGAAGCCAACAACAATTTTATGTGGGGATAAAGCATTCTGTTTATTGTGTGAGCATCTCTGCGCATGTGCTTCTTCCCACTCGGCTTCTCTGCCATACTCTCATTTTCCTTCCATTACTAAAGTCCTTTGGGGCCTCCATTCTGGTCACAGGTCAGAATGCCAAGTAACCCTTGAGTTCATTTTAAATGGGATTCTTGGCATCAGTCATTACAGGGTAGCATTACAGGTGGGACACTGCAGTTTCCTCACTTTGCTTTTTCAAGGACCATTTTTAAAAGGAATTGTTATGCTCCATTAGGACTATCTACTTATAAGGGACATGAGAGGGAAGGCCAGTTTTTCTTCAGAGAATAAACATTTTTGGCACCTGTTACCTCACCAGAAGATCACACCAGTGTGAAAGTGTGTAAGTGTGTGTGTGTGTGTGTGTGTGTGTGTATACACATTTGCTCACATGTATGTGTCTGGCTCTATTTGCATTGTATTTCACAACATATTCCCATTGAATTACATGAATAACTCTTCCAACAAGTTCTTTGTTTTCCATTTCCCACTGCTAACCTCAGTCAGCAGAAGACTATCTATAGACAGATCTTCTAAGAGGCTGAATGCTGTAAGAAAATTGCCTGAAACCATGAAGGAAAGTAAGTATGCTTCTCTTTCTTGTTCTGAACGTGCTGTGAAAGCTAACTGATCAACACTCACCTGCTTTATGTAGCATAACTGAGACTCGGCGAGTCCGTGGACTAGAGACTCAGGAGAATAGTCCTTTGTGCTCCCATCATTGACCGCTTGGGTTGACGTGCCCCACAGCATTTCACGGACAGAGGGCGGGTTCAGGTCTACATGAAAGTCGGCTGAAATTTTACAGTTGTTCTTTATATCAAATAAGGCAAGGTTGATGAAAAAGGGCTCAACCTAGGAATGAAGACAGTTGACATTTTAAACTAAGACTTTGGGAGATAAATTGCAAAATGAATTTTCTTTTTTCAAGTTTGAGTTTATTGTGTAAACTTCTTGGTTCCATATTTAGTTAAGATTACATTATTGTTATTCTGCATACAAGGAAAGGCATTCAGAAGTTATAAACTAGTCAAATTTTAATTTCATCAGGTGTAAATTCCCAAGTTCTGAATTCACAAAAATTCCTAAGTTGCAATTTTTTTAAAAAGATGCATAGAATTCAAAAGTTTCATCTAAAGAAAAATCAATCTATGAATGGAATTTATGAAAAGAATTTATGAATAGATTTTAAAGAATGCTAACCTTATAGATTATATTTTTTATTTATATTTTGGTATACTGTACTGTACTATAGTACACATTTCATAATAGTTAATATCAGTCAACAGCAAATTACTCAGAAAACATTCTACCCCATCAGCAAATTTGGAAGACATGATTCCTCTCTACAGATGGCACCCGAAAGCTGGTCACAAAGAGAAATTCCATGCCAGATGGCATAAAGATTAACCCTTTGCAAGCAGAAAAGTGCTCTGGTATATTTTAGGTACTTTGTGAGAGAATCAATTGTTACTTGCTATTTTTGAAACTAGAAACCCAAAATAAAAATGAACATCAGACAGCAAATCTTTGAAGATTTGCCATTTACAGTGGCAAGTATTTCTAACCACTGTATTCATGGAGCCTCATATTTACCCAAACCAAAGGGGATTTTCATTCCATAGAACAGAAAGTGAGCCTAGCAGACTGCACAGCACCCATGTCTCACGAGGGCTTGAGGATACTAATTTATTGCTATGAACCAATTTCCCAAAAGAAATCCTATTCCTTAGTCAAATCTAGTTGTGAGGGTGATTTTTTCCAGGTCCTGGGACATGCCACTTCTGAAAAGAAAGCACGTCCTCCATCTGCTACTCTAAGTAGATAAGACTTGAAGGAATCTTCTCAAGATGAGAGTACATTTGTATTTTGGCCAAAGAAGGAGATGGACTTTTTCATGTCAGATTTATCATAATATGTGACACTGGAATTTTTGTCCTGCCAATTAGTCCTTAGGCATAAAGAAGAAAAATATTTCCTTAATATGCTGGATTCAGGGCAGCAGAAGCAAAGGTCATACATACATTTGTGGGTGGTCCTTTTGCATTGTCTCCAATGTGGCCCACGATGTTGAAAGTTAAATCATGGCAATTCACCAGGAAACGTTTGTTGCACTTTTCTTCAAATGGCTTTACATCAGGCTCAATTCCTGAAAAGTCCAACCTCTACAAAACACATAGTGTAAGTTGCTTAAAAAGACAGGATTCATAGTATGACTGATTGATATAGATTTGGCTCAGTATTTTAAGGATGGCAGTGGAATCCAATAGCTCTGTCCAGTCTTCATTTGAACCCATTTTAATGCTTTCATTCAACAAGATTTTCAAGAGCCCTCACAGCAACTTTCAAGCTCTGATAGAGAACTCCTGGAAGGAGATGATGAAAATCTGACCTAAGGCAATGAACGCATTGGAAATCTAAACCTCAGCCTACAAACCCTTACCTACATACATGGCATGACTCCCTGGTTCGCATTTCCCACACTTGTGACCTTGTCTTGTACTACTTTTGCCTTTCTCCTTCATCTTTACTGCTCCAAACCACACATCCCTCCTTGGTTCTTTTTCTTGTATATCTAGCACCTCTCACTACGGGATCTTCGTGCATTCTGCTCTATCAGGAACCCTGTCCCAGGGAGCTGTGTGGCTGGCTCTTATTTCACTCGAGTCTTTCTGCTCAATTTGTACTTCTAAAGAGAAGTATTTCCTCGACTCCCTGTAAAAAATGCATACATTCTGATAGTCTATATCTCCTTTCTCAGATTTATCTAACATTAAATTTTAGTACAGTTGTATGTATTCGTAAAATATATGCTCAAAGATGGTAGGATTTTCTTTCCTTTCATAAGCTCTTCTGGTCAGACTGAAAGGAATAGGTATGAAAGCCTACAAGAATAACAAGGTGGTGACCAACACAAGTGGTCACATAGACACACAGATGAATGATAGATTTAGGGGAAAGACTGAGTAGCAATGAGAGATTCAGTTAGGGACATTCTGAGTTTAAGGTTATAGTACGTGGGCTGAAAAACTTGGAGGGGTTTGGGTTGGAGATAAGTATTTGAAAGTCATTAGCATCTAGGGTAAAAAGCAGCCAAGGCTGGAACCCAGGATGACCACCTAAATTTAAATGATGAACACAGAGAGAGGCTTCCACCTAGGAGGCAGATAAATACGGAGTGTCAGCTTCTAACAGAACTGAGGGATGTGCCCTAACTTCCACAAAGATACATTTTTTTAAAACATACTTGTATTTCAAGATAAATACAATTTTTAAACAAAAGATACTGGGAGTCAGTGCCTCTGACTATGGCAGGCATCTGTGTCTTCTCAGAGAAACCTCTAGGAAGCTCCCCAGCCCCCAAGAGTCACATAGTCTAAGTACCGCTGCCCATTCTATTTGCAAACAGGAAGCCAAGTGTAGATTAACTTATACTTTCATTAAGGCCATAGGCACGGTAGGGGAGTAATGACTCAAAATGAATTTGAGCAGAGACTATTGTCAATAAGGAACAGTCAAGCCAAGAAACACAGGAATTGTTCTCAGTTACCTAAGCAGCCCAAGTCAAGACAGGTGTCATACCTGAAGACTCTTAGATAATTATAGTTGTTTTGACCTAGCCTGTGTCTCTAAGAAAATCCCCCTTTAAAGGGCCTAATGTGTAAAACTTGTACCTGAATGCATGATTTTCCCCCTCTGCGTCTGAAAAACAAAAATTCAAGTGAGGGACTAGGCAGCTCCCTCTTCAACACTTACCTATGGAGCCAGCAGAGGCAAGTCATTGCCATGAAGATCGATTCTAGTTCCTGCCCATTTATCTGCTTTCTTTTCTGTCTTACTTAGACAGTAGAATGTGAAGAGTAACTGGCTCACAGCACCCTAGCCCCCAAATCCTTTCCTTTCTAAGGCCCCTAAGTATAAATGTTGAGACATACAGCCTTCCTCCACCACTCCAGTTCAAAGTTTGAGCTGTACCCCTTCATTCAAACCAGCAGTTCATTATTCCCCAAGGTCACAGGCAAAACTCTTGTCGCTGCACTGAAATGTGACCAAAAGAGGAAGTTGAAATTATGGGATAGCCCTTCAATTTTCTACTTGACACAACATGAATCACTGTGGTGAAATGACTTTCCACAATCAACATTAAATTCAACTTGTGCAAAAAGATTCATCACAGTTGTGAATTTTCTCTCATTGCAGCTCACTGATAAACACAAAATCAGTTCAGTTTCAAGACCACAAAAACACTCTACCACAAGTTTTCAAAGATACCAGATTTAGTTTCAACCACTGTCAATTGCCTCCTTTGTACTCAGACGGAGAGCCTGACATGTCCAATTATAGCCCATTCACCAAGGGCAATCAAAGGCTCCGGCAGCAACAAGTACATTTCTGAACGAGTATCCCAGAGCTACCATCTCTAAAACTTGCTATTCTATTTTTTATTACATTTACTTACTTACTTACTAACTTACTTACTGTGGGGTGGGAGGGGAGGGGGCCCGCTCCAAGTTCAATGGAGACCCATTTCAAAGTAGAAAGTGGAGAGTGATAGGAGAAGAGGCCTCCAGTTAAAGTCTGGCTGGCCTTCACAGGTGAATGGAAAGGTGCATACGTACCCTTCCTCATACACATGTATACATCACACATACACACCACACAACACCAATTTCGCATGGTAATGTACGCATTATACATAAAAGTGCTTTCAATTTCAAGCCACATTTAAAACCCAATTAGAGAACTCTATGAAGCATAAAGAAAAAAGAAGTAACAAAATTGGTTGTCCTGAAATTATTTTATATATTCTTAAAATGTTTTTACTAGGCTAAAACCTGCTATGCTCATGTTATATATATATTTTTTAATTTCAAACAAAATCAAGATATCTCAGCGGGTAAAGGCACTGCCATGCAAGCCTGGCAACCTAAGTTCAATCCCCAGCACCCATTAAGGGATGAAGGAGAGGACAAACTCCACAAAGTTGTTTTCTGATCTCCACATATGTGCTATGGCACATCTTCCTACACACACACACACACACACACACACACACACACACACACACATACACACTCATAATAACAACAAAAATAATAGTAAACTGTTAAAAGGAGGCTTCATATAGAAAACGGGGAAAGAAACATTCTCCGCCTGGCAGTAGTAGCAAATGCCTTTAATCCTAGCACTCAGGAGGCAGAGGCCGGGGGATCTCTGCAAGTTCGAGACCAGCCTGGTCTACAGAGTGAGTTCCAGGACAGCCAAGGTTACAACAGAGAAATCCTGTCTTGAAAAAAAATTCATTCCCCTAAATAATTTTATGAAATACTTTTAGTTAGGAAAATTATCATAATCATATTACACACTTTCCCTGTTTTATATGACAATATCAAATGGAGAAAATCCGTATTTCATTAAATTCAATACTCTTTATATTGCAGATATTCATTGCCATTAGATCACAGCTGTACTTAATGGATTCAGAGAACACTGAAATCCTTTTTAGGCATTATTTAATTTATCCATTGTGAACAGTAAGATGAAAGGATCTAGTAGACTGAGGAAAATATATATACATTCTGTCCCATGCTATTGATGGTCCTCTTGAATGAGGAATCAGCCAAAGTACATATTCAAAGTGAGTAAAACAATCTGCTTTCCCCGCTGGTGAACAAAAATAAAGTATTTCAACATCTCCCTGATGTTTATTTGAAGTAAAATATATCAATACCTGAACCTCCGAGTCAAAAGAAAAGAGATTCTGTCTTCCATCTCCTCTACTGAGTTTGTTCAGCTGTTCTGTTTCTCTGCCATACTAAAATGTAAAAATATACAACATTACTACAGTGCCTTCAAAACATTATTAAATACCGGTTAACTATATCATTTTTACAGATCATTGACATAATCTGCTGCTCTTTGTTTCCATGTATGTATTATGGCTTTAAAATGTTTGATTGTCTTAGAAATCTATCACTATCATTGAGACTCATAATAAGATATATATCTGATTCTTATGCATTTCCATAAGATTGAAAATAGTTTTGTGCTCAGCAGAAAAAAAAAAAAGACTTTGGATGCAAACAAGAAATAAAAGAGAACAATACCATATTTGACCTCTCCATAGTTCTGGTCATGAATTAGCATATACAATTCTTACTCTATTTTCTTAGGGAAGATAATGAAAACTATATAGCCTAGCATAACTAAAAAAAAGTACAAAAAGGATTCAACTAATATCCAAAAACTTATAAAACGCACAGACCATTGGGGTCATGAGTACACTGTGATATTTAAGATGTTTTTAAATTTGAAGAGGGAGGTAAATTTAAAATAGAAAAAGAGAACTAACTTTGCATTACTAGTCTGTGGAAATGAATAAAGTAAAAATGTAAGTACGGGCAGCAAAGATTGAAAGAAATAAGTGACATATAACTTCTAATTAATTATACCATAGAGCACAGAGTGAATATGCATTCTACTAAGACATACATGGTAATAATAACTGTCTGCTCTCAAAATGTGCTCATTTCAAATCCCATGAAGAAGTGAATAAACAAAAACAATGGCTGCCCACCAAAGTCTGTATCTGAGTAAATTACTAGCATAATTTACGTGAGAAATTAGCATGAGTCAACGGAGTGAATATCATTTGTATGAGCTGTATCATTAGCCCGTTCACAGAAGAGTATTTATTTAATCATATATATCAAATTGAATTAAAAAATAGAACAAATTAATAAGGTTACAAAAACTTGGAAGTATTTTTTGGTGTCTAGTTAAAAAATAAAATTTTCTACGTCCGTCATTTGGAATGCATCATTTTTTTCCCCTCTACCTGTTTAACCAATTTTCTGAGGATTTGAACTCGGAAATGACATTTCCAAATGGAATCCAGCACTAAAGCCTTCCTAGCCCGTCCTGCATTACGTCGGTGGAAGGCAAGCTGCCATAGGAAAGACATACCTTCATCAGTTCCGGATGCATGCTCCTTTCCAAGCTGGCCATGATGCTCTCGGCTTTTCCTTGGCTGCTAGTTTCATCATCTGCAAATTCATTAAAAGCAGATGTTCTGAACCATACAGACCATTACTAATCACCTAAGAGGACTGGCCTCTCTCCCACCCCATCCTCTCCTACTAGATTTATGGCAAAGAATTGTGATTATGAAAGCCCGGGAGAAATTTTAATGGACTTTTGAAAATCTGCCACGAATTTCATATCCATTTCAGTATGGTTATATTTGATGTGTCAGGTCCCATGCAGCATCAACCCTTTTAAAAGCCTATCGTGTAGTCATTCTTTATAAAGAAGCAGGTTGGCTTTCAGTATTAAGGTTCTATCTTCGCCCAGGTCAAAGGACATTCCCACGGATTAAAGATGAGGGCTTTGCCTCAAGAGTGAAACATTTCAAAATTCTTACCTTGTACTGCTTCTACTGTCTCCTTTTTTTCTTGCACTAAACTGTCAGTATTGATCTGAATTATCTTTTTCAACGTTATCAACCATTCCTCCATTTCCTGCTCGGTTTCAGCTGCCAGATAATGGCTATACTTATCTAACATCTTGAGTTCAAAAGCATGGCGGCGCATTTTGGGGCACTAGAAAAGGGGAGAAAGGAAAGCAGTATAGGTACACGAACACTTTCACAAAATCATTGATTCTTTCAATAAGGTATATAGACACTCCAGACACTTTGTGCTGTCTTTGCTGCTCCTCCTAGGCCTGAGCACAATGGAATACGGACCAAATTGGCATAAATAGTTGAAGGCCTTTGGAACCCTTTACATTTAGAAAACCAAACCACCACCATTAAAACCAGAGTGCATTTTGCTATCTTCACTCAAAAACTTTCCTCGCTTTATTTATAGATTTTCAAAAAGAAGCAAGCTTAACTGTGACCTGGAACAAATACAATGCTTCCCTTATATTTCCTCACTAACACAGATATGTGTATCATATATAGCACTAGGGTTAAAAAAAAGGCCATAACTGTTTCACAATAAATTATGACTCTCAGTACATTTTTTTTTCTTTTTACCAGCTTCTCTGTCATGACAAAAGAAGTGGTATACTACTCCCTCTCCGGGGCCTCAGCAATCATTTCAAGAAAGGCCCATAAATCAATAATTCTCCACTGCACGGTAATTATTCAAGAAGAAACCAACCAAGTTCTTCCTTTTCGTCTTCAAAGCAGAGAAAAGGACGGAATTAAAGCAGCGTAGCAAGTAGTGGAGATTTACGCATTTGGAAGTGCTAGGGAAAGAAAATCATAAAGAGATGACTGAGGGAGCATGACAAAGAACGGCCAGGTCACTGGATTAGGGCTGATTGAGAAAAATCAAGAAATCATGTGTGCCTTTCTTTTCTCCCTATAAAGTTAAAGGACAGATTACCATGTGTCTAAGAAGCACCTTTGGGCTGGGACTGATGCTCAGAGGTAGAGCACTTGCCAGGTGTACTCAAGACCCAAAGTTCCAGCCTCAGCACTGTGCACACAAAACCAAACCAAATGAAAAGCATGATGAATTTATATAGATGTTTAGAATTTAATTTTTTCCCCATTTGAACCTTGGGACAATCTTATTGGGTAGAGTATGCAGATAATAATGCAGCATCGAAGTTTTTGAAAGTAAAGATTCAGATAGATTACAGTTATTGAACCAGTCCCTCCTGCCCCTTCGTCACCTCAATGCTCCTATTTGAATCACAATGCCACAGCACGTAATAACGCTACCTCTATCTGTCAATTGACTTCCCATTCAAATCATTTCCTTGCCTTCTCTTTTCCACTTGACCTTTGTCTGTATCTCCAGTAATCCAAATCAATAAACATTTGCCAACTCCCGAAGGAGTGTACAGCTTTGTTAATTATTATAAGAGATACTGGAATGAGTAAGACAGGGTTTTTGCAATCCAAACTCAAAAAGGAACAAAACACAATTTAGAGTGTGATCGTGATAAAGGAACCAGCCAAGAGGTAACCCGGGGACACAGAGCTGGATTTGACTTGTTGGACACGAGTGTTGAGGAAGGAAATAGAAAGCACTTCAAGGTTGAAATGTAATTTAAACTGAGTCTTAAAAGATAAGAGTAATTTAACAAGGCTTTGCATCAAAATAAAACATGGGCTATAGATATTGCCTAGCATGCAATTCTCAGCATCACAGAAATAAATAAATAAGTAATAAGGAAGGCACAAACATTCCTTAAGTCCATGGACCACACAAGCTTGTGATCAGAACACAGATGTATATGGGGATGTAAAGGAATAAAACCAGAAAACAGGCTAAGGGCAAATCACCATGGGCCTTGACTTCCACGGTAAGAGCTTTAGAGTTTTCTCTGTGAGACAGGAAATCAAGATCCGAAGGTTTTGAAAAGACAGGTGAGGGATCCGCTCTGTCATAGGAAGATAGACTCAAGTAAAACATCATGTTGGGAGGTAGGAAGGTAAGACTGGGGGGTAGAGATGGCTCAGTATTTGAGTATCTTCTGTTTGTACAGAAGACCCGAGTACAGTGCTCAGCACCCACCTTAGTCCAGGTATAGCTGCCTGTATCCCCAATGCCCTCTTCTGGCTTCCACAGGCACCTGCACTCATGTGCACACACTCACATACGCAAGTACGTGTAATGAAAAGCAATGATTAAAAAAATGAAATCTTAAAGCAAAAAGGCAGGACTCTAGGGCAGACAGTATACAAGGGAAACCCAGAAAACAAATCAGGGAATCTTCAAAGAAAATACAAATCAAGAAACGCTTTGGAGTCAGACTCAAAAGTCTTTGATAAATTCTCAAATACTAGCACTGAATGAGAGTGGTGTGTTGAGAAGATTTAGAGGTTTTTAATATAGGTGTTTGGGGACATGGAGATGCCATCAACCAAGAGGAAAAAATGCTTAGGCTTTTACTCGTTTACCAATAAGCTGATTAGAGAAAGAGAAAGAATGATTACTGCGAGAGCCTTACCTGAACAACATCAATGCACGCATCCAAGTAGATGCAACCTTTAGACTCTTTGGAGTTTTTCTCATCTTTATAAGAATTGAGAATATAGGAACCATCAGGAAGTTGAGTCAAGTAAAAATACCGTCTCTTGAATACCTAGAAGGAGAAATGCAGCAAAGATCCATTTGTAACATATATTCATAGCAGTAGGACTGTTTATTTGAACTAAAACTCTTAAACATCTTGCCAGCCACCATATCTGAGCAATCATCAGACAACACCCAGAAATTGTTTAGAATCCAGTTTCTTGGGTGGTAAGAAGGCTCAGCAGGTTAAGGCACTTGACACCAAGCCTGTTGACCTGAGTTTGATATCCAGGACTCACATGGTGGAAGGAGAAAAACAACTCCTGAAAGTTGTCCTCTGACCTCCATACATGTGCAAGCATGTACCCATACCCATGGACTCGGGAGCATACACAATTCATTCATTCATTCATTCATTCATTTCAAAAAAGAATTGTATTTAGCTTTGTTCCTTATTTCTTTAAAGATAGTATGAATTCAAGTAATTTGCCCTCAGATAATCAAATATATAGAGAATCCCAGATATTTAACACTTTACAATGTCTAGAGTCTTTTCACCCAGCATCTTTTCCTATCTAATTGCAAGCCACAACTGGGTCTTTTCCAATTTCATTTCATCCCTACAAATCCAAGTATTAAAAGGAGTATATTTACACCACCTTTCTATCACATGACATTTACAGCGAACCAGGGCTCTTGCTACTGAAACCCTCACTTATAGCTTCATCTCAGTGGTTAAATGCCCTTAGTCCTGAAGTTTGAATCATTAGGCCCAAAGGGACTGTGCCATGTGCTCCGAGAGCGGAGTAGCCTGTTGCTACAAGTCACAGCAAAGCCCACAGGCATGAGGAAAAAAGAGGAAGACTACCTGAATTCCTTCATGTCGTCCCTCTACTTCTCCCGCAAAACACTCCCATAGAGCACAATGAAAAGACTAAGCAAAGGGGATTCCAAACACTTTGATGTTTGTATGCTTTCCTCAGTATGTCAGAAACGGTAGGCTGTGTCAAGCATTTGTCATAGTGAAAGGAAAACCTATTCCAGTCATAATTGCCTAGGATGGTGGGTCTAAAACCACTCCAGAATGGGAATGGTAACAGAGACAGAAAAACAGACTCCAAGAGATTACTGAGGAAATACACACCTATTCGTAATGACTTACTCACAAAAGCTGGCTTGAAGATTTAAGCTTGCCATTTGCAATAACCAAGCTGATGACCCAGAATGATCTGTGATCTGATACTTAAAGTACTTTAATCATGAAAAGAGCATTATTTGACTCGATCACTCCTGCCAAATATTTAAACTTCTGGCAAAGCATCTTGAAACACCAACAATTTATTTCTCCATAGCATGAACAAGCAAAATTATACAAATGTGTTATGGGATATTTAATTTTAGGAAAAAAAACAGTAAAATAATAATTAATGCTTACAGACATTTTGGACTTGTTTAAGTGTAATCTATTTGTGAATGAATTTAAAAAAATAGTACCAGTATGAGGTATTCCCTTACCAAGTCAGACTAGTAAATGCTGTAACTTCTATTTCAGGTAGTAGCCATATGGGCTATATGTTATCAACAGAAGGGAGACCAAGTAGAAAACACCAGCTTGTTTTTTTAGTACATCAAGGAAATGTTACTTTTCTGAGACAGAGAAATACAGAAAGTGTACTTGTATGTGCATTTATGTCTTTCATATATTTATATACAACTTGGGTAGCCTTTAACTAAAGTGCTTGGGGACAGAGAAGCATTTTAAATTACATTCGTAGTCAGAAAATCTGAAATCAGTGATTTTGGGATTTTTTTCAGATGGGAGATACTCAAGTATTTCATATATAAATACATATTTAATGTGTACAATAATATAATTATATCATTATATATAACATAATGCATATAACATATTTAATTAACCCACATTTATATTTACAGAAAGAAATCCATATCAATATGCAAGAAATATGTTAAATGAAATGACTACTAGAGCCAGACAGGTTGGCACATGCCTGTAATCCCAGTCCTAAGGAGGCAGAAGGATCTGGAGTTTAAGGCCTTCCTTGTCTACACAGTGAGCTCAAGGCCAGTCTGGGCTATATGACATCCTGTCTCAAAAACAAACAACAAAACTGGTGATGATATTATTTACATATTTTTCATGATAATGGTTCACATCACTTAATACAATGATGGGAACAGAGGACCTAAATTTATATACTGAGCTTATTTTAAATGAATAATTTATTGAGACTTTGCGCAAATATGACTTTTTAAAAGTTATCACAGGCTGGCAGTGGTGGTGCACACCTTTAATCCCAACACTCAGGAGGCAGAGGCAGGTGGATCTCTCTGAGTTCAAGGCCAGCCTGGTCTACAGAGTGAGTTCCAGGACAGCCAGAGTTACAACAGAGAAACCCTGTCTCGAAAAATGAAAGAAAAAAAAAGGTTATCACAATAATTACATGAAAAAAAAATCAGAATATACTTTTTAGGCAAAAATTAATGACTCTTAAAAAACCTTGCAACCCAATTAAAATTTTATTTGTGACCAAATCTAAAACTTTATGCGTAGATTAAGTAATGCAGCTGGCTGAATCTGCTTGCAGAGCCCACAGTCAACCACAAAGAGGGCCAGGGAAGGAAAGACACAGAGTAAAACATTTGTGGACTAGAGTCAAATTACAGTCTGCACAAATGCTTTCACATACAGCTGTCTCACCAAGCAAAGACATCTGCAGCAGCCACCACTTGTAAGATTCGCAAAGCACATCACTACAAAGGGATGTAAAATTATAGGAAATCACTCCCTGTAACATAGCAATTACACGTCACAGTGACACTGTAGGCAGTTCACAAATCAGAGAGAGCATTTGCCTAAAAGAGCACTTGGAAGGAGCAGAGTCTTAGGCTCATGACCCTCATCCAGGATCGCCTGTGACATTCATTGTCCTTGAGGCAGCCTCTTTCAGTCTCCTCACTTGTAACAAGATTGGACCAGATCAGATGATCTAGAAGATCATTTTGTCAGGCTCTCCAAATCATTTCACTGAACACACACGTTACACATTAGCTTTCCTAGGATGACAGTTACCTCCCTCACACATACACACAAGAAAACCCATATATTAGAAGTTCACTGAACAAGTTACACATTAGCTTTCCTAGGCTGACAGTTATGCCTCACACAGACACACACACACACACACACACACACACACACACACACACACACATTTACACATGAGACTGCCCATACATTAGAATCAGATACCAGAGAAGCTGTGACTACATGGGTATACACTATGTGTGGGTTAGGATTTGTTTTAAAAGTCATCCCTGTGTAGAAATCAGTTTGTATATGAACAAAAGATTGAAAGTTACCTATGATGTCTTCTCATTCTAAAATTCTTTGATATTTCTGGGTTTTTTAAAATTATTTTTATGTGAATGGGTGTTTTGCCTCCAGATATGTTTGTGCACCACTTGCATGCATGGTGCCCATGGAGGCCAACAGAAGGCATTAGATCCCCAGGAACTGGAGTTACAGAAGCTTATGAGTTGCCATGTGGATGCTGATAATGAAACCTGGATCCTCTGCAAGAGCAGCAAGTGCTCTTAACCTCTGAGCCATCTCTCTAGCACCACTATATGTTAGGTTTTAACTTCTGGTAAGTTTGTAGGTCTCTTTTTCAAAGAAGAAAGGAGCAACCTGAATCAATTCTACAGAACCAGAAAGAAATCAGAAGCATAACTTCTTTGGCATTTTTCAAATTTCTAAGATGTGAATATTTAAGATACACGTAAATATTTTTGTACATTTCAGAAAGATAGATGTTAAAATAATAACTCTACACCCTAGCTTTTATTGAAATGTCTCCAGTCCTTTGAAATCCAATAGATAATTATTTTACTGCTACCTGAGGATACATGTCCACCCACAGCAAACTTAACAGCAAACAGAGGGCATAAAAACATATTTAAGCTCACAGTGGTAACTACTTAAACTAGAGTCAGAATTCTATGACAACCACCAAGAGAATCTTTCCCAAAGCCTGTAACAGCTTTCCCACTAATGTCAGAATAAACTCTAAGCTGTGGACAGTGCATCAGAGAGAGAGGTGGAGAAGGGTTCATCAGGAGCAGCTAGAGAGGAAGAAATAGCTCTAGGGTGCTACTGCATTAATCAGGCGACCATAAATGATGTGCTGTACACTCTGAAAAAGCAAGGACTGTGAAACATTTCACAATAAAGAAATGATAAGTGAGAATGTATGTTCAATTTAATTTAAACATGATAAAATATGCATATATATAAATATATATATATATATGTTTCCAAAAGTCACATTATCCCGTTAACATATAATTTGAATGTCTGTATGAAATAGTTAAAATTGCCAGGTGTGGTGGTTAATACCTGTCATCCTAGTACTTGGGATGTGGAGGCTGTCGGTTCAAGAACTTGATGTCAGCCCTGGCTACATGAGATCCTTTCTTAAAAAAAATAGTACTAATGAAAAGAAAGAAAAAATTCTACTATAGCTTAGAACATGGTACATGATATGGCTCCAGGTTACCGTGTGTGTGTGTGTGTGTGTGTGTGTGTGTGTGTGTGTGTGTGTGTGTGTGTTGTGTGTCTTCAATCGCTCTCCATCTTTTATTTTTTTGAGGCAGGGTCACTCAGTGAACCTGAATCTCATAGAGTTGGCTAGATGGGCTGATCAGCAAGAACCATGATCCCCCTGCCTCGACCTTCCTGACACTGGGGTTACAAGCACTGAAGCACTTGGCCTTTATACACTGTTCTGGGGGTTCAGATGTTAGGTCCTCATGCTTTAAAGAACAAGCACATTACCAATTAAGCCATCTCCTGAACTTGGACAGCTATCTATATTCAATATCTGGACATCTAACCACATTGCTCCAGCTACACAGGCTTATGCCATTACCCAAGGACCTCAGGGGAACTCCTTTAAGCCTTTCCATTTCCTGCCCTTAGCCTGGGATCCTCTTTCCTGAATAGTCACAGAGTTCCCGCTCTGCTTTCTTTCAGGATTGTACTTGAACCTCATCTCCTTGGACTGGCTTTCTATAAGTACCCGTAAACATCGTAGCACTCTTCTGCTCGGTGAAGCCTATCCAAATCCACCTCAGTCATCAATCTCTTTTTAAAATTATTATTTCTTTCAAGATTATTAAGGTCAGCTATTGCTTTGAATCCACAATAATGCTTATAATTCAATAAAGTTTTTCAAAAGGAAAAAAAATGAATAATTCATCCTCCAACATATAATCAGTGGTCTCATTCAATAGAATGCTATTTCTCTGTAATACCCACAGCTGTCTCATCCTCTTTGGCTTTATTATTTCTCTTAGACAGTGAATATGGGTGACAATTCTCCATGCTACTTAATGAGAAGCCTGGATCCTGAAGAGTGGGTTTATCCGGGAAAGTAAGACAGACAACAAGCCAGAAGAGCTAATTCTCAGGGATCTGGTCATGTCAAGTCTTTGCAAGGCCCTTAGATATTGGGTTGGTAAGCTTTTAAGGCCTCTCCTGGACCAGGAACAAAGGCTATTTGTCACTCAGTCGCATCAAAGACCGAAGACAAGCAGGAAAGGTGGAGTACGCACCACCCTGCCTGCCAATTAGGATACCTTTGTATCATTTTGTCTAACAAACCAAAAGGGTGTTTATCTATGTGATACCTAGAGCATGGATACTTCCTGTACATTCTATGAACCAAAAGCCCTAAGAAGGAATGCTCTGTAGGTTAAGAGACAGAGTAGGAGGGCCAGGAGCACTGTAGAAATGAAGCAAAAGGATCTACTTAACTGATGTGTTAACTAAACAGAATGGCTGCGATATAACTGAAAAGGACAAAGCAGGATCCCAGCACTCTTGAGACAGAGGAGGGAGGATTACAAGTTCAGGACCAGCCTGGGGCTGCATTGTGTAACTCTTGTCTCAAAGGAAAAAGGGGGAGCAAGAGCCATCCATGCTGAGTCCCAGAGCTGTTCTAAGATGAAAGAAACAGTAGGGAAGAAAACCCCAAGACTTTATAAGAAAACTGACTTATCCTTAATTAAACTAAAATGGCAAGAATTGTGTCTTTCTGTAGAACCCCTGCCAGGAGGTTGGCAATCTATCACTCATCTATTTCCAAATCATTTTATATTCCTATCACATTTTAATAGATTTCATAATTCTACCCCATGGTAAAGTGGGTAAAAAAAAAATCAAGTCATTTTGCTTGAATAATTCTATCATAGCTGAGCGCTGGAGATTTTTTAAACTAATTTGAAGCAAGCCATAACAGAGGGTAGCCACAATCCTCCCTTATCATTGCAGACTCATTATTTTCTCAAACTTATTTCAACAAAGACGGCCTTGCTCAATTTCCTTCTGTCCTTCCCTTCTGTTTCTTCTTCCTCCTCATTCACTTCTTCCTCCTTCTCCATCTTTTTCTTTCTGGGATACAGGTCTCACTCTCTAGCCCAGACTGACCTCAATCTCAAGGTGATATTCCGGCCCCAATCTTCCAAGTGCTGGCCTACAGGCAAGAGCCCAGCATACCCCACTTGTTTTTTTTCTTGCTTAAATTTCTGATGGCATCACGCTTCTTGCATGATCATGCTCACGTGTCAGATCCTGGCCTCTTGTTATTTTCCTGATATAAAATAATAATAACTGGCATGCTTTCTGCCTTATTGTCTCTGACTAAGTGCTTTGCTCATGTCAATATTAATCCTCAAAAGCAATTTTATGTGGTCACCACTATCTTCATCTCCATGTCACAAAAGAGAAACTGAGCCATGGCAAGAAAGGATACTGGGGAGCAAATCGACTTAACCTAATGTGGCTACCAGACCTCATCTAGCATCTCTCTATACTGCATCCACATTCATATTCTCCTTTGGGACTTCCCTTCAAGGCCTAGACTTCTCAGACCCCACGCTCAAGCAGTTGGTATCTGGTCAATCATTGAATAATTAACTATTTTTATTGTGTGTCTCACGTCTCCAGAGGTCCTGAACCCTAAGCCACCGTATGTGACACTTCTCTCTACCTTCTAGGATACTAATACCATGTACTCATGAGGTATTCCTTACATATTTGGTGATAGATTTGATGTTTCCTAGGAATGTCTGGCATATAAGAAGTACCTAATAAGTGGATTTTGAGAAGTAGTCACCAAACGAGGGGAAACAAAGCAGAAAAACGAATTATTAAAACCCCTGCCTATAATAAACAAGTATTAATCCAATTTTTTTAACCGGAAGATGCAGTGTAGTAGACTGGAGCACACACATGGAGTAACAAATCCAAACAATAGATTGTTCCAATATACACAGTGCCCTTGAGCTCCCAGCAATTACTTTCGTATTGTATGTGCTTTCTTGGATGAAATCCTCTTTTTATTTACTGTTCTCCCCCTACTGAGAAGAGAATTCTCCTTTAGCAGTCAAAGAGGAATAAGAACTTTTGGACTCTGGATGTTTAACAAATAGTTCTCTTTTATGGAGAAAAAGAAAGAAAGAAAGGGCACCAGAAATGAGTCATACATCAGGCAGTCGGACTTGCAACCCTGATAACACAGCAAGGCACTTCAACATTTAATTGCTGAGAATGGGGAGTAGACAGCCTGAGGAATGTGATCAAACTGAGCCAAGGAGATGCACAAAGGTGGGTGTCCCAAGAGTTAGCCAAGAATGTGCAACTTTCTTAAACTAAAAACCACCCTGAAGATCCCATTTTTTTCCTTATCCCATATATCATTGTATTACTTAGGAAAAATAGTTCTGAATACCAGGGGAAGGTCATGCCTGATAGCACAGCTATCTAGTTCACATTAATTTTTCTCACTGATAGGGAACTAGTTGAAAAAACAGATGTCTCTAACAGCTACTTAGGAAAGAGAGTGCAACTGAATAGGCTCATTTTAGGACTGTAGTTTCTGCCTAAGGGATCATGTGTTCTCTAGGATTATCTTCAGCTTCTCTCTAGTCCTTTTCCAGGAATTGGATTGGGGTAGTGGGGTGGCTTCTCACCAACTAGAAAGCACAGACTGAGGAAATGGCTCACTGTAATAAAGCTTATCCTGTCTTAACATGACTGCTGACAACAAGGCAATTTACAAGTGCTGGATAAGAAATGGTCACTGTGCCCAGACAACAACCAGGGCCTTTGCAAGAGCTGCATGAGGCCAGCTTCCTCTTCGAGGAGAGGAAGTGGTTGGGCATTGTAACTCTGTGGAGTGACTGTGTCTCACTGTGCAGCTAGATCCATCATTAGCAGCATTCCTACTGCCTGGGTGTCTCAGTGATACTTTGTTGGCAGATAATGAGGTTACCCAGAAAGCACTTTGGGGAAGTTAATGACAACTGCAGTGAATGGTACTGACTATAACTTAACTGTTCCGGGCTAGTGGCAGTGGAGAGTAGGAGGCGAGAATACATGGTGGAAATATAATTCTTATTCCAGCATCAAGAACTCAGTATAATCCATGTGCTAGCCCTTCTTTTCTGTAGGGTCTATCACTAACAGCCTGAATGCCCTGGCAGCATTCTGGCATGCACCATAGGAGCTTCAGTTTTTTTTAAAAGTAGTCCATGCATAATTTGCACTGGCTATGTTGTTGATATTGCACTAGGTTGCATGGTTGCTTTCTGAAATGATCACATGAATTAATCACGCGATTAATTAATCAACTGGACTATGCTGGGCAACTTCTGATCCTTTTTCACTTTACTTTTACATCTTGACCCATGATTCTAGTTTTTTCTTTCCTTGTTCTTTGATTCTCTTATTCCTGATAGTTCAAAGGTCTAGGAGAAAGACTCAGACTTCTTTATCAACAAAAAAGAAAGAAAGAAAGAAAGAAAGAAAGAAAGAAAGAAAGAAAGAAAGAAAGAAAGAAAGGAAGGAAGGAAGGAAGGAAGGAAGGAAGGAAGCAAGCAAGCAAGCAAGCAAGCAAGCAAGCTGAAGTTACCATGCTTAATCTCAAACATCTTAAAGCACTGCTTCTACACCACACTCTTGGTTTGGTTGCCTGAGACATCATTTCACTGTGTATCCCAGGCTAGCCTTGAACTCTATCCACCTGCTACAGTCTTACACGTGCTGGGATTATGGGCCTGTGTCACCAGGCTCAGCTACTCAAACAGAATTTTTAAAATTCAGAACTTTTTGGTTTGCATGTTTTAAAATGAATAAAAAAGTCTTTTGAATACATAACTTGCTTGAAGAAGCACAATTGCCAGCCACAAAGGTATATGCAGGCTGGTGTCGAGCCACTGCCCATTGTGGAGACTCTGAAAAAATACAAAGAAAGGAGCATGGCTTCTGTGGGCTGTCATTTGCTGATGAGTCATGATTGATACCTAGACTCTTCTGAGACAGCTTCCTGGCTGCTGGGAGTTAGCAAGAACTCTCAAATCATGAACTTGCTGATAAGAAAAGATTCTCTGGGGCCGGTCCTGTGAGCTCAGGCACTGTGGTGCTGAATGCTAAAGCTCCTGTCGCTTCTCACCAGTGCACAAGGAGGGCCCCATCAGGCAAGGAACTCTGGCTGCACCCACAATAAACCTGCCTCAAGTACAGGGAAAATTACTCACATAATAGCACACCTGAATCATCTTCCCATTCACTTATGAGATTGATTAATAGTCTTTCTTTGAAGGTTCACATACTAGAAACAAACAGAAAATTTCCTCCCAGCACACGTCTAATTCTGCCAGCCTTGGGCTTTAATTATGCCTCTGCCCCTCCTGTAAGACCTGAGTTGGCTGCTCACCCAACATGTGAGCACTTAAGCTTCTCATGATGCCTGAACTTTAGAATTTCTCCCCACCCCGTGACCGGGGTCTTAAGGTTGCGAGTCTACTCCCTCAGTCTGCCTTGCTTCACAGGACTGAACCCCTGCTTTAAAAAGAAGACCATTACCATTTCCATTCCTTTGCTACCCATTCGCATAGCCCCCTCTGTTCACAGAGAAAGCGAGCAGGGTAAAACTACAAGAGGAAAACCTCCAGGTGCAACTAGCCCATGATGAGACAATAATGAAAAGACTTTAGTCTATATAGCATAGAGAAACTTTGGCAAAATCTCTCAGAAAGTTCTGGCTGACACTTGCTCTCATGCCCATTCTAGTTTCGGCAGATACCCAAAATACAATAGTACTGCTTTGGCTGAAGAGGTGAAAACAGAGAGTACAGGGCATGTGCTTAATTTGCACAATTCCAAACAGAGATCCCCAATCCACAGTGGATAGGGTAGGGACAGAGATTACTCCCAAACCTCACCATGGCCTTTACATTCAAAAATGATTTTGTTAAAAGCTATGTAGCCTCATATGATCAATTTGGTTTCTTCTCCTTTTGCTTCCTGTCTATGGTTTTATGCAGATTTTAAGAAGAAACAACATGCTTAGGGGTGTGACTCATTTGGTAGAGTATGCACCTAGCATGTATGAAGCCCTGGGTTCCGTCTCTGGAGGTAGAGACTGGAAGACTGGAAATTCAAGTTCATCCTCAGCTGCATAGCAAGTCTGAGGCTAGCCTGGGATACATGAGACCCTTCCTCAAAGATAAAAGACAGAAGGGGAAAATTGGAGGAAAAATTATATTTCACAGAAAGAGGGGAAGGGAAGGAAAGAAGAGAGGAAGGGAAGACAGAGGAAGGGGAGAGAAAGAGAAAAGAGAAAGAGAAGTGAGAAAAGAGAAAGAGAAGTGAGAAAAGAGAGAGAGGTGAAAAGATGAGCAGCTGGGAATGAAGACAGCCAAAGCCAAGAACCCAGCTCAAGACAAGGCAATGATTAGCTGGCAAGAAGTAGCAGCTGACCTCCTCACCTCACCCATGTGGTCCCCATGTTACCTCAGACCTACCATCCACTTTGTAAATTTATGGCTCCTCCCTGACCTCTGTAAGTGCGGGAGTTTCCAACCTCAGAGATGGGTAACAACCAAGCCAAACAATCAATCTTTGGCTGACTATATTGGTTTTCTAGTGCTATAATAAATTACTCCAAATTTGGTGGCTTAAAACAATACAAATTTATTATGTTATAGTTCTGTTGGTTAAAAGTCTGACTGGTCTAAAATCTTGGTAGTGGAGGGGCCATTTCCACTCCTTGCTTTTTTTTTTTTTTTTTTTTCCAAGAGGATGAAATACGTCTTTGGGCTTGTGACTCCTTTCTCATTCTTCAAAGTTAGCCACATAGCATATCTCTCTGACCTGGCTTCTGTTCACATCTCTTCCTCCAACTCTCCTTTCCTATCTCCCTCCATCTTCAAGGAATCAGGATATTTGCGCTTATTTAGGGCCTGCCTGGATATGGCCTCCCTATTGGCTTATTAGCAGCTTGAATTCCCTTTTGTCATGTAAACGAACATTTACGGATTCCGGGGTTAAGGCATGAACATCTTTGGGGATTCATTAGTCTTGCTACCACATCAGTGTGTGTTTTAAAAATTATGAAAGAAGATATAAACCTTGAGCTTTATTATAGGCAACTGGAACTTTTTACTAAAAATGATGTCTTAAGAAGTTTAAAAGTTGTCAGTAAAGCAAATTGTAATTCAATGGCATTTGAGAAAGTCTTGTGATGAGTTGCTTAGTAAATATTAATTTCTTACTAATGTCTTATGAATCTGGCTTTCCATATAGTACTGTGTTGAACCTAAGGTACAGGTAAAACAGTTTAATAATTTGAGATTGTTAGAGGACGGAAATGGAATCTAATCTACAGCACACAAAGGGTAGAGTCACATGACAGGAATAATTTCTACAGCTCAAAAGACAGCAATTAATCATCTATTTCAAAATAGCTAGTAAAGGTTATTTCAAATGTTCCCAACAGACACACACACACACACATACACACACACACACATACACACACACACACATGCATATACACACAATAGTAATGAATAGTTAGGCTGACGCATGTGCCCCTTACCCTGATGTAGCCATTGTTCATTATACATTATACATGTATTGAAAGTTTATATTGTAACCCACAAATATGCACATTATGTACCTTTTAAAAAGTATAAAATCTTAGAACCATTTTCTGACAATCTGCACAGTTATAACCTCCACATGTATACTTCGGAACCTGATGACTCTGAAAGGACATGTATTATGCCACTCGCTCAGCTAATAAGGATGACAGTGTACTGAACAAGAAGATAGGCATCCAGAGGCTCAAATCCTACTTCTGAAAACGTAGAGCTCTGTTATCTTTTTATATTTCTATGTGTGATAGACACATGCATTTGCACATGTGTGTTCTGGTGAATTCACATGCCTAGAGGTCAACGGCAGGTGTCTTCCTTTAGCATTTTCCACCTAATTTTCTGAGACAAGGTCTCTCAGGAAAGCTGGAGCTCACTGTTTCAGTTAACCTGCTGACCTGCAAGTCCCTGTTAACCACCTGTCTCAGCATCCCCAAGTACTGTGATTACAGATGAATGTCATGTTACCCAGCTTTTTTGTTTATGTGAGTACTGGAGACCTAAACCCAAGTCTACATGGTTGCACTACAAGCACTTTACCCACTGAGCCATGTCCCCAGTCCTGGGGTTCTGTTTAGCCATCAAATTTCTCGATATCACATTTACCATACCTAGTGCCTATTTCATGAGGCTGCCCTGCAGATTAAAAGCAGAATATAAAAATGAGATGCAAAATAAACTCGGTGCTTGGTATACATTGAGCCCGTAATAAGTGGATTCTCTTACTATCTCACATGTGAAAAAAATCCCATGCTCAGCTGCAACAGATACACAGGAAACATCCTACAACTTGGATTCATTATATTAGAGGCCAGAAATGAAAGTGAGAACAGGACATGGCCACTAAAGGGAAAGCAGCAGGCAAAATATTAAATTAAGATAGAATTTGAGTCTTCCTTTGGTAGACAACCACGGTTTCTGCTTTCAGGCCATTTGAAAGCTGGAATGACCTTCAATACTTAATGGAACTGTGAATCATCCTCAGTAAACCACATGATCTTATATTGAATAGCTGAAAGAACAGTTATATTTGGTATCAAGGAATAATTTGTTTCACTGCGGAGAACCTTCAAGCAGCTCATTTTTTCTTCCTCTGGATTTTAATGACTCTTCACTGCCTCCCAACAAAAGCCAAGCTCATGTCCAAGGTATTCAAGGGTCTGTGTGGGACTTTGTCCCTTTCAGTGTTACTGCTTTTGTCTCCTACAAGTCCCTTATACAAATTCACTATCTGGTCAAACTACTCCATTTTCTCACTAGGCTCTTCTGATCACTCTAAAGCACCATTCTATGTTGGAGTTAATATAGTATGTTTCTAACATAATTATGAAGCTACTGGACACAAGGAACTTCCCATCTTAGAGAGCCATACATTTACCCACAGTCACTGGCATTTAATAGGCACCAAATTCATTCATTAATTTCACTTCCACATATGAACCTCTGACGCCTGTTTTTGCAAAGCTATTTTCTTCATTCAACTCACAACTTCCTTTTATGCTTCCTTATTGAGATAGTAAAAACTCTATTACATGTCTGTTAAAAGTTAACATTTCTAAATTTGTTCTGAGGCTGGAGTTTTAAAATTCCAGGCGTTTGTAAACATTCCTTCATTAAAGGTTTTTTTGTTGTTTTGTTTTGGTTTGGTTTGGTTTGGTTTGGTTTGTTAGGGGAACAAATGAGAACAAAGTATAATGACATACGTATTTAAAAAAGCAATAATGAGACCTATTATTCTACATGTTAACTTAAAACAAAAGATTTTATGAGAATTCATTGGAAAACAAACATTTCTCCAGATTCATTATGTATGACAATATACTTTAAATGATGGTATAGTATAATAACTATTTCCTACCTTCATGGTTACTGTGATGGTGCTATTTACATTTGCTTTATGCAACCAACCTTGTTTTATCACACACCACCCTTCTGAGAACATAAAGAAGATGAATCCTGGAACAGAATAAAAGCCATCAGTAAAGTAGCAGTCGCTCGACCATTTATTTAGTCAACGTTTAGCAGGCACACAACTAGTCATGTTCCTACTTCCCAATTAAAACATAAAGTTGTCACTTCCCAAAATATTTAAAATTATTAACTATAGAATGCAAGACCCAGTGGTATAAACACAGTGGGCACCCAATAGTTACTGAAGTGTCCAGGTTGCTGTATAAGAAAGTGTTCTTGTTATGTAAACAGTCAAAACTATACATTGAAATGTTACAGACACCCAAACCATCTGTCCCAGGAGGGATGCACCAGGCAGACAAATCCACATAAAATCACCATACCACATGCCCAATACAAGAGAAGCAACTCTATAAGTCTATTATTCCACAGGCAAGAGAACATATTTATTTACATTTTACGCACGTCACTGCCCACTTCACTGGAGATTTTCTAAACCCCATTTGGAAATGTAACCCATTTTTTTAGATTAAAAAGCAGTCATTGGTTAGAAAGCTGTCCACAGCTACTCATAGCCACTTGTCCCAGCATCTTTCCTCAAGAGTTAGGGTTAGGGTTAGGGTTACTGGAATCCTTTCAGCAGAAGTGACCTTGAAGAAAGGCATATAGCTCTTCATTACCTCATCTTTCTCACAGTCTTCATCAATCTCAAACACATGATTAGGAATCTTTTCTGGTCTCAGAGATTTGCTGAAAATGCAAGAAAATTATTTTAGACACTGAACACAACCTACAACCGTCCCCAACAAACAAAAGCTAAATAAGAAGACTTCATTCTTTGGAAAACAAGAAAATGCAACACAAGAGATGGAAAAGGATTGGCTTCTTTCCCATTGCAGACCCTATTCCTGAGTAAATATGCATAGCTTCTGTTTGCTTCTTTATTATTTGTTAAGCAAGAACCCCTGACTAAGCTACTTTCTCAGCCTTGTGTTATCTGTATATATGGACTCCCACATATGCAGCCAGCTGCGAAGATAAAACAGAGACCAGATAGGAGTCGAGGAGAGCAGAAGTTGCTAAGGAACATATGCCAGGGTTGTTAGCAGTGGCAGAACTTTATCTTTTCACAGGTCGGAAAACAACACAGTGTCATTCTGGTGCTCCCATTTGTTTGCTTTGGGAACCCAGACTGCTAATATTAGTGGTTTCTTCCCTGGAAGGGGCGGGGGGTGTTTTTGAAAGCTTTACAGAGCTGCACAAATGTCTTCTTTCTATTGTTTTCATATTTCCCAGATGAAATTCTGACCAGCAATCATGGAGTGGGGAAATGAGGGAGTTGGGAGAGCTCAAGCAGGTTGAGTGGTGGGTCAGACCTAGCCACTTATTAAATAGCACAAAGACACCTTGAACCGTCACTCCTGCGTTAGTGTCCTCAAGATATTCCTTCAACTTCATTGACAGAGATTCTTTTCTTTTCCCCAAAGGACATCAGCAGGTGTCAAACTGATCAAATCAGCTTCCAATTTCTTCACTGACACCACTGTAAAAAAGTTCCCTATATTTTCCAGAATGAACTGAAAATTATTCTGGGATCAATATGGATGCACCAAAGTAAGTGAGCTCACACATCTAGGGAAGAGTGTCAATAAGCAAAGTTAAAACACACTCAACTAGTCAAAATATTGCATGAGCCAAATATGCTGTTGTTTGGTTTGATTTATTATAGATTATAACAGGGATTTCAGAAGAAGTTTTTTAAGAAAACTCAATAATAACGATGATGATGATGATGATGATGATGCTGAGTCTCCTTTTCCCTTGACTTCTAAACTTACCATGGCAACATCCGAAAGTCCCCAGAGAAATCTTCATACTTGTAGTTTACCACATGCCAATCTGTGCTGTAGGTCTTAATACACTATAAGAAAAATAGGAATCACTCATTTTAAGCATAGGAAAGAATACATAGAGTTGTTTGTTTTTTTAAATTGAGGTAGAACTGATCGGTGGTGGCACAAGCCAGCCTAGGCTGTATCACAAGTCCCTGTCTCAAACAAAACAAAGTTCAGTGAGATACTAACAGACTTCTTAAGATGCATTGAGAAATAGTGATATGGGGATCTTACTTTGGGGATCAAGTGTGGTTCTCTAGCCCAACTGACAAGAACAAACCCTAATTCATATGTCCTTTTGAAACCCTGATTTCAAGTCCATGAAGAAGTACTCAAATCTTAAAAAAAAAAAAAAAAACAAAACTTCTGCACTACCTCATATCATACAGACTTGTTACACAGGTTATTTAAGTTTAGTAATTTTAACTCCCATTTATAATAAAGAAAAAGTATTTTCAATAATTTGTAAAAATAAATTTGAACTTCGTAGATATATAACTTTTTTTCTTCTTGTTACCAAAAACATGTGGTAACAAGAAGCTGGAAAGACGGTTCAGCAGTTAAGAGCGTGTACTGCTCTGGCAGAGGACCTGGGTTCAGGTTCCAGAACCAATTATCAGGTAGTTTACAACTGTCTTAAGTCTAGTTTCAGGGGTTCCAATGCCCTTTTCTGGTCTATGTGGACACCTGTATGCACATGGCACACATAAACTCACTCAGGCACCCCTACACACACACACACACACACACACACACACACACACACTAAAAGAATAAAATAAAAGTAAGAAATGTGTTCTTTGGCTGACTGTTGAACCCCTTACTTCTTTGACGAATAAGCTCTGGGCTGTTTTCTCAGCATCTTCTGGTACAGTAGACTGCACCGTTCTGCGCTGACGACCGATCACTGAGATCTAGAAAACAAATCACAGTCTTGCTCGAAGAACTGGCTTGGAAAATAAAGTGCTTACTCTTTTAAAAAGTGCTTATGAACTTACAGATATGTCTTCCATGGGGAACATAAGCAGGTCTCTGAGGGGATCGCTGTAAATCTGTGTTTTCCGTTGCGTGATAACATTCTCATAGTCCAGGGGTTCAACTACCTTGGCCTTTTCCTTTGTAAAAGACCAAAAAATATATCGTTACTGTCAGACTCTCAGAAGAGGGAAATTCCTCACTGTGTAGCAAAGATACACTATTTCACAAAAAGGTGATTGTTGATACTAATAGGTACATAAAGTCACTTTAATAAGAGAAACTGTCTCCAGCAGTTCATATGCACACATAGCAAACACACGTGAACACTAAACAAAGTCCTCCTTGTTATAGATAAGAATTCTAAATAAATAGCACCATATTCTATAATATGTATGCCTTCCAAAAATCCCCTGAATTTCAAGTCAAACAAAAATGGTATATTTAAAAGTCTGTGAATCATTTAGAGAATGTGCACTATTGGCTGGGTAACTAAAGAAGACGAAAATATCAACACTCATGTGCCCTCTCTGTGCCAGATACACAATCTAAAAAGTGTTTATTACAGTCCAGCTTTGCTCTGGCAAACGAGTCCTGGAGATGCTTAAACCTACTGACGGAGCAGGAAAGGGTGAGGTTCCAGTGTGGTGAGCCCTTCAGATTCTGGACCTAGACTCTGCTATGTGCCTCTGGCTAATATTGCCTAATTCCATTATTGGGAGATCTTTTGAGCATAACTGAGTCACAAAATACTATAACTGCCCGAGAGAGGCTGGTTTTGGGGAAATCAAGGTTATCTGAAGGAGTGTCCTTTCTCCAGCTGAACATTCAGCCTTATCGTGTGAGACTATTGTCCTAGATGAGCATCTAACCCCACCTAGAGAAGCTACTTCCCTGGGTAAACAATTAGCTTCCCTGAGACAGGTTACCTCCCAGGATAAACGACCTGGTCCAGCAGAGAAAAGGGAAGTCTCAAAGTTTAGGATTAACTCAAGAAAGAGACGTTTTTCTCACGTGACTGATATGCTGCATTCTTTATGATCATTATCTTTGTAACTCCTGTAACTGCACGTAGCCCCTTGAGGAAAAGGGTATAAAAACAGAAAAATTAAATGTTAGCTCCATTCCATCTGAGCTCAATGATGCTGCGTGTGTCTGGTCTATTCCCTTCCCTTCTCGTCTCTTCCCCCTCTCCTCATTAGGCCCTTCAGTCCCACTCTCCATTCAGGTACTGTCCGACTTGCCAGGCTGGCCCTGGCATTCCAGGAGGCAAACTCAGTGGGCTCTTGTGAGACAGCTAAGTGAGCTGGCCATTGATAGTGGGACCCCAGCCTGAGACTCCCTGTGCAACGAACAGGGTCAATAAAGCTGAGAAAATCATAACATGACGTAGTAAGAGGAGTGATAGTAATGATAGCAGCAAGTATTTGCTAAGTGCTTTCTGTCTATTTTCCAATGTGATGCTTCTCACAACCTATGAAATGGGTATTCTCTGTTGTGGGATAGTTTATAGTTATGGGATCATACTCCTGTATGCTGTTAGGGGAAAGGGTGCTTCCTGATGCCTTGCAGCATGTAAAGGAATTGCTTCCTACCTGTTAACACCTTTGTGCTAAAAACAATGGAGTAGCCCCCCCCCCCACAGATCTCCAAATGAATAGGCCATTTGTTTACCTTATGCAAATGAAGGTTCCCAACACCCTCAATGTTCTGCAGCCCAGTGATCAGAGAAGACTCTGATCACTTGAACACCTGCTGGTATAGGCAACAAGTCTGCTGGTCGACCTTGAGAAGTGTTAGGTTCCATTCATTTGTATAATGAAGGCCTGAGTGGAGAGGGAGGGAGTTTTGAATGAATAAAGCATCTAGGGGCTCGGGCACAGGGAGATGAGAGAGATGAGGAGAGAGGAGCAGAGATGAGCTGGGAGAACCAGGAGGAGAGCAGTGTGAGGAGGCCTTGGAAAGATATGGTGTGAGCTCTCCGCCTAAGCTTCCTGGGTATTGGATCCCTGAGAGTTGTCATGTGTTGTGGTATGTTTGGTTGTGGATAATATTTTAGTTAAGATTCGTCTCTTACTTGTTTACACCTCTGTGCCATCACCAGCTTCCACCCCCCACAGGAGGTTCCTGTTATTTGTTGATTGAGGGTCTGTGTGAAAACAGGAAGAAAACACCTGGGGACTGAGGGGTGGAGCAAGGAGGGAGGAGGGAGTAGGAGGTGGAGGAGGAGGAGGAGCGGACCGACAAGAGAAAAAAGAACAGAGAGGTGAGGATGGGTGAAGAAACCTTGCAGTGAGCTCTCGGCCTAGCTGCCCGGGTATAGAATTCCCTGAGATTTGACATGGTTTGTGATTAATAAAAAGCATTGGAAAATTCAACTCTGGACTCTCCGTTAAGCGCCATAACGTTATTTTAACAGTCATGGCTCGTTATTAATACATCGCCATTGAATTAATAAATAATACTTTAACAATACTCAATTCCCCCACATTACAGTTGAGGAGGACCTGGGCTTAACTCAGGTTAAATAATTTGCCGTGTCTTCAGAGACAATCCCCCAGGTCTGTGCTGAAAAGATGCATTTTTTTTCTCTCATGCAGTCTCTCCCCATCTCAGAAATATCCAAAGACATTAATGTACAAGGTCTTGAACTTGGATTATTGCACTATCTAACTGCCTATCATTTTCTCTCTCACTGAACGTACCATGATCTATTTTTACCTCTCTGACTATTTGAAGGCAGGGAGCTTCCCACAATAGAAAACCTAGACCTCTGAAGCAAGTCTCACTTCTATGAGAGAAGTAAAAGGGAAATGGGCTAAAGCTTCCCTTTCCCTTCAAGTGAGATTGAGTTGTGAAGCACCAGAACCAATGAAAAGCTTTGATTTGTTCACTGCCATAACCCAAGCACCTAAAACACTTGCACATGGAAGGCAGCGTTAATTATGGAATGAACTTTGAGAGATTCAGATGCAGTTAAAACCATGTCTCTATCTGCTATTTTAAACAATGACATTGTTAACTGTTTAAGAGACATGTTAATAATTTCTAGTAAGGATGTTTTTTAATGAAATTATGTAAATCATATTAGAAGATGAAAAAGATATTTCAGACTTAAGATAAATATTAAGTTGGGGCTGGAGAGTTGGCTCAGTGTGTAAATGGGTAAGAGCGTTGTTCTTGCAAAGAACTAAGCACCCACATGAAGGCTCACCATTTCCTTGGGCACCAGGCACTCATACCCAAAAAGTAATAATAAAATAAATCTAACAAAATTTTAAAAGACATATTAAATCTTCACCACAATGAAATGACACATGTTTAAGGAGATAAATATGTTTAACATGATTTAAAAATTGAGTGATGTATACATACTTTTAACATTATACGGCACTCATTAATATCTACAATTTCCATGGTTTTGTGTGTCTATTAAATGTTGAAAAATGAGCTGGGGATTGGTGATGCACACCTTTAATCCCAGCACTTGGGAGGCAGACGCAGGAAGAACTCTGAATTAGGGGCCACCCTGGTCTACATAGCAAATTCCAGGTCAGCTAGGGATATACAGAGAGACCCTGTCTCAAAAAGCATATAAAAGGTTTTGGGATGTATGTCAATGGTAGAGCACTTACCTAGTACACAAAAAGCCCTGAGTTCAATCCTCAACACCAAAAAGTTAAAAAATAAGATATATTAAAATAAGATACATTAAAAATAGTTCTCAGACTCGATGTCTAACCTCTTGAATTAGCACCCATTAACTTCTCTGTACAGTAATTTCACACATACCTGCTTCAAGTAACTTAGCAAAATGACAAAAAAGAAATTCTTCCTTTGGCTTTCTCATGTCACATTAATATTTTTTAAAAAGCCTATATAAAAATGAATCGTGTTTAGACATAAAGTATATGCCTTGTAAAAATGAAATCATCAGTTTCCCCAAGTTTTAAAGGTCATGTATACATGCTACATAAAACAAGGTTTTACTTTTCATTTCAAACGATTAACCTAATGTTCTGAGACTTCATTTGTATTTCCTCTGTCACAAGACCTAGATCTGTGAACCAAGCTTCACCTCTATGAGAAAAAAAAGGAGGAGGGGTTGGACTGAAACCCTACATTTCCCTTCTAATGGAATTAAGTCATCAGAGACCAGGAAAAGGTTGGACTTGTGGAATTATTATGATTTAATAGTGATTCTTCTCAGCAATCTAGACAATAACCTTTATAGAGTTTGCAAAAAACAAAACAAAACAAAACAAAAAAAAGCCACTTTATCATTAAACTTCTATAGTTTATCAAAGAAAAAGTTTTTACTAGACTTAAAGATTTCTCATGGGTGGTGGGTTTGATCAAAACACATTTTATGCATGTATGAATATTCAATAAAATATTTTAAATTAAAAATTTAAAAACAGAAAGCTGAACATGGTAGTGCATGCCCGTAACTATGGCACTTGGGAGACAGAGGTGGGTGTATCTCTATAAATTTGAGACCAGACTGATACATAATGAGTTCTGGGCCAGCCAGGGCTACATAGAGACCAGGAAGGAAGGAAGGAAAAGAAGAAGGGAGGAAGGGAGGAAGGAAGGAAGGGAGAGAGGGGAAAATGGATTTTTCTTCTATGTGTGTGATTTATCCTTTTAGTTTGTGCAAGGATTAGCCTACACAGACTTTTTTTATAACTCCAGAAACCTGAATTATAATAAATAAAATTTTACTAATCATTCAAGTAACAGCAAGGCCCCACTGAACTCCTGTACAGTTCTATATCCATTTTAAACAAAAGGTAAAGGCATTTATGCACTGGAGTGAAGTGAGCAAATGTTTCAGTGTTGCCATCCTAAGGAGTAACAGGAAGACCATCAACCTAAATCTGGAACCTATTCAAGTTGTCACCAGGGGAAAACAAAGTGATCTCTCTTTTAAAGTTCTCATTCACTGAGCCTAGTAAGCTCCCTTGAAATAACTCGCTGGTATTTTTGTTGTTGTTGTTGTTGTTATTCTGCTCATTTAAAAATCATTTTGCAACAATTTAAAACAGCACTCACATCTGCATTGCACTGATCTTACAAAAGGTCTATCAAATACACATAAAACTATTATCATTCTAACTTTACACATGGGGGAAGTGGCTCAGAGGTCAGAGGCTTCTGCTCATCTGTCAGTATCAGCAGAATCACCATTATCACCATTCAAGCTCAGATTCTCTCTTCTTTTTGCCATGCTGGAAATGGGACCTTGTTCATGGCAGGTAAATGCTCTAGGACTGAGGTATACTGCAGCCCAAACCACATCTTCTAACCCCTGATCCTTTTCTTGTCAGTGTTTCACAAACTGGATGCATTTGTATACAATCCTCCAATCAAATATGTTCATTGAGACTGGAGATGTAGTGGGCTTGTCTGGATTCATATGAGACCCTGGGCTCAATGCCAGCTCTAAAAACATCTTCATTGAGATACATTTATTTTAAAGACAGCTTTCTGAGACATCGGCAAAAGGAGAATAAATCATCATTCACCTAATTCTAGTCAAAAATCTGAATGTTCATTTTGGAACTGTGGCTTGAAATGTAGGATGTTATTTCATGCTTCTTTAAACTGCTGAAGTTGAACTCTCAAAGGCCTTCAGTATGTAAATTCTAAAACTAGGAAAAAATGCACAATTCCACAAACTAAGAACATCTTAACATTTCTAGCACAGGGGAAACAGGAAAGTCATTCAGCTACAGTGTGCCTCTTGGCACATAGACTAGAAAGAATGGACCCGAACTCAGGGTCCACAACTTGCACATTCTTCTTTGTGGCAATTCTTACACATTTATTGTGCTGATCTCTCACCATTTTAACTATACATGTGAAAAATATAAAACCATGCCTGTAATCCTAGAATATGAAAATACGCGCATGCACTCATTATAGTGGACAGTGCAACCACTAAATGTCTCCCAAAGGCACACTTAGCTAGTAAGTCTGTAGATTATCATTAGAAACATAAGCACAAATCCATTCACCTAGGACACAATAAATGGGCCTAAGAGATGGCTCAGTAGGTGAAGAACTTGCTACAAAAGCCTGGTCACCTCAGTTAGATCTGGGAACCCACAGGAAGTAGAAGGAGAGGCCCAAACCAAAACCTACTCTACAGAGCTGCTCTCTGACCTCCACATGCGCACCATGGCACATATGCATAACCACCACACACTATACACGTATTCAATAACAACACAATAATAAAATTTAAAACACAAATAGCCTCGTATTTCTCTGCAAGCACCACAAAAATCAGCCCGACTTACTTCTGCTTAGGTATTACACTAAAGGTCATGAGTGTACCAGTAACTCTTCTATTTTAGAAACCAGTTCTTGTGAAGAATTCAGAGAATGTGTCTTCGGCAAGTCTAAAGTGAGCACTAGCTGCTTAGAGTCTCTTCCTTATCACACTAGGAGTGAGAGCAGAAAGCTTAGCGGTGAGGAACAGGGCCAATTCCAAACCTCCTTCTATCACCACCAATCCACATCAGGTTTCAGTGTAACAGCTGGCTTCTGGCAATGATTTTGTCCAAATTTTCATTTTTGCAGTTTTGAGACAGGACTAGTTTCCGTGGCATCTGAATTCTTAGGTTTTACTCTTTGCTTGTTGTTTTAGAGAGAACGGGTCTTACTCTGTAGTCCAGACTGATCCAGGTAGGTATCCCAGATCAGCCCAAACCCATGCCAATCCTCCCATCACAGGCATAAGGCACTACGCCTCACTGAATTTTTTTTTAACAGAAAATGACAGTGTAAAGAAAGAAGTACCATGCTCAAAAAGGTCCCATCGTCCCCCTTTAATTGGAACTTTCTGCACTCCACCTTCCATTATGCTCTCCCTTCCTTTGAGCCACTCAACAGCAGTTTCTAGTGTTCTCTCCAGAGAATATCTTAAAATAACACTCTGCACTCAAAATGGCCACTGGGGGCACGCAATTTCCGGCAGAAGAGAAAACAAAGCAGGCTTAGTATGTGGCACACTTACTGAGTCCCTACTGAGGTCCAGACCCGGTGCTAGCCCCTGGTGCTATGGACATAAAAAGAACTAGACCCTGCCCTAACTTCATGCTCGGCAAATAAACCCAAGACATCTGACTTGATCCTAGAAGCTCTCTTAACAGAAAGCCACATTTGGCTCCTGCACCTTCTCCCACTGGCTGCTAATGGCCAGTGCTGCTTCTAGTAAAGTGCTGGAACAAACCACTTCACACACAAGCACATGGGACTCCATATATTCCCACTTATGTCAACCAGAAGATTTCCATTACATGAGAATATGCAGTCTCCAGTCACTTGTCCTCCATTTTTACTTTTGTTCATAAACTCTACATTCTAGAAGAAAGTCTAGAAAAAAAAGTCAGGCATGGTAAGACACCTGGTGTCCTAGCACTCAGGAGGCTGAGGCAAGAGGATTACAGGTTTGAAGCTAGGCTGAACTATACAAGAAATCCTTACCAAAATACACACACATACACACACACACACACACACACACACACACACACACACGCACTTCAAAAGAAAAAGGAAAAAAGTACCGAATCCTGGAAAATCAGACTCTATTTTAGTTACTTTTATGTATGTGTGTTCACATATGTATGCCTGTTCACATATGTGTTTACATATGTGGCCCCCAGTTGATATCTGGTATCTTTCTTGATTATTCTCCACTTTATTTATTTATTGAAGCTATTCAGCTAGTCTGGATACTAGACCCCTGGGGGTCCCCCATTTCTACCTCCTTAGAGGGCTGGGATCACAGACAGTCGCCATGGCTGCCAAGCTTCTATGTAGTTGCTGGTGATTCTGACCCAAGTCCTCATTGTTGTGTGGCAAGTGCCTTACCCACTGAGCTCTCACCCCAGGCCTCATACTATCTTTGAGATAGGCTAACCTGCCTCTAATCCATAGTATTTTTACCATTGGTTGTGGCATGCACTCATACACAGCTTTACTTTGGCACTCAACTACTTTGTGGTTTACTATTACGATGCCTTGTACTTTGCTTTATAGACTCAGCACCACTACACACTGTTAAGCACTTTATGCCTCTTATTTTAATTACTTCAAAAATCGTGTAAGGATTTTTTTTCTTTTTTTAATGCTCATTTTACAGATGATGAAATTGAGGTTTGGGGCAGATTGCGGGGCTGGGTCAGTGCTCTTAACTATAATATGTACCCATAAACCCACACACACTAAACTCAGTAGATACTTAATATTTCTTCATTCTTGTTCCTATATACCATTTGTTTCTCTTGATGGATGTTGCATTTTAGGATTTTCAAAAATTGGAAGGATGTTATCATTTTTTACCAAAGTGAGACCTTCCCTTCTGCCCCCCATGATGCTGAGCATGACTGACTTAGAGAGCTTGTGCTTGTATGGTAATTGGATAAGGATTTTGCATTTCTAGGCTGTTGCTTCCAATTTAGCATTTGTCTTCAATGAGTAGGGATTAACACCTTGGATCTTTTACTTTAAGGAAAGGAGCTGGCAGATTCAAGTGGGGAAGAATCAAATTACCAAAAAAAAAAAAAAGTAAGATATTGTCAAGGACCGTGTCTAATTCATCTCAATATCCTCCAGGAACCTAGCCGAGAGCCGTGAGAACTCCAAAGCCAAAGCTTTTGTGGTTCCTGGGGATAGCCAGCTGCATAACACAAAGAAGACAGTCTTGTGTACAAGCTTTCCAGCCAAAATGGCCACCCAGGAGGACAGGAGAGCAAATGGTCAACAGAACTGATTTTCAGTTTCCAGCTGTAATTAAGGAATGACTTACAATTCTAAGAATCAGCAAGACCAGATTGAACTTAAAATTGAACATAAAGACAACTGGAAAAAAATAATTCTACCTACCCATCTCTCTTTTGCCCCCAATTTTAGAACTTGAACACAGGGAACATTTTTAATGTGAAATTACTTTCCATTTCAAGTCTACTTGCTATTTATTTTGAAAACTAATCTGAAAAACTCAGATTTTATTTTAAAGAAATGACCATATGCATGCTCTGTGAGTGGTCCATGCTTGCTTTACAAATGTTTTCTTTACCACCAACTCAGACATTATGCAAATAATCCATATTCTCTCCAAAGGGGTAAGCAGAATTCTGATGAACTCTCTACCCCAAACTCTCTACTTCACTGTGGCCAATAATTATAACTTGACTCAATCCACTGGCTCTCAGGCAAGAACTGATTTGGATTCAATTCTTCCTGGCTTATTAGCACTTTGTGCTAATAAGTGACTCAAAAGTAAGACAAGAAGAGGGGGAAATGAACAGAAGGACTTGAATAAATTAAGAGGATGTCAATTAGAAGAATACCGTTTTTATTCTTGGTACATCATTATTGATAGGGAAAAAATGCACCTTGGTAATACATAACTACTTTCCAGAAAAATCAAAAGAAGTGATCAAGTTCTCAAGATATACATGGTTATGACAAACAATTTATTCTGTGCCTATCAACTAATTTCAACCTGCCTTGGATGCTTGTGCTCACCATAGATTTGCAGAACTACAAGAAAACTCTTACTAGGCGCAGTGACCCACCTCTACAGTCCCAGCTATTTGGGAAGCTAAAAGAGAGAACTCTCTGTAAGCCCAGGAGTTCAAGGCCAGTTTTGACATTTAAAAATGATCTCACTGGCCAGGTGGTGATGGCTCATGCTTTTAATTCCAACACTCATGAGACAGAGGCAGGCAAATCTCTGAGTTTGAGGCCAGCCTGGTCTACAGAGAAAGTTCCAAGGCTACACAGAGAAATCCTGTCTCAAAATAACAAAAAAAAAGTTACTGACTTTTTCCTTACTTATAAACAGAGCCATAACATACTTTGCACTCTTCAACAGAAGTCAAATGTACAAATGTTCCATAGATTTACAGTCAGTGAAAAACAAAACCCCGAAGTCCTTTTGCCATCATCTGAACTTTAGAACACGCAGACACAGTATTTTCCACACTGACATGCGCCGCAGGTCTTCCCGTCTCATTGCTTTGCTTCTCATAATGGACTAAAGAAAACTGAAAGGTCCCAGTTTGGAAAGGAACCTTGCAAAGGACAAAAAGGCATTTTACAACAAATATTTTAGTTTTCCCATAATTGGTCATCTTGGGTCTCCTCATTAATGAAAATGACCCCCCCTCCTTTTTCTTTTTGTGATTTCCCCCCCAATACTAGAAGTCTGTATCTGAGATAGTACACTGTAAAAGCTACTTAAAGAAAATAAAGGCAAAGTACCTTTAGCTTTTCTTAAGTTTACATCTGTAAAGGTTGGGAGTTTTCCTATTTCTTCATGTAATATTAGAGCACATGGTGACCCAATCCGTGTTAATCCTATCTATCCTACTGTAACTCAACAGGCACACCTGCCTCAGTGTGGCTCTGTGTTTTACTACCCTGCTGACTTACACACGCTGGGCAGATTGGCCAATCTATAATCATACCCATGTTGCTTCAGTCTAGTTTAAATAAGCTCAGCGCATATTCCCCTATCAATGTTTGATTTGTTCCTCCAAACTCTCGTAGATCCAGAAACACACCTCTCCCTCCCTGTCCACATTATCACAACTTTATGAGGTCATACTTCTGTGGCTTAGCTTGTATCTTCCCTTAGGAAGGGTACTCAATCTGACCGGCACCCCTGAGGACCCATCTCTTGGGTAGCCTGCCATAACTATGATTATTGTTTCCTTCTTTGAGCCAATTCCCTTCCCTATGACAAATGGCCTATCACTAGAGACAGTATCTGAAAGGAGTCCTGGTGTGGTAGGGATGTCACTGAATAATAGTATGGCTTGGCTAACGTGAACAAGCTCTTGTGTTTGATCTCAAGAAGTGAAACACTTATATGCGTGTGTATTTGCACACACACAGAGCAGGGGAGGTCCTACTTTTGCTTCCTATTACTGTGATAAACATTGACCAAAAGCAACTTGGAGAGGAAAGGGTCTATTTCATCTTATAGATTACAGTCCATCATGGAGAAGTCAAGGCAGGAACTGAAGCAGAGGCCATGGAGAAACACTGTTTACTGGCTTGCTTCCCAGGGCTCACTCAGCTTGCTTTTTCATACACCCCCAGGACCACTTGCTCAGAGATGGCACCACCCACAGTGGGCCAGGCCCTTCCATATCAATTTTTTTATCAAGAAAATGCCCCGCAGGCTTTCTTACAGGCCAATCTGATGGAGGGTATTGCTCAATTGAGGTTCCCTCTTCTAGGATGATTCTTGCTTGGGTCGAGATAACAAAACCAAACCAGTTTACAGAGAAAAGGGATTCGAAGTAAGTATTAGGGGTCAAGACCTATGAAAGGCTCCTTGAACACCTAAAGTATACTGAGGGATGATGAAAGCCAATTACTTTGTCTACTAAGTTTAACAAAAATTAAGGAAGCTAAAACATAAAAAACAAAAAAGCCTATACAGTTTCACTTCCTTGTACATACAAAAAGGTAGACACCTCCAGGGTCTCCTAAAAGATGGGTCCCAATACAGAAATCCAGTTGTGCATTAGCATAGTTAGATTTCAATGTGCGAGGAGATCCTGCACTTCTTCACTCAAAAATATTGCTGGTGAACTTGCTACAAAAGTGAGGCTCCCTGGTCAGTCATTTCTTGAGAATTCTTCCAGGGCACTTACAAAATGAAATGCAAAATATGTAACTTAGTCACATACAGTCACTGAGCATCAGCCATGGGCCGTGCAGTGAGCTACGAACTGCTGAATGATGGACAAGATGCAGACAGGGCCCTTAGTGACCTCATGAGCTAGAGGGGCAGACAGCCATGTTTTCCCACAGAGAGGTAGGATGAGACATGGCAAGGACTGGGATGGTGCCAGATTAACTTTTCCTGGGTCGAGATAAATGTGGATTTATTTCAAATAGGGCACCAATGACAGAACAGAGGACTGATTCCACCTAAGTCTAACGGAGGCAACTTAACAGCGAGAAAAGCCCTGTCCCTGGCAATTGTTAACTGCTTATATACCCTGGAGGAGGGAAGCAGGCAGGCCCTTGGCAACCTCTCCTGTACTGCGTGCCACAGGAGCTCTCCTTCCACTCAATGAGGTAATGCTAGCAACTCCTGACAGTCTCACGAAGGTAATCCCAGCTGCTTAGATCTCAGTACAGCAGGGGCCACGTCACGGCTGGAGGACAGAGAACTACAACAGATGTACATATACAGAGTGCTCTGTGGACTCCCAGTAAGGGAATGATTCTTTCTGCAGTTAAAGGACAAAGAAACAGTTGAGCTGACTCCTGGTTGATGGGAGATCATCATCCCACAGCAGGCAAGGTGAGTACAGGCAGCATGGGAAAAACAGTAAAAAAAACATGGCATAGAGCAGCGGCTCTCCACCTGTGGGTTATCATCTCATTGGGTGTTGAACGGCCCTTCACAGGGGTCGTCTAAGACCATCGGCATATCATATATTTACATTACAATTCATAACAGTAGCAAAAAATTACAGTTATGAAGTAGGAACGAAAATAATTTTATGGTTGGGGGTCGGCACAACATGAGGAATCGTATTAAAGGGTTGCAGCATTAGGGAGGGTGAGAACCATTGTCACAGGGAATAGAGGGCTGCGTTCCTGAGTATGCTGATGTGCAGCAAAGGGAGAGATGGATGAGCTGAGTTGGAGAGGTTCATTTATGGAGAGCCACATGCACCAAGAAAAAATAACCTAGGACTCTTTCCTAGTGTATGAGTGGGGAGCCAGCGGAGGTTTTTTTTGTTTTTTTTTTAAGCAAGGGAATGACATGAACAGATGTTTTACTCATATTTATGCACTGAAAGCCAGAAGGCCCATTATAATGGAAATTAATCCATAAAATGACAACATAGCCTGAAAATGTGCCCCATTGTCTCTATTTTCCAGGAGCGATACACCAGATTATGGAAAAGTGCTCATTAGAGTTGTATACAAAGTTCTTGAGGGAAAGCAAGAAGGAACTTTGTACGAAGAGACTTTCTTTAAAGGACACCGAGAGAACACTTGCAGCTATCTCTCTTGTGACAGACTAAATTAACCTGAACATTTCATTTTGAAAAGATCAGCTGCCAATCTGTGACTTAATTTGTTCCCAACACCTCTTCATTGGCTAATTTGATCCAAATCCGTTACGCTTTTCATGAGATGAAAGTTGGTTCACAGTATTCCTTTGTTTAAATTCCTTCAATGGCTTCCCAGAACCTGCAGAATAAGACCCAAACTGCAGAGAAGGGTCTCAAAGACACTTTTTTTTTTGTGATCTGGCCGCCAAACCCACTCTCCAGTCATACCCTCCAACCAGAGTGGACATAGCTCTGAGTAACTCACACGATCTCACTTCTTCTGACTCAGATTCCTCAGTTTAGATCTCCTCTCCACTACAGTGCAAAACCTACATGATGTATCCAGGTACTCCTGGCCAACCCCTGGTGGCCAATGATACCACCTGAAGCATGGAACACATTGTGTGCTTCCTTGCCCATCCTAGGCCACAATTGAAGGGCTCAGATACAGTTAGCGCTCACCAACTTCTTCCCTTTCCCTCCCCATCAAAAGAAACCTTTGTGATTCTAGGTCGTTGGCCATAGTCACTGCTGGACCCCCAGTTTCCCCATCATATCCTGAATGAGTGAATGAGAAAACTATGGACCCACTGCCAATATCTTTCTAATCCTCGGCGTTAGGACTGACTTCCTCTGGCAGTCTTTCAAAGAGGAGCACTCACTGAAAGACACCCATTAGGAAGGGACCCAGGAACCCCGCCCAGCCCATGTGAACAGCATGAACATAGCTCCTACATTACTCTTTGGGTACATTCATAGTGTGGCATACAAAGCTCTCAGAGGACAAGGCACACCTGCACAAAAAAACACCAGTGTTGGGTACTTGAAAATGGGATTAGTTTGGGCATTTGAGTCAAAGCTGAGAGGGAGATGATGACTCAAGCCAAAGTCCATTCATGCTGGTTGCAGTGTTTTTCGTTGATAGGTTTCCTCCCAAACAACCAATCCATCTTTCTCTCTGTCTCTCCATCCTGCCCCCCCCCACTGAGTTCACATTTAGTTTGTGTGCTGAATATGCCCACAAGAACATCCGCTGATTTCTCTCCCACTAAAAGCACTCCAAAGTACAGTCATACGTGCTCAGAAATCGAGAAAGGCTTTTGCTACAGCAAACACTCCCATGCCCTTATCTAAGCACTTCCAACATTACAGTGCCCACCGCACTGCCAGAAAATTCTACCATGAGGGCTGGGGACCACTGCTACGCTCTATCCTAGGGAAACTTCCAACTGGGTGCTCATAGGCTTCCTAGCTGATTCAAGTTCTAAACTTAGCTGGACTCTCAGCCCAGCTCCAAAGGCTTTGCCTTAATTTGCCTTTGAAGCCGCTTGTACTCTAAGCATCTGTGCCAATAGGAAAAAGCTGGGGAATATAGCTCAGCGACAGAGCACTTGCCTAGAATGGAGAGAATTCATCGGCAACATCCTGCGGCTAGCTCTGCATCCTCTATAAGGGTCTGGAACTTCCAGTAATCTCAAAGGGATGTGTGACCCAAGAAAGGTGAAAGTCAACTGCCATATTAGCTTTCCTATAAACAGGCTGAATGATTTTATGTGAGAATTTCTGGCTCTCTGTAATTGTAAAAGCAATACATGTTCACTGCAAAATCTGTAATCCAAAACGACAACTTAGAAAATAGAGGTCACTTAGAAAACTCACCACCTAAGCGGGAGCACAGCTGACACTTTGCTGTCCCTCCATCTCATCTCTATTAGGATTTCAAGTTGGAATCAGATTGCATGCAATGTTGGTTTGTGGTAGCCACAACGTTTCAAATGATGTCAGAGCAACGTCAGCATAAAAGGGATTTGGGATGGGTGTTCAGAAACTCCCTGTAATTCCTAAGGCACATCCTTGAACATACCCGCTATGTGAACGCCACAGTGCTAGGCGAGTAAAGGGTGTAAATGTAACATTTCTAGGCATTTTGCTGGGCATGGTAGTGTGCCCCTTGTAACCTCAGTTGGGAGGTGGAACAAAGAGTGTCACACATTCAAGGGGTGCCAGAAGTGCATAAGGAGCCCTATCTCAAACAAACCAACTTTCTAGGATTCCAATAGGCTATGTGGATCCCCAGCTTACCAAATAGAATCTTTCACTTAAAATGCCTGGACTTGTATCAACTGGGGGAAAAAACAAAGACAGATGGCAGCAATAATCCAATTACAGACTTGGAGAGAAGCAATTAAACCATTACAAGTCAGTTTTTTTTTTCATTTTTTACATCTTATTTATTTATTTATTTATTTATTTATTTATTGGGGAGGAGGAGAATGGACAGTGGTTACTTTGACCATCTGGGTCCCAGGGAATCAAACTCAGATTGTCAGGCTTGGGTGACAAGTGTCTTCTTTACCTGCTGAGCCATCTCATTTACGCAGTGCTCTTGTATTTTTAGATATATATATGTGGCACATGTGTGGAGGTCAGAGAATGACTTGTGGACGTCAATTCTCTCCTTCCACCTTGTAGGTACCAGAGATCGAACTCAGCCAGCACCTTTATCTGCCAAGCCATCTCAATGGTCCATAGAAGTCAATTTTTTAATGATAGATTTTCCTTTTCTCCCAAAATGCATTCGTGATAAAACATATAGTGCATGAAATATCACTGCATGTAAAGGCCCCTGTCATCTCTCTCACATACTCACAGACTTATTGTGAGGAGGACCCCTTCAGTCCATCAATGATAACATCAGGGAGTAAATATATGGCCTCCTATGTAGGCAGCTTTTCTAGGAACATCCATTTGCTGCAATTATTTCACCAATGCTGCCTACATGTTCCACAATAATTCTGAAAAAACGAGACTGTTGATCATCTTGGATCAAGTGAGAGATTTGTTGCCCTTTCTGTCCACTCTCTGGTGAGGTTTCATTTCTTTTCTTCCCTACTCATCACCTCCCCCTTCTGACTGTAATGCTGGCGATAAAATCCAGGGTCTTGTGCTTCTTAGGCCAGTGTTTATTGCTAAGCTCCACCCACAACCCAACAATACCCTATTTCAGGAGGAATAGTAAAGACAGCTCTTTCCAAAAGTCAGGCAGTGCCCACAAAAATGCTGAATACCTTTCTACAACATTCAGCCCCTTCCCCTGCTAAACTGCTACAGTTTTTCTTCCTTCCTTTGACCCCAGGCAGTTTCTCTGACAGAGAACCCAGAACTCACCCAGGAAGACATAGCAAAGAGCTAGGAGCCATAGCCCCCAGCCAGATCGGGGACTGATTTCTGGCGAACTCCATGATCTGACAGGGGCCACTTTCTAGCTTCAAGCCAAGTGGTCAAGCCACATACAGGTCGTCAGTCTCCTTCTAAGTTTCTAGCAGCACTTTTCCCTTTGCCAAACTATCCACTGGATGGCTGGGAGAGAAACACAGTTGGGCATGGCAGAACTACTCTAGAACCAAGAGCCCCACTTGGTATAACAGAGAGCTTGGGGTCAGCAAGGCTGGCTACCAGCTAGAATAGCATAAACAGTATGTAACAGTATTGGAAAGTCTCAGGCTCTCTGTTCTCTGCAGCTGCTCCCATGGCCAATAAAGCACATGAAAAGATGCTCAATAATTATGGAGATATAAAGCAAAATTATGATGAGATAACATGTCACGCATATTTGGGTGCTTGTTGCCCAACCCCCTCCACAAAAAAAAAAAAGTCCTGAGAAATAACAAGTGTTAAGATGTGGAGATTCTTTTGGAGTCTGTTTCAGTTCTTTGGCAAGAAGTTCCTAATTCTACCTAGAGGCAATTCTATATTTAAATTTCTGAGGAACCACTAATTTTTTTCCACAGCAGTTACACTGCTTTTACATTCTAACTGGCAACAGTCAAGTCTCCAGTTTCTCCACATCTTAACACTTGCTGTTTTTATAGATCTTTTTTTTGGAGGGGGGTTGGACAACAACCACCTAAATATGTGTGACATGGTATCTTGTTGTAATTTTGCTTTATATTTCCATAATTATTGAGCATCTTTTCATGTGCTTATTGGTCATGTCTTTAATCTATCTAAGTGCCTATTTAACTCTTTTGCTTATTTGAAAACAAGGTTTCTCCATCATTGTTGAGTTGGAGGAGTTCTTCATACAGTCTAGATGTTAGTCATTTTTCAGACATACATTATGTAAATATTTCCAGCCATTTTGAGGTTGTCTAATGTGAACAAAAGTGTTGGCTTTCCTTTTGTTTTGTTGTGTTTTGTTTTGAAACAGAGTTTTGCTATGTAGCCCAGGCTGGTCCAAGTTAGCCTTAAAGTGAGAGTGATCCTTAATGTCTCTGCCTCCTAAGTGCTAAGATTACAGATGTGTGCCACTAAACACAAGTCTCTTTTTGTTTTAGGAGACAGGGTCTCACTTTGTAGCCTTGACTGGCTACTATGTACTCAGTACATAATCCAGGCTGACCTTGAACACTCATTCCTCTTCCCTCTGTCTCCTGAGTCCTAAGATTGCAGGTGTCTACTAATATGCTCAGTTTCAATTTTGTTTTTTAAAGAAACCCCGGGGTAAAAATTTAAAGACCAACAGACAGCCTGGAGAAATTGGTTTCCACTGTTTTCGGGCTGTATGAGAAAGGTAAGCTTTACGGCTTTGTTGGGAAGGGAGCAAGCACTGAGGTCTTTCTAATAAGATTACAAACTCATGACTCCTTCCCTCTAGGTTTGTCTTCAGAAAAGCTGATGCTATTGAACCCCAGAGGTCTAGTGAGAGTCACAGAAAGGGAATCCATACTGGTTATAGCAGTGAGCCCATTTGGTTCAGGCAAGATGATGGAGACTTGAGATCTTACATGGTTCTTCAGTTTCATCTGCTCCCTTTTCCTAAGCAATCTTTAAATACACAAACCCTCAGAATTGCCAGCATCGAAGACAGTAGAATATTTGTCATTATTGTAAAAAGGGACATCCAAATTTATTTCTTCTGTGAAGAATCAAACTCTCCAGAAGTGATTCACTGTTTCCGAACTGCAAGCATACCCTTTTGTTTTGGTTTGTTTGCTGACACAGGGTCTCTCAATGTAGGGTGGTCAGGCCTCAAATTCAAGACCTTCCTCTTCTGTCCTCCTAGATACTGGGATAACACCCCTTCCAGCATCAGTCATTCAGAAGTCAGGACTCATTCATGCCAGACAGCCATCTACCACTGAGCTATAGCTTCTTATTATCTCTGCCCCCATTTCTTTTCTCTTTATATCTATCCATCCTATCCCCTTCTCTAAATACTCTTGATTGCAAAATGGATCTTCTAAACAAGGGTTTGTCATATGGGAGGTTATTTTCTAAGTATCATTGAAGCATAATCCTTCTAGGCAATGAGAAAGAAAGTACACTCGATTTCTTCTAGGGATGGCCTTGTGCTCATACTCAACTCCCCTAAGATGGCCATGGCCCACTCAGTAGTTCATGTGAATAAACTGAGTGCACATTTCTAGAACTTCAATATCCTTAGTCTATAGGTTAGAAACACACTGCAGGTTTGGAAAAGTGCTCTCTTTAAAATCTATAAAAATTTTTTAAAAAGATTTCATTCATTCATTCATTCATTCATTCATCCATTCATGTGTGTGTGTGTGTGTGTTCACACATGTGCACACCTGAGTGCACAGAGGCCAAAGAGAATATCAGAACTCTCAGAGCTGGAGTTATGAGTGTTTAGAGGATGCTTGTCACATGGGTGCTAGGTTCTGAACTCTGATCTTCAGGATTGTGCAGCAAGTGCTGAGTCATATTTCCAGCCCCCCTCCCCCAAGCATGAAGGTTGGCTCCTCAGCACAGAAGTCAAAGCAAGAAAGTTAAACACAAGGGATCCCTGGGACAAGCTGGCTAGCTATACTAGCTAGAATTGGCTAGCTCTGGATTCAGCAAGAGACCCTGCCTCAATAAACAGAAACTGAGAATGATCAGGGAAGACACTTCAAAACAACTTCGGGCCCCCATGTGTGCGTTTATATATATCTGCAAAGATGTATGCCCACACACAAACATGCATTCACATGCATGCACACACACACACACACACACACACACACACACATGCACACACTCCAAAACCAAACCTAAAAGAACACCAGTTTGGCAGGTCTGTAATTGACAGTTCTGCTTTGTGTGTGTGTGGGGGGGGTGTATGTGTTTTCTGAGACAGAGTAGCTATGTAGCTCCATGAACACAGCTCTGGCTGTTCTAGAACTCACTATGTAGACCAGGCTGGCCTCTGACCTCTCAAACTCACAGATTCACCTACCTCAGTCTTCCAAGTGCTAGAATTAAAAGTGTGTGCCGCTACACCTGGCTCCAAACTGGTTTTCATAAGGAGACTAACATCTGAAAGCTTTACCTTATCTAGGAGACATACCTCTTGCCTCACACAAGGGGAAAACCATGAACTAAATTATGCACACATGTTCACTCAGCAAAAAATCAAATTAGATACTTCTAGAAAGGCTGTCACCTGGACATCCTAATACAAGTAGCTAGGAAATGTGCCTGTTGCAATGTAATTGTTTTCTCTTTTCCTTTTTTATTTGTCTTGACAAAGGGTCCCACTCTGTAGCCCAAGCTGGGAACTCACAATCATACATCCTCCTTAAGCTTCCCTAGTGCTGGGATTACAGGTGTGTGGCAGCTCTCTTTGAAGTAATGCAAATCGCTAGGGGGAAACCCTGAACATTTTTAGCACATTGGCATGAGCTTCACCCTCAGAACCATTTCATTATGGGTCGGAGTAAAGACAAGGTGGGAGGGAAGGAAAAAAAAAGAAGCACTTCTGTGCTATGACTCCGGTGTTCGTGGAAAGCTCTGTTAGCACCAGGCCTATGCTGAGGAGGCTTTTCATGTGTTATCTCATATAATTCTGGCAACCACCTCCTAAGGTGGATAATGCTTACCACAATTCATATTTTATTGATGGAAAAATGGAAGAAGAAGGCTTAGACAATTTGCCCAAGTGACTGATGGAGTTGGTACAGCAAGTGAAGTTCTAAGATGCCCCCTAGAACTGTTCTGTGATCTACCTGCCTCTTACATGTAAGTGGAAACTGTGACATTGCTCCCCCAATTAGGTTTCCAAACAATTGACTTTGAGTTCATCCAAGGGAGACCTAACTGAATTAGATGGACAGGGCTCACCTTGAAGAGAAAGACTCACTCACCTTTTTGGACCAATAGACTGCCATGTAATAAGACAACCACAAGCTGAGACTGGGACTGACACCGTTCTTTGTGAGTTGATGAAGACTGCCAGCTGACAGTCAGAAAATGGGACCGGTTCCTACAGCTAACCACAAGGAACTGAATTATGCCAACCTGCACGAGCTTGGAAAGGAACTCTTAAGCCTCCAAATGACCCAGAGCTGCCAGCACCTATGGGCTCAGAGGAGAGACTCCCACCAAGCCCTGCCTATGTTATGCCTATGCCCCACAGAAACTGGGAACTAGTAAGTGGGTGTTATCTGAAGCTGCTAGATTCCTGGTAATGTGCCATGCAGTAATAGAAAAGTAATATGGTAGGGATTCAAAGCCAAGGCTGCTTAACTGTGAACTGCACGCTCTCAACCCCTACAGGAATTTCTATAGCATTTTTATGCATTCCTAAACATTTTAATACTTCAAAACCAGTAGAGATGCTGTATAAAACTCAATGGTAAACTGTTTGCCTAGGGGGTCTGAGGCCCTGGGTTCCATCTCCAGCTGCAGGGGGTAGGGGAACAGAGGCAGAAATAGAGATGGAGATGGAAATGAGAGAAATCCATAAATCTATGGAATAGCAATGTTCATTGTCTTTTCCTTTTCCGATGAAATTTTTCAAGTTCAGGAATTTGGGGGCTCATATCCTAGCACATAAGCATGCCTGCTGCTGCTGTTGTCTTTAAGATCTCCAGAGTGAATACACATTCAATAGAGAGCCATCCAAATATAATGTGAGACTAGGTAAGTCATAGAAAATGAGAAAGACAGAAAACAGAAGTTCTTATTTACCAAAAACACCTTATTAGAGCGGACTTGGCTTTTGCTAGAGTTCCAGGCTGTGCTCCTGGCAATCACTTTCCTTCTGACTATTGCACGAGCTACAAAATCTGTCATCTGCTGCTTGCAAGCAGATGACAACACCCTACCTCTTTTCACAGGACTCAACTAAAACCTCACTGAATGTGAGAAACCTATGGACTCCCAACCAGAGTTAAGTATTATAAAGTTGGAATTGCAAAACCCTAACACTGTGATGGCTTCCTGGAAAGCCTCCATCTTCAAGTCAGATCTCCCTTCCTCCTTCACACAAAACGACACACACAGGCAACTCAGAGAAGACACGGAATGTTTGCAAGGCATGACCTCATTCAGATTATTATTACTACTGCTCCCGTTGAATAAAGAAACGAAGATACTAAAGTTAACTTCCCAATATTCTATAGATAGAAAGTGGTTTTCCAACCCAGAAACCAGAGGAGCCGTTCTCATTCATTCACTTGCTGTGTTACCCATTCTGCCCCTAATCTGCCACTAAGGTATTTTCCCACCCTTCGGAGTAGGAGTACCTAGCAAGACGCCTTCCCACAGGAATGTACCATAAATGCTCACTGATAATGATAACGGACGAGGCCAGAGCCCAAGGGAGTAGGGATCACTCGAGATCATTTATCACTGTGGAAACATGGGTAGACTTGAAGAGTACAAAAGGCAACATGGGCTAAAGGGGCAGCTTGAGGACAGGTCCCGTTTTTGCGGATGTCATTCTAAAGGTACATGAATAGGAGCTTACCACGTAGAACTCCAAATAAATGTTGACTAACCACAAACGAGAAGAACTGACTAACTCTGGTTCTAAGATCATTTAAAAGAAAGAAAACTAACCCAGTTTTCCAGAGTTAATTTCTTCCTTTTGGAAAAGATGCTGCTACACATCTGGAAATGATTTTCTAGCACACTAATTCCAATGAGTCATCTACAATATTAAGCAATGATTCCATAGGGTGAACCCTGATCATATTTTCCCATTAACTGGCATTCACTGAGGTCAACGAAAGGCAAAGTCTGACCCAGGCTTGGAGAAGTTCACCCTCTACAGCCCCATTCTCGACTGTCAAGAACATGTGTTTTAAGAGGCACAGAAGCACAATCTATCTTCCAGCACTAATGCAAGACACACTGATAGCCTAACTTTCCTTTCACTGGTCACATGCAGGAGTTGGATCCAAAGGCTACTTGAGAGAGAAACATCCATGAGTAAAACTGTGGGGGCATGGAAAAACAGAACACTCCAAAATGCAGGAGGTCAAGGATAGGGGTTGTCTCCCTAAATAAAAGAGGAAGGCAGGCCACAGTCTCCCAGGGTTCAAGACTCATGAGGCTGCCAGTAAGAATCCCCCAAAGGAATAATCTGCAAATGGCTGCCAGTCCACTCCTTGCCCTTTCATATTAATATAGTGGCTCTAACCACCCAATTTTAGCCCATACCACCTTAGCTTAGTAATATTTAAGACTTCCAGTATTTATATTTACTTTTCCCTTTTTTTTTTCTTTTTTGGTTTTTTTCGAGACAGGGTTTCTTTCCCTGTTGTTACTCTGGCTGTCCTGGAACTCCCTCTGTAGACCAGGCTGGCCTCGAACTCACAGAGATCCTCTTGCCTCTGCCCCCCCCACCCCCGAGTGCTGAGATTAAAGGTGTGTGCCACCACCATCTGGCAGTATTTGTATTTAGAAGAGAACATAAATGTTTTTCTCAGTATCTTCTGGCTCTTGGATTTCTTTCAGGTTTCAGTGAAGGAACAAATCATGTGCTCACAGTACTAGCAGGCACTTTAGAGCCGGGTGTGGTGGTATACATCTTGTAATCTCACCATTGAGAGGTGAAGGCAGGGGAATAAGGAGTTCAATGCCAACCTGGGCTATATGAGAACCTGTCTAAAAAACAAAAAAGCAGGGCTGTATTACTCAGTCAGAAACAAGAATTGATTATACAGTTTCTTCAGGCCAGAAGGAATTAATGAAACTTCCTAGATTGACCCTTATTTCCTTACCACCAATCTCATTTTAGGAGAACCTACAACCACCACTGTACTAAACCAGCATAATCCCTAACTACATTCTAAACATTTGCCCTTATACCCACAGATAAGTGGGGTCTTCGCCCCTTATCAAGGAACCTTCTTGCTGCAACAGAGATTACCACGGACAACCATAACCAATCAAAATGCAGAATTGTGGAGTCAGGTCCAATGGATACACCTACAAAACAATTCCTACATCTAAGGTTCAAGGAACATTACAGAAGATGGGGTGGAAAGATTGTAAGAGCCAGAGGATGCGGGAGTTTGCTATAAGACCTTCCAAAGAATCTAAGAAGCTATACACGTAAAGGTTCAGCAACATGGCTGCCTAAACATAAGCCGAACAAGGACATGCCAAAGTATACCAGAAAAAGCTGATGAGACCTCAATCTTGCACAAGGAACCAGCTAAGGAATTCTGGGAGTGGGAGAAATAAGTCTTCCCCAGGGAAGAGCACACCAACTGGTTATTCAATACAAATAGCCCTGAAAGCGTACATACAAGTAACATTATACGAACCAAGCAGGTTATATTTAGGGATATATATGTGTGTACACATACATAGATGTATATTACAACAGTTAATGAAAGAGAGTAAGGAGGGGTTTATGGGAGAGTTTGGGGAATAAAGAAAAGGGAGGAATGATGTAATTGTATTACAACCTTAAAAATAAAAGAAAGAAAAATCTTTCAGATTCTGAAGAACTTAAAAAACAAACAGATGGGAGCCAAGCATGGTGGCACAGACCTTTAATCTCAGTATTCAGGAGACAGAGGCAGGAGGATTTCTGTGAGTTTGAGGCTACCCTGGTCTATGTAGTGAGTTTCATTTCAACTATGGTTGTGAAGTGAGAGCCTCAAAACAAAACACAACACAACAAAAACCAAAGAATGGACAGATGACTTATTAATGAAGGAGGAGTTTTGAAATGGCAGGGCTTCCCTCTGACATTTAAGACACTCAGATCACAGCACTTGTCTCGGTAAGCTGTGACTCCGTCTCCCCCTCCGCACCTGTGTGCCTCTTCCCCAATAGTGCTCACATCCTTGGGCTTCGTCTTTCTTCTTCTTTTTGTTTTTCAGCGTCTTTCCTCTGCACTGTCCCTAGCCTTGTCTTTTCGATCACTACTCTCATCATAATATAAGATGTGAACATAGACAAGGAGCTTTTATTCAAATTGAGTTTTGAATATTTCCTCATCATTTAAAAAATAGAGAGGGAGGGGAAAATAGCCAGCATACAGGATGTTTAGTCTAGTGAAACCATTCTGAATAGAACCGGCATGACAGATACAGGTACAGGTTTGTACTTGTGGAATGTTTAAGATGAAGAGTAATATGCACCATAGACTTCGGGTGTCACATCAGTGTGGCTTTGCATGTTTGTTTCTTGTTGTTCTTTTTAAAGACAGAGTTGATTTGTAACATAGCATGGCCTTGAACTAGTCATCTTCCTGCCAAAGTCTCCCAAATGCTGGGGTTATAGGTGTACAACACCATGCCCAGGTATTTTTTTTAATTAAAAACTTTTATTATTACATCACTTCCCCTCCCCTTTCCTCCCTCCAACCTCTCTCTTGCCCCTTCACTCCTGACGAACTTCTTTTTTAGTATTGCTACCTATATGCATAAACATATAAATACAACATTCTGAGTCCATTTAGTATTGCCTGTGTGTATATGACTTCAGAGCTGACCAGTTTGTACTGGATAGCCAATTAGGGGTCTCGTCCCTGGGAGAGGCTAGTTCTCCCTCTCTCATTAGTTGTCTGTAGTTCTTTGTCTAGGGGTGGGATACTATTAGATTTCCCTCTCCCACGTTAGGTTAGCATATCTATTGATATTATCATTGTTCGCGTCTTGTTTAGGCGGCCATGTTGTTGAGGTATCAAGGGTGTAGCTTCCCTGTCATTTCTAGAACACACAATCTCACAGCAGACTTCCTGATCTTCTGGCTCTATCTTTCCATTCTCTCTTGTCTTAGTTAGGGTAGCTATTTCTATGAGGAAACATGACTAAAAGCAAGTTGGGGAGGAATAGGTTTATGTGGCTTACAGTTCCACTTCGCAGTCTACCACTGAAGGAAGTCAGGGCAGGAACCTGGAGGCAGGAGCTGATGTAGAGGCCACAAAGGAGGGGTGCTTTCATGGCTTGCTCAGCCTGTTTTCTTTCAGAACCCTGGAAAACCAATGACATGGATCTTCCCCTATCAATCAGTAACTAAGAAAATGCCCTACAGGCTGTGTACAACCCATCTTTTGGAAGTATTTTCTCAATTGAGATTCCCTCCTCTCAGATGATTCTAGCTCATGTTAAACCGACATAAAACTAACCAGCACACCTCTCCTGTGATGTTCCCGAGCCTTAGGTGCAGGTGTTGTGTTGTAGCTGTATCTGTTGGTGCTGGGCTTTCCATGAGCCATTGATCTCTGCACTATGACCAGTTGTAGTATTCTGTAATGGTCTCTGTTTTCTGTAATGAGAAGTTTCTTTGATGGTGGGGGAGGGGTGAGAGCTACACTTATCTTGAATGTACAAATATGTGTTGGAATGCAGTTAGGAATTATGGTGGTCTAGTAAAATGGCTATAGAAGGTTTTCCCTCTAATATTTATGACAACTCTCGCCCCAGATAGTTGGCTAAGTTTCTCCTGCCTATTGAGTGGGCTTAACATCCAAGGAGATAGATAGCTGTTGGTTTACCAAGATATGAGTGCCACTATCACACCTTTAGAGATATCTTCTTATGCTGGTCATTGTAGTTTGCAGGCATCACTGTTGGATAGGACTATTGACTACTTCCCTCCCTTGGTAACTTACATAGCACTTTATGGTACTGTGAACAGTAGATTGCTGGAGAGAGGCTTTCAGATTAGATCCAGCTGGAAACTTTCAAGATTGTTCAAGTCCTGTGTCTGAAGTGTGTGGTGTCTTAGGCAATAGGGAATGACCCTCACTCTGTGAGATGCAACCAAAGGCAACAGCGATAGCTGTCTATATTGTTTTGGAAGTCACGTGGACTACACTTACCAGCTACTTGTATGGAGGTTTCTTGTGCTTGGTTGTTGTTCCCTCTGAGATTGAAATATTCCATCCTGCATGGAAGCTTCTTAAACAGAAAGGTAAACTACTCAAAACAGCTTCAGGAAGTCCCTGAAACCAGCCAGATTCACTAGATTTCCCCCGCTCCCTGCCAAAGTAAACATAAGAGCTGAGAGTCCCTCCTCAGAAAAGCAGAGCAAAGCTGCAGAGTAGATTCTCAGATAAGCCAAGTTGCAAAGACCCCTGAGGCCAGACAGCTGCCTGAAAGAAGCAGAAACCCCCTGAGCTGCCTGGAAGAGCCTTAGAGCAACTGAGGCACCTGGAAAGGACACTCTCCAACCTGTTGAGCTGCCTGTAGGCTGTGCAGCGAGCTCCAGGTTCCCAGCTATGTGAGATGTCACCCATGCTGGAGTGGGCTTTGGTGATGCAGCTGTCTTTGAGTCATTTTTGCTCCTGTAACTAACCCCTCACCCACATTCCTGTAAGTAACCTCAATACAACTCATTGGTTCACCAAATTGCACTTTGGTGATAATCTGTACTTTGGTCTGTTGTGAGTTCCCTATCAGGAGTGAGCAGAAAAGTGTGTTTCGTTTCCCCAGGAGACATTTTGACACACAACACTGGTACTGGGACTTTTATTACATAGTCTATGGCTCTTATGGGGAACATTGTGAACCCAAGAAGCATAACTTCGTCGGTGTGTGTGTGTGTGCGTGTGAGAGAGAGAGAGAAAGAGAGACAGAGACACAGAGAGAGAAAGAGAGAGAGAGAGAGAAGATGGGAAAAATGGGGAGACGGGCTCTAGTTGGGAAGGAGGGAAGTTAATACAGAAGGAGAGGAAGGGAGGAAGGACAGACAACATCAAGAATACTTGATAAAGCCTCAACGAATCATATTATTTTATATTTACCTAAAGATTTATTTCATCTTATTTTTTGCATTCTGAAGATAAAACCCAAGACCTTGCACATGCTTAGGCAAGCATTTACTGCTGAGATAACCCCTCTACCTCACATTTCAAAAACATTTTTGTACTATGGATTAGAACCCAGCTGCAACCCAATCTATTTCTATTTATTTTTAGTAAACACTACTCACAGTGAATATTTTTATTTAAGAGAAGGCTGGAGATAGAGCTCAGTGGTACAGCATATTCCCCAGAGCAGGAAAATAAACGTTATAATGATGCAGAATGTAAAGATATCGAATAAACTGATAGCCAACTAGTTACAGAAAAATTAAAATAAATCATTAACTGGTCCTGATGGTACATGCCTGTAATCTCAGTTATTTCAGAAGCTGAAGTAGGAGAATCCATGAGTTTAAGACCTGCCTGAATTACAGAGTGGGTTCAAGGCAAGCCTCAGCATTTAGAGAACCCCTGTCTCAAAATAAGAGGTGAAAAGAGATCGGATTTATAACCAATGATAGAGTGCTATCCATACCATGTGCAAAGTCCAGGATTCAATCTCAGTACTGAAAAAAATATTAACCTGCTATGAATAATAATAAAGTATATGAATAAAGTATAGCCCAGGTTGCCCTCCAAATCACTATTCTCATGCCTCAGGCTACCAAGTGTGAGACTATAGGCCTGTGCCACTATATCTGACCACCCAAGGTAAGGTTCTTTTTCTTCGGTTGTAGCTCACCACTTTGGTGTAGGGTGACAATGGAGAGAGACTGCACAGTGTCTGAAAAGTAAACTCCATGCGTGCTGTTCAGTTTTGCCTCAAACTTTACGATTACTCTAAAAATAGTTCATAAATGATACAGAAAATATTATATCTACCTCTATAAAAATAAACGAACTGTAGTGATTTTGCGCTGTATTTTCTGCTGAGAGTAGACATAACAGAGAATTAGTTTCTCCTGTTGCTTGTAGTTTGGAAGTTTGCATTCCCCATTCTGTTACTGACTCATTTGGTATAATTATGGAGAAGCAAATGGGGATCGAGCACTTTGAAGATTTTGGATGAAAGCAGCTAGGTAAAAGCTAAGCAAATTTATTGTTAGAGTGAGGGATTATGAGTCAGAAATGATAATGTCTACTCTTCACTGTGTGATCCGGGTGGCAGTGTGTCCATAAAATGGGTCTGAGAGCAGCCTGAAGTCATGGCGCCCAGATAGCTGCCAATCACTGTTCAGGCTTTGGTATAGCTCTGTTTGCACAATGCAGCCTATAGGGAAGTTAAATTTGGGGGTGAAAGAAATCATTTAAGTATACACATAATCTGTTTAAGGCCAGCCTGGTTTGCATATCGAATTCCAGAATGGCCAGAGCTACATAATGGAGAGGCCCTGTCTCAAAAAAAAAATAATAATAACAATAATACTTGCTGATGGAAATGGCTCAGTGGTTTAGAGTACTTACTAGTCTTCTAGAGGGCCTGAGCATACACTCTCCATATCCACATGCACATATCCATTACCAACACACAATGTCCCACTGATACTTTCTTTGAAAATATCAGTAATGCCGATGGCTACGTTAATTCAGTGCTTTGTGTGTGCCAGACATTGTTGTAAGAACTTTACTGCATTGTTTTAATTAATCTTCACAAGAATCCAATTGTGATCTATACCAGCATTGTCTCCATATTATAGACAAGGAAACTGAGGTGGGGAGTAATTAAATAACTAAATTCACACAGATCCGATGTGCATTATTCTAAAAAGATAGAAACTTAATATGGAGTTACATAACTGAAACTTTTCCCTAATGTGAATCACATAGTAAGAAGTCATGTCAACGGCTGTACAGTTTTCTGGTACATGGGTGTTAATTTGTAAGCCCCTTATTTTTTTTAAAGGGTTTATTTTTATTATTTTCAAGCATGCACACATGTGTGTGGATGTGGAGACCACAGGCATTGGATCCCCCAGGAGCTGGAGTTTCATGTGGTTTTGAGCCTCCCTCATGGGTCCTTTGCAAGAAAGAGTACTACGTACTCTTAAGCACTGAGTCACCTCTTAAGGCCCTACCCCTTACTTTTGAACACTTAAATATGTGTGCTTCTTTTGCTCTTGTGAACATCTCTGCCAAGTCCCAAAGATAATGTTATTCTTTCCCTTTTACAAATGACTGCAAGGAGTCCCCAAAGTTAAATAGCCTACCCAAGGTAATAGACTGTCATTGCTATACTGGGTCCTCTGATACACTGAATACTGCACATTAGGTCTTGCCACTTTTCTGCTGGTCCCTTAAGGCATCAACATTCTAATGGAAGAAAAAAGCTATCAACAGCTATACTGATGAGGCAGAATAAAATCAATGCACTCTCAAACCTAAGAACTAGCAGGGCAAACTGAAACACATTCCCCCGTCTAAAGCTTGGAACCTTCTAATGTGACTTTATGGCAAAAAAGCCCATAGAGAAGTGGCTGAGTTAAAGATTCTGAAATGAAGAGATCACTCTGGTTTATTAGGCTGGGCCCGAAATGCTATTCCAAGTGTCCTTTAACATAAGAAAGAAGCAGAGGGAGATTTTTCATGGGTCAAAAAGAAGATAGCAGACCCTCAGAGGCAAAGACCAGAATCCTACGCAGCCTCAGACCAAAGAAGCCGGCAGCTACCAAAGCTGGCAGAAGAAAGAAAGCAATAGATGCCTTACTGAAGCCTTCTGAGGGAATGTGACCCTGTGATTCTGATTTTGGACATCTGACCTCCAAAACTGTGAGAGAATAAAAATGTATTGTTTCATGCCACTTAGTCTGCAGCACTTCTTTACAGCAGCCACAGAGAAGCAACTAGACAAGATACATGCTAAATGGCTTCAAAAAACTGTGCTACCCAGTGGGGTGGTAGTGTTGAAGATGGCCGTTTGGTGTGAGCCCCACTGGATAGACAGGCCTCCCTTTAGTAAGAGAAGGGATGGAAGGGCATTCTAGAATATGGAGGTGGTTTTGCAAAAGCACTAAGGGGAGAGAGGGTAGTGTCGTGGGAGCAGTGATGACAGCATAGAGGCTAGAGTTCAATCTGAAGGTGAGGATGTGCTAGGGGAAGATGAGACAAAGGTGAGACTACATATTTGACTAGTAGACATGAAGAAATTCCAAGTGGTTATTTATAGCCACACGAGAGCAATGCAAATGGAGTTGGCAGTCTTGGGAATTTTCTTTTTCCCCACCTTCAGGAGGAGCAGCAGAATGGTGGACTACTTCTATGCATTTCAGGAAGATTGCTTTTTGGCGAATTGTCAAGACAGTCACCTCTAATTTGTTACAGCCCTAAGGGATATGCAAGCAAAACCCTGCCCAGGTTATTTCTCCGGGGAAGAAGCAAGACACACGAGGGTGGGGCTCATCTCCTCAACTCCACCTAGTAACATCTGGGAGGATGCTCCCATGCCCCAGGAGACCCACTTGGGTTGCTCTGAAGTGGAACTGGCCTCTGCCAAATAATGATTCCAACAAAGTGAAAGCCTCAATCAGGTTGAGCTGTGAGAGCTGCATTTGTTTCTTATGCAAAAAGCTGGACTCTAGAAAGGCCTAAGCAGCCAGAGGCTATTCTTTCCCAATTAAGCCCAGCAGCAAAGAAAAAGAAAGTGATGTAAACTGGGATGTTTAGTTGCAATTACTGATTTCATCACTGCACAGCTAAAAACCTCTTCTGTCTCATGGACCTAAATTCAAATCCAGGACGTTTTAGGGAACGGCTTTTCCAGATGTGCAGCCCCATGACATTCCCTTGGCACTACAGCTACTGGATTTCCAGAAAAGGCACCTAGCCATCACTAACTCAGGCCTTTGGAATTTTCCACCCTTGGCTTAAAAAAAAAGGTTAAAAAAATAAACAAAGTAATGTCTCTGCCCCACAGTGAACACTTTGTAGTCAAGCAGAAGAAAAAAAGGAAAGAAGAGGGAGAAAAGATGAGCAGGGGAAAGGAGCATCAGGATGTGGTGGTGCCTCCCTGTCATCCTGGCACTGGGGAAGGAGAGAGGAAGATGATGGAGAGACAAAAAGAAGGAGGGAGGAAATAAAGTAGGCATATGCCTACACTAGAATGATTTGAGCAGGATGAGTGAAGAAGGGAAACCATGAAGAGGAGCAGAGAAGAGTCCAGAGCCACAGATTTGCTTAACAGGTGGCAGTGCAGAGAGGTGAATCACAGGAACATCAATAGGGAGTCTGCATGTAGAGAGAGGGCTGGAGATGTAACTCAGTGGTAGAGCACTGCTGAGCACAGAAGGTAACAACACACACATACACACATACACACACACACACACACACACACACACACACACACACGAGGGGCTCACACATGGGGAGCAGAGGGAAGAGAGGGGCTATGAGGAGAGAGCAGGGGGCAGTTAGTGTTGAGTAGAAGTTAGAAAAAAGAAGAAAGTGGTTTAGAAGAGAAAGGAGATAGTAAGAGGAAGCCAGCCCCAGTGGCAGCCGCTCTTGCAGAGTTACAATGGCTCAGAGGTGCAGTCTCCATTTGCTGCCATTCCTGTCCAGCAGGGTTTGCTGCCTCAAGAAATACAGGTTTGGAATAGGTGTGAGTTGTTGCCATTCAAAGCTAAGAAAAGTTTAGGGTGAAAGAAGAGAGGGTAGACATGCCTGAGTCCCTCTGCCCTTGGCTCCCAAAAGAAATCTTAAACCTGGAGGTGTCTGGTGATCAGTAAACTCTGACCTCCACTGGAGCTGAACGGTTGGTTTTCAATTGTCATATACAATGGAGAACACATGCTTTTGAAATTCCTTAGCTAGTTGATTTGGAGTCTTGAATTATGCTGGTTGATAGCATGTACTGCCTTCAGGCTTGAATACGTGTCTATACACAAAGCTCCTGTACTTACTAGCACAAGATCTGAAGATTTTGATTTCTTCCTGCCTAGTTCTCTAAAAATAGGCTCCAACCCCCATTGAATATTGTTAATATTTTAATCTCTGGTCTTTTGGTCTACTGTGATACAAAAAAAAAATCCTTCAGTTCTCTCAGATTATATCCTTTTTAACTTTTCTCATGTTCACAACTTTGTTGTAAATAGAGTTAATCCGTTATAAAGAAACTAGCAGAAAGAGAACCTTTGCTGTTCAGGTCAAACAACAGTTCTAAAAGCATGTCCCTTGAGATTTTAGCATCAAGTGAGTGGAAGTAACTGTATTGACCATCAGCCAAAGTAGCTATCTACCGCATCACAACACACCTTTGTCTCGAGTTAGCACACTCTCCAACAATACATTACTTTCTACTTCCTTCTGCTATCTACCACAGGCCAAGAAGTTCCAGGCTTCTGAGAAAGCAAGTCTGTCTTGAAATTTACTGATCTAGTGTACACTACCCATAAGCCATGGGGCTCAGTGGTAGGCAAGCAGAAAAGGGGAGACGCCATAACAGAAATCAGTAAATCTGGAAAACAAACTAAAAATTAAAGGCCAGTATGAAGGAAAAGAACCCATAACTTGGAGAAAATAAGCACCATCTTAGAAGTCTTTCTAAAGAAGACACAAATACGACTATAGTTAATATACTTGCCCATTTAAAAATTAGTAGATTTCTTATATAACAGAATACTTGATATAACCCCACTGAAAATATCTGAAGATACATCTTAAGTTAGCTTAGAAAATGAATGGGAATTATTTTCCCATAGAAGAGCCCAAGGAAAGAACATGGAATAGAAGAAAGTGAACAGAGTTACTGGACATTTTGGTAGCTCCAGATTTTGAAACAAAATCTGTGATTTTTCCGTAACTTTTCATAAGGATTTTCAATGCACAGGCAGATCAGTTACCCGAGGACATGTAAAAGGATAGGTTGAGCCAGGGAGAAATACATCCGTGGCCAATTGGAACTGCTGTAAAAATAGCAAACACAGCCCACGTCTATGATAGAGTGCTTCTTCAGAGCTGCAAGGCTCTGTGCCATCAGACCATCATGGATATTATACTGGCCAGTGTGAGGAGTCTGAAACAAAAGCAGCCAGGAAGCTTTTGTGGTTCGGCTCTCTAAAATGGCAGGGACTGCATTCTGCAGAGAGAGAGGAAGTTTCTATTTATCTCTCCGTTAAAACCATCAGTAAGTCAAGAAAGAACTCAGAGCCGTCCCCGTCTTTTCCTCTGCCTTCTCCAACCATGTGTTTTAGAAACTTATCTGGAAAGGCAATCTGGGATTGCTTTAAAAATCAGAAGAGTGCTTGACCTGTCTAACTTGACCTTCAGCCTAGGTGAAGTATCTCTTACAAAGGATATCTGAGAGGCATCTTGGGACTTGTCAGCCAGAGTTACTCTCTGTGATGTGAAACCACTCCTTTCTCTTTCAAACACATCTCCTGCACATATACCTACATACACACTTTTCTTTAGCTGAGAGTGGAAAATTCCATAGGCCTGAACTGGCTAGGTGCCTGCATGTGTCTGGCCAACTTGTATCCCGAAACACCTCAAATCTAAAAGCAATGCCCTCTATAAGAACTCCAGACTAGCAGTCTTCTGTGGGGAAAATAATTCAATATGAAGAATTTCAGAAAACAGAGGAATGGAAATCACAGATGGCAAACCTGTATTGCTTTCTTTCGGCTAAAATTCTCAAAGGGGAGTGTGCTTCTTCATTAGAATGCTGGGAAGACATCTGCATCTCGTTCAGTGTTTGACAGTCTATCGGATTCCAGTCCTCTTTTCTCTTTGATTTTTAAGTCAGGAACCCATCTGACCTCAGGAGCCCACCGACTCACCAACTTCTAGCAACGCTTCATGGAGTTGAAGCACAATAACGGTTCCCCGAACATGGCTATATCTCAGTCCCTGGAACCTGGGAATATTTTCCATACACATCAAAGGAAACTGCAGGTGCAATTAACTTAAGGACTTTGAGATAGGGAGACCACACTGGGTTATCCAGGTAGGCCAAAGTCATCCCCAAACTTCTTCTGTGTGGCTGGGAGTGGAGCACAGTGATAGACCACATCCAGCATGTGCAAGGCCATGTTTAATCACCAGTACCCCAAAAACAAAACAAGGGCTCTTATAAATGAAACAGGGAGGCAGGCTGATCAGAGGCAGAGGATATGAAGACAGAAGCAGAGGCAGGGTGATATGACGTGGAACTTGGCCAACCATTGCTGGGTTGGAGATGGAGACAGAGGTCATGGGCCAAAGAATGCAGGGAGCCTCTATAAACTGGAAAAGAAAACAATATGTGGGATTCTCCTCCAGAGCTCCTGAAGGGAGTGCAGACTTACCAAACCTAGGTTTCATCCCAATGAAACCTGTGTCAGACTTGTGACCTCTAGAACTATAAAGTCTCTATTCTTCCTGATACTAGCGAGGCCATCGATCATGGGGGAAACCAGATACTACTGTCCTGCTAAAGGAACGTAGCAATAAAACGACTACTAATGACGTGCTGCTCTACTCATAGAGCAGTGCCTTGCTCAGCCGTCATCACAAAAGCTTCCTCCTGCAGTAGAAAGGGAACAAATACAGAGACACACAGCCAGACAATGCGGAGAAAGTGGAATACTTTGGAACACTCAGTACTAAGTGGGATGTCTCCAACAAATCCCTCCCCTCAGGGCTCAGGGAATTCTGTGGAAGAGGAGCCAGAAATACTGCAAGAGGCAGTGGGGATGGAGGACACCAAGGAATCAAGGCCTTCTGAACACAAAACAGCTGACACGCATATGAACTCGCAGGGCCTGCACAGGTGCAAGCCAAATGGGAAGCCAGCACCGAGAGGGGAAGTGGACACACGGCCCCCATCCCAGAAGCTATCTCCAACTGACAACCACTCACAAAGGAAAATTATTTTTCTCCAACAGTCTCACTGGGTATACAAAGCACATTTAAGGGCAGGCCCCGCACCCAGAGTAGATGGCCAGCACATAAGGAATCCAATGGCATCTTTGGAGGGATTTTTGTCTCATAGTGCTTTGCCTGGGCATTTTTTTTTTAAACTTGTAGGTCTTTTGTTTACATATTATGGCTTCTGGTTTTGTGTTTTTATGGAATTTCTGTGTATGTGAATGTGTGGGTTTCTGCAACTCTATCTTTTTCCTGTGTGATTTTCTTTGGCTGTCTTTTTTTTTTCCAGTTTGTTTGTTTGCATTATCCTATTCTGCTTTGATTGTTTTCATATAATGTAACATAATATTTATTATTATTATTATTATTATTATTATTAGCCTGTTTGCTTTCTAATAGAAAAAGAAAGGATGTGGATTTGGGTGGTAGGAAAGTGAAGAGGATCTGGGAGGAGTTGGGGGAGAGGAAACCACAATCAGAATATATTGCATGGAAAAAAATCGATTTTCAATAAAATAAATAATAAAAATAAATAAATAGAAAGTCTGTGTTCTTTGAAGACACAAAGTTTGTGACAGTATGCTAAAGCAAGACTGGGAAACTGACACACCATGTGTCCTGCTGGTTCAACTCCTCACCCGCTGGACCTCCTTACCTGGGCACTCAGTCTCCTCTGAGTTTGCTAAGTAGCCCCCTCCCCACCTCAGTGCACTGTACAGTTCCACTATACAGAGGTGAAGCTGAGCAGTTGGAGAGTCATCGTAAAGGCCCAGTAAGCCTGCTAGGAGACCTAGCAGTATGACAAGAAGTCACTTGTGGGAGCTATTAACCTGCCAAGAAAACAAGCAGGGGTGGATGGGCAAAGGGATCAAATTAGGAACATAGGGGCTGGAAATGTAGCACATGGTAGACGACCTGCTCAATGTATGGGAGTCTGTTGGTTCCATATCTAGCAACACACACAGTCATAACAACTCAAGCTAGATAAAAAATAACACCAGAACCCAATCACTAGAAGTTAATTTTAAATACAGGGTAGATGCTGGGTCTGGCAGCACAGATCTGTAACCCCAGCTGTTCATAAGGCTAAAAGCAGGAAAACAGCTAGTTCAAGATGTGCCTGGACTAAAGGAATGAGTTCAAGATCCTGTCAAAAATTAAAAGTGAAGATAGGGCTGGGAATATAGCCCACTGGTAGAGCACTTGCCTAGAATATGCTGGGTCCTAGGTTCAATCATTAGCATCAGCAAAATAAATAAATAATAAAATAGAGCTGATTGTAATGATGTATACCTGTAATCTCAGCACTTGGGAGGAGACAAAAGATTAGAAATTCGAGGTCATTTTAGCTACAACTTTGAAACTAAATCCAACAAGATAGCTCAGAGAGTTCAAACAATTGCTACAAGTCTGATGATCTGAGTTCAATCCCTGATACCCATTTGATAGAAGGAAATTGTCCTCTGACCTCTATATGAGCACTGTGGCATGTGTACACGTACACACACACACACACACACACACACACACACACACATTTTTGTTTTGTCTTTGAGACAAGGTCTCACTTTACAGCCTTGGCTGACCTGGAACTCATAGGGATCTGCCTGTGTCTGCCTTATGAGTACTAGGATTAAAGTCATGTCCCACCACACCTGGCACAACATATATGTTTGAAGTCGGCCTGGGCTCCGTGACACTCTGTCTCAAAATAAGTGAATGAATAAATAAATATAAGCAGACAAATAAATACAAATATACATATAGTGTACAACCAGTAGTTTATACAACTTGAAACCAAGGACCTAGACACTGAATGTGAGAAACTCTTGATGCTTCCAATTCTGGAGCAGGGCTGAGCTCTAAGCAGAGAAAGGAAGGCAGCAAGGAGAAAGCTAGCGTATTATTAGCAAGAATTAGTGTATTATTAGCAATTGAAGCAAGAAGTCTTATCAAATTCCCTTTGGCACTCCTAGTGAGAATTCTGACAGACTATTTGGAAGGGACAGATAGAGGCTAATTTCCTCTGTGAGCAGTCAGGTCAGCCACTAGAAGTGAATGAACAAGTTTCCCAGGGGCAGGTTTGCAAGGAGAGCATTCTTTGCTTCCAGAGCAATAGAGCGTGCCATAAACACTCTGCTGGACACGAATGAGAGCCACTGGCCCCTGTGAGATCTTAAATAACAATTCAGTTCAGTTTATGCAACAGTTGATGCCAAGTCTCTTTGGACGTCAGCCATTTCTTGGTGGTGAGGTAGATACCTTGGAAGGTGGCATTCCTTCCTTCAGGTCTCCAGAAAGCTGTTTGGTGCACTGGAGCATTCAGAACGTATTAGCCTGTGAAAATAAGCTGGTCACACCGACAGCACTGCTCATGTACTAGTGAACACTGCAGCAACATACCCTGTAAGGCGCAAAGCTGGCCATTTCTCAAGTGAGAAAACGAAACTACTAATATAAAAGGCATAGAAAGAAATATATGTTTCTGTCTGTCCCTTCCATACACGTGTGTGTGTGTGCTGTTATTTTTGACTAGTTCTAACATATTTGAAAAAAAAAGTCCTAAAATAAGTTCCATGAAAATGATACCAAGTACTTTTTCAGAGCCAAAGTTCTGGAATGTTCTTTTTCTGTATACTTATTCAAATAGTAAAGAAAGGAAGAACAGCCAACTGTAAGGAGTTCTCAAAATTTAAAAAAAAAAAAAAAGCATGTCATTGACTTCTATTTTCCCACTAAAAAAAATCCAAGCTTCTCCCCCCTGATTGCTTGTGGAAGTGGTAGGCACATGAGTACTCTTAAGGAATCAAGACAGCTGAAACTCATTACCTGTCCTGTTATTTGGAAATGACAGATGACCCATGGCCTGCCTCACTAGAAACCAGTCCTCCATTTCTCCATTTATAGAACAGGAGTGATGACAATGTGCTATGTGTTTAACAGTGACCCATAGCCAAATGACATCACAGACATAACAACCTTTTTAACTCTTCTTAAAACTGAGGCTGTGGAAATGCAAGGGCTTGTCCTCATCTCAAAAACATTCCACCCAAGTGGCCTTCTATCACAATGCACCGAAATGGAAACGCTTCAAATCAAGATAGTCTGCCTCAGGGACTTCAAAGCACACTGACAAAGTATCTCCAGTTGCATCTCAGCCCGGCAAAATATGTCCGCTCATTAGAGAAAGCAATATGGTGGGCAAACTGAAGAATCTGAACATCCAACACTTTTTACCGCCCTGAAACATATACAGTCTAACACAAGCTGTCAAGAAAGCAGGAGGAAACTTCCTGTGGGTGATAAGCTCCACAGGCAATAAAATAAAAATAAAGAATCACAGGAAATCATTAAGAGCAAAATTTAGGTGTGACTGTGCGAGGTTACGCATGGACAATAGAGAAACCACGTGGAGCTGGAATGACTACTGTGTTTCCCCAGACTCACTTGACTGGAAAGCTGGATGCACCGCCCTTAATAGAACCTAGCCTGCTATTGCAAAACCTGAATAGCAGAATAGAAAAGGACACTAGGACTGTGGGTGTAGCTCAGCAGTAACACGCATGTTTAGTATCTGTGAGTCCCCTGGGATTCTATCCAACACCACATAAAAGGACATAAAGCTTGGGAATGATATGAGAAGCAACAAGGCGTGCTTTGTGTGTGTGTGTGTGTGTGTGTGTGTGTGTGTACAGGTGTATATAGGGAGGTATGCATGTGCATGTGTACATATGCATATGAAGGCCAGAGAACAAGCTGTTGTTGTCATTTCTCTGGTTCATTCTTTCTTTCTCTCCTTTCCCCCTCTCTCTCCCTCTCCCCCCCTCCATCTCTCTCTCCCTCTCCCCTCCCTCCCAACTATCTCTCACTGGCCTAGAACTCACTAAGAAGGCTAGACTGGCTGAGAAGTGAGCCTGGGGATCCACCAGTCTCCATCTGCTGAGAACTGGGGGGTGCACCACCACATCTGGCTTTTCTCCCATGGGTCCTGGGAATTGAGATCATGCTGTCATCTAAGCATTTTACCAATCAAGCTGTCTCCCCCCAGCACAACATTCATGTGGAGCATATGTCCTGACATGTTGTACATGCTCCGGCCTGATATCATCCTGCTAGCAAGCAGTTGGGTTGAGCTCTAAATTTGTGTGGTGTGCTTCCAGAGCTCAGGCTGTTACCCACTGCTCTAACAAGCATGAGCTTTGAGGCAATAGCAGCTCGGTGAGACTGTCCCTTTGCCCCACTCCAGTTTCTGCTCAGGAAGCCTCTAGGGTGGGGCTGTGCAAAGAATCAAAACGGCATCTGGCTCGAGGCTGATACAAATGACAGACCAATGTTAGCTGGGAGCTCTTCCGCCCTCCTGGCAAAATCTATAGGAAATTATGAGCTCTAAATCCCAAGGAGAAAGTTATTCTCAAAGTACCCTTATGATTTGTAAACCATAAAACAAAACAAAACAAAATAAGAAAGGAGGAACTTCTTGAGCTCCCTCCCCCTCTGGCGGTTTCCGGTTTCAGTGGTAAATAAAATTTAGAGAATATGAATACATTTCTCAACACATCTTGTCGGTGATTCTGTATCTCAGGAGGAAAAAAAAAAATCAGGCAGGTAAATCAATCCTCTGTACTAAGTTGTAACACTAAATGGACTCAGTAGGTTGAGTATCTGTGTGTGTGTGTGTGTGTGTGTGTGTGTGTGTGTTTAATAATTTAAAAAAGAAGACATGAATTTGGGGGAAATGGGAGGAGTTGGAAAGGGAGAGGGGTAGGAGTCATGTCTATGCATTCATCAAGTATGAAGTTCTCAGTTTTTTAGAATAAATATTATTTTAAAGCACGGTATTGCTAGCAAGATGGCTCAGCAGGTGAAGACATACCACCAAAGCCTGCTGACCTGAGTTCAGTCCCAGAGACCCACATGGTGGAAGGAGAGAAGCAACTCCTACAAGGTACCTTCTGACTTTCACAGGCTCATCGTGCCATACTTGTGTTGTGTGTACATACATACATATGCACTGCAATAAAAATAATTAATTAACTAATTAATTAAGAGCCAGGAGTGTGGAAATTTGGAAGGTAAAAGCCACTGCTTAGAGTCCACAGAGGTCAAGAAAGGGAGTGCTAAGGTGAGGTACACATGTGCACTACAAATTTCTCTCCATTACATATCACTGTTAACCATTCCAATAAAACATAGGGGAGTGGAACTCTGTAGGAAAGGCCGTACAGATCATCAGTGTTCCTCAGTGAGGCCTATTCAGCTTCGTTAAGGCCAGAAGAGACTAAAGTCTTAACAAAAAAAAATTGTTTTAAAACACAAAGTGTCGGGGAAGGGAGACAGGATGATAGGATGAAGACAGAAGATAGAACTCAAAACTATAACATCTTGTTTTCCACCTTCTCGACATCAGTTATAACTGTGTATCCTAGCTTCTTGTCTGGATCAGGAGTCCCTTACAGGCAGAGACTATTACATTAGTCTCTCTGGGCACCCAGAGGAATCTGGCCAGCTCCTCATTCCCAGGATCTGCTAAAACCAACAGCTAGAGCAAGATCTCCCCACCCCCATCCGTGTGTATGTATGCGTGTGTGTGTGTGTGTGTGTGTGTGTGTGTGTGTGTGTGATAACTTCTAGCATTCTAATAGGAAGTCTAAGGGCTAGCCTCCAGATTATTCTCCCCCACCCTACCTTCTACTTCCTAATCACCCCCAAAGGCCCAAGCCTATTGCATCAGCTAATTACCCTCCAATCTCATCTCTGTCAGCTCAGCCCTGGTCCTTTCCTGGTTCTTCCTCCCCTTCCTGATTCCACTTGGAACACTCTCCTCTCTGCCCGCAAGAACCCCAGGCTTCTGGCAAAACACAACTCTACATGCTCAGCCTTCCCTTAGAATTTTCTCACTGAAACCCGGCCTTGCCCTCACAGTTCTTTCACACAGAGCTTGCTCATTCTTTCTCCCCTTCCTCTACCACCTTCCGCCTGTTCCCCCAAGCTATAAAACCTCAAATTCAGCCTGACTCCACCTCGCTCTTCCTCCTCTTTGTTTCTCTTCCCCGGTCTTCCTTCAACAATCACCGAATGCTACAGATTTTATCACCGAACTGTCTCTTATCTCCATTCTCATTGCTTCAGTTAAGGCCTCTGTTTGGTTAAAGCCTCGGGTATCACTCTCCTGGACTATATATTTTCACTAGTTTCCTGCCTTCAGGCTCTTCTCCGAATACTTAAGAACATCTCATAGTTACCCACAAAATGCAACTGCATTCCAGGCTCCTTGTGAGGGGCACATACCCAGAATGCAGGGAACATTCTGTGGTAGATAGACCCCCCTAGATACTGAGGTACTTGTTTGTTTGTTTGTTTGTTTTTTCAATGTTCTCTTTTTATTTTCATTTTTTAAAGTTCCTTGAGTGTTTTGATCATTTTTATCTCCTCCCTCCAACTCTTTCCAAATCCACACTTTCTTCCCTACCCACCCAACATTGTGTCCTTTTTATTTTAAATCCATTAAGACCTATTTGTGCTGCCCAAATGTCCTTGGATGTGTGGTCTTTCACTGGAGTATGGACAACTTACCAGAAAAATGGCCTCTTCCTCGACCTTCATTTTAAAACTCTACAAACCACCCGTGCACCAAACATTTTTCCTACATTACATCTTTACTCCTCACGAGAGAATTACTTGTGTCTGTCTCCATTTCACAGACAAGTTTACCTGCCTTCATTCACAATACAAAGTATCAGTAGAAGGCAGATTGAGACCAGGCCTTACCCTGGACCTGCTGCTCTTCTATCCAGTACTGAACACTTGGAGCAGAGTGAAGCAGAATGACCATGATGTGAAGAATATTGAAGCCAAGTCATGTGTGAAATGGAGGAAAGAATTGAAGGCTCTCTGACCTTGAGTGAAAATTTAAATGGCATGGTAGTTGCCTCCACACATTTCGAGGGTCATGAATGTGAAAGAGGAAGCACACATTCCATGTGGCTCCAAACAGTAGGTTTGCTGCAGTTCAGCATAGAACTGAGCAGAGTCAATTTCAGCTCAAGTTTTCCAGCGGAGCCCTAACCGAAGAGGGTGTTAAGGAGAATGTAAACAATCCGCTGTCGGAGATGTGTCTGGGGGACATTCTTGCCTTGAGTAGAAGAGTGGCCTAGACCAGTATTTCTGTGCACATCGGCATCACCTGGGGGTGGCTTTAAAGAATATGGATGTGTGGCCCAACCCTTGACTTAGCCGAATGGAATTATGAAGGGCGGAGATAATTATTGCAAGAATCTCAAGCAAGGAAACAAATCTGTGACAAGGTTCTCCTGTCCTTAAAGGAAGACATATGGATGAGCCATCAACATAGGAAACACTATTCAATTTCAACAGTAACCAAAGAAATACAAATTATATATAACATTGATGTACTGTTTATAGCTTATCAGATAACAGAGATGAAGAATCTTAACCAGTGTCAGCATGGGAGAGGAGAAATATAAACTCTCATACTCCACAGCTGGAATACACTGGAACAACTTTCTACAGAACAATTTAACAGTATGCTTCTTGTTTGTTTGGGGTTTTGGTTTGTTTTCTTTTGTTTTGTTTTTTTGGGTGTTGTTATTGTTGTTACCAGGAATTGTTGGTGGTGCTGAAGACGGAACTCAAGACCTGGTACACTGTTAAATCTGTACCCCTAAGAGAAATTTCATATCCTAAAAATGCATATGGGCTTTGAATAGGCAATTCCACTACCAGAAAGTTTATCTACAGGCAAAATCTAGCAAAGTTGAAAAAACTCTCTCAAAGATGTTTGGCCCAGAGCTAATAGAACTACAATGATGGAAATGATATATTTTAACACTGTCTAATATCATCACCACCAGCTACATGTGGCTACTAAAAGGCTGAACTGCAGCAAGGGCAATTTAGGAATTGATTTCAATCCGTTTAAATTTAAAGGTGTCAGGCATAGTAGCACATACCTGAAATCCCAGGATGAAGCACAAGGATTGCAAATTCAAAGCCAGCCTCAGCTATACAAAAATGCACTATTTCAAAAGAGCAAAATGAAGTAAAACTCTCAAAGTACCTAAAACACTAGACAGCTCATGTTTAGGGCAGCATAAAAGTAGAAACTATTGGGCCAGGAAGATAACTCAGCAGGTTAAAGTGCTAGCAGAGCAAGCCTGATGACCCGAGTTCAATTCCTGGAACACACATAGCAAGCCAGGTGCAGCAACCCTCACCTGTAATCCCAGCAGCCCTACAGAGAGCATTCCTACTGACAGATGGGAAGCCGAGACAAGAGAATTGCCTAGAAGCTCCTGGGCCAACTAGCCTGGAGTATACAGCTCAGCAGAAACAAACAAAGCAGAAGAGAATGATCTCCTGAAGATTGCCCTCTGACCTCCACACAGGCGCTGTGATGGAAATACCTGTACGCACTCCTATGCACGTGCACGCTCGCGCGCACACACACGTGCACGCACTCACACATAAATAAATACTTTTAAAATATAAAAACTACAAAATTATCCATCAGTAAAGGATGATTTACCTATGGAAAACTCCTAATAGAATTGTTTGCAATCTTATTAAACATGCTTATGTAAGAGTATGTTGACTGATACGAACAAAAAATGCTAAGAAGATATGGATAAGAGAGCAGTTATTTAAGGGCTGGCAAGGTGGCTCAGCATAACCATACAATTAAAAAAACACTTAAATATTCATATGTAAAAGACAAAATACATACATTAGAATATTAACAGAGTCCATTCTGAGCAATGAAATGGTAATACTTTTAATCTTTTTCTTTTCTAATTTTTGTCTAATGAATATGCATTTTTAAACGGTAAAGCAATGAAATTTTAAAGAAAGACTGCCGATGATCAGGATAAGGAAAGACTCAACCGGGAGAATGGATTTTACATGTTAAACTTAGAAAGACAAATCCTAGGGCTGCGGAGACAGCTAAGTGTATAAGAGTGCTTTGCTGTGCAAGTATGGGGGCCTGAGTTTGGATCCCCAGCACTAGGTTAAAAAGCCAGATGTGGCTGTGGGCACAGTGGGTGGGAATGGGGTACAGAGACAGGATAGATCAGTCTAGACAAAAAAAACCAAAAACAATGGCTAGTTCCAGTCAGGGAGAGATCCTGATTCAAGGGAATTAGGGGACAAGTGATAGAAAAGGGCACCAATGTCTTCTGACTTCTGTATGGGTACACGTAGACGAGAACATCTATATATACATTTGTACACACACCAAAAAGTGTGTTTGTGGGGGATTCTATTTGTTGCTTCAGTGAGGTCTCAGTGAGATGGCCTCTCTGGTTTTATAACAAACTGAGTTGGTCTTTTGGGCAAACCTTAAAGGAACATGTCACCCAGAGCCCTTCTAACCAAGAGAAACTACTAAAAGGAACAGTAAAAAGGGATTTTTATGTTCAGGTGCCAAGATTGTGTCTAACCTTTCTCACTCTCACAGCTCAATAAGAGCTGAAGTGAGCCTTTGAACTGGAAAGGCATGCTCAATATGCCAAAACTGAAAACAAGTATGGCAGTACATTCATATAAAACCCTAGCATTCGGGAGGCTGAGGCAGAAACAGTTAAAGTCTTGATAAGCAAGCAAACAAAGACACCCAAGTAGGGCTAGGAGTGTGCCAGGTGGTAGGGTAGCACCTAGCACATTCTAGGGCTCTGGGCTCTGTCCACAGCATCAGAGGGGAGAAAGCCCAAATTGAAACTGACTTTATTCCAGAGTGGAAGCTGTCATCTCCTTCCAGATGAAACTGGGGGTTTGTCTTATATTAAGTACTTTCAACAAAACCCCTGGGAACAGGGAAACAGAGGAGCTGCTAAGTTTTTCAGAGCTTGCCCAAAGGCTAGCATGACAACCATTCTGCTCAAAGGTAGTTGTGAGTGATGGGTGGGGGAAGTCAACAGCTGTCAACCCTTGTCAGCCTTTCTCAATTCTGGAGAGCTACTCTTATGTGAAATCCCTCCATGACTGCCAAAAGGACCTCCCCAAATTACCCTGCCTCAAGGGGCTAGGACTGGTAATATCTAACTTTCGGCTGATCGTAAGTAGCCGGCACTATTTAAACACCTAATAGGAGATACAGTAGGTTTCTCAAATGTCTTTGGTCCCCTCCAGGCACCAAGGGCTATAACCTGAAGTATAACAAAGACGCAATTAGAAATCTGTGTTTTAAACATGCACATATGTGAACACTCCCCATTATCCCCAGTGTTTGCTGGTGAGTTACCGTGCTGCTTCCCAAGCCCCTCTTGAGAAATCCTGGTCAACAGTGATTCAATAATTATCCCTTTCCCTGATTTAAAATTGACCTCCATAAAAATGCTGAACTCACAGGAACATGCAGCCATGAAACAGCCTCTCTTTCTCTGCCTGTTTCATTACATAGTTAATAGATTCGTGGAAGTACTAATAATGGCATGAAGGTCTGAATACACAATGGCATGCTATATATAGTCAAAGCCCAAGCCTTCTGAATTTTTTGAACAGTGAGCAAAACTGAATGATGTTATGGACATGCCAACAAGGGTGTAACTGTTAAAAAAAAAGAGAGAGAGAGAAAGCAAAAAAAAAAAACTAAACAGGAAATAGTGTATATTTGTTCAGCTTAGTAGAGTTTCCAAGTTCTGTCGAGAATTACATGAGAGGAAAGCGTGGCCTGCTGTGCTAATGACTCCAACTTATGCTGAAACTCTAATGCTATCTTGGGTTTAGGGCTGCAAGTGTAAATCCCATCTCAGCTGTCCCTTAATAAACACTTGGGGCTTACATCAGAACTGAAGTTGACAGCAGCTGCAAGATGGTTGTTTTGCTTTCCAGTCACTCTGGCTTTCCTAAGTATGGTTAACAGTTTGATTAAAAAAAAAAAAGCAGGAAGGGAAGGGAAGGAATGCTTGAGAATACACATACTATTTAAAGTTATTTATTTCTTAATTGACAAAGCATTACTGAAGACCCTAGGAAAACCCCGAGATCAATTAGTGTCCTACACACACACACACACACACACACACACACAACCCAGACTGGAACTAATGGAAATAAATGAAGAAAGGGTCGTCTGCATCCCTTTATTATTACAAAGCATCTAACAGTGCCTTGCACAGAGTGATGGCTCAGTGGATATTGATTTAGACCCCTGGAAGCTGCTCACCCAACTTGCCAAATCTTAATGCAGATTATGTGCTACAGAAATGAATAGATTCTGCTCCTCTATATTCCCTTGCAGAAAAGCTAAAAGTTAGAGGTCTTGATCCCAAGTGGTATCAGCTGATCAAGGAACCCTGGCCACTGGCTATAGCTCCAAAAAGACTCCCTGTTGTAGATATTTTTCCAACTTTGTCACAGAATGGACAGCTAGGAAGAAGCCATTGCACCTGTGCTGCACAAAAATTCTTTTTAAGCTGGGCTTGGTAGGACATATCTGTAACCCCAGTACTCAGTAAGCTGAATCAGGAGGACTGTCACCAAGTACAAGGCAAGAGCTCTGGGCCTGCCTGGGCTACAGACTGAGACCTGGTCTCAAAACTAAAATTCGTTTTAAAGCCTAAAACCTGGGAAAGAATGTTAACTTTTTACTGTTTCGGGCAGCAGGTCAAATGCTGGTCAAATCCCAGCAGAGATTGCTTGTGTCCCATTTATTCTCTAGATACCTTCTGTCTATCTTCCAGCTCCCTTGACATGCTGTAGTAGGTGGCCAGCCACCCCTGCTCAGGGAAGGTTTTCTTTCTTTCTGATTTTAGAAAAGCTATCTGTGTGCTAGGCAGTCTGAATCACTCGCTAATGCTAATAACCATCGAAGAAGACAGCCCAGCATAAAAATGCCTTGCAACACAGCTTGTGGTCCTCTCTTAACAGGCTGTGATGACAAGTGAGGTTCTGATCTGACCTCAACAGGTTCTCGCTCCCAAATCCGAGTGAAATATACAATAAGCCAAATCCATTAAAACGACATTAAAGGTCTGGGTTTAGCTTCACCAAACAGCGGGATTAAACTTCAAGGGTCCAGCCACGATAAAGAGATTTCTTTAAAGTCACTTGGCTCTGCACAGTTGCAGCTATTAGGAATCCGATTTTTATCTCAAAGGTACATATTTTACCTTTGATCCTCCTCCAGAACTCCCACTAATGTCAACTTTCTCCACTGTTAGGATCAGGCCCCTTGCCTCGCTTTAATGTTGGTTTTATTGCTGATTCTACAAGATCAACATAAAAATTACAAGGAAAAGCTGTGAGGTTCTCTTCCCAGGATAAGTTGTGCTAACAAAAAAAAAAAAGAAGAAGAAAGAAAGAAAGAAAAGAAAGAAAAAGAAAAAGAAAAAAACTCTCTTAAATGATGAGATTTAAACACAGCAAATGACACAAAATAATATACGAGTCGAAAGAGACAAAAGCCAGCAAATCTCCCGCAAAACAAAGTAACAAAACACACGCTAATGAACCAGTCCCACTGATTATTTAAGGTTTGATTCCTAATCCAAAAAAAAAAAAAATGGTAATGGGGGTCTTTACAAGCGAAGGAGCAAGTGCACCTTACCACCCACGGCTTCTCTCCAGATTTTTACACAATCTGAACAGGGCTGAGGGTATGCTGGGAAGGTTCCCAGAGGGGTCAGAACGCTCTCCAATCCCCATCCCCCCCAGCTCTGCCTGCCGCCAAGACATCCCCATCCCCCTGCGGTAGGCGTCTGGTTCTAGGTTCTTCATCCTTAGACAGGCACGCCCCGTCTTTGCCCTATCCTCTTGCTTCTGAGCGCTCGCGAATCTCAGGGGCCATCCTCTCCCAGAGGAGACCGACCCACAGCCCACTCAGGAGCAGAACCCCGTTGTTTCCAATCCCCTCCCTCTGCCGCAGTACCCCACAACGCCCATCACCGCCCTCTCTCTCCCCCAGTAGCAGGAGGAAGTCGCTGTGCTTCCTCTGTCCACACCGCCCGCCAGAGCTTGGGCGCCCCGGGCTTTTTGGGTGGGGTTCTTTTTGTGTATGTGTGTGTGTAAGTGTGTGCGTGTGTGTACTCGGTGTGGGTCCGCGCTCAAATGTGTCTATGCAAAAGACTCATCGCATCCTTCCGCCTGGGCTGCCCCAGGTGCCCTCCTGAGGGGATCCGGATCTCCTCGTGCCCTAGTCCGCAGCTCTTTGTGCGGGGTCTCGGGGAGCGCGAGGTGCGCTCTGCGTCTCTCAGCCGCCCCCGCCCGGGATGGGAACCCGCGCTCAGTCCGCAGCTGTCCGAGACCGGCTTTGCCCTCCAGCTTCCAGCCCAGCGCACGCTGGCGGGCCTGCCCGAGCGCTGTTCCCTGGCGCTGGGGACTCCCATCCCAGGGCAGCCGGTCGCCAGAGCGAAAACTTAACTAGCACAGAGAGAAAGAGAGAGAAAGAGGGAGCTCGGAGCGCACCGGGCGGCCGCTCTGGCGCCTATCCTGCCTGCCGTCCGCAGCGCGCGCGCGGGAAGCCACCGTGCCGCTCCCGGCAGGAGCACGAGCCCCGCGGGACTCTCCGTCGCTCGGCCACTCACCAGCACCACGGATCCCCGCACGGCCTCCGACACGCTCTGCCGGAGCTCGGCCGCCGTGCCCGGCTTGCTCAGCCGCTTGGTGAATTTGCGCACTTCGGCCATGGCAGCGGCTGCGGGTAGGTCTCGGCTGGCGCGCTCAGTGCCCCGGGCCCCGGAGGCAGCGGCTGCTGCTGCTGCTGCCTCTGCTGCCGCCTATGTTTACACGCCGGCTGGCCGGCCACATCTCAGCTCGCCCGGCGCCCAGCTCCCTTGGCTCCTCCTCCCGCGCGCCGCTCCTCCCTCTTTCCCTCCTTTTCTCTCTAGCTATTGCAAGCTCTGGGTCCTGCCGGGCGGCGGCGGCGGCGGCGGCGGCGGCTCCCTCTTCTAGGGCCTGGGCCCGAGTGGCCACCAGCCTAAGAAGGAGGGTGTGTCTTCTGGGGAGGGAGGGGGGAGTGCTGGAGGTGGGGGCGAGGGTCACGCGGGAAGAGGGGGGAAGTGGCAAGCACCCGGGCTCCGCCTGCAGCTGATGTTGCTAGTGCAGCCGCATCCGGGAGGGAAGATGAGGCTGCTTCTTTTTTTCTAGTACATAGGGCGGGAGGGGGTCAGAGGTGGGTGATGAAATGTCTCCAAGACTAGGGTGTGCTGTGCCCCAAGACTCCTCTGCCTCTCTAGAGGCTGCACGACCAGAAATAGGGTGAGAGACCCGGCAAGCCCCTGGGCCCCAGGCGGCTAGTGGCTGGGAAACAACATGGAGCAGCTTGCCACCTATTGTGTACTAGGCCTGATTGGGTCTCGCCTATGTCGAAGGAAGAGCAGGTTAGCTGGCAGGACAGACTTGCCTGGGTCCCGCACCCAACCCACTTCATTTCCTGGCCCAGACATCCACCTCACAGGGCAACCCCAAGGAAGGAATAGGCTTCTGAAAGTGTGGCTTGCCCAGGCAGGGAGAGCTGGAGGGGGGAGGGGGAGGGGGGAGGGGAGCAGAGACTGTGGCAGGTTGTGTATTTCTCCAGTGACTCCACCAGAAGTGGGTGGCCCTGACGCTGGAAAGGCCATGGCCTTGGCTTTGGAGGACTAATCAGTCAATCTTCTAGCTTTAACATGTTCCCTTTCCTTAGCTTTTCCAGCTTCCAAGAAATTGTTTTTCCAAGCGTCAAAGAACATCTTCTAAGTGTAAAGCCTTAAGACACAAACAAGAAGACTCGTCTTGAAGTGCTAATGACCCTGCTAAGCTTTAACTGGGAACTGAAAGGCCTTCCTTTTTTTGTGTGTGTAAGTTTGAAAATGCACCATCAACCAGGAATCCGATTCCTTATTAGGCACTTTCCACACTACTTAGACTTCAAAGAGCAAACAGTCACACCTACACAAGGAGTTATGGAAACAAGGGTATGGGAATAGACTCCAGGAACCGAGCAAAGACCATGCAGCAACCTTCACACTGGTCCTGAAAAAGCACAATGGAGGGAACTGGGACCTAGAAGCAGTGGTTCTAAACTAAGCAGTGGTTCTCAACCTTCCTAATGCTGCCACCCTTTAATACCTCTTGTGTTGTGGTGACCCCCCCAACCATAAAATTATTTTCATTGCTATTTCATAACTGTAATTTTGCTACTGTTATGAATCATAATGTAATATCTGATATGCAGGGTGGTCTTAGGAGACCCCTGTGAAAGGATCAATCAACTGCCAAAGAGGTCACAACCCACAGATTGAGGACCTCTGCAAAGGACCAGGCATTGTCACAAATGTTGACTTCACAGTGTGTGTGTATGTATGTGTGTGTGTGTGTGTCTAATGTAGGAACTGTTGCCTGCAGGTGAGTCAGCACAAATTCATGTCATGTGCTCGATGAACGATAAATGTCTGTGTGGCATTTTGTCCTTCCTAAGAGAGCCCAGATTCACTGCTTCAGGTACAAGGCAGAGACAAAGGGTTTAGGAAAGAGAGGGAGTGCTCTAGATACTGATGAATTATAATTGGTGCTCACCTCTCTCCTTTACTACCAGGATGGCCCAGACTCCTACTCAGTTTGGGGCACACATATGGTGCACATACACACATTCAAGCAAAGCACACACTATTGCTATAATTCCTTCCCTGGGGAGGACTTAAACAACATCTACCTCTCCTGCTAAGGTCCCAATTATAATCCAAGGTACAGTTCCACCAAAGTTCATCTGGGAAACCAAAGAGTTTATCAGGCTTACTTACAGAGCAATAGATGAGGTGTCACCAGCAAGAGTAACCTGGAAGCGGTCACACTGAAATGTCTGCATCCAGTGGGGATGATAGCTTCCACGTGGCAGCAGCATAGATGGAACCCTTTCCTTCTCTACCTATCTTCTAGTGCTTCCCAGAGCCCCTGCGGCCATGTGCAGTTAGGATAGAACTGGGTGGAACTGGTTGGGAGGGGCAGCTGGATACTTGAGTGAGGGTCCTAGGACCTTCCACAAAGCCTCTTTCCAAGAGTCAACAGTCAAAAAAGCCCAGCTTTGATGATCTTTGGAGAGCAGACCCAGCCGCCGAACTCCTGAAGACAGCAACAGTTTGGCCTGAGCATAGTCATGTACCACACACGTAAAATACACACACACACACACACACACACACACACACACACATGTTTACTTCAGAAAGATAAATCCCATACAGAGAGTTAAAGTAATATGATTGAGAGTAAGTAGAGTTAGGGACCTAGAGTAGTTTGTATGGTCAAGCTTAATCCTGGGGGGAGGGGCACTGCAGGTGGACCAAGAATGACAGGAATGTCCTGAAGGAGGCAGACTTAAAGTATTTAAAAATCAGATCTTTTTTTAAAAAGGCCCCAGGGGAAGCTGAAGAATTGAAGTGAAAAGAATAGTAAGACATGGAGCCAGAGAAGTAGCAGTTTCTGTAGCGCCTTGTGAGCCATGGGAAGCATATGTCACGCTGATGGTGCACAAACACCATCTGGCCATTATGAAGTCTCCACGCTCATTTGTGAGAGTATAGGTTTTACATTTTCCGCTTTAGGACTTCTGTTTAATTACTTACACATCAAGAGTGGTGTCATCCTGCGAGGGCGATGAATTAATGGCACTATCTATTCCTTTCCTGGGGGGGGAGAAAAAGGAAGTTTAATGAGAGTGTGTTTGTGATGCAAGGTAGTCTGTGATAAGAAGCTTATTTCAGCTTTTAAAAGGTGGGAGAGATCACATCTGTGGAGCACTTCTGAAGGAGAGACTGTGAAAGCTGGACATTGAAAAATGGGTTGCAGACAGGACTGTGCTCATATAGTAAAGACAAATTATATTGGTGGCTTTCTAGCCTCCAAGATGACATTTCATGAGATGAATTCTTGTCTACACTTGTTAAATAACTTGGATGTTTCTCACAAATTTACCTGTCACATCAACACTATCCTAGCCAGGCATAGTGGTGCATTCCTGCAATCCCAGAGTTCAGAAGGCTGAGGCAGGAGACTCGTGAGTTCAAAGATTGAAGCTACTCTGAAGTACATGGAGAATTTGTGATCGGCCCTAGCTGCATAATAAGAGCTGGTCTCAACCCAGTGCTAGTGGCACACACCTTTAATCCCAGCATTCAGGAGGCAGAGGCAGAGAACTCACACAGAACTCTGTGAGTTCCAGGCCAGCCTGGTCTACAGAGGGAGTTCCAGGACAGCCAGAGTTACAACAGAGAAATCCTGCCTTGGAAGAAAAAAAAAAGAGCTGGTCTCAAAGAATCAGGAGAAGGAGGTGGAGGTGTTGAGGGAGAAGAGGCTATAAAATTATTTTACTTATGAAACAATAATATATGAGCATACTTAGTAGGTGAGTTAAGGGGGTGGAGAGGCGTCTCATGAATAGAATGTAGAAGTAAGGAGCAAGAAGCTTCTTCATTATCCAATTGTGACCCCAAATGTTTGCACTTACACCCAGCCAGCAAGCTACTTAGTATGTTTAAGTGTATTTTAATTTAATAACATTATGGATTTCATTCCTCCATCACATGAGCCACGTTTCACATGCTCAACAGCCAAATGCAGGGGAGGCTTAGAGAAGGCTCAAGACATAAAGGCTATTCAGGACAGAAATATGTGAGCCTTTTCCAGTGAAAATATAGTGGCTGTTATGTGACTGACAAAAATAAAAACAGCACAAGCAACAGCAATACTGTGCCCACCTCTTGAGCACTGTTGAGGACTTTATAACAGCTGAACTGTCATTGTGGGGAGCTGACTAGTCTTCAGAACACACTCGTGTTCATATCTCTTTTTCATTTTTTTAGATAGATTTATTTATTTAATGCCTATGAGCATTCTGTCCGACTGTATGTGTGTATATAGCTGATACCTGTAGAGGTCAGAGAAGGGCATTGGGATCCCATGGAACTGGAGTTATGAAAGGTTTTGAACTACATAGTGGAATTGAATCCGGGTCCTCTGCAAGAGCAACAAATGCTCTGATTAATCGCTGAGCAATCTCCCTAGCCCTATGTCTGTATCTCTTTCAGTCTGCAGAACAATTTTGAGAGGTAGGCAGATTTGAGATCATTTTTCCCATTTTATAGAAGAAACCAAGAACGATAAGTCACACAGCAGTTGGCAGAGGCAGGCCTTTGAGGGCTTTTGCAGATATGCCATATAGTGTCCAGGAAGCCAACTGTTCAGGAGAACAATTCCATCATACTTTACACATTGTGAACTTGTCATCACTAATTTGTACTGAGAATGTCAGACTGGATGTAATAATATGTGTAGTATATGAAGATGCACATAGAAAGCCTCAATGCAATTATAAGACATTTTAAATAATAGAAACCTTACCAAGTATCCATTATTGGATGGTTGCACCATTTGGTAAAATGCGAGATTTCTTGTTTTCCCAGACAAAGTCACAAACGTCTTCATGTTTTCTAAATTCACTTTATTCGAAGGGTATTAGAAAGATACAGTCTAGTGGGCCATGATGATGCACACTTATCCCAACACAAGGAGGCTGAGGCTGTAGAACTGCCCTCAGCTACTTAGCAAGACCCTATCTTAAAACAACAATGGACAATACTCTTTATGAGCAAAGTGGAAGAAGGCATTCAAGGCCTCATCTGGCCTCTTCATGCATGCACACTGATATATACCCCCCTACACACACACACACTCCTGCAAGCACTTGAGTGCGCACACACACACACACACACACACACACACACCCCAAAACATAAAAAAAAAGAAAAATATTCTCTACACATCAGATTTAAAGATGACATTTTCTCTTCTAGGAATGCAGTATGTGTCTATGAAAATGCCAATGTGTGCTTCTTAAGTATTTCAAATGTTACAAAAATCACCGGTGGTTGCTTTTTCCAATGTAAATGCAGACTCCTGAATGACTGTACAAGCCATGGATGGCAAACAAGTAAGCAACATTCTTCTGTGACCTCTGCTTCAGTTCCTCCCTCCAAGTTCTTGCCCTACTTGAGTTCCTGCCCTGATTTCCCTCAGTGATGGACTGTGGAACTGTAAGCAAAATAAATTCTTTCCTTCTAAAATTGCTTTTAGTCATGATGTTTATCACAGCAACAGAAAACAAACTAGAGCAGTAATCCTGGGACAGAGTTGAGAAGAGCAAAGGATGACTTTCAGGCCCCTTTAGAGAACAGATATTTGTTCCAGAAAGTTGCAAGAACTAAGATCAGAGCAAGAAGAGGACAGGGAAGGTGAATGTGTGGAACTTGGAACAGAACTTGTACATCATACAGTGACTAGTTGGTAGGGGAAAGTGTGTTTTTATGTATAGAAGCCAAGGTTGGGTTCATAGGAACACAAACCACTCAGAAGGTCGGGCCATCTTACAAGCCAAAGGACAAGGATAAAAACCTAGCTTGACACTTAGTAGGTATATAATCATCATAAATGAAAATAAAACACCTTCTACTGATACCCCCAAAGAGGCCCTAGAGATAAATACAACAAGAAGGGAAAAGGATGGGGTGAAAGTTTATTGAACCTCTACTACCCACCAGACAGTATAACTTCTGTTGTCTGGCTACCCTAGAGACCAAGCATGGACACAAACCACGTGGTTAGAGCCTACTGAGGCTGCTAATCAATGTCAATAGAGTAATATAGTTGGTAAGAAGTAGGGGGTCAGAATCACACTGTACTGGGCCACATCCTGCTCCTCCACCCTCTACTAGATTGCAAAATGGAAATACTAACAGTATTTGGCTTACATGATGATGGAAACTTAATGAGATAAAATGCCCTAGTCCTCACTAAGCACTTAAGGATTATGTGTGGCAGATTGTGTTCCCCAAAGGTATGTGCAACAATACTTCCCATCTCGAGGGTTCTTCTTACAATGTGACTCTACCATTTCTCCTTTCAAGGCAAAACTGGCTATAAAGTCTGCTAGGCCCAGGCTGAAGTGAAATGCAGGGGCCCTTGTTCATAATTGATTACGAATTTCAAGACTGCAATAAGAGAACATTAAGCCAAGTGCAGAAGATCTCTGCTTTTAGGTTGTACATACAATTTTCCACCATATAAAGAGGAAACTTGCTTATGAAACTGTAGTCATATAACAGACACTGTCTCTCTTTACAAATTCCTTTTCATTGTGCGCTGGTAAACTTTTTTTTTTTTTTTGGTGGGGGAGATGAATAGGAGGCATGAATAAAAGTGAAGAGACTGCCAAGGAAGGCAGAGGGGTTGGGAGCAATGACGTAGTGGGGACCACATCCCTACAGTTCTTATTATGTAGTCATCTGGCTTACAAGGTGTTGTGCTGACCCCGGGATCTCATGATCTCATGAGAGTCCATGACAGATCAGCAGGAGCCTGAATACACACAGGCTCAGCAGGAAGCACTTCCCAATTCAGCTTGGGATGGGATTGACCTCCCCACCAGCTGTGGCTCCTGAGGCACATTTTCAGAACGCTGAACTCCACTGTATGCTGCTAGAGTTGCCACAGGGAAGAAGAGAGGAGCAATCATACCACAGCCATGTGAACGGCACCCCGTGGAGGTGCAGAGTCTGTTGAGTCATATGCTAGTGGTCCTGTGTTACATACATGTATTGCCTTACTTTCGTTCTTTAGAATACTTGACTGCAAAAAAACAAACAAAAAAAGTTATAGACCAACAAACCCAGAGTTTGTGGGACTCAAATTGTGTCTGAATCTATCAAACACATAGAATAATTAAAAGTGAATGTAAATAATTTGATAAAATACTTATATAGTGGACTGGTGCTTATACGTAGACAGACAAATGGAATGCATTTTGTTTACAATGATGTCTCAATACACATGAAGTGTGGATGTGGATGTGACTTCTCAATGAGGCCTCAGTCATTTTGATTTATAAGACAGGGTCTCACTATGTTGCCCAGGCAAGACATCTGAAGTCACAGAAATCCTCCTGCCGCAGCCTACCAAGTGCTAGGATTGCAGATAGATGCTGCTATGCCCACTTCATATCAATGCCCACAAACTTTTCCCAGTTACTCAGACCTAAACCATCCGTGCCACTCTGCACTCTTGCTTCCACAGGTCACACCCAATCCATAAAATAAACCCTGGCGGGGCTCTACCTCCAAAGCAGAACCAGTTCTCACACCGCCACTGTTAGGGTCCAAACCTCCCTTATCTCTTCTGAGATGACCATATCTCCTGCTGAGAATACCAGCCTCCCCCAACGAGCACTGCATGCAGCCTTGTCCCCTTTGTAGTGGCCACAATACAACAACCAAATGAAAGTCGTATCATGGAAGTCGACTCAGAAACTGCTTCTCATTTCACTCAGCAAAACACCAGGTCCTTTGAATGACTCTGTACCCTCACCTCCCGGGACCTCTGTGCTCCCCTGCCCCAGTGGCCGCTCCTTGGTCCAATCACATCAGGCCTTCTACCTTCCTTGCTCTTCCTCCAACCAGTTAAGCATGCTCCAGCCTCAGGCCATTATATTTATCACCTCCTCTGCCTGGAATGCTGTCATCCCCATAGCCACAAGGCTACCTCGCTCTTCTCCTTTACTCGAATGCACGTTCTCAGCAAGGCCTTCCTTGAACACCTGGTTGAAAATTGCAACCCATTCCCTCCCGTGAGGTTTGCGATTTTTTTCTGTCTAACCTGTTCCCTCCCCACAGCACATACTACTTAAATGTTTTGCATACTGATTTTCTTTCGAAGCAGAGTATAAGCTCTGGGTGAGCAGAGCCTTTTGTCCATTTCATTAAGGTAGCTGCAGCACTGAGCACAGTCCCTGGCACACAGCAGGTGCTCCATGTGTATATGTTGGATAATATGGGTGACCGGAAATTCCTACCCAGCAGGACTGTTCATATTGTTCAGAAAACGTGTACTAAGAAGCGACTAAAGCACTACTGGCATTTGTAAACATTGCTTCTGGTCTTATCATATTTTATAAAGAAAAAAAATCCAAAAACACAAAATGGCTGAAGTTAATACATTTTTAAATAAAAAATTATTCAGTCTTTTACATATGTTACTTTAGGTATTTTGGTGTGTCAGAAAACTTGTAAAGTCAGTGACTCAAACTATAGTAGTTTCAAGAAACAATTCATTTTTGCTGCTTGTCAGTCGGCTGCAACTCAAATGAACATTGTATCTTGCCTTGTTTGTGTTATTCCAGCTGTACATGTTAATTTCAAGGCTATCCCTTACCAGGTGTGGCAGGTCGTGTCTGAAAGAATAGCTCTCTGGAGGCTGAAGTAGGAGGATCACAAGTTCTAGGCAAACTTAGTCTAAGTAGGGAGTAGTGGGCCAGCCTGGGCTACACTGTGAACCATGTTTCTGATGATCGAGACAACTGGGCTGGCAAGATGACTCATTGCTTGCCTACAAGGTTGAAGACCCAAATTCAGTCTCACATGGTGGAAGGAGAGAACCGACTCCGGCAAGTTGTCCTCTGACCTCTGCACATGTGTTGTGGCATTCATTCAACCACACATCAAAGAAATAAAAAGGTAAAAAAAATTAATAAAATAAACGAGCATCCCTTGGTACTAGGGGAGTAAGTAGCTTTGTGGCAGAGTGGTTAGGTTCCACTCTGGCAATACAAAAGGGGGGTGAAGAAGGGCTAGAGAGCTGGCTCTGTAATTAAGAATGCTTACTGCTTTTGCACAGGGCCTGGGTCTAGTTCCCAGCACCTGTATTGTGGCTCATAACCAAAGGATCTGATGTCTCTTTTAACTTCCAAGGGCTCTACACACACATGGTGTACATAGACACACCCAGTCACAAACATGCATATATATAAAATTAAATAAATTCATATTTTTCAAGAGGAGAGGGGAAGGAGTGTCTCCTGGTCATATACCTGGAGAATTGTTGCTAAGTCTGTTATTCTGTGACAACTCCAACTCCTTAGTTCTTTCCCCTGCTGCCTGTCTCACTCCAGCTCACGGGACTTCATCTAATCACACATTCTCCTGATTGGTATTTACCTATCTCCAGATGTTGCTTGTCCATTAGTAGCTAGGGTACAATTTTCAATTTTTTTTTCCTGTTGGAGGACCTGTTTCTCCGAGTCTGGTTCTTAATGGCTATTGACTTCAGTTTCATATTTCCCTTGAAATGGTTGAACGGTCTCAGAGTTGATGCTTTTTTCCCCCTTCTAGCCTTCCTCACAGTCCTTCCAGGGAAAAGCTTTCTAAAAGTGACTCTTTCTATCATGAAAATGTAGGGTCTAAGATCATCCCAAATGTTAAACATCCACAGGGCATAATATACATATATCATTACGTATATTTCACAGTCATGCATATGTAAGTATATATTTGTTCACTGTGAGAGACTTTGAAAAGCATATTAATTAGTACTGTGAGTGATGAAAACATATTCCACAATGTACACATATGTGTACATATAAGCACATATACAATTCATGTATGTTTACACAATGTGTATTCTTACACATAGTCTATACTTCCCAACACTATAATAGTTTTTGCAGTTTTACTACATACATGTATATCCATAAGCAGTACATAACATTGCCCTCTTTTTCATTGCCCACTTTCTAAAATGAATGGTCTACTACCACTCCCCCCTTGTTGTCACTCAGTCCTGGAAATGTCTGTCACCTGGCCTGTTGGAACTGTTCATCAGCAGCAGCCTTTTTTCGGTCTTCACTGTCTGAGCTCATCACTGTTCCTCCTCCTCCTCTCCTTCTGGAATCTCTTTTCTGTTGAATGCTTTTCTGGCTTGGCCCTTGGGACACATGAGACATTGGTGCTCAGGGGGAATGACCTGATTTTTCACTCAGTCTTTGCAAGCCAGTTTCCTGTCCCGACCTCCAGCATGACACACCTTGGTGTGCATCTCGGCTCTATAATTTCTTTAAGCTTATTGTGTCTGAATTCTAGCTCACCATCCTCCACAGAGCCAGCTTCTGAGCGTCTCTCCGTGTCACTGACATCCATCAGCACCAGATACACAACCTGAGTCATCCCTGACTCCCTTCCTGACTTCACACCCACATCCTATCAATCATCTCCCCTTGTTGATTTTTTTTTTAAATGTTTTGAATTTGTGAAATATTTCAAACACACAAAGGACAGAATAAACCCATTACAGCACAACTTAGTCTTGATAACAAGCACTATCAGTGCATTTGAAGCCCTTCTCTATTTCTCCACTGTCTTGGGAGGAATTGCTACCTTCTTTTTCTTTTCTCCTTTCCTATCTTTTTCTGGCTCCTTCCTCCCTCCGTTCTTTCCTTTCTTCTTTCCCCCCCATTTTTCCTCCCTCCCTCCCCTTCATTCTTCCCTCCCTCCCCTTCCTTCTTTCCTTCCAAGTGCTTCATCCTTCCAAGTGCTGGGATTATAGGCTTATGCCACTTTGCCTGACTCAGAAGAAATCACTAATGTCTGTGTATATCTTTGCTGAGCAAGATTTTATACTTTTACTACATATGCGTTTATCCATATAGCACATGCAGTGTTGTTTTGTGCATTGAAAAGATTTTAAGGATTTATTTAATGTGTATGAGGGTTTTGCCTGTATATATGTATGTATGTATGTATATATGTGTGTGTGTATGCACCACATCTGTGCCTGGTGTTCAAGGAAGTCTGAAGAAGGCATCAGATCTCCTGGAGCTGGAATTACCATATAGTCCCTATAGTTATGAACCACTGTGTGGGTTCTTGGAATCAAATCCAGGTCCTCTGCAAGAGCAAAAAGTGCTTTTAATCATTGAGCCACCTCTCCAGCTCCTCCTGTGCATTTATATTTCTACATAGGTTATTGGGCTATTAACCTGTGCCTGCAGTTTAGCATAATTATTTGTTTGGTGAGTGCAAAAAAAAATGGTTTTCAGCATGCTATGCAGGTGCTCTACCACAGAACGATCCCCATAGACTTCAAAAGGATTTTGAGTATCTATTGTTTCACATACTATGGTGTGACTTATCCTGAGGAGAGAGAAACAAATGTCATTTCATCACAGATAAGGCACTAATGACAGAACAAAGGAATTATTTTATCTAAGTTTAGTTCGGTGAATCGGTGACTTTATTGGGGTTACTTATTGGGGTTACATTTGTTACTCAAAAGCAGCTGCATAACCCACAAGCAGCTCTACCAGAGAGAGCCTCAGGCCCTGGAGCAGGTGTAGGTGTTTACTTTTATAACCTTGGGGAAGGACCCTGTGAATCATATAACTTTCTAAGCTTCTCAAGCCTCCTAAGTTTCATAAGCTTCCTGTCTTTTGAGCCTCTAGTCATCCCTTCCAGGAAAAAAATGTTTCATTAAAAAAGAAATACCGTAGTCAATTAATTAATACAATTACATCTAGTTCATTCTTTTGAACTTCATTTCATTCTCATTACCTTTCTGTTGGTGTGATAAGATCCTTGACTGAAGTGTCTTAAGGGAGGAAAGTGTTTATTTCAGCTTACAGTCCACAGTCCACCACTGAGGAAAGTCAGGTAGGAGCTTGAAGCAGAAACCATGGAGGAATGCTGTGTGCTGGCTCATTCCAGCTCATGCTTAGCCAGCTTCCTCATATAACCCAGGGCCACTTGCCCAGGGAATGGTGCTGACTATAGTGGACTAGACCCTCCCACGTCAATTAACAGTCAAAAGTACTCCCACAGCCAAATATGCCCACAGGCCAATCTGATCTGTGCAATTCCTCTCTCAATGACTCAAGGCTATGTCAAATTGAGAGTCAAAGATAACTATGCCATTTATACTATTCCACAAATACACTATATTTACTGGAATTCTGAATCACCTGTGCACATATGAGACTTTCTATGGGTTTATATAATGTAGCCCTGATCTTTCTATTTCTGCCACTGAACACACTGTACTTGAGTACTTGTCTTTTTTTTTTCTCCTTAAGAAATATCATCTTATAATAACACACACCACAAAGGTTTTATAAATCTTTTGTTAGTTTTATTTAACAAGCACTAGTAATTTAATAGCTTGTATCTTGTTGTGAATATCTTTTTTAATTTTTTGGTAACTTACTGAAGGTATACAGAACCTTATTGAAGTTTTAAAAATTAAGTGTGTGTGTGTGTGTGTGTGTGTGTGTGTGCGTGTGTGTGTGTGTGTGTGTGTGTGTGTAGGCTAAAGGTAAATTTGTTAGAGTTGATTCTCTCCTGATACCTATGAGCCTCTGAGATTGAATTTTATCTGGCTTAGTATCAGGGACTTTTATCCACTAAGCCAGTGGTTCTCAAAACATGGGTCTCGACCCCTTTGGGGGTTGACTAAGCCTTTCACAGGGGTCACCTAAGACCATCTGCATATCAGATATTAACATTATGATTCACAAACAGTAGCAAAATTACAGTTATGAAGTAACAACGAAAGTAATTTTACAGTTGTTTTTCACCACAATATGAGGAACTGTATTAAAGGGTCACAGCATTAGGAAGGTTGTGAACCACTGATAAGCCATCTATTTGGCCTGTCTACTGCATTTTTAACATTTTCCATAAGCCTAGCAATCTTGCTGAATTTTTTGTGCTCTATAGTTTGTATATTATCTGATTATCTTGGATTTTCTAAGTAGATTTTTTTGTTTGTTTGTTTTTTGAGACAGGGTTTCTCTGTTGTAACTCTGGCTGTCCTGGAACTCAGTCTGTGGACCAGACTGGCCTCGAACTCACAGAGATCTGTCTGCCTCTGCCTCCCAAGTGCTGGTACTAAAGGCATGCGCTGCCTCCACCCGGCTTGGAAAATTTTCTAAGTAGAAAGTGTTTTACAGCTAACAATAGTATTGTTCTTTTCTTTTCAATTCCTATATTTTCTTTCATTCCTCTGTTACTGCACTGTCTAGAGCAGTCAGAATATGCTAAAAATTAGGGACAAATCCTAAGTAATAAAACTATTACACAGGATTATAGACATTAAGCATTAAATTTTGAGGGTGCTCCTTTTTATCCCAAGCTTGTCTACCATAAATGACTGATGCATTTTATCAGGTATCTGGATTGCGGATGTGTTGATATGACCACATATTTCTGTTCCTTAACCTCGACTGGTGGTTTACATTAAATGATTTTCTTTTCACTTTCTGAAGCCCTAGCACCCTGGAACCTAACAGAGAATCTCTCTCCTCACACACGCTATCTAAGGGCCTGAGGCCCTCACACCAACAGCTCTTTTTCTCATTCCTCATTTTGAAACAGGGCGGCCTTGAACTTATTCTGTGGCTCCAGCAGCCTCTGAACTTGCAATTCCCCTTTCTTAACCTCTTGAGTAGCCGGGATGACAGGCCTGAGCCACCATGCCGCATTACATTAAATGATTTTCTGATATCGAACTCTTCTTGCAGCTCTGGGCTCTTTGGTCCCTTCTACCCAGTGTGCTGTGCCCACCCCACTCTTTGGCACTCAGCTGGTTCCAATAGGGTCCACGTTGCTGTCAGTTTCATTTTTTTCCAAAGACATGTTTTCATGTCTTTGTGCTTAGAAACATTCATAAGTCCCCCATTGTGTAGAAAAAAAAAGTCAAAACACCTTTACCTAACTGTAGACATTTAAACAATCGTCTGCATCCTTTTGGAACTTCCTTCCAGATGGGCTCATTTACTCATTATCCACCCCCAACCCCTATGCATTTCCGGTTTCCACACCTATGCCTTGTCTCACAGGGAGCACATTTTTATTTCAGAGGAGAAACTGTATATATATTTTTTTTTAGTTTGACTCCTTTAGCTTTCTGAAAAAATAATTAGTCATTGCAGAGTTTTAAGGCGATGATTAATATAATCCATCCATAGACGTACAGAAGGATTGTTAGGAGGCCAGGAATGACAGATCCCTGGAGCCCACATGCTGGAAGGAGAAAATTGACTCCTGATAGTTGTCCTCTGAACTCTATACACATGCTATGGCACACACACACACACACACACACACGCAAACACACACTAAATGTATAAAAATTAAAATAATGAAAAATTAGTTAGGCAGCAATTATAAAAGCCCAAATGAGAGATTGTGGCAACATGGACTAGGGTGGTAGCAGTAAAGATGAAAATATTAAGACAGGATAGAGATGTGCGTGTGTGTCTGTGTGTGTGTGTGTGTGGCTGTGTGTCTGTGTGTTTGTGCATGCATGAGCGTGTGCATACATACCATATATAGTATATATACATATATTTGCAGATACACATATTTATAGTATTTATAGAACTTGATATGTTTCATATATGTGCATATATATGTATATGCATAAACACACACACATATATGTATGTATATATATGTATATATGTATATATGCAGTAAGTGCATGCCTGATGACCAGGGAGGTCAGAAGAGCAGAAGAAGACATAAAGAGTCACACATGGTTGTGACACACCATGTTGGTACTGGAAATCAAACCCAGGTCCTCTGGAAGAACAAGTACTCTCAAACACTGAGACATTTTTCCAGTGAAAAATTGTTAAAGAATAGACATCAGGACCAAGAAGGAAGAACTAAGGATAACTCCCAAACATGGTTCTAAAAATGATCTGAGTGTGTAGAACTGGAACTGTCTAGGGGAACAATGGGAACTAATGGGAGTTGGAAGGGAGAAGTGTGGGCAGGGGATTATGGGGGATATATGTTCAGTACATACTTGTATCAGAATGTCCTTATACAACACAGAGACCTGTGTGATGAATATATACAAGGAAACTTTAAAATTGAAACTCCTCTCTGTGAAAGCAGGTGGACTACTTTACTCCTGCCTATGGAGTTCCTACAGTGACATCTCTATATAGATTTACTGTATGACACAGCTTTTGAACCGAGATCTATGAATCACATCTGGATGTTGGTGTTACAAAGGGAAAAATGCCAACAGTAAAAGGTTTCTGAGATACAATGACTGAAGATTAATTCAAGATCATGTAATGAATCCCAAGTGGGTTGGGCAGCACTCAGCCATGTCACACCTGGTGAGTTCATTGTAGCCTTGGTTCTGAACACAAGACACATGCACTTTGCACTGTGTATGCTGTTATGACACAAAACACTGGCAAACACAGCTTGAAATCCCTCCATTTTGATTTGGGAATATTGTATGCTGTAGACTGTAGTATATTGACGTTTTCCTGTACACATAAAGTTTTCTGTACTTAAAAAAACATCATAGTTTTGTTACAGAGAACAGAGTATCAGTATTTTTCCCACCACCATCTCCTATTAATTAAATGTCAAACCAGTGTATCTTTGTATTGTATTGTATTAAAATGATTAATTTTAAACATAGCTGTTTAAGTTGCTGACTTGAATCTCATTTTTAAAAAAAAGCTAATTTTGGCTTGGTTTTAGGGCAAAAATCTCCCCAATAATTTCTGAATGTCCCTAAACATACTGCTTTCGTTTTACACTACATGTTTAGGTGAAGCAGTGTCCTCAGCATTGGCGATTGTAAAATCAAACCAGCAATGGATTCTGACAAATATTTCCACAGTATCAAATGTTCAGCCAAGCTTTAATTATTTATGTAAAAATAAACAACCACATTTATCTCAGTATGCAAATCCACTTTTATCATTAATAAGTGGTCAAATTATATATATAATACGTGTGTGTGTGTGTGTGTGTGTGTATATATATATATATATGCTGAAATTGTTTTCAGGTAACTTTCTTTATGATTTATTATCAACTAAATATTTGGTGTTGCATGAACATTTTCTAAGATACAAATTGGTCCCAAGTAGAAAAACATTAAGCCCTGCTGTAGAGTGTCCAATAATAGGGAAAAGAAATTTCTAGCCCCTTTTATTAGACATTTGAACCTCAGCAGCAGTTATAGCTACTGTTCGCATCTATTCCCACGACCTCCTGCTGAAACACGTGGCCCTTGGCAACCTCTTAATGGTAGCTACTGAATGGTCAAAGATAGGCACTTATCTTATAGAACCAATCCATACACCAGTTGACAGTAAACGAATTGGCTTCTGTAATAGCCTCTGCCTGACGTGAGTGTTGATAATTAACTTGACCAATAGTTGTTTTGCTTTTTTTTCTGGAATCAAATACTTTTAGTACCAAGAAAGGAGACAACATAAAATGAGGCCCAGCACTCCCTTGTTGACAAGGAGCCAAATTAAAGATTTATAGTTTGTTTACATGAGAGGATGACAAGGTCAGTGGTTCTTCCATCTTTTATCAAAACGTAGGTTGAAAATCACCTTATGGGGAGAAAATAATATATATTCCTTTGATTTTTTTCCCTTTGAGGCAGAGTTTGGCTACATAGCCCAAGATGGCTTGTAACTACATGATCTAGGTTAGCCTCAAACTCTTCCTGACTCAGCTTCAACGGTGCTGGGATTATAATTATATGCCACCAAACCCAGTGTGGGAAAATATTTTTATCCTTCCACAAATACTTAAATAGAACCTATGAATTTGGCATATGGAGTTGCTGGCTAGTTGTATGTCAACTTGACACAAGCTAAAGTCGTTTCGACTTGATTGGCCTGTATACAAGCCTGTAGGGCATTTTCTTAATTAGGGATTGATGGGGAAGGGACCTGGTCATTGTGGGTGGTGTCATTTCTGGAAAGGCAGCCCTGGGAACTATAAGAAAGCAGGCTGAGCAAGCCAGTGGAGCAAGTCAGTAAGCAGCACTCCTCCATGGTCTGCATGAGCTCCTTCCTCCAGGATCCTGCCATGTTTGAGTGCGTGGCCTGACTTCCTTCTATGAAGGATATGGAAGTGTAAGCCAAATAAACCTTTTCCTCCCCAAGTTGCTTTTAAGTCACAGTATTTTATCACAGCAATAGAAACTCTAACTAAGACAATCAGGCTGTGTATAACTACTTTAAACAAGTAAATAAGTTTCTCCACCCCCGAAAGTCCAGACCATCACACTTTGATATTTTCTATGCAAATTTATTACTCATTATAAGGGGATACAAATGTCAAAGTGTCAATCTGACATGAACTGGGTTTTGCTTACATGCACAATAAGGCATCTTATGCCTATAGATAATCAGGCATCCATATTATTAAAATTAAACTCATATTGGGAAGGGACATGTGTAGTGAACAAAGACTTACATAGTCAAAAATCTATTAACCAAAATGGAGAACCGCCTACAGTATGCCCTTTAGCAACCAGGTTCCTCCCTTTGAAACCCAAACAATAATCAAACAACTGGTTCCTTGAGTATCTTCACTCCTGTGCTGGCTCCACCTGCTGCTCTCTTGAAGCACAGTCTACTTGCTAAAATCTTTTTAAATCTCCAACTCTCTTTGCTGTGACTAAAGTTTCCTTGCTATTTTGCAATACATGTGGTCTTTTATTTCATTCATGAATAGAACTCAGAAACATTTCCTTCAGACCTTGACTACCAATCAGGAAGGCCATTTGGTACCAAAATTACAAGTGAATCATTATTTGGGTTGCTTTATCATCAGGTATGATTCTTTTGTGTGTACAGAAGAGGTTTCCTGTTGTCATTGTTGTTTCTCTGTTTGATCACTCTCAAGCCAGGGTGGCTTTGAACTTAGGGCAATTCTGTCTCAACTTTCCAAACGTTGCGATTACAGGTTTGCACAACTACACATGTTCCAAAGAGAGAGATCATTCTGCTTTCTTGACTTATAAACCCAGGGGTATAGAGTGAGACTCCTGTTATTATTGGCACATGCTGGTTTGAAGTCAAACAGGGAAATGCTAAAAGAAGGAATTGAAAGAACTCCATGCTGTCAGGTAATGGGAGAGCACAAACAACTGCTTTGAGAAATATTTTGAAAAAGAAATCCTTTGGGCTGTTCAATGAATTCTACCAGGATAATTGGTTAATCATTTAGAAAGAGTATTTTTCTTTATCATCCTTCTCCACATACATTAAGCAGAAAAAAATTAAACAGAAAAATCTAGAAGAAAATATGGATGACTATTTATCAGACCTCCAGACAGGGAAAACTGTTCTAAGAATAGGGCAGGGAGTAAAAGACTTGGTCATATACAGTTTTGGGGGGAAAGCTCTGTTGAAAGAAAGAGAGAGAGAGAGAAAGAGAGAGAGAAAGGAAGGAAGGAAGAAAGGAAGGAAGGAAGGAAGGAAGGAAGGAAGGAAGGAAGGAAGGAAGGGAGAGAGAAACAAACAAAAACTATGAGCCTTCAAGATGGCTCATAGGATAAAGGCACTTGCTATGAAGCCTGATGATCTGAATTCAAATCCTCATACCCACATGGTGAGAAGAAACAACTCCTACAAATTCTCTTCTGACTTCCACATATGTGCCCCTCCCCAAATACACACAAAGCACACTACTATAGAGATCCACTTATATCTAAAATGATTTTCTTATTTATCTAAAATTCAAACTTAACTAAGTGTCTTTTTTATTCATATTGCTGAGAATTAAACTCAGGGCCTTGTTCATGGTAAGTGTGCACGGTAAGTAAGTGTTCATAGGCAGGGTTCACTAGAAAAACGGGAAGACTGAGATTGTGTGCGTGTGTTTGTGTAAAGGGATTTATTAATTTGGCTTTCACAAGAGAGGCTGGGTAGGAGAGACTGGATAGCACAAAAATTGCCACCTGCATATTTAAAGAAGCCCTGAATCTGGTAATTTCTCAACCCAGGAAACTGGATGCCTCAGTGGGGCCCTTTCTAATCCTGAAGGCCTAGAAGATTCCTGGTCTTCAGTCCAGATTGAAAGGCCAAAGAAGCTTTATCCTTCGACCTCTTTCTATCTGGGCCATCCCTCAGAAAGTGCTGCCCATTCTGAAAAAGGACTTTCTTTCAGTTTATTCCATGAATCCAAGCATCCTGTATCTTCTTTCCTTCCTTCTGAGACAAGGTCTGTGTAGCTCTGACCGGCCTGGAACTCACTATATATAGACCAGGCTGGCCTAGAACTAACGGTATCAGCCTCTACCTCCTGAGTTCTGGAATTAAAGGCCTGTGACATCACACCGGACCCTGCATCCTGAACCTTATTTGGCAAACTTAACTTTCTGGATTTGTGGATACCCTCTAAGATTTTCAATGTCCTTTGCAGCTAGCCTATAAGCATTCAGCTTTAACTTTGCTTTTGGGAGACATATATATTAAGGCAGATGGTTAAACAAAATTCAGCATGGACTTCCATTTGTGCTCAAAAGAGGGTGCCAGCTGGCAGCTGTGCCTAGAAAGGCTCTTTTATAATGAGGTTTAAGACCACTGCTAAGGATTCACTATGTAGCTTTGCAGTCCTGGCTAGCCTGGAACTCACTGTGTACACTAGACTGACTATGAACTTACAACAATCCTGCCACTGTCTTCTGAGTGCTGCTGGAATTATAGGTATTTGCCTCCAGGAACAGCAGGCTTTGACAGCTTTTCCATGATCCTTTTTGGTAGTTTAGCACTCACCATAAATCTGTAAAAGACTCAAGATCCTTTACTAAACTACTCTGCTCAATCCCCTGCAATCAGCCTTGTTACTTGTGACTAAAAACACTGATACACTATGTATCAGACCTTAAAAATATGTAAGCCTTTTGAATTCCATGCCAATGTGCACTTCATAACATAGACAATATTTTGCATTCAAGATGTTCACCTTAGTTTTAATTTAGAAAACTGAACAGCAGCAATTTAAACCTCTGGCATTAAAGGGAAGGTTGAATAAATTTTGGTACATTTACATATTGAAACACTGATGTAGTCATTAATCAGAATCATTAGAGGATTCTGTAAGGACATGGGAAAGTGCTTTAATGTTAAGTGATTAAATTGAGATTTAAAACTTGTGTGTTATAGTCCATTACATAAACTAAGTCAGAGAAAAGTCTGGAAGAAAATACGACAAAATAGGTTGCTCTGGGTTATCAGCTTGTGTTTTCTTGTTTTTCCTCCCAATATGTTTAGTTAATAAGAATTAGTCTCATAGCCACCAAAAACAAACAAACAACCGACCCCCTACCACTAAAATAATAAACAGCTTTTGCTCTAGTCATCTTGAATGACCTGTACCACACCAGACGTTTCCATTGTGCAAACCCTTAGTGACTCCTCCAGGGATGGGGATTACAGAAGCACAGCAGGATTTTAGAGATTTCTCAAATTAGGCCAGGGGTAGAATAGCAAAACACCCTATCTGCTCCTTTCTGTACCATTCTTAAAACAATTTCTTTGAGTTTGTGGCCTGCCTCAGTAGTAAAGACACTTGCTAGCAGTTCCCAGGACCCACATGGTGGAGGGAAAGAATTCTCCTGGAAGTTATCCTCTGACTTTCACATGCACACCACCATGGCACATGTATACTCACTCCCACACAAGACAAAAGAAAAAAATATAAAAGGAGAGGAGTTTTTAGAGGAGTACCCCAAGTACCCCAATGTTAGGGCAACATTGCTCTTATTGATTTTGAATGGTTTCCTCTTGCTAAAGAGCCCTTCAGTTCCTTTGTGGCGCCCCTTTTGGGACTCCCTCTTATATAAGGTGTACCCATGAAGATACAAATCCAACAATCTGATTGATATCATAAATACAATGATTTTAAATAAAGTCTGATTGTGAAAAGAAAATCAATGAGTCCAGACAAGGGCTTGACATCATGGGAAGAAGAGAGTCATATGTAAACAGCAAGGGACAGCTTTCAGGACTGCTGCTTTTATTAGACAGCAATTAATTTGAAGTGTCATTTTAAAAAATGCATGTCTATGACACAAGTCAGGCTCTGTGTTTAATCCTTAGCATCACAAATACAAACAAGCAAAATCCCACCCAAACTTGATTATACTGCAGAATAGAAAGCAACATGGCATAGATTTTTGTAAATAAAACCTGAAACTTCAACAAAACCTGGGTTTGCAGAAGCACTCATACATCTGTCTTTGAGATACTTCTGTGGGAGGTCATGAGCAGGCGTTCATTTTCTTCCTGGAGCTGAACAATTAGCTTATTCATTGGAACATCTCCGAGTGACTACTTAGGGTCCATGAGAGGCTCGCAGAGAATGAGGACCACTTTATTTATCAAGTTAAGATCCATTCAGTGTGACTAAGGAAACGAGCAGTAATGATTTCTTCCCGTCAAATGTCAAATCTTGTGTAATGACTTTTCACCTTTGCCTACTTGGGTGGTTTGGGGTTTTTGTGAAAGACCAGACAGCATATTTCTATTCCACTTTACTTGGTGATGAAAAAAAATTAAGTGCCAGCATCAAGGTCCTTCTTATCCACACTTTCCAGATACAGTCTGCGATTGTAGAGTCAGACCTAAACTCCAGCTTGCAGGTTCCCCTTTCAGAACCTCTTAAACAAGCTTTGGCCCTTTTGTAATATTTTCTTCCTGACCTCCAGTGACACCTGCTCTACAAAATGTTTTGGGGTCATTCCTGATAGAACTTCGAGGCACTGGGCTTCCACACAGAGAGGTGGGTGGTGTAGCACTCCAACAGAACAAAAAGAGAGGGTCCAAGAGCTCAGGACCAACCTGGGCTACCTTGTGAGACATTGTCTTAAGAAAGAAAAACAAAACAAAGAAATGAAAAAGAACCCACAAGCTTCAAGAATATGATTTTTACAAAATCCGGCATATATTTTCTGTCCAGATTCATGTGTTGTTACCAGGACAACACATTCATTCCTGCATGTTCTCTTTCAGCCTTTATAGATATCAATCTTTTTCTGAACCACTTGCATGTTCCATTATTTATGGGCCTTAAATACATTAGTGCAGTGGTTCTCAAGCTTCCTAATGCTGTGACCCTTTAATACAGTTCCTCATGTTGTAGTGACGCCCAACCATAAAGTTATTTTTGTTGCTACTTCATAACTGTAATTTTGCTACTCCTATGAATCGTAATGTAAATATATGATATGTAGATGGTCTTATGCAACCCCTGTGAAAGGGTTGTCCAACCACCAAAGGAGTCACGACTCACAGATTGAGAACTGCTGCCTTAGTGAATATTTTCAAAGAAGGGTTTTCTTATACATAACCACGATAATGATCAACTTCAACTTAATACTGATACAGTGCTTTAATCTAATCAACTCTCCAGATTCTAATTTTGTCTAGTTACACCATTAGTGTCCTTTATAGCATTCCCTCCCTCACCCTTTACAGGATCTGGTTTAGGATCAGGAAGGCATATCATTGTTGAGTTCATTTAATTTATCTTAAGCTGGGACACATGTCTGCAGATTTTGTCTTTTAGGACATTGTCACTTTTGATGAATGCAGTTCCCCCACCTCCCTCCTCTTTTCCCCACCCAATAGAATGTTATTTGCTTCTTGTTTCTTTAGCATCTCATCATGATTAGATTAAGGTGATGCAGTCTCAGCCAGAATTGAATCTAAGTGCCTGTTACATGCTATACAAGTGCTCTGCCATTGGCTCGCATTCCCAGCATTTTATATTATGGGCTTTCCTGAGACTTGGTCTTAAACTTGTTATCCTCCTGCCTCAGCTTCCCAGGTGTTGGGATTACAGGCATGCACCACCAACACCTATCTACTTAATTTATTGTACAAATGATGTTGGATCTGTCTAGGATCCCAAACAGAAAGACAAGTCATCTATTCATCTGCTCCTCAATGGTAATATTAATTTTAATTATTTGGTCAGATGACATTTACATTGGTCACTACTGACTGTTTGCTATGCAATTAGCATAATTAATATTGATTCAGATAAACAGTAAGATTACTATGCATTCTTAAAAATTAAATATAATTTATTTTGTATATCTTCATGTGTGCATATATGAATGTAAAATATGTGTATATGTGTGCACAAGAGTGCAAGGTCAGAAGATGACCTTGGGATGTTGGTCCTTGCCTTCCATTTGTTTGAGAGAGGATCTGTTATTCTGTTGCATGTGACAGACTAGCTGATCTGTGGGTTTCTGGAGTTTCTCGTGTCTGCCTACCATTGTGCAGTCAGAGCCTTGGAATTGGACATGTGTGCTGCTTGGCCAGGATTTTAAGGTTTTTTTTTTTCCAGGCAGGGTTTCTCTGTTGTAACTCTGGATATCCTGGAACTCATCCTGTAGACCAGGCTGGTCTCGAACTCACAGAGATCCACCTACCTCTGCTTCCTGAGCGCTGGGATTAATGGCTTGTTCCATCATCACCCAGCAGGCTTCCAAGGTTTTACAAAGTATTTTAAGTATGGGAATGTTTTGCCTGTGTGCATGTCTGTGTACCATGTGCATGCCTAGTGCCTGGGAAGGCCAGAAGAGGACATCATACCCTCTGGAACTGGAATTGTGTTTGTAAGCTGCCATGTGTATGTTGGGAATTGAATCCAGGTTCTCTGCCAGAGCAGCAAATACTCTTAACTGCTAAGCAATCTCTCTAGACACTTTGGCCTGGCTGTATATGGGATCTGGGGATCTGAGATCAGGAATTCCTTCCACCTGTGCTGCAAGCGCTTTATCCATCTCTCCAAGCCATGTTGTACAATGTTTAAAGAAGACTATTCTTTTCTGAACCAGTATTTTCCATGATGGTCACAGAATGCTGGCTTTCCAAGTCTACCATTTCCTCCATACTCATCAGTGAATCCTTTTGTAAGGAAGATTCCCCCTTACCTCATTTTATTTACTGACTTAGTATCTGGTTATTATTGATATGAACCATGGCTTTCTATTTTTAATACTTCCCAATGCATTAGTGTACTTTTGTTGGTTTTAGTTCTGTCTGTCCCATGTTTTAGCCTATGGCCCCTTCGAGATGATTCCTGACCTTATAATATAAACCCATCACTAATTTTGTGCACCTTGTAATTTCTGGACCAACAATGTATTCCTCCTATGCCTACCTCACCAGGCACGGGAGCCAGCTGCCTCTGGTGCCCTATGATCTTTTGACTCCAGCGACTCTTCCTGTCACTTACTGGGTAACTAGGCAAAATGATGCCTTTTCAGCATCAACCTTACAAACACCAAGACTGTTTGTTGGATTTCTATGGAAAACTGCTTTCCTAGAAATGCAAGGTGTTTTTCAAGAGAGTAATGGGAAACAAAGTTGATTAGAAAGTTGTCCAGAGTGCCAGAAATTTCTGTGCTGATCAAATGGGAAGTCATGAAGTTCCTGATACAAAATTCTCAGTTGTAAATTTTAATAAAGAGAATGGGGAGTCCATCTGGACTTCAAGACTTACTAAATATTGGGATTTATGAAGATATCACACACATACTTTCTCTGTATTTATTAAAATATAAAATTATGTAAAACACCTCCCTCATAAGAGTAATACAAATAAACACCAACACAAGGCATAAATACCAATTTAATTTCATTTTCCAAGTAAATGGAAAGGTAAAAAAAAAGGGCAGGTAAAAGGGTCAGAGAACACTACCTCCTCCAACTTTCAGGAATTCCACAAAAACAGGAAGCCAAACAACCTTAACATATATGTAGAGGACCTAGCCAGACACACGCAGGCTCCCCGATTGCCGCTTCATTATCTGTGAACCCCTAAGAGTTCTCCTCAGTTGACTCCATGCACCTGTCCTCCTGGTGTCCTCTATGCTCTGGTTCCCACAATCCCTGCTTTCCCTCACACTTGGGGTTCCCTGAGCTCTGCCCAACGTTTGGCCTCTTTATCTGCTCCCATTAAGATGGGATCTTAAAGGTTGCCCTGCTCTCCTCTGAGGACAGGTTTATAAGGGCCATCCCTTTTGATGAAATGGCAGCAGAGCAAGGCGCCACCCCTGATCATGTCTTAAAGCAGGGGTCCTGCCCTTTCCTGATGATGTTTTCCAGAAGTAAATCCCTGTTTGGTGACATGTAGCAACAGAGCCATTTTTTGGTCTCTTTCAGGAGAGCCTGACCTTCTCTGATGATGTCTTGCAGCGGGTCCACACTGTTTGATGATGTCTTGTAGCAAAGCCACCTGCCCATCTTTGATAACCGCTTAAGGCTGCTACCCTATCCTCTCTGGTGGGGTTCCCCCTACTTGATGATGGCTTGCAGCAGAGCCAGCTAACATCCTTAGATGATGTTTTACAGTGGTGACACCCTCCTTTGATACGTCTTACAATGGTTACAATTGTTAATGCAGTGCTGCTGAGTCACCTAGCCTCCTTTAGTGACATATCGCAAGATGTCCCTCCTTTGATGGCAGCTTGAGAGAGGGTGGCATCTTGCCCTCCTTCAATGACTTCTTGCAGAGGAAAACCCTTTGATGATACCTTGAAGCTTGGGCACCGTCCTCTTATGTTGGTCTCAAAGTTGGGGCTTCACCTCCCATTGCTTTCCATCTTTCTTGTTTAGTTGTTTTCTGTCTATTAAACTTAGTTTTCTTTTTAAAAATCCAGCCTGACTGTCCCAGACAGACGCCCCCAGTATTTGAACACACAAGTGTTTATTTAAATTTTGATGTTTTGTCCGTGTGTATATTCAGAATTTTATTTTCAGGAATGGGGTTGGCAATCATTAGTTACTCCAAAATACTATAACTTCATGCTATTCATGTTATTTCCTGTTTCATTTTTTTTGAGACAAGATCTCACTATGTAGTACAGAGTGTTTTTAGAACTCACAATCCCCTCGTCCCGGGCTCCTAAATGCTGGGATTCAGGCATATAGTATTAGGTCTAACAAAATTATTTTTGAGATTGGTGAAAGAAGTGATTAACAAAAATTGTCATCATCCAGACAGATGTAAATTGAGGGAGATGGTCTCAATCTAAGTGATACTATTGTGAATTCAGAGGGATTTATATGTAGTTCGGAATACAGGACATGGTCTGTTTCAGGTCTACAACATGTAGACCCCCTAGTCAATTTAGAAGAAAGTGTTTTAAGGAGCTCATTTAAATAAGAGACTTGAAATGCTGTTTAAAATCATTTGAGAATTTTATGCATATTCGATGAACTATGTAATCCTCCATTTGCCTCCCCTCAATGCTAGCATATTACCTCTCAACACCTCCCCTTCTTAACTTCATGTCTATTTTGATAACCTATGGAGTCTAATTAATGCTGTCCACATGTGCATGGATGTGGGGCCATCCACTAGAGGATGGAAAACCTACAAGTGGCCACGTCAGAGAGCAATTATTCTCCCTTTCCCAGCAGCTATCAATTGTCAATAGCTCCCCAGTAATAGTTGGGGTCATGCACAAGGACATTTTGGCTGGCTTGATCTTGTGTAGTTCTTATATAGGTACTCATAACTGATGTGACTTCATGAGTGTATAGCCTTGAAATTGGGCAGATTTCGGTATCGGTGTGATCAGTAATGTGATTTCCAAATGACATAGCATCTAGTTGTTGGTATATAAATGTACCAAACACCCTTGTCTTTGTCTTTATTGATTTACAATTCAGTTTAGCAGTATTAGAAAAAGCATTGCTTTAGGAGGTCTGTGTTTAGCAATAGTGGTAGCAGTTTTCTACTATGCTACCCTTAATCCTTTTCCTGATCATTATTTCATCTTCAAAGGAGTTCTGTGAAGGAATTATTGACCAACTGCCACAACTCCAGTCCAGGCCACTGCCATTTCTTACCAGGATTACTGCAATATTCTAAGTGGTTGCTCAGTATTGTAGTATGCCTACTGTAGCAGCTCACCAAAGAAGACAAGGAGGCATGCAAACTCTCCCAGACTTCAGCAGAGGGAACCACTGTCCTGGCCAGTGCCATACTCAACTGACAGTGGAGCCGCGAGCATCTCTGCTCAGGCATTTTTATAGATTCAGATCTCCTCAGGTGCAGATCATAAGCAATCAAGCATACCCCACAGAAATCCAACACCTGCAGACAACACAAAATGCCAAGGCCTATGCATCCCCTTTTCCAACAATACACAGAAACAATTATTTTAAACACAACTAAAAATAAACTTCCACATTTCCCCTTTTCTGTATAAAAAATTGCTTTACCTTTGCAACACAATTTAACACTATACTAGCAAAACCATTTACAAAAGGAACAATCATGAGGCTTCTGATGCACAGGACTAAAGGATGCCTATCATCTATCAAGCCTTTCACAATGTCTTTGGACATCAGAAAAAAAAGACATTATCAATGTCCAATTATCTGGAATTCACTCACGATCTTCTGGGCTCCCCCAAAGGGCTTAGGTTACTTCTCTGGCTCTGCCCTCTGCAGCACACACAGCTTGTCCTCCAGGCTCCGGCTGGCTTCCCTCCACTCCTGCTGCTGTTCTTGGTGGTCATCCCATGGTACTGGCATCTCAAAAACTTCTGGGATGCTTTGCTGCAACTGGGCTGCACTTTCACCAGTAGCCTCTCCTGAGCTCTCTTCATGGTGCCAGGCCTCAACTTTTTTTTCATGACTCCTTCAGTCTGGGCCTTCAACTACTTCTGAGGCTGTACCTTCACCAATGGCCTCTCCTGGACTCTCTTCATAGTACCAAATCTCAATTTTTTACATGACTCTTTCATTCTGGGATTTTAACTACTAATGAGGCTGCACTTTTACCAATGGCTTCTCCTGGCCTCTTACAATGTCAAGCCTCAGCTGCTCTCCAAAGACCCCTTCATGCCTTCAAAACCAGCACCAGCTGGGTGACTCTTACAGCACCAAGTTTGGCTACCAGCACGAGATATAACCTTGGTCAGTTCTGGAAGACAGCTTCTGTGTGGTGATCCTGAGGAAACACTTTCCAGATTTTAAAATAGAGTCTTGTTTGCTGGAAAAATAAGCGGTCACTTTGTCTGCAGGAAGGGTTCCCTCGTGGGATGGAGTTCTCATCACCATCACTAGTATTTGGATTACTTGTAATCAGGTTTGCAGGAAAAAAAAAACTGTTCAGTTTAACTAAGGGGCTTTTTGGCTCTAAGCCTCAGCTTCCTCAACAGCAGGGGGTCCCGGGTGGTTAGGAAGAATCTCTGGGCTGAAACACAGTTTGGCATTCTTTTGCATCACTGCTATGGGTAAACATAGATCTCAAACATAAGACTACTTGGGCTTCACACACACACAAAGCTATCAACAAACTCAGTTTATACAACAGTGTGCTCTGGTTTCCATTTCCATTGCCCTGGCTGCTTCCAGAGGCAGGAAGGAGAGTCAGCTCCATGATCAGGAAAAGCCTTCAAAATCCTGCTTCTTCCCTTCTCCCAGCTGAACTCTGTTTTCCCCATGAAAATTCTCTAAAAGCCTCTATTCTGCGGCTCTCACTTTTGAGCCTTTCTCACTTAATTTTCACAACTTTCTCTTCATAGAGACTTATTTCCTCCTTCACTCTCCTCTTCCTTCAGGAGCCTTCAATTAATACCTTAATTTCTATCCTCTGGTAGCTTCCTTGAGCGTACTTTACCAGACTCTCTGAGGTCTGGAATTTCTTTTTCTTCCTTGTCTCCACGTTGGATTAGCTGGCGTGATGTCCTGTCCCAGGTTGGTGCACCATCTGTAGTAGTTCACTGCTGCTGGGGCATCTCAGCAAGGAAAACAAAGAGGCATAATTCATGGTTGCAAACTCTGCCAGACCTTAGCAGAGGGAACCACTATCCTGGCCAGTGCCAGATTCGATCAACAGTGGAACGCCGAGCATCTAAGCTCAGGTGTTTTTATTGATTCAGAACTCCTCAGGTGCAGATCATAAGCAAGCAAACATCCCCCCTCTCCAACAGAAATCCAACACCTGCAGACAATAAAAATGCCAGGGCCTATGCATCCCTTTTTCCAATTATTTTAAGCACAATTAAAAATAAACTTTCACAACAGTTCACTCTTTGCTCTTAGTCCTCTTTTTAAAAATTATTTGTTTTTATTATTATTATTATTATTATTATTATTATTATTATTGTGTGTGTGTGTGTGTGTATACTTGACTGTGTGTGTGTGTGTGTATACTTGACTCTGTGTGTGTGTGTGTATACTTGACTGTGTGTGTGTGTGTGTGTGTGTGTGTGTGTATACTTGACTGCAGGTGCCCACAGAGACCAGAAGAGTCATATCTGAAGTTACAGGCAGATTGTGGTAATTGAACTCGAGTTCTCTGGAAGAGCTGTGCACGCTTTTTCACCAAGTCCACACCAGCTGAATGTAAAAGCTATTTGTTCTTACAGATGCCATGCCTCCTCAGAAGAATGTGTACTCGTTGTTTGCAGCTGCTTCAATCCAGGGGTTCTTGAATTTTGGTGCTTATCAAATTTGCTTGGAAAAGCCACATATGCACATTCCAGACCGTGTTCCCAGTCATTCTGAGTCCAGAGCTATGGTGTTAGGCCCATGATTCTACATTCTAAGCACTCCTCTTCTCTCTCTATCCTCTACAGGTTGACTGTGCTGTGACAGCTTGGGATAGAATATAAAACATAGAGAGGCAAGTTTGCCTGCAGGGTGCAAGCATGCACACAGCCCTAACTCCCTGGGGTCAATTTTCTTAGCTCAGGACCCATGGCATGCCTCAGAAGGAGGATAAAGTGGCACCTATTTGGGTGTATGTCACACTAATACTCCTTCATGCTGGTTACTGACTCAATATACCCCTCAACAATGCCATTCCCACATTTTTCTCTTACCATGCCTGGCAGAAGAGAGGTTCTCCATGATTGCTCATGGGGGATGATTACTCTATAGGCTAAGAATGGTATGTGTCTTTGAAGAATGACTGTACAAACCATGTGCTCCCTGGCTGTTGAAACTTCCAAACCATAAAACATAGTCATAAATAAAATTTTAATGTTTATTAATTTTTATTGCATTTAGTTATTTGTGTTTATGTGTGTGCATATGTGATCGTGTACCACGTACCGTGGTGTACATGTGGAGATCAGAGCAGAACTTTCAGGAGTTCATTTTCTCCTTCCACCATGTGAGACTAAAGACTCGAACATAGGTTTTCAGGCTTGATGGCATATACTTTTACCCACTGAGTTATCTCACTGGCTTCCATAATTGAACTTTATATAGCACCAAAATATAAAGGCAATATTCATCACAATCTAATTACACTATTATGTTATACTAAGATTGTTTACTGCATCCAGTGGTAGAAATCTTATATTAACAGTGTACACACTATGCTAAGGGATGTCATGTTGTTAGCTTGAAATTGGTCATTGTAGGGTATTTATTTATGCCATGGAAACTGGCAGATGAAACCAGTCTGGTTGTTTTGGTTTGTTTGATTATTTTTGAGAGCCTACTACTAAACACAACATTCAGTAGCACACTACTGAATTATTGTAGGCCTTGGACAATTTATGCCCCTACTTGTCTGTCTCTTGGCCTTTATGCAAATGAGTTAGCTGCTTGAAATTCTATTTCTAGCTCACAATTTCTTCAATTTGAGGGTGTGAAACAATTCCCTAGGAAATTGTTGTAAACAGATCCCTACCTCCCTTCCCACAGAGATTGTGATCACCATGTCTGCCAGCCATCTAACAAGCCCTCCCTCATGATTCTAAACAGGCTGATGCAGAGCACATTAGATAAGTCCTCATTAGACTGAGAGGCCTTGAAAAAAAGAAAAACAAAATGTCCTGTTTTCTGCAATAATGTACAACAGTGAAATGCTTTCATGTCATATTTTATATTTGTGAGCTTAAAACAAACCATTTCCACAGTCAAGAGAAATAAAAGGTTGGCTGAATGAACCCAGCTTCCAATGATTTATTCTTTTGATTTTGTGAATGCCCACAACAAGGCAAACACTGAAGCCACTAACGTCACAGAGGGAGGGGTTCTACTATCCCTTCAGTTTTCCTAACCCTTTTTTATTGCACTATGACCATTGTTGATCTATTTGGGTTGAACATTTGTTGAGTGTCTCATACTTCTAGGGCCTTATGGTTGACTTTCAGATACTTTCCATGGGTGAAGTCTGTCCAGAAAAATCAATACTCTGTGAGATGATTCTCTTTATCCCTTTCAACTCGACTCCAGTGGTTTGGAAGTCTTTCACTGCTTTCCACTCCCCTGCTGCCAGTGTATGCCCCAGTTGCTGCTACTTCTGTAGCCTGTCTGCACCCATTCTCCTCTCTACTTCCAGCCTCAGCGTTTACCTTTTCTGACGCTGTCATACTTAGAACATCATCAGGACCAAGTAAGCATGCCCTTTGTTTTGCCAAATCCAAAATTTACCTTGAGGAAGACTATACTGATTAAGGATTCTGACTTAACCAAGATTAAGTTCTAATTAAATCCTCTTTGGACAGGTGTTCTGTTCTTTTCTTTTCTTCTTTCTGTTCTTTTCTCTTCTCTTCCTTTTCCTTTTCCTTTTCCTTTTCCTTTTCCTTTTCCTTTTTCTTTTTCTTTCTATTGAAACAGCATCTTGACATGTTGTACAAACTGGCCTTAAAATTGTAATCCCTGCCTCAGCCTCCTGAATAGCTTAAGACACTCTTGGCCACCATTTTAGTAGTTGAGTCTTACTAATGTTCAGCACGTTTAGGAGAAAGGTTCAGTTCTAGTTTATATTACTACTAAATAAACTTTTTTGAAAAATATATAAGGTTAATGTCATGGTTCACTAAAAACTTAATTTGAAATCTCTGTGGGCATCAGAAGATAAGGCGAATTCATTGCTGCTGTTTGGTTCCTGTTCTGTTTGGTGCTGATCCTAACAGAAGCAAAGCATCAACATCTGCTACAGGGTTCCTCCCCACCTTCTCATTCTCCTACCCAGGGATGGCGAACATCTAAGGTATCTTGTTCTAGCAATTTTAAATCATGTCATTGGTCTTTCTATCTGGGTAATGGGTAATACGTACTAAAAGATTCTCAATGTCATCAGGAACTAGAACCAGGACTTCAAGCCAGGGGTCCCAACTCCTACACAGGAGCTTCATGTAATCTAGGACCACTATTTTTCCTTAAGGGTTTGTGCTTTATACTCGTATTTTAAACATCTACCTCAAGTCAACTTTTAGATACATTACTTCAAGATCAACTGCAAGATACATTAATTCTATCTTCCATTGTTATGGTGACACTGACAGGTGAATATCAAATGTTCAAAGTTTGTCTAAATTGTGCCTATAAGATGCAATACTTAAATACCATGAATATACATGAAAAATGCCATTGATATGTTGCATGGTTATTATTCCAATTATACTGTATTATATGAGCTCTCAAATACAAATGTACAAAATGAAGTTAAATATAGTAAAATAGGGCTGGAGAGACAGCTCAGCAGTTAAGAGTGTTTGCTGTTCTTCCAGGGGACGGGAGTCTGGACTGGAGTCTGTTCTCAGCACCTATCCTGGGTGGCTCACAAACGCCTTTAACTCCAGCTCTAGGAATCTGACAACTTTTGGGATTTGGCAGGCACCTACACACATTGGCTCTTGTGCATACACACACACACACACACACACACACACACACACACACAATCCAATCTTAAAAAATACTAAAATAGGGGCTGGACAGATGAAACAGAGGTTAAGAGCATTGACTGTTCTTTTAGAAGTTCTAGGTTCAATTTCCAGCATCCACATTGTTGCTAATTACTATTTGGAATTCTATTTCCAAGGGAACCCCAAACCTGATTCTAGCCTTTGCAGGCACTGCATGCATTCAATGCACAGACTTACATGTGGGGGAAACATCCATACACATGAAATAAAATAAATCTAAATAAAAAATTTAAGATTACTAAAATAGCACAGACTATCTCTGAATGGTATTTTAGGTAGTCATTTATACACCTAGTGGAAATGCAAAAAGTCAGAGTTGTGAAGAACATCTTGATAGGTTCTCAAAAAAATTTAAGTAAAAATATGACCCAGCAACTCTACGCTTAGTCCATACTCAGGAGAAAAATAAACAAATGTTCACACAAAACACGTTTGCATAAATGATCAGAACAATATTATTCGTAATATCTAAAGACTGGAAACAACTGATTAATGGATAAATTAAATGTGCAATGGATCATGTCTTAGGGTTTCTATTGCTGTGAAGAGACTCCATGATGACAGCAACTCTTATAAAGGAAAACATTGAACTAAGGCTGGCTTACAGGTTAGAGGTTTAGTCCATTATCATCATGGCGGGAGGCATGAGAGCATCCAGGCAGACATGGTGCTGGAGAGGTAGCTGAGAATTCTGTATCTGGATCAGCAGACAACAGGAAGAGAGAGTGACACTGGGCTGGTTTGAGCTTCTGAAACCTAACAGCCCAACCCCAGTGATACACTTCCTCCAACAAGGCCACACCTACTCCAAAAAGGCCACACCTCCAATAATGCCACTCCCTATGAGCCTATGGGGACGATTTTCATTCAGACCATCACAGATCGTTATTTAGAAATTAAATGGAATTAAGTGTGGATCCATGCTACAGCATGAAAGAAGCTAAACACAAAGGGAGACATGTTGCTATATTCCTCTTACACAAAATGTCCACAGCAAGCAAGTCTCCATAGAGATAAACTATTTAGTAATAGGATGGGAGAACTAAAAAGTGGCTGCTAATGGGTACAGTGTGTCTTCTTGGAATGATGGCAATATTCTTACCTTAGAAGTGATAGTTACACAAACCAGATTGTATGCAGGAACTGTTACACCAGTGTATTTTAACTGGGTAAATTTTGTAGTACATAAATAAATCCCAAAGGTTTTATAAGATGCACTTGGGGGAATGAATTGGGGTTTGGGACATTTATTTCAGCATCTGTGTATGTCTAAACTCATGCTTATCAACTCCTCATAAACCTGGACATTCTATGCTATCAATCTGCTCCATCTTTGTTTAATTTGGATATATTACATATAGAGCCTTACACATTGACCCAAAAAAGTAGCCACAGACTATTTAATTTTACTTACAATTTTCCAGCTTACCATTGTTAGTATAATTTCATCACTTTAAGATCTATTTTCAAGTCAAGTGTGCTGGAGCATTCATGGAGGGCCAGCAATCTGGGGTACTGAGACAGAAGGATTATTTGAACTACAGGGTTCAGGGCCAGCCTGAGCAATATAGCAACATCCTGCTTATTTAATTTTTTAAATAAAATGATTGTTTGGGGTAGTGTTATGGACTGGAGATAGTCTTTAAAGAGGAGACTAAATTAAAATGAAGTTGTTGGGCGGGTCCTAGTCCAAGTTAACTAGTTGTCCTTATCAAACGGGGAGTTTGGAACATACAGAGAGACACCTGGGGCTCATATGTACAGAAAGAAGCCTGCTTGGAGACTACAATATGTTGTTCATTTGCAAGCCAAGGGGTAAGGCATCCGAAGAATGCTGACACCTTGATCTTGGACGACAGTCTGCAGGAAATTAGTTTCTGTTGTGTAAGCCACCTGATAATTTTCTTGTGGCAGCCCTGGCAAATGAATATAGCAAAGCCATTACATCCAACCTAAGGGTCTTTCATACTTGTTCTTATCAAGATCTATAGTATGAATAACAATGAGCAGCACTGTAGGGTATCCAATAGTTTCACCTTCCTGTCTTTTCACCAGGAGGGATGAACGCTTAATAACAGAACTGGGTTCCTATGGAACCAGACTTTCAGCACACACTTGCATACTCTTAGGCACAGCACAGAAAGTAAGAAAATCACAGAAGAGCCCTTTCAAAATATAAATATATATATTCTAGACAGAGTCTTTCCCCAAATAGATTTGTTCAAGGTTTTGACCTACTGTAAGCTATTTGCTAATGGCTGAATGAACAAATCTTGGTGCTATAAATCTACTGCAGGATAATGGTTAGGTATTTGAAATTTAATTCACAAAGTACTGCTGATTTAAAGTAGAATGACTTTGTAGACCATCGAATCCCAAAGAAGTATGTTAGAGGAACAGAGAGTTTAAACCAGTGGTTCTCAACCTGTGAGTGCGAACTGTTTAGGGGTTCAATGACTCCTTCACAGTGGTTGCCTAAGACCATCTGCATATCAGATATTTACACTATGATTCATAACAGTAACAAAATTACAGTTATGAAGTAGCAATGACAATAATTTTATGGTTGGGGTCACCACAGCATGAGGAACTATATTAAAGGGTTATAGCATTAGGAAGGTTGAGAACCACCAGTAAATGAATACTTATTTATTCTTCAAAATAAAAAGATTTTAATTTTTGGCTCATCATTAGAAAAGGAGCAAGCTAGGCAGTGTCCCAATCTGTCTTCATAGTACACTTGGAAATTTCCCACTGAGTGATGATTTAGTAGACCCCATTGCTCACTTATGTGAACTTTCTGATTTTACATTTATTCTCCAGATGCAAAGGGTTCACCTCCAGAAATATTTTTAGTAACTCAAGGTTTTGTAGCAGTACTTAGTGTGCAACAGAAACCACTCTGTCTGCTAAACAATATTCTGACTGCAAAGCTTCTCTTACTGTTGGTGGATCGATAATGACACAGCACAGCCATTATCACCATGGCAACAGCACCCAAGACCTATCAGAGGAAAATTGCACACCAAACCACTGGCTCTCAAGCAGACATGCCTCAGCTTCCTCTTGAGCATATGTTTTCTGAAAGTCTGGTGTGCTTTAGTGGTGTGCATCAACCCAGTGTAGGTCTAAGACTACAGATAAAACCTAATATTTAAAAGGGAGTATAAATAGAGAAAAAGGGTGCTGATCTTTCATGTGGCACAGTTGTTTCTCATTAGGGTACAAGTTGGTGACTTGAAACTGCTGAATAAGCTCTGCTGGGATTGAAAAAACAAGAAACTGGATGATAAGTGTCAGCAGGTTTTCAGTGTTGGAGGAATAGGTTTCAGATAAGCAAGGAGAGGGTGTTACAATGATTCATGCACCAAAGAACTCTAATAGAAATGGTCGGAAACATTTACATATGTGCATTGATGGTGTGTGAATATATGCATATTAGTGTGTATACAGATTAGTGTACACACCTACATATCTTTGTCATGTCTACTCTGATAGCTTAAGAGAAGCACATGCCTATTGGTACCTAATACACTGTTTTAAAATTTATTTTTATTTTTTTATGCGTGGCTGTGTCGCCTCCATGTATGTCTGTGTGCCGTTGCTGTGCAGTGTCCACAGAGGCCAGAAGAGGGTGTAGTATCCTGGGGGGCTGGAGTTACAGACTATAGTGAACTGCCCCGTGTGGCTGCTGGGGACCAAATCAGGTCCTCTGGAAGAGCAGCAAGCATTCTTAACTGCCGGACCATCACTATAGCCCCCAAACAATACTTTTTATTAATGAATTAATGAATATATTGATGAATGTGCAAGCAACTGCCCAGGCAAGGCAGTGCACAGCTTCAATCCCAGCACTATCAAGGTGGGTCTCTGTGAATTCAAGGTTAGCTTAATCTACACATCAAGTTCAGGGCCAGTAGGGGCTACATAGTGAGACCTTGTCTCAAGAAAACAAGACAAAACAGAAAACAAAAACAAGACTCAAATTTATGGAAAATTTTTTTACATTCCTCTCCTTTCTATCCTATCAATCATCTGAGTTAACAACTTTTTTCCCTACATTGTGAGAAAATTACAAAACATGAACTCTTTCAAAGAAAAAATGTAAGTTTTTTTCTTAAAAGGTATCACATGAGAGATTTATGAATGTAACAATAATTAAGTCATTTATGGAGTGTTAATTCCTGATTTCTTATAAATTCCATGGGGGAAGGAATTATATTCTGTAGGTTTTTCCACTTTAAAGATTTCTTTTTTTATTTGATTTAAGATTTAATTGTATTCATGTGTTAGTATGTGCAGCTGACCACAGGGCTAAAAGGATGGTGGCACATTCCTTGGAGCTGGGCTCACAGGCAATAGTGAGCCTCTCACTGTGGGTGCTGGGAACCCAACTGAGATCTTCTCAAAGATCATCATGCACTCTTAATCATGAGCCAGGCTGATCCTCACTAGTAACATTTCACTTCAGTGACCACTATACAGCAAGCTAAGTTCAAAAATAAAACATTAATCCCAGCACTAGGGAGGCAGAGGCAGATGGATCTCTGTGAGTTCGAGGCCAGCCCCATCTACAAAGTGAGTCCCAGGACAGCCAGAGAGAGTTACAACAGAGAAACCCTGTCTAGAAAAAAACAAGAAACAAAAACAAAAAGACAGAGAAGCAATAGGAATAGAGAACAAGTTGCCCTACTGTTACTACTTAACAGTAGTATTAGAGCTCAGGTCCTTCTTACTCATGTGTGAGACCTGTTTTCCACTGAGTCCCATTTATTGTTGTTACAGAATGCCAGCAGTAATGTTCCTGAATTCAATTTTGGAAATTCTAAATGGGACTGACAGGCTTGCAGACCTTTTCACATGTGTCATAGATCTCTAGAAAGACTGAAGTGTCTAGCAGGCACCTCAACCTCCAAGCTCCAGGCAGGACTCAGAAAAGAGACCGTGAAGGCGAATGCTGGAGTCAATGGTGCCACCTAGCGGCCTCCATACTGTAGAATTCAGGATGATCATGACTTCTTTCCTCCTATTTTAAAAGAAAAAAAAAAAAGCTACAAATCAGGGCTTTTATTGCTAAAGCTCAGCTTTTTGTACAAAATTGCCTCAGATTTAAATTGCCCATCTCCTGTTGCCAGGGTGGCAGAAAGTCCTACACTTGAAGAAGGGCACTGTTTATCAGGGTAGGTCGAAGGACACACTGTTGGAAAACATCAACTGATAGACAAATTGGACCCCTAGTTATACTTACAAGGCTGAGGAAATTGACAGTGCACAAAATAGATAGCAAAAGGGATTTTTTTATCCCATGTGTGTGATTTTGGGAGTCCATAAATTTAGGGAAAATGGAAAAGAAGCATTTGGTGACTTGGAAATAAAAAGGGAGGTGGGGCTTAAACCACTCCCCAGAAGTCAGGCAATGATGATCAGCTTCTGCTATGGCTTGGATCTCACCTTTCCCTAAAGAACCATGTGTTAAAGGTTTGATCCCTAGAGTCTGGTGCAACTTTAAAAAAAGACATATTTTTATGTGTATGTGTTTCAGCATTAGTTTATGTATACATGTGTGCAGGTACTCACAAAAGCCAGAAGGCATCGGATCCCCTGGAACTGGAGTTATAGGAGGTTGTGAGCCACCTGATGTTGTGGGAACTAAACTCAGCTCTTCCACAAGAGCAGTAAGCGCTCCTAAGTACTGAGCCATCTCTCCGGCCCCTATGGTGGAACTTTTAAGAGCTGAGACCTAGTGGGAGGAAGTTAGGTCGCCATGGGCATTTCACTGAAGGTGTGTTACTTGGGACCCCAGCCCTTTCTTCTTCCCCTGTTTAGTTCCTTTACCATCAGATGCATAGCTTCACTCTGCCACATGATTCTTTCACAAAGTGCTTCCTCACCACAGGCCAAAAGCAGCAGGGCCAATTATTAGGGACTAGAACCTCTAAAACTTGCGAGTGAAATATTTTCTTTTTAAAGTTGATTACCTCAAGTATTTGTTATAGTGCCAGAAAGGTGACCAACAGAACTTCCAAAGAGTTATAATTGTATAGATGAGAAACCTGTTAACTACTACCCCAGCCAGGTGCTAAGTCATATTGATTGATATAATAAAAAAGTAACCTCACTGGTCTTCCTTCCAAAAGGCCATAACCCTAACTACATCATGAGATATCAGATAAGCCCAAATTGAGGGACAGAGGCAAAATAATCAAATCCAGGTTATGCTTGGGGCAGGTACCTTTATCTGATGAACCATCTTGTTGTCCCACTCTTAATTTCTTAATTGTGAAAAAAATATATTGTATTAACATAAGCCTAACAGTAGGGGAAATGGGTATAGGGGATACAGGTACATTTTTTCAACTTCTATAAAAAATCTGAAACTATTTGAAATTTTGAAAAGCATATGTCTATAAATGCAATGTAGTATCCAGGTTGGATCTCAGAACAGTGGAAAAACTGGTAGAATCCAAATAATATCTTATGTTTACTTAATAATAGTGCTTTGGTGGTGTTTCTTACTTTTGATGAATTATGCTGGTAATATGAGACTGACTTTAGGGAAATCAGGTAAGGAGTATAATAGAACCTTGTATTTTAATACTGTCATTATTATGTATGCATATAATGAGCATGCGTGGTGAATGGACATGGGTGCAGGTGTGCATATCTCTGCAAATGTTTACAGGCCAAATGTTTACAGGAGTATGTCTGGTGTACTGCTCTGCCTATACCCTTGGAACACTTTCTCACTGAACCTGGAGCTAGACTGTCAGCTAGCAAGCCCCATTGACCTGCTTGTCCCTGCTCCCTTACAGAACTTGGATTATAGGTATATATATATATATATATATATATATATCCATCCATCCATGCTAGGTGTCTGAGAGTAGCTATTGATGTGAAGAGACACTATGACCATGACAACTCTTATAAGGAAGACATTTAATTGGGCTGGCTTACAGGTTAGAGGTTTAGACCATTATCATCATGGTAGGAACCATAACAGCATATAGGTAGACATGGTGCTGGAGAGGTAACTGAGAGTTCTCCATCTGGATCAGCAGGCAGCAGGAAGAGAGAGAGAGACACTGGGCCTGGCTTCAGCTTCGGAATCCTCAAAGCCCAACCCCAGACACATTTCCTCCAGCAAGGCCACACCTACTCCAACAAGGCCACACCTCCTAATAATGCCACTCCCTATGGGCCTTTGGGGATCATTGTCAATCAGACCACCACACTAGGCTTTTTACATGGATAATAGAATCTGAACTCAGGCACCCATGCATTAGCATCAAGTAAGCTTACTCACTAAGCCACCTCCACAGTCTTTTATATTTTTATGATGCTGAAGACTATGCTGAGGCTTTACATCTTTGAGAATGCTCTATTTTCTTGCAACATTTCTATAAATCTAAAGTGATTGTAAAATAAAAGAAAATAATGTTATGCAAGGTAGATGAATGTACCAAAAATATCTGCTTGGACCACTCTACTTAACCTGCACAAGGACACTTGACTTAATATTCTGGGGTAAAAACTTTCCTTTGCCACATATCAATACTTATTATTGTCCCTCTTAGAACAGTGCGAATGTATTTCCTGTGCACATATTTATTGAAAAAAGTGGCTGCAGTGAACAGAGGAACTAGATATCCTAGAATTAGAGAATAAAACAAAACAAAAAGGGGACAGATTTCAGATGTGAGAGAAAGATGAGAGTAACCTGGAGGATAGAACAGTTAACCACAGAGTTAGTTCACAACAGAGATGGTTAAGATTTTTTCAGGAAGTAAGCTAGTGGTTCTCACAGCTGGAAAAGGAGGGGAGGGCCAAAGACCAAGGAAAATGCTGACAGCATGGGTTGCACTCCGTTTTCTCTGCCTTAGCTGTCTATGTCTTATGCACAAACTCTTTGACCTGTAGTATCCTTAGTGCTTTATATGAGATTAACTAAGGCTTGATAACCTACTGTCTGCCACGGTTTACTAAGGCTATAACACACAGGGATGGGGAGAGAAGGGGTTAGATCTAGGCAACAGTCACAAGATAGGTCCAAGCTTATCTTGTTTCTGCAGCCATCTTCTCTCCAGACAGTGAGCTTCTTTCACACATGCATCTGCCTGTTTATTGTCTCATCCCGGAAGTTTTCTATAGATAGTAGGTAGTTAATACACATCATGCAATTAATAAGCAAAGTAGGAAGCCAGAAACTAGTGCAACTGGCGAAAGTTTTATTTTGAAAACCCATGGTGAAGCTAGTGTAGTGGTACATACCCGTAATCACAACACTCTGGAGATAGAGAAGAGGATCAGGAATTCAAGGCCACCATTAACTACATAGAGAGTCTGAATCTTGGTGTGCTGGACAGTTTTATGTTAACTTGACACAAGCGAAAGTAATCTGAAGTTTGGAAACCTAATTAAGAAAATGCCTCCCTGGTGGTTGTGACACATGCCTTTAATCCCAGCACTCAGGAGGCAGAGGCAGAGGCAGATGGATTTCTGTGAGTTCAAGGCCAGCCTGGTCTACAGAGTGAGTTCCAGGACAGCCAGAGTTAACATCAGAGAAACCTTGTCTCAAAAACAAAACAAAACAAAAAAAAGAAATACCTCTAAATGTAAACTCCACTTGCTAAAGGACAGATAACTTCCTGAAATGCTGAGGGCTGTTAACAAGCCATGTGTTTTCACTTCAGTGAATAAGCTTGGTTGACCTATTGCACAGGATGTGCTTGATTTCATGTAGGCAGAAAGATGTAGGCAAGAAATATGTCAGGATGAATGCTTGCTTCTGACTGAATGAAGGTGGGAAGTATATGGGTTTTGCCTTTATAAGCACCAGACTAATGTGTCTCGTCTCTATTTTCTGGGAACCCGGGGAATGGACCTGGCCAGTATTTAATTAAAGCTACCTTCAAATTTGGCTTTAAAAATGTGGTAGTGTTCTATTCTCGACCTGTGGGATTAACACACAGAGGCTGTCAAGGTTGTACCTAGTGTTGGCAGCTGACTTTGGTAATACGAGTCACCCAGTTGGTACTGGTTTTGATGTTATGAAGGAGACATGGAAAGCTGCTGAGGCTTGGCACTGTGAGAGACCAGGAGAGGCCATTGGTGAAGGTGCTGCCTCAGTGGCAGTTGAAGGCCCAGATTGAAGTCATGCAGAGTTGAGGCTTGACACCATGAAGAGATTCATGAAAGGCTTTAGGCAAAAGTGCAGCCCAGTTGTAGCAAAAGACCTCAGCATTTTGGAGATGCCAGTGCCATGGGATAACCACCAAGAACAGCAGCAGCAATGGAGTGGAGTGGGGACAGAGTCTAGAAAACAAGATGTGTGCTGCAGAGGGCAGAGCTGGAGAAGTGACCCAAGCCCCTTGGAGGAGCACAGAAAATTTAAGTGAATCCCAGACATTGGACATTGAGTCAATTACACCTTTGGACTTTGGTTTTGCTTTAATTTGATTGTGACTGTGCCTTGTTGCCTTGTTCTTCCTTCTGAAGTAGGAAAGTATTTTTTTTTGATATTACAGGAGCTCACAGTTGAGACATTGAATTTTAAAAGACTTTATATTTTTAAAAGAGATTGGCTATTTTAAAGAGACCAAACTATTATTGTGTTTCAATTTGTAAAGACTGTGAGACTTTTAAACTTATTTATGCTTTTAATGTGAGATCTTGGGAATGAGTGACAAAGGAAAGGTTGTGGCTTAATGGTGATGTGTTTGAGTGTCAAGCTGACAAGGGGTCAATTTGCTAAATAGTTTTAAGTCAACTTGACACAAGTTAAAGTCATCTGAGAGAACAACAATTAAAAAATGTCTTTATAAGATTTGGCTGCAGGTAAGCCTGTACGATATTTTCTTAATTAGTGATTGATGGGGTAGGGCCCAGCCCATTGTGGTTGGTGGCATCCCTGGGCCATTGGTTCTGAGATCTATAAGAAAGCAGGCTAAGCAAGTCATGCAGAAAAAGCCAGTAAGCAGCATCCCTCTATGGCCTCTGCATCAGCGCCTTCCTCCATGTTCCTGCCTTGTTTGAGTTCCTGTCCTGACTTCTTCTGATGATGAAAAGTGTTGTGGAACTGTAAGCCAAATAAACCCTTTCCTCCCCATCTTGCTTTTGGTTATGGTGTTTCATGGCATCAATAGAAACCTTAGCTAAGACACTAGGCTACATAAAATTCTGTCTCAAAAAAACCAAAATGCATGTTGAGTGGATGATTTAGCATTTATAGTGTTTGCCACACAAGCACAAAGACTAGAGTTTGGATAAAAGCCATGTAAATGCTAGAAGGATGTAGTGGCCGGCCTGTATTTCTAACCTCTGAAGGTTAAAGCAAGTGATCCCCAGAGCAAACTGGCTAGCAGGACTAACCACATCAGCAGGCTCTGTGAGAGATCCTGCCTCAAAGAATAAGATGGAAGAGTAATTGAAGATGATTCCTGATATCAACTTCAGCCCTTATCAGCTATTCTCAACCTGAGGGTTGCAATCCCTTCATCAGGGTCGCCCAAGACCATCTGCAAATCAGATATTTACACTATGATTCATAACAGGAGCAAAATTACAGTAATGAAGTAGCAATGGAAATAATTTTCTGGTTGGATGTCATCACAACATGAGGAACTGTATTAAAGGGTCACAGCATTAGGAAGGGTGAGAATGACTGCCTTATGTGCACATGTACAGATGTATATGGACACCCGTACCACACAGATGCCCACACATGCCAAAACATGCATACACGCATGCACACAAACACATGAAAATATGGGGAAAAAAGGAACAAACCAACACAGAAATAAAACAACAAAAAGAAGAGCAAATCTATGAGGAAACAATCTCAAACATGTCTTCACCATTAGTCCCCATATTAAGGCAATTAAAATATTTTGATAATTCAAATTTTCACTCCAATGAGGAGAGATATGGTGCCTTAGTCTTGAAATTATGAGCTGGAAACAGAAATTGAGGGATGTATGTTAATACTAAGTAAAAATTTCTAAGGATAAAAGTTACTGTCCAATTGTGTAACCTGAAGACTAGTGAAAATGGCATGTTAAATTATGTTGTGAAATTAATATTTGCATCCTAATTAAAGCAAATAAGATGAAGATGAAGACTAAGACTCAATAGGACTCTACAAAAGAGCTCAGAATGAAAGATTCAATCTGTTCATTTAGCACGGTGCTTCTCAGCTCGCCAGAGCACACAGTGAGATTTTCATGGAAAAGAAATTGGGAAAAGGGGGGATATAATTACTTTCTTTCAAAGGCCATATTATTCACTATCGTAGGCTACTTGTGGTAGTAAGACTATGCAGTTTTTACTTTTTTCCCCTCCCATCAAAATTATTCTTTCTTTTATGAGAAAGTTATAGTTAAAGGAAAAATGTTTTTGCATTTTTTAAAAATCCCAGTGTTAATCCTTGAAATGCTATTGTTAGCTGAGCATGGTGGTACACTCCTTTGATCTAGCACTCAGGATGCAGAGACAGGTAGCCTGGTCTACACTAGGCAGGGCCACATAGGGAGGCACTGACTAAACAGTAAAAATAAAAACAAAACAAGCTACTGGGTATGTGTCCATGAATCCTATGAACTTAAAAAGTATGTAAGTGTGTAAGTGTGTGTGCAAATGTTTTGTGTGGTCTAGAAGGAAACTCAGGGAATTGAAAAGGGCAATGAAAAAAATGTACATTTACTGAGTACAGATGCTAGCTAGGTCTCATATTTCACACATATAATTTCTCATTGAATCTCTATATTTTTGCCTTAGCTATTTCCAATATTACAAGGAAATAGAAGACAACATATGATACATAACTTGTCCAAGGGATGTTCTAATAGGCAACCCAATGCAAGTTTATCTGATTCTAGAACCTGCTCTTTCCTAAACCATGTCATTTATAGAGAATTTCTAATACCTGCTTTAGGGAGAATGGTGTTCAACTGACCTTCATATACATCTTCTATTTAGGTTTTTTTCAGTAGTGGGATTGAACTGAGGGCCTTGCATGCACTAGAAAAGCACTTAACCACTGAGCTATATATCCCATAGCCTTATTTTTCTTTTTAGTCATGGTCAAAGTTTTCCAGACTGGAGTTGAATTAACTTGCTCTGTAGTGTAGGCAAGCCTTGAACCTATGATCTTCCTGCTTGAGCTGTGATTATAGGTGTACATACCCTGCCTAGCTTCTTTGTATACACCTTGATGCTTCCTTTGCAAATGTACTTTCTGACTTATAACTTCAGTGTATTTACACAGTGATAGCAAGTGTCAGCACCATGTTCTTTAACTGTATGGCAGGTATCAGGAAATACCCTATGGTAATGCTATGATTATCTGCTGGTGAAACACCCAGCAAAACCGAAGTGCTTTGAAAGAAGTCAGTCAAAGCCAGGTATGGTAGTGTATACATTTAATCCTAGCACTTAGGAGGCAGAGTCAAAAGGATCTCTGTGCATTCAAGGCCAGCCTGCTCTACTGCTTCTACATAGAGAGTCCCAGGATAGTTAGGACTAAGTAGACAGACACCATCTCAACAAGCAAACAACTACAAAAGGGAGTAGAAGTCGGTCAGCACCAAGCTGCCTCAGAGTTTCAGAGATCGAATTTTTAAAAAAGTCACCCTGGATCAATCACATAGACCTTCAGATAAAAAACAAAACAAAACATCTATGATTTGGTTAGAAAGACATTGACATAACAAGACAATTTGTCATGGAGAGGATAGGAGAGTGAGAGATCCAAGAGACAGGAAAAGAAAGGGGATGCAGAGAGGGAGAGGAGAGGTAGACAAGGACAAGGAGGGGAGGAGGAGAGATACTGTCTGAAGAAAGAAGGCAATGCAGGGGAAAACCAAGACAGATGACATGCAATCAGGTAGAATGCTAAGAACTCTCCAATGTAAGACCATGCTGGATTAACTAGGATATGATGGTGACTCCTCAGGTCCTCATGTACTAGAAACACATGCAGAACATGTGATGACAGTACCACTCACTTCAGAATTAAACTTCCAAATAGTTCTAAAGGCGTGTAGCTAGTGCATCATATTTTAGAGATTTAAAATCTCTGCTTAAATCAATTTAGTCAAGTAATCTGAAAGTAATCCACCTTTAACAAGTGTTGATGACCAACTTTAATGATATATATTTCATTTTCAGAAACATATGCAAACCATCAACAACATGACCAGGGTTCCATTGTCCCAGATGTTATTTCATTGGTACATTATATTGGTATTTACAAAGCCTTTCAAATTCAACAACACAAAACAAAACAGCTTAATTTTTAAAAACTACAATGCTTTTAAAAAAAATGTAAACAGTTCGTTTTTACATTATTGTAAAAAAGAAGACTCACTCCTTAATGTGGCTTATTTTTAAGTGAGCAAAGCCTGGTGCTCATGGATAAAGAAAAGAATTCTTTACATAGAAACATTGTGCTCCAGTGTGGTAAAGAAAAAAAATTATATATATACACATACAAAGTAAAGAATAAGTCCACAATTTAGATCACAAAAAAAATCTTGTCCCCAAATTGAGAAATTTATAAAAACCATTTACACATGGTTATTGACCTATTGAAAACCTATATAACATTTTCAAAACAATTCAGTCAAAAGATACCACGTTTCTTAAAAATGAAATTTTGTGCAAAAAAAAATTTTAGAGCTAAAAACAAGACTACCACCCAGAAGGAGGCCAAAAGAGCCACCAAAATAATTTAACTTTGTTAGATTTAGTGCATGTAACCAAAAGGCACGCACATGTGATTAATATATTAATATCTTTTCATGCAGAAACCTGTGCATGTTTATAATTATATAACAAAACATAAACATAACAAAACATAAACTCTGCTTGGCAATGTTAATCTAGCCACATTCTTTTCTAGTCTATCAGTCTAGGGGATTCCTAGATCACTAACACTGCCTCTCAAAAAATATATATTATATTTGACAACTTTCAATAAAAGTTAAAAAAGGATGTTAGCCTGAAACACTATAATACATTTCTCATTTCTGATACATATAGAAACTTACTGATATGTTTATTTTAAATATAATTTCAGATTAAGATACAACTTTCCTCTTGTTAATAAACACTTTGATTGCTCCAGTGAAGTCAGCAGAGAGAAGAACTTCTGTGTTGTCTGTCTTCACAATACCTGAAAAGCATGGAAAAAGATATTAGCTGATTTTAAAGGACTAGGAAATTGTTGCCACAATTACTACATACTTGTCACCTTGTTTCTACAGTTGGTGGGGAAGATCCTCTCACCACTATCTGTTTTTTCTGGATTTCTCTAGGATCCTTATGTCCTGTGGTACCTTTCTTCCTAATTAAAGCACACTACCACTTAACGTCCACTTAGCTGTTCTTTCCCTGCCTTAGGAATGTCACAGTTCCTTGGATCCGGAATGTCTAAGTTACTCCAAGGTAGTCTAGGCCTCTAAGTCATCCAATGCTTCCATTTTGATCTCAGGATTGGAAGGCTGGTTATCAGCTGGGCAACTCTGCTGCTACAAGGGGTCTCTGAGGTGACTGATAAGGCTGATTGTACCACGGGCACACTGAAACTATGAAATGAATCCACATGTTCGCTCTGTGAATTCTGACAGCACTCTGCCTTTATGGTTCATATTGAAGATCTATGTAGCTACAATGAATGGCCAAACTGCTTACTGGTTACATTTGCCAGCTGTGTGAAAGCATCTGACAAATTCTGTGTTAACTAACTTGATTATATATAGATGAAAAACTGAAGATGTAAGAAGCACTGATTATTAACCAGGCAGTGGCGGTGCACATCTTTAATATCAGCACTCCTGAGGCAGAAGCAGGCTCTGAGTTCAAGAACAGCCCAGTCTACAAAGTGAGTTACAGCACAGCCAGAGCTACACAGAGAAACCCTGTCTCAAAAACCAACACCCCTCCAAAAAACAAACAAACAACACAACACAACAACAACAAAAAGCACAGATTCCTTAGGGATAGAGGAATTTAAGATTTCATTGAAAAGTTGGGTACAGGACGAGTGGGACATAATGTTTACACTCTAGGTTTGTTAATGCCATTTTGTAAGCCTTAGAACACTCCTTATAATCCTCGAATATTTTAAAGACAAGCAGTGAAGCAGTAGTAAGATTTAGAGATATGAGAAAGGAAGGAGAAGAAAATAAAAATTCTTTATTAAGACTCAATAATAGTGCCTGACACAGTGGCTGGAATCTCAGCACTGAACAGGTGAAGCAGGAGTTTGAGGAGTTCCAGGTAAGCTTACAGAATGAGGCTACTACATTATATTGTCTTTAATTCTTATTACATGGTATAAACCAGATTTCAACCCAGGGTGGGGTAATATAAGAAAGCTCAAACTGCCAAATGTAAGGAATGAAGAGAGAGGACCACTGGATATGTTTTATGATCCACACCCTGGATTACCAGTTTAATCTTAGATATACCTAGACAAGGTCAAATTTGCAAATAATCCACTAAAAACTTGTGCCTCTTCAAAAAGGATCCAGAGAGTTATAGGACCTTGTTAATGTGGTACCGTTTTGAGAAGGCTTTAAAAAATATATACTGTATACTGCCTCCAAGATGGCATTTAGTTAAAGCTTAATAATTATGATTTGGGTTGAAAGAATTGCTAGGTTGGAATTCATCCTTGTTTCTAAGTGTATTCTTCAGATAGAATGGCACATTAAGTGGAATGGATAGTATAAATTGCTTAAGAACTTTTCAGCAATTAAAGTACTTTAAGAAGCAACCTCTGAAGGCAGGTGTGGTGGTGCACACCTTTAATCCCAGCATCCAGGCAGGTGGATCTCTGAGTTCAAGGCCAGCCTAGTCTACGAAGCAAGTTCTAGGACAGTCCCAGCTACACACAAAAACCCTGTCTCAAAAAGCCAAAAAATAAAAAATAAAAAAAGAAGCATCTTCTGTGCATCTTATTTTTTGCTGTGATTTTATGGCTCTCTAAAAGGGCGATCTGTAGGGTGCAAAAATATTTAAGAAAGTATTCTATGACTGATTTTCCTAATACAAGTTTATTTTCTCTAATAACTGGTCCACATAGTGCATGTTCCTAACCATACTCTTAAGGACTAGTACAGACCATTTTAATATAATTGCTTCGTACACTCATTTTTACTTTTGACAGATTCATTTTCTATTCTGAACATTTTAAATAGCGCAGATTAATCTCTGCATTCAAGAGGCACAGGTAGGCAGATCTCTCTGAGCTCAAGACCACATCTACACAGCAAGTTCTAGGCCACCTAGGGCTACACAGTAAGAACTTGTCTCAAAACAAACAAGCAAACAAATAAATAACTTAAATTATTATTCGTTCTTAAAGCAAATACTACAGATGACACAAAATTGCAGCTGTGTGAATAGTTAGCTATTTCATGAAGGCAGGCATTCGTAGAAAGCAAGAGAATCTTGCTTTCCTTTGAATCATTAATTCAGCCAGCAAGTGATTAAGCACTAAAAGCAGACAAGCACTGTACTAGGTACCAACAGCACAACATTAAATAAGGCAATTAAAGTCTCCACCACCTCTGTTTAGAAGAAGCTGATTAAAGTAGTATTTGTAAAATCTTATTTTCATTGAAATATTTTTATTCTATCACTGATCCATGGGATGAAAATGATGAAAATGATCTGAGGTCTTTCCTGCTACCATGTGGGTCCTGGGGATTGAACTCAGATGTCAGACTTGGCAGCAGAGGCCCAGTGGGTGGGACCCTATGTGGGAAGGGGGGAAGGGTTTGTGCAACTCTTTTACAGGGGTCTGCATATCAGCTATTTACATTATGATTCACGACAGTGGCAAAATTACAGTTATGAAGCAGCAACGAAAACAATTTTATAGTTGCAGGTTACCACAACATGAGGAACTGTATTAACGGGGCACAGCATTAGGGAGGGTGAGAACCGTTTGGCTCAGCCCTCTTGCTGGCCTTTATTTTCATGTCTCTTCAGAGAATGTCGCCTGCAAAAATGGTAAACTTCCAAATTTCCAAAATTCCTAGATGAATTTAAAGGTATAAAACTTGCAAGCATCTAACAACTGTTATGTTGTCCACAAGTAATGTTCTTCATATTCATGAAAATCTTAGCATACATGGCTAGAAAAAGACAGAAAAAATAAAACCTAGGCACCTACCAGTGGATGTGCTTTCCAAAACTTCAGCATCTTCGCTTTTATCATTCCCTTCTAATTTTTCAGACTGCATATCCAAGGATAACATCAAACTCGGATTGGGAGCAAAGATGGCTGATGTAACAACTGCATTATGTGCTGGGAAAAAATTTATTTTAGGATAACTGAGAAATTTTATACTAAGCATCAAGAAAAAAATGAGAATATGTAAAAGATCTTTTAAAGTATATAAGACTTATTTAAAACTGAGAAGTATTTTCTAAAAATCTGTCTCAGATAGGTTTCTCTGCTTCTGTAACTCTTTAAGTTTTGGGCCAGGATCAATTCTTCCTTGGTATAGAAAAATAAAATAGCCATGAAACACAACCAGTTATAACTGTTAAGCTTCCAATATATCTATGAAGATTAGGCTGTGCCTTGCGTGTTTCTCCATGTTTTCCTCTGGGTGGCTCCACATTACAAAACAGTGTTTTGCTCCATATTCAATAGAAATGCAGAGGCAGGATGACTTTACATCTTATTTATACACACAGATGCCATCACCTGTCCAGCACCAACTACAAAGCACAGACTGATACCTTATTATTAAAACTATAAGGGTAGCACCCATAAACTTATCAAAGTAGATTTTAAGCATATGATATATGACAGAGCATATTACAACTCAGAAAAAAATAGGCCCCAGAACTTAGTGAACACATTGGATAATGGAATATTCTCATCTGAGCCCTATAAAAAGATAAACCTTCTCACTTTAATGGCAATGGTTGTAAGTCCAGTGAATGGCTATCTGACCACCTGGTCTATGTCAAAATCAGAGAACTCCCAACTGTCCTCAAAGCTTCAGCTAAGCTTAATCTTCTCTGCTTGAAGTGTCCCACTTGAATTGCCTGCCTGTCCACCTGTTTTTCAGTCCTGTACTTCCAGTTTGGCTGTAGGTTTGCACTGCTGAGCCTCCAGAAGCTCTTCTGCTGCATTTCTTAATATCTTACCTAAGTACCTCAGTGATTCTGCATCTGCCTCTGCCCCAGTAAGGCTTCTTTGAACACTGTGATATCTTTACGTGGCTACAGCCACTCTATAAGCTACTAATTACTGTGTCACGTGTAATGTGTGATTTGAAACTTAATATAGTAATTAAGATTGGAACAAAAGGGCCAGTAAGATGGCCCAGTTGGTAAAGAATCTTGTTACACAAGCTTGGTGACCTGAGTTTGATCCGTGAAACCCATGTAAGGGTGGAAGGAGAGAGCACTGACTCTAAGTTGTCCTCTGGCCTCCACACTGGCACAGTGTCATGTGTGGAACTATACCTCCCACACTACCCCCACACAAGTAATGATTCTTAAAAACTGGGGTAAAAGAACCCATGTTTGCCAATGACCAACTATCAAAGGAAACTGGGACTTCTTGGGAAATTGCAGCCAACAAAACTGTTGTAACTTGTGAATTTATAGTTATTCTATAAATTCTGACATAGTGGAAAGACACAAATATGTCCATCTATGTTTCCGGCATAGTGTGCGCACAACAAATCTATACTCCTTTATAATAAGGCACATATATAAAAGTAAGCTGCATTTGCTTACCTTTAATACCTTCCCAGAAGTCATTACGATCTCTCCTGACTGAAGTAAACTTGCTTAGGTCATGGTAAGTACTCCAGATATAAACATATTTATCTTCTGAACCGCTAACGAGGTAAGTAAAGTCATGGCTATATTTGAGCAGGACAGGTCAAAAAATAAACAGAAAAAAATATCAAGGTTTCCTTCTATCAGTGCTTCCTAATTTAAAATACCTAAAACAATCCCTAATGGAGATTATTGAAAACTAGAGCCATCTTGTATTCTGAAGATTCTGAATGTGGGTTGATGCAGAGCCGGGCTTTTTGATGCTGCTGTTCATTGCTGCTCACTTGTTCTAGTGCTGTTATAGTGACTATACTATCTGTTGGGATAACCAGGCTAATCTTTTCAGAGATAGGGGTGTTAGCTATTGTTCGCATTTTGAACATTAATTATTAGTGCTGGGAACCCAACCCAGGGTCTTATCATGCTAATCAAGACTCTACCACTGACCCATGTGGCTAGCTCCACAGCATTAGTATTTTCATTGAAGCCCTGATAACTGTGACGCTGGTTAATTCACTCTAGAAAAACTAGTGACTTAAAGGATAACAGAGGTAGAATACTTCACCAGTTGAATTGGGTAATCACTGGGTACTTCAAGAAGAAAATAACTGATTTTTGAGAAGAGTTGAAAGGATTATAAAGAAGAAAATCTAGGCAGGTAAACCTATTTCAGGAGAAACAGATCCCAAATTAAGAGTTCAAATAATAATGAAAAGTGAAGATATAATGACAAGGTACTTTGCTTTAAGGTGATAAAATGCTTAGCTCTTGTACCAAGAGGGATCAAGACAATATGTGTGTAGTGATGGTGGTACAGTAGGACTTCTCTTAAAAGCTTAGATAAAAGTTCAAAAGCAAACATTCTGGTGCTAAGAATCTTCTAAGCATATCTCTTACAACTATGATTTTAGTTCAATTATTTAATGTTCTGGGTTTTGATTTCTTTATTTGCAAAACAGGGATAGTTTTCTTATCTACCATACAGGTAGACAACACAAGCCCTGTATAATGATGATACTGTGAGATACTAGTTATAAAAATATAAAGATGTAAAAACCTTATATAATGAAAAATGGGGAGTGAAGAAATACCATGATGCTTCTGGGGATTTCTCAATGCCAATTTACCTGAAACTTGCTTTGATCTGGCTGCTGCTATTGACATAACCCTTATACTTCATGGACAGCGACAGGTCTCTCAGATCATATAGTCTGATTCTGGAGTCATTTGAGGTTACCAGTATCTAAAAGGAAACCAGAAACAAAGTTAAAAAGATCATCTTTTCACCTAAATTTAGACAACACCAAAAGGGTGTTATACCCAAAGCAAATAAACAGCAAAACTACAAACAGCAGCATTTCCCTATGTTCTTGCACAAATATTAAAATTAACTTTCAAGAATTAATGCATAGTGTGGAGAGAGATGGTTTTGAATATTTAGTACCTTATTTTCTCCAGGTAAAGGTTCAATGCCAGTAATTTTTCTTCCAACCTTGTTGCGCCCTCTAGTAGATCGTACATGTATCTGCGTATGGTATTTCAAGTGCTAAAAAAAAATCGTAAGTAAAAATATCAGAATTAGAAGAAACCTCAAAGATCACCTGTTCTAGGTCTTAGATATTACCATTTTTGTCCTGTTTTACAGATGAGGTAGCTAAAGAGGGCATAATTAACTTGTCTAAAATCACAAAAGTCTTACCTCTGTATCATAGAAAATACATCTACCATCATATGTCCCAATTACTGCATATTTGCCATTCTGACAGAAATTGGCAGCTGTGATTAATTTTGTCTGACCATCTACTTCATTCCATAAAGCCACTTTTTTGTCAGGTATGTTCCATAGGCGGAGCTTGCCATCCAGTGATCCACTGAGAAAATACCTATCATCCTGAAAAGGTGGCAAAAGAGAATGCTTTCACTTTTCACACCAGGGAAAGCTCGGCTAATTAACACATTAAGTAATTAGAAATAATAGTCTAAAATGAAATCTTATTTGAAAAATATTTGTTGCTGTCATTTTTACTTTGAAGGTTGGGAGTCAGGTCGGGGCCTCATGTATGAAAGCAAATGCTCTATCAGTGAGCTTCATTTACACCTAGCCACAAATAGTCTTCAAGCAAGCATCATTTTGTGTACTAAAAATGTCAATTAAACATGTCAGCTTTCAAGTGGGAGAAATAGAATTCATCACTTCATCATATCCTTAAATTGCTTTCCCAAGCTATAGATGTGAATATAAATGTCTGAGTAAGCATCACACATGGAATAATGTTCTAAAGTCACATAAGTTTAAGAAATTCTGGAGTGCAAAAACTTAAACAGGACTCTCAGTTAACCTGCATTTTGAATCTCCAAAAGGAGGATAAAATGGGTAGTGACTTTAATTTACTTCACTCTGGACTTTCTTTGGGTATGCTTTGGGAAACACTATCTTATAAATGTTTCGGGTACATGTATAACACTGTAATTCAAGGCTAACGCCAGTTATGATTTACTGAACCTGTTGTTTAGGAATTCTGATACTGAATTGCAGACCAGGAGTTCTATATCTGGAGAAACTAGTCCCACCCTAGGCATACAGCACTGTCAGTAGACATTTTTGATTGTCACAGTCTGGTACAGGGAAGAATGTCAACACTGTAAATAGAGGCCAGAAATGCTACTAACCGTCCTACAATATACAGACAGAACACTCATCCCTCATCCTATAACAAAGAATGCCAATAGGGTCAAGGTTGAAAAATCCTCTGTAAACTAAACCGGTTCTACCACTCAGCCAGGCTAAATTCTGGTAATCTGAGAATTACATATTTAGGAGTTGGGGAGATGGTTCAGCAAGTAAAGTTTGAGGACCTGAGCTTGGACTCCAGCACCCACATACATGGAGTGGTACCCATGTGTAATTTCTGTGCTGAGGGGGCAGAGACAAGTAGATCCATAGAGCTTTCTGGCCAACTAGTCTAGACAAATTGGTGAGCTACAGGTTCAATGAGAAACAAAAAAATGAGGTCAGAGGGTTCACAAATGCATTACAGCTACCACCACCCCCAAACACAAGGGTTATGCATTAAGAATCAGGACATTTTCTTCATATAAGACACTTACTCTTATTCACTGCTGAAGCCTGCCATGGATGATCTATCTACATGTGATGGACATTCTTAAGGCCATGGTTTAGAAAACTGTACTTAGATTCTACTAGAAAAGCTGAACAAGTAAAAAACATCCCATCTTGAACTTCAATTTTTCCATTTTATTTAAATGTTGGCATGTGTTTCTAGTTTCCTCTTTTGTTTACAACGTTGTTATGTTCTTACCAGGTAACATTATAGTAGAGTCACATTGCCTAAGGAAATGTTGACATGGCTCTGTTCTTCCTCAGCCCCTATTAAAACCTCTTTATATCACTAGAGGGTTTTGAACTATAGCTTTTAGGTTTTCAAAGAAAATAATAAAAAATAATTGACTGAAAAGAGACCTCAATAATAAAATACTATATAGAAAATTATTACAACCTAGTATTTCCTTCTGTATTGCTACTTCAATAAGTCTTGGAGAGATTTTGCTCAGTTACTGCTAGATATAAATTCCATCCTTCTTTGTGTTTAATGGCATTTAGAAAGAACATTCTACTAATTTGATGGTCAAAACTAATAAGGTACAAACAGATTGTCGTTTTAATTTTCAAAAGTTCTTAAGTTTTTTTTCAAAGGCTTAGAATTATTACTGCTTATGCTATGCCTAGGGAGAACAATTATATTGAGGGAAAACTTAATTTCTCCTAATTTAAGAGAAAAGAAGAAATGGGAATATGACTGAATGTTGCTTTATAAAAAAAGATGAGAGATGAATGACCCGGCTGGAAAGGTATGAAGGACAGGGAGTGGAGGGGGAGAGACAATTTAGACTCAGCTCAAGCCCTCCACTTATTTTAATCTGGCAGTAGTGGTGGCATGAATGCATGTTTTCCCTTGTGCTCACATTTGCAGAAAACCAAAACTAATTTAGCTTTAAATATTTATGGCTCTATAACATAAAGGCATAAGACATCTAGAATTCCATGACAGTTTTCCCCCTTTTGATTAAAATAAAATACTGTTTTTCTTCAAGACCAAGTTTCATTGTATAGTCCACATTACCTAAAACTTACAATGTAGCCCAGGCAGGCCTCATATTCATGATCATCCTACCTCAACCTCCTGACTGCTGGAATCCAGGCACGTACCATCATACCTGGTAAATACTTGGTTTCTAGGGGAAGATATTAAAGGATTTTCTAGATTGAAAATGAATAAAAAATGTATGTTGTCTCAAAAGGCTGAGGCAGGAGGGTCACTTGAGGCCAAGATTTTGATGTGAGCCAGAGCAACACAGTGAGATGTGATTTCAGAAACAGTAAACAAGAAGCCAACAACAAGATTAACAAGAGCCAGGGAGGTGGCTCACTGAGTAAAATGCTTGCTACCAGAGCAGGAGGACTTATGTTCTGATCCCTAGCACCTACATAACCCTAGCACCTGCATAAAAGCTGGGCATGGCAGCACAAGTCTGTAACCCAGTGCTGGGGCAGGGGACAGGACAGCAAGCAGGAAAGCTTGCTGGCCAGCCAGTCTAACCAGAACACTGGGATCCAGGTTCAATGAGACAGACTCTTAAAAAATAAGGCTGAAGATTTAGAGACATGGCTCAGCAGTTAAGAGCAGTGGCCACTCTACCAGAGCACACAGGTTCAATTCCCAGCATCACATGTGACTCACAACCATCTATAACTCCAGTTCCAAGGGATCTAACACCCTCTCTGGTTTTGGAGGGCACCAGGCACACATGTGGCACACAGATGTATATATACAAAATACCCACAGACATAAAGTAATAAAAATTTCATTGGTTATTAAAAATAAGGTAGAATGTGATAGAGGAAGATAACCCAAAGTTGACCTTAGCCTCCACAAGTGAACATAATGGCAAGTATACCCACATGTGCACACATATACACATAAGCATACAAACACACGCACATAACCACATACATGCACATAAGCATACACATACGCAATGCACAAAAATAATAAGATTAACAATTAACAATGTTTCAAGACACTAAATATTAATTCAGGATAAAACATAATGAAATATGGTTGTTACCCATTTCAGTCTTTTGCACGTTGTTTCCCTTCCTTAACCCTTATACAATTCTCACCTATGTACTTACCTTTGCCATTTTATACCTACAGTTTACTCCTCTTAGAGACATGTCTTGCTACATAGGCCAGTCTGGCCTCAAACTAGGGATCCTCCTGACTCAGCTTCAATAGAGCTTGGATTATAGGAATGCACTACCATGTTTAGCTCCTATTTTTCTTTCTCCATCTCAAATATCTCTCACATAAATAGTACACTTTATTTATATTCCATGTGTTATTAGGATTTGAGATGACTTTTTACTACTATATTTAAATATAACCACCCTCTTGCAATCCAAGTTATTAGAATGTTTCTTTTCCAATCACTGATTGATTGACTGGCAGGGTCTTATATATCCCAGACTGGTCTCAAACTCATCGTGTAGTCCAAAGTGACCATGAATTTCTGATCCTTTAGTCACTACCTTCCCAGAACTGTAAATACAGGCATACATCACCACACCCAGTTTTTGTAGTGCTTACAACTGAACCCAGGGCTTCATTGCTTGCTAAGCAAATACCCTAATAAGCTACATTCTCAGCCCCCTTACCCATAACTCAAAATAGGGTCTCTCTATGTAGTCCTGGCTGTTCTAGAACTTTCTAAATAGACTAGGCTGGCCTCGAACTTACAAAGATCCACATGCCTCAGCCCCCCAAGTGGAGGTATTAAATGCTTGTGCTGTAACACCCTGCTCCTGCTCCCTTTCCCATTTTAAAGGAAAATAGAACGCTAATTTTAATGTTCTTAATAATGTGGCTACTAATGATATTTTTATCCTGTAGTCCCAACTGTTCTTCAGAGAAATCCTGGTCCGTCATCTTCCTTTCATCATGATAAAGAGTGCATACATGGTTACTTACTCTTGGATGGAATGCGATGGCAGTGACAAAATCTATATGCTGAAAACAGCAAAGGCATTCTCTTCTAGAAATGTGCCATAATCTGACTGTCTTATCCATAGAAGAAGAGAGCAGAAAGTAGTTCTAGGGAGAAAATGATATCAGTTACTTAAATACTGTACACATGAAAATACCATTTACACAATGAAATCGAACTAGAATTACAGTTTTAATTTTCTTGTTTTTAGTTTTATATACTATGTTATTGCTATATGCAGCATCGTAAAGAACATGACTATTTCAATTCAGTTGAAAATTTATTATTTTCTAAAATTATTATCTAATGTATTTCACTGACTCTAAGACATTTTAGCATTACCTGTTGTTACATTACTATGAATCTTACAATAGGAAATATGTCAGGTACTAGCAGAGGATTAAGGAGTACCTTAGCTGTTATAACCTGGTCGTATTTAAACTTAGCTATGAATATATGATATTAATTTGATTATTTCAGTTTAGTTATTTTTCACACCAAAACACGGGTGAATTCTAACTTACATGGATCCTAATTGTCACTTAAAATGTCTTCAAAAAGATTACTCTGTAATGCAGCATAGAAATGAAAAGTTATTGTGCTCCTGTCACACTCTATGCAAAAGAATTAGAGAATAGAAACTATCAAATTTCTCAGAATATATCAGAGAACTTTCTAAACTGGGAAGAGGTAGGGTATTTAGACATCATATTGGCCCAATTATCCCGGAATCAAACATCTATCCATTAAAAGCTTCCGGCTGGCAAAGTCTCAACATCTTCTAAAAATCATCTATTTAAAGAGGAAAACTATGTAATATATTGAATGAGGAAACCTGAAGGAACTCTAGTATTTTTTGAAATGTCTAAAGAGGAGCAACAAATCAAGGTAGTAATAACATTTATTGAATATACATAATTTGCTAAAAGCTTTGTTCTTAGCACTATACAGCAACTCTGTGAGGTAGGCATGTTATCATTCTTTTTGACAAATGAGACAGCCTATCAGTGGTAAAACTCGAGTTTAAGCGCAGGTGGTCTGACTCCAGATCTAGGTGCTAATCATGTATTGCAGAGTGCAGAAAAGCGCCAAGATGCTTTGTCATTTGGTCAAAGTAATGAAGAACAACTAATCTTTATCTGTGTGGCAGCTCATAGCTGTAAACCTTGGGATAGGGGGGCAGAAGAATCAGGAGTTCAAAGTCATCTTTCGCTACATAGTAAATTTGAGGACAGCCTCCTAGAAGAGACCGTCTCTTCAAAAATCATAAAAAATAAGCAAAAAGTCTAACTGCAAATATTGATTTGGCTATATAACTGTAATGAGCTATTCTACAAAACATATTTTAAATACCTATTTTAAATAGATATTATATCTTATTAAAATACAGTTTTGAGCCACACATTATGATTTTAATCTCATCATTTATGGATGCTGAGGCAAGAAGAATGTGAATTGGAGGCCACTGTGTTACAAGTTTGAACCTGTTTCATAAAAGAAATAGCAATTTGCAGCTTAAGAGTAATAGATTGGTGGCAAAGAACTTGCAAGGCTTTAGGACTGGCCCTCAGTATTGGGAAATAAAAAAGAAAGGAGGAGAGAAATTTGGATGCATCTAATAATTATTTTTACTTTTGAAGATAACCTAGTTCCAGAAAAGTTTTAATGAGCGTATATAGTTTGCATTCTAATGTTCTGTTGATTGAAAGCACTATACCTATGGCCCAATGCTCTTTAAAACTAGCTTTCTTCAGAGCTGGGGGTGTAGCTCAGTAGCAGAGTGTATGGTTAGCATCCAAATAAGCCAACCAACCAAAAAAACTCAATAAAATAAAATTTGGCTTTATTCAGTTCTTGCTTTAAGCATATAAGAGTTATATGAATATATTCTTAAAATATTAAATGAATGTGTGAAAGAAATGTTAAGTTTTATTCTACTATGCCAAGAGTTTTTCTTTAATAAATTCTTACTAAACTAAATTAATTTCTTTATTTTTTATGTGTATGAGTGGTTTGTCCGCATGTTTATCTATGCACCACATGTGTATGTGGTGCCCAAAGAGGTGAGAAAAGGGTGCTGGATTCTCTGGAACTTGAACATATGGGTGTGAGCCATCATGTGGGTGCTAGGAATTGAACCTAGGTCCCTGAGAAGAGCAGGCAGTGTTGTTAACTTCTGAGCCATTTTTGTAACCCTGAAATATTTCTTAAACTAAGCACTGACCTTTGGAGTCACATAAAGTATATTCAGATTGAAGTTCTGTATATAATCAGTCTTACAATCCTTAGATGGGTGAGGTAATCCAGTCCTCTAATCTATACAGTGAAAGACCCTTTACTACATGTGATTTTTTACTTATGATGTAATATTGTAATTCTTTGTTAGCTGGCATTAAACACGTATTTAAAAAAATAGAAAACTCACTACAGAGATTCTGATAGACACTGAAGAGAAATAATAGTAAAGATTTGACCCCTACCCACTAACAGCTTAGAATCTTCTTATAAAAAAAAAAATCTAGACATCCGTGGTGGTTTGCATGAAAATGGACCTTATAAGTTCATATATTTGAATGCATGGTCCACAGTTGGTAGAACTGTTTGGGAAGGATTGGGAGGTGTGGCCTTGTTGGATGATGTGTGTCATCGAGGAGTGGACTTTAAGGTCTCAAAAGTCCAAGCTACTCCTAGTTAGCTCTCTCCCTCTACATTGTGGTTGTCACCTCAACATGTAAACTCTCAGCTATTGCTCCAGCACCATGCCTTCTTGCCTGCTGCCATGCTTCCCACCATGGTGATCATGGACTCACCCTCTGAAACTGTAAGCAAGCCTCCAATTAAATAGTTTCTTTTATACATTTCTTTGGTTATTGTATCTCTTCACAGCAATAGAAAAGTAATTAAGAGAGAGCAGTGAGGTCTTTCCCAGTGAAAAACACACCAATATGTTATCTAATACCAAATGGCTAGCCCTGAAAACATAACATACATATTGAGCTGGTTGTATTTATGTATTTAAGAACATATACACATACACATGGGAGAGACTGAGAGAGAATGTAACAACAATCAGAGAAAAGAGGCCATGACTCTGAAAAAGAGCAAGATGGAGATGATCCATGGGAGGGTTTAGAGAAAGGAAAGGGGGAAATGATATAATCTCAAAAATTAATTAAAAATATGGTAAGATAGCTGAAGGAACAATTCAGTGAAACAAGTCAATTCTCATTTTTGTTGTCAGGAAAGGCTGACAGAAGGATGCTCCTTAGGAAGAAGCAGCATTAAAATCTCCCTGATTCAAGATGAGTGGGAACCATCCCCATAAACATATTTGGATATAAAAAAAATTGTAGATGCTGCCTAAGGAACAACACCTAAAATTGTCTCCATCACATACACACATACAGAGAGATAGATAGATAGATAGATAGATAGAGAAATTACTTTCCCACAAAAATTTTCAAAGTGTTATATCCTTGTTTACTGTATTTATCTTTTTATGACTAGTACTCATAATATCAAAGATCAGGAAGTCCCAGCTTAGAAACTGGCATCAGTCATAAGGCAAGTATGTAGACTGACTGATACTAAATATATTTCTGTGACCTACAAAATTTGTACAGAATGTAGGAAAAGAAGAATTTCTGATTTCTTAAATCTTTGCAATGTATCCAGCATTTTTGATTTTTGTATGCTAGCTACTATGGAGTAATGAGCTATTGTGGCACAGGAATAGGCTAGAGAGTACTGTTCTAAAGACACGGAGTGTGAATTCTAACTCCTTACTCCATAAGTACATGCCTGCCCGCATGTTCCTGAACTCATACAAATCTTTTTCAAATCCTTGATAAATATCAGTGACTTCACCTGTTTTCATAACACAAACAGAGAACACAAGTAAAATACTTAACTTTGGTGTCCTTGGTGCCTAAAATCCTCTATCTGCCAAATTCATAGGTCATGTTTTGATTCCTTTATTTTTAATTATGTGTATTTATGTGTGGAAGAGGTATTTGCTCACTAAGTGTAGTTGCCTGTGGAGGTATTGTATCCCCTTGGAGCTAGAGTTATAGGCAATTGTAAACTGTCCCATGCAGATGTTAGGAACCAAACTTGGGTTCTCTGGCAAGCAATACTCATTCTTAACTGCTAAGCCATTTCTCCAGCTCCACTCATAGGTGATGTTAATTGAACATCTACTGTGTGCTAAGTAGGTGCATATTTTTAGAGATTTATTTTATGTGTATGAGTATTTTACAGGTATGAGTGTATGAATACTGCATGCCTACCTGGTGTCTGCAGGGGCAAAAAGAGGCTGTTGGATCCCTGAAACTGGAGAAGCAGATGGTTGTGAGCCACCATGTGGGCACTGGGAATGAAACCCAGGTCCTCTGCAAAAGCAGCAAGTGCTTTTAACTGTTGAGCCATCTCTCTAGCCCCATGTAAGTGCTTTGTATTTACTTAGTTCATCTTTCCCTATAACTCTACAAAGAAGCTACTTTTTTTTTTTTTGAAAAGACAGGGATTCTCTCTTGTAATTCTGGCTGTCCTGGAACTCACTCTGTAGACCAGGCTGGCCTCTAACTCAGAGATCTGCCTGCCTCTGCCTCCCCCTGCCCCTGCCACATGCTGGGATTAAAGGCATGTACCACCACTGCCTGGCTAAGAAGCTACTTTTATTATGTATGTTTTGCAGGTGAGACATAGTAAAGTTAAGGAAAGTGGCCAAAGAGTCCAGAACTCTAAGGGGCAAAGTAGTTAGAATGTGAATCCTGGGAGTCTGGTTCTAGAGCTATGCTCTTAACTAGATGGTTAAGTGAACAACAGATATGTTTTGAGTGAATATGAAATACAAAAATACCTAGTAGGCAGATGTTTATAGATTCTCAATTATTATTTTAACAAAAATATAATTACATCACTTCCCCCTTTTCCTCTCTCCAAAGCCTCCCATGTTCCTTCCCTCCAACCCCTCCTGTGCCCTCTCTTATGCCCTCTTGAGTTGATGGTCTCTTTTTGTTTGACTATTTTTGTTACTTATACACACACACACACACACACACACACACACACACACACACACACACACCTTGCTGGGTCTCTTTAGTGTTGCTTGTGTGTATATAATTATGTAATTTCAGGGTTGATCACTTTGTACTGGATACACAGTTAAGAGGCTGATCTTGGGAAAGACTAATTCTCCCTTTCTTGGCAGTCATTTGTTGCCTGTAGTTTTCTGTCTAGGAGTAGGACACTTTGAAACTTCCCCTTATCACATTAGCATGTTCCCCACAAGAGCCATAGTCTAACAAAAGCCCCAGTACCAGGCATCAGAAACTACTGTTCAAGTTATTGGTCAGGGTAATCTAAGTGTCCCAAAGCAATGCAGGCTAAAACTGTTGCCCTTGGTTGCCAGTCAGAGGTTGAAGATAAGATATTACTGAAGATACCATACATTTCAAACAGAGGACTGAGAAATTCAAGTTGGAAATTCTAACTGGAAAGCCTCTTTCTTGTGTTCTAGCTTTCATAGTACCAGCAGGTTCTGTGCAAGCTGCCAAAGGAGGGAAGGAATCAACAGTCTTATCCTGTTATGGCACCTATGAACCACTACAATGACCAGGATGGTAAGATACCACTAAAGGTGCAATAGTGGCACTCATATCTTGGTGGTAACAAATAGCCATTGGACTAATTGGACTAAGGCCCATTCATGCTTGGTACGAGAAACCTAGGCAACTACCTAGGTATGCTGGCTAATTTTATGTCAATTTGAAATACGCTAATAGTCATTTGGGAAGAGGGAATCTTAATTGAGAAAATGTTCCCACAAGATTGACCTGTGGGTAGGCCTCTGGTACATTTTCTTGATTCATGATTGCTGTGGAAGGGCCCAGATCACTGTGGGTGGTGCCACCCCTGGACTAGTGGTCCTGGATGTTATCAGTAAGCAAACTGAGCAAGCCAGAAGGAGCAAGCTGTAAATAGCATTCTTCCATGATCTCTCCATCAGTTTCCAATTCCAGGTTCCTGGCCTGACTTCCTTCCTTGATGGACATGGAACTCTTTCCTCCCCAGTTGCTATTTGGTTGTGAGTGTTTTACCATAGCACTGGAAATCCTAACTAAGACACCAGGGCCAGTGAGATCATGGACCTTAGAGGAGAATCTATTACTGACACTTTACTAGACCAGCATAATTCCTAATTGCCTTCTAAATACTTATTTATTATACTAAATACTGTTTGCAGCAAACAGAAACTATTATAGCAATCACTGTGCAGAGAGAGATCAATGGATCATGGGGAGCCCAGTCTTGGTAGACACATCTATAACACAACTCTTGTATCTGAGTCCTAGGGACCATTTCAGAAGATTGGGGAGGAATGAGTCTAAGAGCCAGAGGACCAGGAAGTCTGCTGCAAATTATTTCACATAGAAATGACAGGGAAGCTACACCCATGATATGTCAACAATATGGGTGTCTAAACAATAATATACCTTTAACATAATTATTTCTTTAAATACAGGATTTTACTGTGTACCAGAGGCTGGCCTCGAATTTACTATCCTCTTGCCTCTGCCTCCTGAATATGGGAATTACAGGCATGTAATGCAAAAATTTTCTCATTACTCTTTTGTAAAAGAAAAAAAGAATGGTTAATGAGATAGAAGGGAATAAAAAAAAGTAGAAATCAAAGAGAACGTTTCAAAATTCACAGAATATTATAAATACATGAGAGAAAGGTAAAGGAGAATGAATTCAAAGAAAAGCTATTAATTCTGATAAGGAGCAATAGTTAACTGCATGTATTGATTTGGGAAAGTTTAGTACCCAGCTATTTAATTGAATACTAATCTAGTTGTTGCTGTGTACTTATTCTCTATAGAATAGTAACTCTTGCCATTAGTCGACTTTAAGTAAACTAGACTCCTCCTGATAATGTGAGTGGTCCTCATCCAATTAGTTAAAGGCCTCAAGAGCAAAATGCTCTTCAGAGGGTAGGAAATTCTACAACATCAGTTCCCACTATTTCCAGCCTCCAGGCATGTCTTCCAAATTCAAAGTTGCTTGTCCCTACAACTGCATGAAACAATTCCTTGAAATAAAACTTCATAGCAGAAGAGTGGTCACTAAAGTCTATAAAGGGTATGGAGCTGAAGGGATAAAAGAATAAAAGCTAAAAGAATTGTCCATGGGCAGTAGGTTCCAAAATGCAGTTAGGTAAGAAAAGTTCTAGTATTCCATAGTACAGAATGGTGTCTGCTATCTATAACAATTTATTTTCTGAAGAACCAGAGAAGAAGAGTCTGAAAGTACTCAATAACAAAATGGTAAATCTTTAAGGAGGCAGAGATGTCAGTTACCTGATTTCATTATCATTATTTATCAATATCATTATTTATTATATACACATATTGAAATATATTATACTTCATTAATATGTATAATTGTCATGAATGAACTAGAACATAAAAATGGTCAGCCATAAATCTCTTTATTTATATGTAAAAAAGTTCTTAGCCAGTGAGATGGCTCAGAGGGTACAAGCATTTGCTGTTAAGCCTGGTGACCCGAGTTTGATCATTGGGACACACATGGCAGGAGAGAACTGACTTGTATTTGTCGTCTGGCTTCCATATGCATGCCTTGGCACATGTGCCCACACACAGGTGTGCACACAGGTATATAAACACAAATAAATAGATGTAAATTTAAAACTTCAAAAATTAAACTTCAATTTAAAAAGGGTTCTGTTCCTCTTTGTGTTCATGTACACGCATGTACACGTGTGTAACATGCATGTGGGGGGGTCAGAGGATAACCTTAGGTGTTGTTTCCTCACATGCTGCTACTTATTTTATGAGACAGGGTCTTCTACTAGTCTGGAACTTTCAGCTAGGCTGGCTTACCAGGAAGCCAATGGGTCTATCCGTCTGCTCCTATCCAGTGCTGGGATTATAAATGTGTGCCATTATACTTGGCTTTTCTTTTTTACTGTGAATTTGTGGGATCAAACGCAGGTCCTCAAGTTTGCAAGATATTTGGTTTAAAAAGCAGACTACCAGAGAGAAATGGAAAGACAGATTGCTTGATTATGACAGATGGGTTATATGAAACATTCAGAACATCTAAACATGTATGAGGACAAAGAGAATCACCAATTCACAAATGGATTGATTCAAAGGTGGTGCACAGCACGGAATGTTGATAGAAACCTCCAATCCCAGTACTTGGCAAGCAGAAGTAGATGTGGAGGCAGAGGCAGAGGCAGAGGCAGAGGCAGAGGCAGAGGCAGAGGCAGAGGCAGAGGCAGAAGCAGAAGCAGAGGTAGGAGGATCACAGTAAGTGTGATATCAACCTGGGTCACAGAGTGTCAATCCCCCCTCAGCTACAGAGACTCCATTTCAACAACAACAAAAAAAACCAAACAAGCAAACAGAGCTCAGATATACAGTTTGATTCAATCTGCCAAAGTATACCATTAATATCGCTTTGCTATATGTTTTTCTGATATAATTAAAATATATGGTTACCACTTGTTTCTCAAATACTATTGTCTAGTTAATACAGTTCATTTTTCTGAAGTCAAGGTGTTTAAATATTTTTTATCTCTTAAATTCTAAATATATTTTAATTTTGAATAACAACAAAACTTGAGTTATAAAACAAAAATTCTAAGCTGTTTCATGTTTAAACACCTTATTTAAAATTTGAAACATCTCCTTAAATTTTTTAGAAAACTGTTGTGGGATTCAGTAAAAATTGTCCCTATACTTCTGATATAATATTGCTCTATGGGAAAAACATCACAAAATGAATTGTTAGTGAAAAATGAGTAATTGCATGAAGGTAGCAAGTTAGCCTTACAGTAGGCTTAAAGATAGACTAGACTTGATCTTTGTAGCTGAGGTCATATCCATTTTGCTAAGGATCATTTCTTTCTGAAAAATCACTGCATATAAAAAGCAAATGCAAATAATATATAGACCTAAATTGTTATGCAATATCAACATTTACTTGAAATTTCTCATTTTAGAACTCAGATTACTTGTAAAATAACTTTTACAAAGTGGCTAGCCAACACTTGCTAGTGTGATAATCATACAAATAAGGCATTTTTAATCCTAATGTGAAAGTCATACAGAGTTAATACATAATTCAAATGCTAATTTCTTACTTTAGACCAGGAGAGATCAAGGAGGTCAGCAGTGTGTCCTTTATATTTGCAAAATGGCCGCTGCCGAAAAGGTGCATTTTTATCATCTGGGTCCTCATCAGTCCCACTACATACCTAGTTAGACAAAAACAAACTTGAAAACCAACATATAACACTACCAAAAGAAGAACTTCAGATTTTCCCACCCTTCTGTTTTTGAATCAGTTTATATGATGCCCAATTGAAATCTTGAGCCACCTAAAGCAGAGTCCCGTTTATGCTGTACTACTTACCACTTTTCTTTCTCTCCAGACAATAATGACAACTTACAATCATTCCTGAACAATATACCCTGCTATCATACTCTTTTCCCTCTCTAAAAGAGACCCTTCTTTATCCTTTTCTTAGCATCTGTTTCTTCAGGAGAACAGACGGGGCCAGCTCAAGGGGGTGAGTTACGACTGAATTAAACTAATTTAAGATTAGGTCATCCTATTTCCCAAGGATGACTAGTTTAGCCACAGGGTGTGTTCAATGGAGCTCACTTAAGAGACTTTTCCCTTTTCTTGCCTTTGAACATAGTTGTCTCTGTGTGACACTTAAGACAGTAGCTTCCTCCTTAGGACCATAATACAAGGTAGGGAAAGGCCCAGGGCAAAAGAGAGTAAAAAGCAGAAAGTTGGTGGGACTCTGTGTCCCTGGTGATACAACTGAGCAAACTAGCCCTTATTGTTTAAGCTATTTTTAGTTAGGTTTCTGTTATTTGATAGAAGTATGTGGAAAATAGTGCCATACACACATGCCAAAATTTAGTTATTGCATGTTTTGTGTATTCATCATCTGAATGAATCCTAGTAACTCTTTGAAATAAGTATTAACACTACGAATATGAAGACATTAGAAAAAAAAACCCTGCAGGTCTAAGGGGTTAAAATAACACAATTAGAAGGCCACACAACCACATGTGAACAAGACAATCAAGGTAGAATATAAGTTATCTAACTAAGTCCAGATTTATCTCTCAAGTGCTTTAGGGCATTTAGCATGAGAGAAGATATGTAGTGCCAGCTAAGCCTCTCATGTTGAATACTGGCTAGAATGAGGATGGAAACAAAAGTTCATATAAAAAGAATGGTTAGAAAGGTACTTTGAGACCATCTTATGAAGCATCTCAAACTTGTAGCTCAAAGTCTAGGTGGTATAAGGCCATGGAAAATGAATACAAAATTGTAAAAAGGAAAAAGTGACAAGATCTGACTGGAGCTTTAGAAAGAAAACTACGAACAACGTCGAAGATTGTTTGGACAGAGCAAGCGGAGGCAGGAAGAACAGTAACTTTACGAATGAGGGCTTGACTTCAGATATAGGTCTCGGAAGATCCAAGCTGGGCTGACCTGAAAGCCTCCTCCCTTAGGATTAATTTTCAAAGTTTAGTAAGGTGCTGTGCAAACTGCCAAGGGAGGCAAGTACTTGACAATTCTACCCAGCTGTGAAGCTATGAACCACAACAATAAACAGTATGGAATATCCCCAAGACTGTAACTCTTACCTTGGCAGCAACCAACAACTGTAATTGGACCTTTTAAAGCCCTCTCAACAGGAGGGAATTCATGTACCAGCCAGGGCCAGTGAGGTCATGAATCTTAGATGAGAATCTGCTACTGCCACTTTACTAAACCAGCATAATTTCTAAGTGTATCCTAAATACGTATCCTTATACCCACAGATAAGTGTCGCTCTCAGCCCTCACCAAAGAAGCTTCTATTTGCAATGGTCAGAGATCATGACAGAAAATCACAACTGGTCAAAACTCATAGAAAAATGGATCATAGGGTGCCCAGTCCCAATGGCTATATCTACAACACAACTCTTACACCTAAGATTTAGGGAACATTGAGAAAGAGAGAACAGATTAAGAGTCAGAGGATCAGGATATCTGCTGTGAGACTATATCTCCTAGAAATTACAAAGAAGCTTCATCCATGATACCTCTATTACATGGTTGCCTAAACGAGACAAACAAAGATAACACCAATAGACATGCAATGAAGGAGGAAATGTCATGGGACCTCACCCCAGGACAAACAACTATAGGCAACTAACAGATGTTGCTAGAGAGAGAATCGTTTTTTTCCCCAGGGATGAGCCCCCTAATAATACAATGCATTCACCCCCTGAATCCATGTACACAGAAGCATCACTAACCATATTTAGCAGGTTATATTAATACATTTACCTGTTTGTGGGAGTGGGAGTGAGAGAGAGGGGGAGGGAGAGAAGAGGGAGAGATGGGGCAGGAATTGGAGAGGAAGCAGAGCAATGAGAGGTGTTGAAGGAAGGAAATGGAATAGGGGAAATGATGTAATTATATTTTAATAATAAAAATCATCAAAATATTAAAATGTGGGAAAAAATGAGAGCTTGAACTGGGACAGTAGCCATGGGATAGAAAAGAAGTTATGACTATTATTTGTCTATACTAGAACTTGGTTTTTGGTGTTAAGGATAGAATCCAAGACCTTATGCATGCTAGACATGGACTCTTAAAACTACACTATACCTCTAGCCCTATACAGAACTTTAAAAGCAACGTCTTGCTTAATAGTTATTTATTTTTCATTAACTCCCAAGCACATTTCCCCTAACAGTGATTTCAGGCTTCTCTAATTGTTTAAAGGATTTATTTTACTTTATGCGTGTGAGTATTTTGCCTACATGTATGTGTATATGTTTGTATGTATGTATGCATGTGTGTGTGCACCAAGTGTATGTCTGATGCATTGGGGGTCAGAAGAGGGTGTTAGGTCTCATGACACTGGGGTAAGGGATTGTTGTGAGCCATGTCAGTGCAGAAAATTGAACCTAGGTTTTCTGCAAGAGTGACATGTGTTCTTAAGTATTGAGCTGACTTCTAGCGCCCTGCCCCTCCCCACAATCAGGTCTCTTCTCTTTAAACATTCATTTGCTTCTCCCTGACAGTTTTGGTGCTGAGGATCTAACCCAGAGCCACTGCACTCTACTTCTCACCCTCCAATCTCTCAATGTTTTTAATAAGCTTTTTGTTTTGTCTCCTTAGGCTGGAGAGATGGCTCAGAGGTTAAGAGCACTGGCTGCTCTTCCAGAAGACACAGGTTTGATTCCCAGCACCCACATGTTCTTGCAATGGTCTACACATATACTTCTGTTACTTAATTCTCCCCCTTGCTCACTGACTCCCGATATCCAGGCTTGGATGCTATTTCTTGAACACAGTAGACCTGCCGTACAGCATTTTCACCCTTCCAAATATAAAGAGCATCACTTCCTTACCACCTTCAGATTTTGCACAAATAACAAGCTTTAGGTAAAGCTTTGTGTGCATCTTACTTAGTCTGATATCTTGCTTTATCTTTTTCATTTTTCTCTATGCAAAAGGATGAATTTGGATTCTATGCCACTCATAAAAATCAATTAAAAATGGATTAAAGACTTAACTGTAAAGCCTACACGTAAAACTTCTAGGAAAACAAATTTTTTAGGTATTAGGCTTTGCAATTATTTCTTAAATGTGCTACTACAAAATCTACAAAAGGAAAATGAGACATGGGAGATCGCAGTCACTCTCCTTTATTCTCAGTTTTGCAGTCTGTAATTTTAGTTATCAAGAGTCAAAACGGTTATTTTGACTCTTTCAAAATAGAAACAGAACATTCATATAATTTTATTGCAGTATATTACTATAACTGTTCTGTTTCATTATAATGTATTGTTATTAAATATTTTATGTCTAAATTTATGAATTAAATTAATTTCATAGGTCTGCACATAGAAGAAAAAAACATTGCATGTATATGGTTTTGTTATATCCACAGTTTTGAGCATTCACTGAGAGTTTTGGACCATATCTCTCAAAGAAAAGAGAGACTAATATATATCAAAGTCAAACATTTTTTGCACAAAAAGTAAACAACCAACCACATGAAATAGTAGCTACAGAAATGGAAGAAACTATTTTCATCCAAATAGCTGATAAAATTTAATATGCAAATATATAAGGAACTCTACAATTGAAAAGTAAAAAGGCTAAACTAAAACCGAATCAGGTAACTCAATTAGAAACGGTTCAAAGGGCTGGCTCAGAGTCAGAGTGGTGGCCTAACATGCAGAAGTCCCTGAGTTCCATTCCCAGCACTAAAGAGAGAAAAAATAGTCAGAGGAACTGCTCAAAACAAAACAAAACAAAAAACAGAACATACTAATGGTGAAGAGGTATATATGAAGGTATTCAACATCACTAATCATCAGAGTGATTTCATGTGTACCACTACAAGTTAAAAATATAATGATGTTTCCCCTAAAGTTGTCATGATGGCTATCATAAAAAAAAATACAGCTATAAACCTTGCAATCTACAATGGTGACCTGCCTGCATGATATGCAATAGAGGCCCAAACATAGTGGGAGTAACCAACCTGACTGAGTCTCAGAGAGTATACAAAGCACATTTAAGGCCAGGCCCCATGCCCAGAAGTAGATAGCCAACACAAAATCAACTCAATGTATTTTTGCAGAGTTTTTGCCTCACATTTCTTTGGGCATTTTTCTACCTCATTGATCTTTTGCTTATATATTATGGTTTCTTATTTTGTGTTTTTATGGGTTTTGTTTGTATATATGTGTGTCTGCATATGTATGTGTTTCTTGTGCTTTTTTTATTCTTTTAAAAAAATTACCTGTTTTCTAAAGCAGAAGAGTTGGATTGGTGAGAAGGTAGGAAGAATCTTGGAGGAGATGAGGGAGGGGAAACCATTTTCAGAATATATTGTGAAATATATATATGAAATATATGAAAAAATCTTAACAGAAAAACATAGTTAAAGGTTAGCAAAAATTTGGAGAAAGCATAACTCTATATACTGCGGGTGGGAATGTCAATAAGTTCAACCCACCAGGAAAGGCAATATGGAGATGCCTCAGAAAATTAAAAATAGAGCTGCCACATGATCCAGTAATCCCATTTTCTGGTATACATCCAAAGGAATTAAAGTCAGGATCTAAAATATTTGCACTATCATGTTCCCTGCAGTCAAGACATGTGAGTAACCTAAATGTCCACTGACAAGAGGACATAGAGAAAATGTGGCTTACACACATCACAGAATACTATTTAATCTTTAAAAGGAAAATGTTGCATTTATGATAAGAATGAACTTAAAAGATAAGTAAAATAAGCTAGATACAGAATGACAAATACTCTGTGATACAGAAGGGCAAATACTATATAATACCACTTAAATGATAAATGTTATATAATTCCATTCACAGAAGCAGAAAGTGGTGGTTGCCAGGGATCAAGGATGAGAGAAACTGGATAGTATTAGTCAAAGGCTATAAAGTTTCAACTGTACAAAATTAGTAAGTACTAGAGATCATAGAACAGTGATTACAGTTAACAATTCTGTATTATGCACTTAAATTTTTAAAAGAAAATAGTTAAAAAATTCTTATCATAAAAATTAGTAAGGGGAATGAAGAAACAATTGGAGTTGATGGGTACATTTTTGGCATACACTGTGTTTATGCTTTCATGGTTGTACATTTATCCCCAAACTCACCAAATTATATTTGTTAAGTATGTATGGCCTTTTGTATGTTGCAACTCAATAAAGTGCCTTTAAAACTTTTCTATTAGATCTGTTTATTTGTCTATGTATATGAGTACATGCATGTCAGAGTACAGCTTGTGGGAGTTGGTTCTCTCTAGTACATGGGTTCTGGGGATTCAAATCCAGTCATCAGACTTGGTGGTAAGCACTTTTACCTACCGAACCATTTTGCTGGTCCTCAATAAAATTATATATGGCCTTATAAAATTATAGTCTTCCATATAATTTTTAGCTTTGTATTCTTTATTATTTCCTCAGTTCTTTAAATAGTGACTAATATGTGGTAGGAACTCAATAATAAATATTTTGGTACTGAATGAAGACAAAGTCCCAGATATCAAGATGGCAACTAGTGCAACATCATTCTTAAGAGCATAGGTTGTAGAGATAGAACTGGGTACTAATTCTGATGGTGCATTTAGTCAACTGTGAAACTGTTACTATTTCAAAGCTTTCTCTTTGTTTAATCTCAAAATTAGAGTTGTTAATGGCACTAAAATATAGGTTTATAAAATGCCATATACACAAATGTCACACAAATTTTCTTAATCCCTTCTAGATTGATAGCTCCCTTCATTCAAGTTTTAGATTCTAATGATCTATTCCCTCCCTCCAACTATGTCCAACTAATCTTGTCCAACTATGGATTCTTAGAAACTGAGATGGCTAAAAGTCCATGCTAAGGGCATCTCTATTAAGTCTTTAAGGCTTTAGATAGCAGGGCAAACTAAGCTCTCACCTCTTCTTCCCTTACACTTTCTGAGCTACTTTTCGGAATCAACGGAAACAGAAACATCATAGGAGTCAGAATTCTAGAACACTGCTAGCGACTAGGTAGGTGAGTGACCTTGGCTCATCACTGCCTGCTCAACTGTATAGAAGGTCCTTTTATACTCTATTTCACATGATGAGAAAACATGTGAAAGCACTTCAAAAGGGGTAAGATGCCACTACCATGAGCCAGACAAAACGCACATGAAAATGAGCTCCACTATGCTTATTGTGCTCACAATATCTAGAGGTAGGTTGAAAAATAATTCCAGACATCAAACACTAAAGACATGAAACAGAGGCCTCTTTCAGCTGTTTTGAAAATGAGAGAAATTAAAGCAATCTAAATGACCTTTTCCAAAAATGATGGATTATTCAACTCTCTCAGAAGAAAAAAGTCAAATAGTACAAGAAAAATGAGTATCTTTTCTATTAAAGAAGTTTAATAGTTTTCATTTATAATATCTTGTGCTCAATTAACATTGTAATTATACTTAGAGATTGGGGTGGGGGACTAGGCAGAAGAAGTTATGAATCTATAAGTTGCTAAGTATATACAAGACAGTCTTATATAGTATAGGCTGTTTTTAAAAGCAGCAAATACCTAGAAACTTTATAGTAAATGAAACTAATAAATAAGGAAACCCTCTCCCCCAAAGCAAAGCAGTTAAAATTGTCACCATACATGAGTGAGTGAAGGCTTTAGAGAAAATGTGAACCATGACAAATGGGTACAGCTTGAATGCAAAGAAGGGAGACTGGGAGCATCCAGATAAGGGAAAAACACAGAACAAAAGCACAGGGCGGAAATTCAGTTATATGTGCCTAAATAGGAAAACAAACTGAAAAGGAAGATATGGTAAGCAATATAAATATGAAAGTACATACGACGTATTATCAGAACACGAGTAAATTTGTGTGCTGGATTTAGGAAAACTAATAAGAGAACATAAGATATTTGAACTGAACCCAGGGAGGGCACTGTGGACAAAGCAAAGACATGGGAAAAGATACCAATGTGAAAGAATATTCAGGATACAGACCAGCATGAAAAGTAGACCTCATAGTACCAGAGTATTAGGTTAGAAAGGCAATAGGAGGAAATATTAAGAAGTATCTTTTTCCTGGAGGTAATAAAAAGACACCAGAAGAATTTAACTATAATTAAAGCATAAAATGTCATAATTATTATTATTTTTAAAATATTAAACCTGGATTGAGGGAAAGTGATTATGTTTTATTTAATATGCATCAGTAGGTTGGTACCATAAATAATATTATTCACCATTTGGCCATCTTGAAACTTGAGAATTTTTTACTTGGGAATATTAGTAAAAGAAACACTGAATATTACATGTTATAATTAAATGCCTCGACAGAACTTATTTATCACTGAGAACTGCTTTAGAGCATCAAATAAATCATAGAATTCCACAACAGTAACCATAAAACTTGAACATACCCCTGTGTCTGTGTCAGATTTTGATGAACTTAGACTTTCCTGAGATGGTGATGGTGACACACGTCCTAAAAACAGCATAGTAATTGTAAAAAAAAAAAAAGCATTTATATATATATAACCATCTACCAACAAAACTTATTCTGAAATAATAATAGTCATAGAATATAATACCCTGGAAAAATACATTTTCTAAATGTGAACTATAACCCCACAAGCACCCACATACATAATTTATATACATACATTTATCATTTTGAACAATTTTAATAAAATGCCTTAACTAGTTTCCTAAATTAGCAAACAAGATATCATTTAATCTTCATTATTCATAGTGAATACATTTTCACTCATTACAAAAAGTAGCAAGGGTTAGGTCTCGAAGGCAACTGAAATAGTCTTTTTGTCTCAGGTAGAACAAGAAAAGCTCACTCTACAAGTAACCCATTTTAACTTTGTCTTGTCAAACACATTAGCATCTTTAATTATGTATTACAATACATATTAAGGAAATTCACAGGGGTTTTCTAAAGAATATAGAGTCCTCGGGACTGGTAGCACAGCCCCATTATCTCAGATACTCATGGAGCTGAGGCAAAAAGATCTTAAAGTTTAAGGCTTGCCTGAGCTACAGAGTTCAAGGTCAGACTGGGCAACACAGTAAGACTGTCACATGATTTTTTAAAAATGGAAGGTATATTGAGGCTGGGAATAGAGCTTAATGATAAATGCCTAGTATACCTGAGGACCTAGGTTCAATTTCTAGTACCAAGAAATCCCCAAACAAAATAAAACATCGTCTAACGAGCTGGTTGAATAAATTTCTAGAAACTTCTGTATTCCTTAAATTGGTGCTTCGATTGCACTCTATAGTCTCAACAATTGTTAACTCTATTTTCCTTTCTCCCATTTGTTAACGTCTTGTTTTCAACCTTAGATGATTGGAAAGGGGATGATTTGTGGATATGTGGTTTGTTACATAAAAAATTATAAGAAAGTAATCCCACAAAATTTAGAGTCCTTACTTACTTAAGTTCTTCATATTTTCCTAAATCATCACATGACAAGAATATTTTGTTTAGGTATAGTCAGTGTTTACCATACATTCATAATATTCTGAGATTTTTCTTTCTCAGTTAACAGTTTTTCACATATCCACTGATATACTGACATACTTAATTTACTTTTCATGGATATGTTCTTTTTGTTTTGTTTTGTTTTTTTGAGACAGGGTTTCTCTGTTGTAACTCTGGCTAAACTGGAACTCACTCCATAGACAAGACTGGCCTCAAACTCACAGAGATCTGCCTCTCTCTGCTTCCGAGTGCTGGGATTAAAGGTGTGCACCACCATAGCCTGGCTCATAGATAGGTTCTTAATCTTGTTTTATTAGTGAATATATGTAGTAATCTTACTCTTTTTCTAATTTAATTTGATCTTTCATTTTTATTTACGATAGAACTGAGGGCTGCCATGGGAAACCAAATAATTTTTAAGTGGTTGATAAAATTACATACTATACCTGAAAAGGTATAAATCTGCTTTGTAGTATTTATTTCATTAGGTCTAGAGATTTTACTCTATTTCTGTTTGCCTTATTTTTTATTGTTTTTTAAACAGTCTTGCTACATAAGCCAGGTTAGCCTTGAATTCTTGACCTTCTTGCCTCACCCCTGCAAAGGGTCAAGATTATAAGTACACATTACCATGCCATGTAAATGCTAGGTATTATGATATGTAGTGGTTACTACAAATGACTGACCAGTTAAGGAGAGCAGGGCAGTTGAATATTTCTTATTATATTTTGCAGCTTGTTGGATTTTTAAAAAATAATTACATGATCTTTAAAAGTTCAGCATCCCTAATCTAAAAAAATGAAATCTTAAATTCTGTAAAATCTGATAACTTTTGAGTATTTTCCTAGTGTTTAATGAACTTTAGATTACAAAGCATTTTGGATTTGGGAACTGAGGATGCTCAACCTATCTTGTACCTAAACGCAAAAATTCCAGATCTATTTAGATATTTAAAGAAACAAAAAATACCTTCAGTATTGTATTTCATTCGCATATTGTTGAAATAGTCAAAAGCATTTTTTAAAGCCCATATTCTCACTATATTGTCTTGTCCAGCTGAGGCAAGTAATCGGCCGCAGTGAGAAAATTTCATGGTCCAAACAGCTCCCTATGAAAACAGAAGGTTCAAAATGACTTTAAAAGCTCAAGAGATATCACTTTAATCTAACCTTTAAAGTTATGCAATATTACACATAGTAATATAATGCTCACTTTCCTAACACAACTCATGGCCATGGGTGCAATGATGCTATGGTACCACAAAGGAAAAAACTTTCAAAAGAAAGGTCTGTTAGGATCATTATCCTTTCCCATGGTTTAACCTAACAAATTTAAAACTCCAAACTATGTTCACATATTAATAAAAATGAGGGGTATTTTTCGTTGCATCTATGCATGCATGTGTGGGGGCAGGTATGTAGAGGTCAGAGGGCAACCTCACATGCCATTTGTGAGAGTTCCTAACTACCCAGAAATGTTATTTTGAAAAACAAACCACAGCTTGGAAAACTCAGTGCCTTAACTGAACATGAAAGGGGAAGAGAAAGCCCCTGCATGTCACTAACAACTTCTACCAGGACAGAAAAGAATCAAATCTACTTTAGTTGCAGGGCCATGGCACGAAACATTTCAAAGTACCTGAATAGTATGGTCTTAATTCTGTTTTTCTCTTTAAATACATGACTAGGTTCTTTATAAAAACTGATAGCATTGGAGTTTATGTTAGGAAAAATGTTAAAGAATAGGAGTCTTTAGTATGAAAGGGCCAAATCCTATTCCAACAAATAAGATTATAGCACACACTGAGGTGTGCCTACAGATTCTCTGGGAAGAAAGATTATCAAATTAAAAGCAACAGTTAATTTTTAAATAACATTCATTTTCACAAGTCAAATAGAGTAAAAAAAAATAACATTTGGATCCCAATATAATGGGCTTTTTACATAATAATACAGTGTGTTTAAATACAGTAAGTTCCGTAAGTGTCAACATGTAAAAACTTAAAACATTTGGTGCATAGTTTATATGCACAAAAGTTTAAATTTCAATGGGGCTACTATCTGATGTTCATAGTTGCTTTGAAGTTATGGCAACACCTAGGCTTTATATTGATTATATTTATATTGATTAAGGGCACAGTATGGTTTACCTAGGTTTGAACTTGACTGCTATCTTCCTTGTGTTTCTACATTTCCAGAAGCTAACTGCAGTACAATCTGAGTGTTTCTGCGTACGTTGGTAGGCTTGATTTATTTTCTTTGCAGTGTTAGGGATCAAACCAGAGCCCCATACTTATGAAGGAAGCACTCTACCACCAAGTCACATCCCCAGTCTGGTACTTTTGAAATGTGAAAGAATGTAAAACCTCTATCTATCTCTGTGTCTTGGCTGAACATCTTACTGTAGAAAATACATTGGGATTCTGAATATTTTTCATAAAAGTGCTACAGATTAGCAGGGATTTATGTATGCTGTACAAAAGTACTACATATTCCTAGCCCTGAAATATTTGTTTAAATTATGATTGGGAATATTTAAAATATTTTAAGTGACAGACTACTTTATAATTTAATTGCTTTAAAGTTGGTCCCTTTGCATGCTTTTCTCAGTAATACAGCCTAGAGTTCATTTACTCAAAACCTCATTTTTATTTTGATATTGGGCTGCCCTATACAGCACAGGCTGGCCTTGACCTTGTCACCCCCCTGCCTCAGGCTTCTGCATGCTGGAATTATAGGCCTGAAATATAACACTCGGCCTAAAATTTCCCTCTTAAACAATACAAATTCATTTAAATAGATTAATATAAAATAACTGTTCTTGAGCTCAATTAGTAAAAGAACATATGTTCATGAAGATAAATTAAATAGAAGCCCCCCAGAATACTCTACCAGTCAGGAAAAATAAAATGGTTGCTTACCATATGTTCACCACTAAGATCTTGCACAACTTTGATCTGATCAAAATCATAAGGTCCTTTAAAACCATGAGCTGCCTTGAATTTAACTGGTCTTGTATATGGCATTCCTTCATCATCACTTGATGAAGGGTCATCTTGATCAGTATGAAACACTGAAGACAAAATCAACAAAAATCATCAGTAGTTAATATGTATCTAGTTACAATCATATTTTCAAACATATTGATCATCAAGTATACTTTTAGTAAACAGAGAAGCAAAATTTGTCTATTACTACATAACATATTGGTTGAGAAAATGAAGTCTGATGCTAGATTGTATGAATTTAAATAAAATTGAGTTTATAATCTGTATGACCATAGAGATTTTTAAACCTTTCTATGCCTCTCAGTTTTCTCACCTATAAAGCGAGGATAATGATACTCACTTCATTGAGTTTTTTTGAGAGTAAATTCAGATTAATTCTTAGGAGAGTATCAGGTATAGTGTAAGTACTACGTGTATTTATTACAAAAACAAATGAGTACAATAATGACAAAGACACAGGGGCCTACGATCTCTGCAAATTAAGAGAATCTATTTTTACATTATTTATTGTGTATATGTCCATGCTATGGGGTGCATACAGAGTCAGTTTTGACCTACCACGTAGATTCTAGGGATTGAACTCTGGTCGTTGGGCTTGGCAGTAAGCTACATTACCCACTGAGCCATCTAGCTGGCCTCTAATTTTGTTTTGAGTGTGTGTGTGTGTGTGTGTACATATATGAGTTTGGGTCCACAGCCCAAGAGTAGAGATCAGACAGCAATTTTTTGAGAGTGGTTTTAGCCTTACACCTTGTTTGAAGCAGGGTCTTTCTTGTTTTTTCTGCTGTTGTGCTACATACTGCACACTAGCTGGTCTGTGAACTGAGGGGCAATTCTCCTTTTTCCATTTCATATTTAATCATAAAAATGTGGGCATTACAGATGCACACTATAGCATCTAGGTTTATGTGAGTTCCAAGGCCCATCATCAGGCTTGGATGGTGAGTTCTTTTACTCAATGAACCAATAAATTGGTCCCAAGTTTACCTAATTAAAAAATAGTTTAAAAAGTCTATTTATTTTTATGAGCATAAGTGTTTTGTCTGCATGAATGTCTGTGTATTATATGTGTGCTTGATTCCCATGGAAGCCAGAAGAGGGTGTCAGATCCCCTGGAACTGGAGTTAGAGACAGCTCTAGGCTGCCATGTGAGTGCTGGGAAATTTAATATGGATTCTCTGCAAGAGTAGCCACTGTTCTTAACCACTAAGCCATTTCTCTAGTCCCTTAAAAATATTTTGAAAAGCCAGAAAGTCTGATAAAACCAGTTTTCACCGAATCATTGTACAGTAAGCCCTTCAAGCCTGTTATAATCACAAAATGCTAGACCAATTTATACTTAAAACTTAATGCATTTATCTTTCTGCATATTCATAAAATTAAGTGAGTTACTTATGATTGATTGAAATACTAAAACATATGGCTATAAAAGTTTATTATATTCACTGATAAAGAGTGCTTCTTCTAAGTGACAAGCTAAATTTAGAAAATACACTAAATTTAGAAAATGGACAATTCAGTTGAAATGTTCTCATTTTACTGACCTTCATCTCTTACACTTTTAACCTTATTTATAGCACGTTCACCATATTCCTCAGCAAGATGCTTTGCTCTCTTTACTGATTTTCCGAGGAATTTCTTTAGTTGAGTCCTGAACAAAAATATACAAAAAATTGACACAACCTGTGCAAAGTGAACTATCCACAGACAAACGTAAGGACTGTCTTTTACAATAATAATAGGTATTCAAATACTCAAGATTCTTTGTTTTATGGAATAAACACATTAAAGTCATATCCTTCAAAGAAAAATATATGAATTTCTCCCAATTAAAAGTTATCATGCATTCTAGAGCCATACCTTTAAAGTGTGAATAATTGATTGGTAGTGGTGGGTTGGGGAGAGGAATGTTTAAGCAGATCTATGGGCCTCATCCCCAGGTAATCTAATTTGGAGAGCTTGGGGTGAAGCCATAGATATGCAGTTAAATAATTTTGGGAAGACTGCTTTAGAGACTTGTACCTAAGAACACATTTACCAACAAAAAGGAAGGGTAAAAGAAGTCATTTATGTACAAAATAGAATACCTGGGTAGTCTAAGATGACCTTTCTCTTTCATTTGGGTATTCACTATAGTAAAATTAGGCTGAGATTTCCCAATAGAAATTTCCAAACATAAAGTAACAATGCAATACAAGCTTCCATAAACATGATTTAATTATTCTCTTTCTGATTAAAAAGTAGATACAAATGTCTATCAATAGCAGAATGGATAAATAAGTGTTGATATAGAATACAATAAAACAAACCCTGTTCTTTGGATTGCCAAGCTCGTATTTGCCTAATGGTCTGCACATGTAGTTAATTCTGATTTGAACACTCCAGCCCTGATTACTAATTTCTATTAACCCTTTAGGTCTCAGACCAAATAATCTCTCAAAAAGGCCTTCCTTCAATTGAAACGTTATCCTGGAGACTTCTGCAGCACCTTTCAGTTTTCTTTTACAACAACCATTATAAATTCAGTTACACTTTTTTGCATACTTACATACTTAGTACCAGCCCCATCATTTAACTGAAAGGTCCATGAAGGTATGAGTGTAATTGTCTTAACTACTGTATCCATAGTAACTAATTCCTATGTGTAGTTCATTGAAAGACTGTAATATATTTATCTAACATGAAGAGATGTCTATGACAATTTGATTTACAAAAATAAAAAAAGCAAGCTAATCATCTACAGGCATAATGTGATCCCTCTTTTGTGAGAAACAAAAAATTCTAGGACTATGGGTATAGCTCAGTGGTAGGGTTTTTGTTTAGCATGTGCTAGCCCCTAGTTTTGATTTACCAGCATTGTGAAAAAAATTATGAAGAATCTTGATGATTCAGAAATAATCAAGACACCTTTGACTTCTTGGCTGTCAAATCATTAGAAACTTTCATTTTCATTTTTATACATTTCTGTTATTACTTTCAATCATCAGAAAACAGAGATGATAAACTATTTTTGTAGTTCTGGGGATTGAGCCTAGGGGGAGTGCTCTAATATTGAGCTGCATCTGTATCCCTATAAGACCAGTTACTAAAATCAAAATAAGGTATTTACTCTAAAGTTGTAGTTTACAAGTAACTATAAGTTTATGACAATGATATTTAGTTTTAATTGACAATTTGACACACTCCAGAATCACCTGAGAGGGGAGGCTAAATAAGGAATTGACTAGATTGGGTTGGCCTGTGAGCATGTGTTTGAGGGGATTATTTTGATTAATGGGAAGACTGGGTGGTACCATTTCATGGGTAGAGGATCGCAGATCATTTAAGAATGGAGAAGGTGAGCTGAGTACTAACATGCAGGTATTCATTGCTCTCTGTTCTTCACTGTGGATATATTATGACTACCTGCTTCAGGCTCTTGCTGCCTTAATATTCCTGCAATTGTGAGCTTTGCATCAAATACACCCTTTCTCTCTTAAGCTGCTCTTAAACTGGTATCGGTATTTATCATACTGGTTGATATTTTATCATACCATGTAGGCCTCTGGGGCTAAAGAGTAAGTGGAAGCCGTTGAAGGGCTCCTCGCCCTCTCCAGGTGGGCTAGCAGGACGCCCTGCGAGCTCCTTCTCTTAAGCCCTGGAGGCTACTCACAGTAACATAAGGAAATAAATCCGGCAGGCAAGCTGTGTGCCTGCCCTGTGGAGAATTATGCACCTTCTGTCTTTGCAAAGACCACGAGGCCAGGTGCCCCCGCCCTGCCTATGCTAATTAGGCTTCCCCCTACCCAGAATAGTGGGACCCTCCTTCTCTGGGAAGATATCTAAACAGGGGAAGGGCTGATAATAAACGAGTTTCTTGTTCATCAAACGCAAGCTTCTGAGGCGTTCTTTGTGCCCCGTCGTTTCTCAGGTCCGCAGAGTGGACAGCTTCGCGAAAGGTCACCGAACCTCGACATCGGCCCGTGCCTTCTTGCCGCTTAGGTCTGAACCACCTTCCCCTGGCCAGGGAACCGGGTCAGACTACTGTGGACCGGTGAGACATCAGCTGCCATCCAGCGGGTGCGCGGGAACCCGGAGAGACAGAGACCGACAAAACCAGTAGTAAATGAAACTAAGATGATTACTACTTAAAAGCCAAGAAGATATTTAAGTCATTGTAGATGTGACTTCATACCAATAATAAATGAAACTAAGATGATTACTACTTAAAGCCAAGAAGACATTTAAATTAATGTAGATGTGACTTTTTAAAATATAGACTCCCGTGCCTTTTAAAATGGCACTTAATATTCAGTAGGTTTCTTTTCACTGATGAATAGGGTCAGTTATCATTCATACTATTCTCAGAGCTTTTCAATCAGGATTCACTTAGGCTTAATTATTGGTTGCTTCCTCTGACTTCAAAACAATTTGTTATGATCTGGAAAAGTCAGAGCCACGGACATTGGTTACTGGCTGCCTTATTAGTTTACTCCATTATTTAGTGCAAATATTTTTATGATCTATGTGTATCGTCGTAAGAGAAAAGGCTTCAAAGAACTACTGTATACACTGACTACTGTGTTATATATTGGTCTTTTTTTATCATTTTCTGATTATCATCTGGTAATCAGAATATTACCCAACAGTCTTATTGCAACTTATGTATCATGGTTTGCAGTTTCTCTGTAGCTTTAGAAGTTCATGCACTATATGGGTAGATTTAAGAAATGATGTATGAATCATGAATGGGACTGAATAAACTTGAAAAAAAGTTTCTCTTAGATAAATGAGCTTTAATAGGGCATAGTGATGCACACCTGTAATCACAGCACTCAGAACAAAGAAGCAGGAGGTTGTGAGTTCAAGGTCAGCCTGAGCTAGTGTAGGGTGAGAACAGTGAGAACTTGCATAGGAAAATCAAATAGAAAATAAATGAGTTTTAGAGCATAGACTAGATGACACCTCTCCTGGATGTTTGTTTCCTGAACAATTCCTAATTCCCTGGATTCTGATAGTTGTCACTTTTAGAAGAGCCAAGTTTCAAATGTCTGACGTTAACATTTATTTCATTTTCAGCACATCTTTTTGAAATAGTCTTACTTCCTTTAATAAAGAGAGGAAAAAACATCAGATTTAAGTAGATCACTTCCTTTGGACTTTATATGGTAACATTGCCAATTTAGTGATCTATGCCTGTAATCAGGCACAATCCATATGACCACCATATGACCAATGTATTGTGGGGGTAACAGAAGAATCATATGATCATAAACCTTTCATATCACATTGTTTAGCTGTTTAAAATGTGTTTGCCTTTGGCTCACAGGGCCCTACCGCTCCTTAAGGTTCTATAGGCAGTTAATGGCTACTAGGAGGGACAAACACTTCTAAGGTGTAGTCACTGATAAGTTGCTTATGCTCCTGTAAGGAACCCTTACTAAACTCACTGAGTAATTAAAACAGAAACAAAAACAAAAAGGACATGAAAGTAGAAGGGAAACTAGTTAGAGAAGAGTGAGAGTGAGAGAAGAGCAGGAGTGAGACGGGGACAAGAAAAGGCAACAGGGGTGAATGTGATCAAATACATTATATACATGTATGAAGATGTCATAGTGAACAACATAGACAATTAACGTATGCTAATGAAATGGACTGCTTTTAAAAATAGAAAACAGTATTACGATAACATGTTAAAGAGAAAGAGAAGTTAAGTGGCTATAGGCTTGCTATGAACTAGAGTAGTTAGGAAGAATCTCACATAGTTTGTGAGTATGATATGAATAGGGTTTGGAAAGATGAAGGGGAAAAGATAGCTAAGGACACTGATGTTCTTCTAGTCACAATTCTAGCACCTTTGATGGAAAACAATACAAGGATTATACAAAATATACTGGCCATTTACTTATGTCAGATGCTTTGAAGGTGACCTATACAACCTTAAGAAACTTAGAATCAACAAGTAGAGGGTAGGGAATAGTGGTGTGGTGTGGGCATTTAACACTGAATTAAAACCATCTGGACACAGACCACATATTCCATTTCAAAACAACTCTCTCAAACTGAAAAAAATATGAGAAAGAAGTTAAACTAAAATTAAATGGCAGTGGATATGTCCAAGTGGATAATGCAAGGATCTGATCCATTTATGAATTTTATGATAGGTCAATGTGTGGTGATGGGAGTTATTAGGGGCAACAGAACAACACTGGGATGGTGGTAATATAAGGTAATACTACCATGTATTGGAATGAGTTTAACCATAGGCTATACAGCAGATAAATCTCTTTAAAGGACCTACTTTACTATAATATACAAAGTGGCCAAGAACATTTTTTGATAAAAAATATACTTGGCAATGTCCTTACTTTTCTAATCAACACTTAAAATAAAGAAAAGAGATGTACTGTAACTTACGTTTTCTGTTTCAACCTTCCACCATCAGTATCTGTTTGTTGTGACTGTAATTTTTCTTCATCATCAGACTGTGTGGCGTCATTGCTACAAGAAGGGAAAGTCATTTTAAAAGAAACCATTTCTTTTCTCAAAAATGCCTTTTTGTATTTATCACACAGTGACTAATCACAGTAAGAAAAATGATCTTGATTAAGTTTTATATAAGTTCATATTAATGAAGAACTTGAGAATTACTAAATGGGTTCTAAGATTAAAGAATGTAATCTTAAAAGGAAGATGCAATGAGCAAAATTTTAATGAATACAATTTAATAGCTTATGAAAATCCTACTATAAGAAGGCTGTGCATATTAACAATAAAATAACTTGTAGACAGACTTTTCCCTAGTTCATCAGATACAGCATATATTAAATTTAATAAAAGTTCTTGCTTTTCTAGAACTTATTCCTTAGACCTCACTGCATCTCATAACAAAAATCAATTGCTTCACTCTAAAGCAATTTTCTGACTACAATGAACAATACAAAAATACTTAGAAAGCAAAGATTTAGAAGACTAAGTGCTCCTCACACATGGCTTTTTAGTCTTAATGTTTTATACTATCTCAGGCATAAATCACTTGAAAAGACAGGAAAATAAATTGTATGAGATTTTAAGATTTAGACTATTCTCCCAAGCAACTATATAATATGACTATAAGAGAGATCAGAGGTAAAAATATAAACTTTGAGTTAATTTTACTTTTAGATTAAAATAGGAGTGAGTTTAACTAAATAGGGACAGTTGTAGTTAACAAACTTAAATAAGCAATACCACACTGAAATGTTGTAAATGTTAAATAACATTAAGTCATACCTTACATACTCCTTTGTCCTTCTCATGATGTGTAGAGTGAGAGGATTAATACCTGTTGGCAACTTCTCTTCAGCAAGACTTAAAGGTATTTCTTCTCCAGTATCCAGGTTCTTAATCATTACACTGGCTAAAATTTCCTGGAGGTAAAGTACAACATCAAGATGACTTACAATTTAATTATCTTTAAAATTTTTTAAAATATTTCTAATTATGTACATATATGTATGTAGTTGTGTGTGTGTGTGTGTGTGTGTGTGCATGTTGTGCACAGAGGCCAGAGGTGTTGGATCTCCTGGAGCTGGAATTACAGGTACTTGTGAGTCACCTGATATGGGTGCTAGGACTTGAACCTAGGTCCTCTGGCTCTTAACTGTTGAGCCATCTCTCTAGCCCTTAATTATCTTTTTTGAGTCTACAAAATCCTTAAAATTTTAAGTTAAGAATTTTCTAGATAGTCACTACTGGGTGCACTAATCTTAAACATTTTCACTGAGATATAATTCTCACACCACAAAATATGATCCCTTAATACATGTAATTCAATGGCTAATAATATATTTATAGGTCTTAATTTATCATTAAATTGTAACATTTGGTTACTCACAAAGGAAACCACTTGCATATTAGCTGCCAATCCCATTTAATTTTTGTCTTTGTCTCTGGTAACTACTAATCGAGTTTCTGTCTCTATTAATTTGTGTATTCAGGACATTTCATAAATTCAATTATACACACACACACATACACACACATACATATATCTGGATTCTTTTACTTAGCATGATATTTTAAATGTTTATCCAAATATCAATGCCATATTACTTTTAATTGCTGAAAAAATATTACTGAATGGACATACTACAATTTACTTAAGAATTCACCATTAATGGTACATATTTGGGTTGCTTTCAGTTTTTGACAATTATAAACAATGCTGCTATGAATATCTGTATACATTTTTGTATGGATATGTTTTCATTTTGCTTTAGTGTATAAATAGAAATGGAATTTCTGGGTCAGGGTAACACTGATTATCATTTTGAGAAAATGCTAAACTGTTTTCCAAACATATTTGAGAAAGAGTCTAGCTATGTTGGTCAGGATGACCTTAAACTATTATCTGCTATCCTTAGCCTCCAAAGTATTGAAATTATTATTGTGTGCCACCATGACTGGCTTCCTTAAAAAGTCCTACTTTGTTTTAAGTTTTCATTCTGAGTAAATTGGACAATAAATGCATTCTAATTTCATTTTACATGTATGGTATTTTGTCTGCATGTATGTCTGTGTACCACATGTGCGTAATTCCTGTGGAGGCCAGAAGAGGGCATGAGATCCAGTGGAACTGGATGTACAAACTGTTGTAGGCCACCATGAGGATTCTGAGGCCCAAACCAGAGTCCTTTAGAAGAGCCACCATTGATTGCTCTTAACTGCTGAGCCACCTTCCCAGCCCTTCATTGTAAATTTTAAAGGTAAGAAACCATTATAGGGCTAGGGAAATGGCTCAGCAGATAAAAGAACTTATATTCAAGGCTGACAGATGGCCTGAGTTTAATCCCCAGGACCTACATAATGGAATGAGATCCAAGTTTTATGTATACTGTGTCATACATGTACGTAAACATCACACACACACACACACACACACACACACACACACACACACACACACACACAAATGTAAAAATAGTATCTAAAATACTAGGGTTATTTTAAAGCTCACGTTTTATAAAATACAGATCCTGCTTTTTGTGCTGTGTTTGCATGTGCATATGGTACTGGGAATGGAGTCTATAGCCTTTTGAATGCTAGCAAACATTATGACTCAGTTATAGTTCCAGACATTTTTGCCTTTTCCATTCTAATTTAATGCCGCAGAAAGTTACTGGGCTGGCCTTGAACTTACTCTGTTGCCCAGGTAGGTCCTGAACTTGTGATCCTCCTACTTTATCCTCCTGAGTGCTGGGGTTATAGGACTGCTTTGTCACCAAGTCCACCTTGGATTCTGCTTTTAATGTACTATTCCACTGCAAAACTTTGTGAAATGGCAAGTTTCTGCCAGAGATTCAAACTTCAACATATAAAATCCCAAACCTAAGATAATCATTTTAATGATTTTGACCTAAAAGTAATTTATTATATGTTAAAATAACAAGACAAATTCAAAGTTCCTGGTACCGAAATAATGTTCAAAATTATGGAAATGTTGATTTCTTGGATTTAGTTATTATGTACTGTACCAACCTATCAAACCATCATATTGCAACCCATAAATATGTCCAAATGTGAAATGTCAATTAGGAAACATAGTAACTTATATGTAACATGAAACAACAGTGTGTTAATCATTTTTAAGTGTAGTTCTCAGTCATTGTGTACACCTACAGTGCTATGCAACCACCACAATCCGCCTTTAGTACTTTCTCATTTTCCCATTATGAGTTTTACATTCTATGTTTTTAAGAACAAAAAAAGAATTAATTCCTACCTCATCAGTAAGCTCTCTCCCAGAGTTGGATCTAGGTCTCTGAGGGCCCATCACTTCACCTGCTACAGTCTGCACATCAGGTGATTTTCCATTTTCCTAAAATTATAATTGTATAAACAGACAGAATGAATCAATTTCTATAAATTTTAATTATTCATTACCATGCATACTTCTACAAGATTCCACAAATCAGGTATTAGAGGCTACTGAAAATTTAAAGGAAAGATTCCATTTTAGTCTTCTATGATTCTCTGCATTCAGCAAGACATTAGACACCAAAACTACTGCTGACCTTGCAATCATGCCTTAGTAGCATTATAAACAAATAAATGTTTTATTTGAACCCATCCAAAACAACAATTCTCTACTAAGACTGTAATTAATTCAGGCCATATGTGAATATTGCTAAAGAAGCATTTAGACAACCTCTGTTTTTATAAAAAGCCAGACAACAAATATGCTAAAAATTTCACATACAGTTGTCATTGCATATTCTTCTACATTAAAAAAAACCCCAATACTTTAAAAAGGCAAACACCATGTTTATACTACAAAAGCAGGCTGCTTTTTACCTACTGTATTGCTATAACAAGATGGTAATGTCATGTTTCCAGCTCTGTTAACCCTCCTCATCTCAGCTACTATATAAATTACCCCAAGGTCCAGAATTTGGCTGTGTTAAAATATTGTGTGTGTGTGTGTTTTTTTGTATAGCCCACAGCCTAGTACATGAAGTGTTTTATACCTAGGAAAAGGAACTTATAATATTAGAACTAGAGCAGTTGTTTTAAAAAATACCTATGATCTGCTACACACATGGCATATATTATTACTACAGTGGTTCTCAATCTTCCTGATACGGTAAGCCTTTAATACAGTTCCTCACGTTGTGTGATCCCCAACCATAAAATGATTTCGTTGCAACTTCCTAACTATAATTTTGCTACAGTTATGAATGGTAACATAAATATCTGATATGTAGACCCCTGTGAAATTGTAATTCGACCACCAAAGGAGTCACGACCCACAGGTTGAGAACTACTGTATTCTTGACGAAAACCTTCAAGGTGTGTACTTCCACTCACTTACCCTCATTTATCAGTGGGGCATCTAAAAATCAGATGTTAAATAGCTAGTTAAGCTCACTAAACTAGTTAGTAGCCAAGATAGACATGGAAGTAGGTGATCAGGTATGGCGAACAAAGAAATATTTGGCTTAGAGAAGAAAGAGGATTTTAATAATTAAGTTAGCAAGTTGTATAAAGTTTAATTAGCCTATATCAAATATAACAGTATTTGATAACAGTATTCACCAACCTGAGCAGTAACTATTTTATCTCCACTTGTAGCACTTGCCAAATCAAGAGAAGGCTGGGAATCTCTTACTGTATTCTCTGAAGCCATAGTTGTAGTTAGGAGAGAATCAGAAGTAATATTGTCTTTGGGTACTGCAATGATAATGATAATGGTAATAATAATAATGGTGATTATGATATTAATAAACAGACAATGCCAATAAACAATAATGCCAATACTTATACATACACACACACGTAATAAAGAAGTGCTTTTAACCTTTGTTTAATTATTATAACAAGCCTGTGAAAACAGTACCTTTTATTACTCTTGTTTTCTTCATTGAAAAATCATGATTCAAATGAATTATTTAACTTCTTCAAGACTACATAGTTTATATACATTTAAAGATCTAAGATTTTATATAACCTAGCTATCAGTGTGGTTTTCCTTTAACACAAACTGAAACAAAAGCAGAAAAGTTAACTTGAGAATCATAGCGAAGAACTATGCTCAGGAAGTAGAGGCAGAAGGATCTCTACAAGTTCAAGGCTAGTCATGTCAACATAGTAAGTTCCATGCTACCCTGGATGGCATAAAAGGACCCTGTCTTACCATTTCCAAACCCAAAGCAGGAAAATTAAAGTTTCAACTCTCATATTTTCCAACCACAATATTTCTCAATTAATACTTGCCATCCAGATCAGGTGTTTTAAGAGCCTCAAATTCCAGTTCACTTTTCTTTTTTCTTGGTGGTGGTGCAGGACGAGATGGAGGTGGGGGTCTAGGAGGTGGAAAATTAGTTGGTGGAGGTGGGCGTGCAGGAACAGGTTTCTTAGTACTGGCTACTATATCAGGTTCTGTAGTAAGGTGCCTTGGGGGTTTGGCGGGAGCCACTTCTTCCGCAGCAGCAAAATCTTTAGTAGATAAAGAGTCTGAGGATGCAGCATCTGGAACATCACTTTGTTTGACTTCCACTGCTTCCTTGTTCGCTATTTCGGTTTCCAGTTCAGAAACATCAAGCTGCTCGGGTGAAGTTACTTCAGCTAAATTATCAGTTTTAGCTACTGTCTTCTCACAGGTGTCATCAGAAGGAAAATATTTTTGTGTTTCGAATTCAGTTGCTTCAAATACATTTTGACTGTCTGCCTTTTGGGAATCTTGTTGTAGTTCATGCTCTATGGCTAACAGTCCAGGTATGTTACTAAAGTCTGTCTCAGCCACAGAAGGATTGGCAGTAGCCTGATCAGAGAGTCTTTTTTCTTTGGAATCCAAAGAATTATCTTCTGATTGTAGTACTTTCTGACTTTCCTCAATAATACTTTCAATTATCTAATGAAAGATTAAAAAGCAGATTTTTAAAAATAAAGCTATTTACAGTAATAAAATAATAGCTAATTAATATGTGCCAGGCAATGTCAGTAACACTTCACTGATTTTAATCTTTACAACAACCTTATTAGTTTCCCTCCTACTGTCATCATTTCATAAATGAAGACCTAAAGCATGATGTTTCAGAGCTACACCACATAAAAGTGGTATAAACCATGGAAGTCTGCTTCCAGAATCTGTACTCTTAAACGCTGTATTAAGGAATCTATGTTATTAGTCACAAAAGTTCAACCAACGGTGAAAGACGAAGTCATATGTCTTTTCATGAAGAGTCAAAATGTCGGGAGTTCATTTACACAGTTCTGCCAAACTAGTTGCAATAACTCTCTGCTGTGTCTAGTTAATAAAAATCTCAAGAGCAAAATCCACCTAGGATAAGAATTCAACTTGTTCCTATCTGAATTCAAGAGTCACCAGAAAAGCCAGCCGATGCAAGGAGATGAACACACTTGAATCAGATATAAGTAAGGCTTCATTCCTCAGCCTGATGACAAGTCTATGAAAAGAGCTCAAATATCCAGCCCACAAGGCTCCCACTCCCCCTATTTCTTATATCCAACTGAAAAATACACACAGATGGTCTTTATGTCTTCAAATATTAATTAGAAGAAAATATATATTCTATGCAGTCTTGTCATTACTGACACATTAAATTCCCTGATTCACTCATCCTTCTACCATCCCAACCTGGATAATTTCTGCTTTCTCAATTCCCCAGCTCCAGAAAGTTAATGGAATATGTCATGGATCTGCCCTGGTCAGATTTTTTTTACAATTCCATACTAGGAGAACTGGCTTCTATTTCTGTTCAGTAAGATTCACCCCTGATTTCCCAGAATACTATAAGAAATAGTGTTTCTATATCTTAAAAATTTTAGTACTAGAAATTACCTTATTTTTTTGCCACACATAATATTAACTAAAGCCCACAATGTTTATCATAATAGGTGACTAATCAGCACTGTTGACTTTAGTAATAACAGAAGTCAGATAACAATGTGTGTGAAAATGAATAAAAGAGATCATTGTAGAAGAGGGGGTGGAAAGAGTGTAAGAGCCAGAGGCAGTAAATGACTACAAGGAAATTGACTTCAGGATACAGCAGGACAACAGAACTATGAAGTCACAGTGGTTGTGACACCATGCATAAGACTTGTGCAAACTCAAGTCAGACCAAATCCTAGCATGAAGAGAGAATATGGGCACAAAGCTCCAGCTCTAGCCCAGAAGCTATTGACAATTAATAACTGTGTGGAGAGAAAGGGTCAGTTTTCTCTAATAGTGTCGCCTCCAGTTAGTTGACCATGCTCCAGTGGAAGACCACACATCCAAGAATGTATGGGAAAAACAAATAGGATTTGATGGGTTAAAAGAAAAGAGAACACAAAGTTTGATGGGAAGGGGAAAGGGTGGATTTGGGAGGAATTGGGGGAGGGGTAAATATTTTCAAAAACATGTAATTCTCAAAGAACTAATTTTTTTTATAATTTTTTAAAAGAATGACTAAAATGTGAAGACACAGAGTCAGCTGGGTACAATATAGTTTTCAAAAAGCCTCATAGTTGCCTAGCATTTACTAAGCCCTGGGTTTGATATTTAGTACTGGGGGTGGGAGGAGGCAGGCATGGCTGTAAATGGAAAAAAAACCTTCAAAAAAGTGAGCCAGCATTTTTATAAGCTGAAGGGAAGCTAGCCACAGGAGAGAAAGCTAACAGAATAAAGTTCGAAAGTTCTAGAGAAGAAAGGACAGAAAGCCTACTGTGTATCACACCCAGTATACATCATCACAGATGTCTCATTAGGTAGCTGGATTACCTTTTTTTCAGAAGTAGGTTTCTGAGGTAAAAGCATTAGGAAATTTACGAAAGCTGAAACTTGGAATTCAGGTAATCTTCCATATAATACTTTGGATAGGGAAAAAAGAGTATTTAATTCTTGGCAATGGATAATATAAAACAAGTAAAAGATGAAAACAAGTTTGTAAATAAGGAGAAGATAATGGAGAAACAAAGGAGGTTCAGGCTTCTCAGCCTCCTATGTCTATATACAGAAGAAAACAAGAGGATGGTGAGTGGCCACAGTAAGAGCAAGGTTATTGTAAAGGTTTGACATGATCACTGTGTGTAACAGAAAGGCCATGTTATAAGAATAAGGGTCAAAATGAGGTTGAAAATCATGTCTTCCCTAGTTGGTTCTCCTAGTCTCACTCTTCCCAGACTTTATCATTCATTATAGCATGAGTAACACACAGACCAAACAGGTTGGCTCTGTATATTCACTTTATTCACACCAGACCATCAGTTCCTGGAAAGCAAGACATATTTTCAGCCTATTGATGATAAACCCCTATCATACCTATTATTAGTGCCTAACTGGCATTATCCTTTATGGATCTGGAAGCAATCGAAAGGGAAAAAAGAAAACAGAACTAAAAACGACAAAAAGATGATGATGCTGTTGTATTTTATACTTCAAAAGCTCACTGCTTTCTGAGTGATTATAAAATGAGCTATTTTAGTATGACATTGGTGTTCAAATAACTTGATTCAAATAACTTAATTAGATTCACCCTCAAACATTCTATACATTACCCATCTCGAAGCCATTGGTAATGTCTTTCCTCTTTTATCTCTGCCTGCCAAAATCTTATCTATTGATTAAAAATCAGTTTGCATGCTACTTTCCCCATAGAGTTACCTCTGTTCCTACTGACAAATAGAAGATAGTTTCTCTTTGGGTTCTTGTAATATTTAGTAAATGTAATTTGATATTTATCACATTTATTTTCATCCATTTTCTTATTTTCTTCCTGACATATGGTTGCATGCCGGCCTCAAACTCCTGATACACCTGAGGATGACTCTGAGTTTTTCTGATTTTCTTGCCTTCACAATCCAAGTGCTAGGGTTACAAGCTTGTGCCATCATGTCTGGTTATGCTCACTCAAATGCTTCTATTAAAATGTAAGCTATTTCTGAGCAGAGTAGTTGATATTATATGGCCATAATATTTATTATTAACAATTAATGATTAACTCATCTTAAAAGGCTAGAGCTTTAAAAGAGTATCAAGCCTCACTTTATGTCCCACAGAATTTTCTCACTACTTTTTCAGTTTCTATTTAAACTCTCCTTCAAACTACGTTTTGAGTATTAAGTATAGACAGGATAAACTGTAAGTAAGCAATTGATTTTTTTTAAAGGGGGGATTAAAAACTAGGGTGGTGATGAATGCCTGTAATCCTAGCATGTGAGAGGCTGAAGCAGGAGGAGGAAAAATGTAGCAAGAAATGAACAAGTTTCAACAATAAAAATGGCTAAATACAATTTAAAATGTTTGGCAGAAGCGCAGTACTGATGTATAAATGTGAACAACATATAAACATGGTAAGAATAAAATGCAGAATATAAAATTCTATCTACACTGTAATTGGGAAGAAAATAAATGTATGCAAATGGTTGAGAAATAATAATTAAGCATGAAAAAATAAATCGGAGAAACTGTTTCACTGTAGAATTATGAGTTTTTTCTTTTCTTTCTTTTTTTCTGGTTTTTCGAGACAGGGTTTCTCTGTTGTAACTCTGCTGTCCTGGAACTCACTCTGTAGACCAGGCTGGCCTGGAACTCACAGAGATCTGACTGCCTCTGCCTCCTGTGTGTTGGGATTAAAGGCATGTGTCACCACCACCTGGCTGTTTTTCCTATTTGTTAAAAACAGTTCCATTTCTGTTCTATATGCCAATACACAAGAATATTCTTCTCCCTAAGGGCTTTTTTCTCTTTTATAGGAAAAGATATGATTAACATTAAAATTCATAGTCTGTTATATTTGTAAATTTTATATGAGTAGAACAACAGTTCTCCGCTGACAGCAATTCTGCCCCAAAACCATCCCCGATATGTGGTGATATTTGGAGACATTTTTGATTGTCATAATTAAATGATGGAGATAATGTTGTTATTGTTGTTCAAGTAGGTAAAAAAATCCTACAATGCAGACTATAGCTGCTGTTTCCCTTCACAACAATGAATATGAAGAGTGCTAGTGTTGGAGAAGCTCTGGGATAAAGAGTGAGCTGTTCTGTTGAGTTCTAGAAACTTACTGACTAGAACAGTGCCTATGGTCCGAAAATACTCAAAACTTGTATAAGTAAATGAATACAAAATCCTTTTCCTTTGGATTTTATGCTGATACTACAAATAGCACAAATAGCCCATTTTTACAACATTTTATAAAACTGTGTATATGTGTACACTACATTTAGAGGTCACGTATCAGCATAAGGACTTCCTGGTATCTCTGATGCCTAAAGATGTTATAATTTGCTACAATGAGCCTTTCTGTATCTGTAACTTTTTTTGTTGTTGTTTTGAGATAGAGTCTCACTATGTAGCCCTGGATGTCCTAGAGCTCACTAGCTAGACCTGGCTGGCTTCAAACTCATAGAAATCTGCCTGCCTGTAACTCCCAAGTGCTGAGATTAAAGGTGTGTAACACCACACCCAGCTCAGTATCTGAAACTTTTAATAGTAAATTCGAGATTAGGAAAGCATAAATCAATAAAATAACCATATTTTGCTGTTGATGTTACTGTTTTGATTTTTTTTGAAAGAGAATATCCCATTGTAGCCTTGGCTGACCTGGAACTCACTATGTAGATCACAGAGATTCACCTTCCCCTGTGTAGCAAATGCTGAGATTAAAGGTCTGTGTCATAGCACTTAACAGCCATATTAAACAAACAACTGTTTCAAGGGTAAATTACCAAGTATATGATGACATGACTTCTAAAAAGTCCAATGTACCTTCTACCATAAAGCTGACAGATACAAAAAAACATTTGCTATAACAATAAGTATATATAGAACAGTATGATCAAACAATACAGAAAACATTCTATTTCAAATGTATCAAATAAATTTGATGTCTTCTATAAAGTAAAGTTGACAATATATTTTCCAACCTTTTTTGATACATCTTGTCTCAATTCTTGTACAGGGAACTCATTTCCAGCGGTGTATGCTGTATTCTCTGTTCCCTGTTTAAAGAAAAAAAAAAACCAGACCAAATGATGACATCCTTTATTTAAAAGTCTGCTTTAAAAAGATTCAAAATGGAAATTATAGCATTAGTAAAGCAAAGAAGACATGAGATCATGCCTCAAAAGCTAAAACAACAAAATAATAATACTAAACAAAGTAAATAAACAGGATTCTGAAAGATAGTATGCCAACTACTGTGATTTGTTAAAAAAATGAAATAAAATAACCATCAGCAAATTTGTAATTTTTTGTTTTTTTGTAATTTCTCACTTTCAAATGTAAAAAAAGCCCAAATTTTAGCAAAAAAAGATTTATTTTTTATTTTATATATCTTCTGCTTGTATGTCTGTATGCACACCACATGGATACCTGAGGTGGCCAGAAGGCACTGGATAACCTTGGAAACTGGAGTTACACTCAGTTATGAGCTGCTACATGGGTGCTGGGAACCAAACCTGGGTCTTCTGAAAGAGCAAGTCCTCTTAACTTTGAGCTATGTCTCCAGCCCTAACTTTTTAACATCAAAAACATGCTCAGAGGGCAAAAGTCCTTGTTGCAAGCCTGACAACCCAAGTTCAATCCCTGGAACACACAGGGTAAAAGGAAAGAATCAACTAGTACAAGTTGCCCTCTGATCCCAGTAGTTGAACCTTAGCATGCACGTGCTCCCAATAATAATAATAATTTTTAATTTAAATTTTTAATAGAAGATAAGAACTCTGGAATATCTTAGTAACCGGAAAACATTAAGGATCAAACATATTTTTTTCTGGGGTTGGAGAGATGGCTCAGTGATGAAGATACTGGCTGCTCCTCCAAAGGACTCAAGTTCAATTCCTAGAACTCACATGACAGCTCATAACACAACAGTTTGTGACTCCAGTTTCAGGGGAATCTAATACCCTCTTCTGGCCTCTGCTGACACCAGGAACGCATGTAGGCAAAACACCTATACACACAAAATAAGTATTAAAAATATTTTCCAAAAGTATTATTCTATAACTATATAAAAATAAAAATCATATGACATAGAAAAAGCATATTCTGAGAATATTTTTAAATTCTATATGCTTTAGGTCAGTGGTTCTCAATCCATGGGGTGCAACCATTAGAAAACACATACTTCTGATGGTCTTAGGAACTGAGACACTGCTCAGTGGCAAAATCACAGTTATGAAGTAGCAACAAAAATAATTGTATGGTTGGGGGTCACCACAACATGAGAAACTGTTTTAAGGGGTCACAGTATTCAGAAGGTTGAGAACCACTGCCTAGATAAAAATCAAATTTCCCAAAACATTAAACCCAGTAAAAATACATATATATCTAGGTATGTGGGTGTCGAGTCCAGCTGTAGTCCACTCGGGGGTCCTTGGCGTCCACGAAGGGGGATAAACAACGAAGTTATGACAAGTGAGCCCAGTACCTCACTCTTTTATGGGACCCTTTGGTTGATACGCTTACGTGTTTTAAAAAGACACATAGAATACACTTTATGATGATAATGACACGTAAGAGCGTTCTCTTTAATAATAAAAATAAAGAAAATAGAAGTAAGTTAAGTGAGAAAAATTAACAATGTGTACACACTGGAGAAAAATTACAAGACTCCCCTCAAGGCAGAAATCTGTCCTGACTCAAATAGCAAAACCCTGCTAACTTCTTATCTAACAGGAATGCAGATGTACAGGCATACAACAATGCAAGAGTGTTCATCCCCTCCTGGCTGCAAGATTCTAATCTTCAAGGTTAATTCTAGTGGGTAGCCTTAACACAATAGTCTATTAGTGAACAGCTGAATTTTAGGTCTGTATGCTTGCTACAATAAAGGGGGGGCAGGCATTCAGGGGTGAATTATCTATTTGCTTTTCAAGCTTGCTAACATACCATGGAGACTCTGTTTCTGTTCTTGACTAGGCTTTGTCTCTATGGGAAGGTCAGTTACCAAGAATAATTTTTTATATCTTTACAGAAAGCATGAATAGTATTCACACATGCCAAAAAACTTGAAGGCCAGTAAGACTGTTACAATTGCTTAGAGTTAAGATGGCAGTGTTCCTCTCCCAGCCAGCCCAGGAATAGATTTGAGTTTTATTATAAGGCCAAAATAGACAATATCATTGATGAGAGGCTTTTGTCACCATACAGTAAAGATGAGAAAGGGGCAAGGCAGTTGGTGGGCTTCAAACTCCTAGCTAAGGGAAAAACCAGGATCCTTGTCAAGCTGGTTACGTCCACAGCCTGGGTATCATCGGCCCCCAACATAGGTATATATTTACTTACACACTAACACACACACACACACACACACACACACACACACACATACATACACACACAACTGCAGGCAGGCTGCTCTTCTGACCACAGAGTGCCCCCACACTCTTAGAGCCCCCCTTTCCAATCCTCCCTTTCCTCCGTGTTGCCACCTTATGCAATCCCCCAATTCCAGCAGAGGCTCCCTGCTTGGATCAGAGACCACCCCAGTCTCCAGATCTCCAGAATCCAAGCCAGCCTTCAGAACTCCAGAGGAGACTCTCTGCAGGACTGAGAGCCCACATCCTCTCAAACCCCACCCACCAACTCCCATGGAAATCCACAGCCTACCCAAAGCCACAATGACCATCAGATCAGAGAAGAAATAGAACTCAAGGAACTAAACTCTCATCCAAAAAAGAAAAACTCAGGAGTTGGCACCTAAACCTATAATCACCCCAAGCACAGATGCCTAAATGCCAGCTTAAGAACACAATCAACAACCATCAGGGCAATATGGCACCACTAGAACCCAACTGTCCTTCTACAAAAATCCCTGAACACTGACACAGGTGAAGCAGAAGAAAAAGTCCTTACAACCAACTTATGAAGATAACAGAGGTCCTTAAAGAGGAAATGAATAAATTCCTCAAAGAAACAAATGAAAAGACAAATAATTGGAGGAATTGGAAGAAATGAATCCTGAAAGAAAGCCAGGAAAAAAACAAACAACCGGAGGAAACAAACAAAACTGCCCAAGACTGAAAATGGAAATAGAAGCCATAAAGAAAACACAAAAGGAGGGAATCTTGGAAATGAAAATCCCAGAAAAGTGATCAGGAACTAGAGAGGCAAGCTACAGAAACAGAATACAAGAGATGGAAGAGAGAATCTCAGGAGTTGAAGATCTGTTGAGACAGACAATGGAAGGTCAGAACACCATGTTAAAGGAGGGAACTCATACTCCAGGGCAGGCCAGGAACTAGAGACTGGATAGCCAGGAGAGGACTTCTAAAGTTATCCTGCCCTCCCCATAGATTGGTGCCTAGCCCAATCTTCACCAGAGAGGCTTTCTTTGGCAGCTGCTGAGAGCAGATACAGAGGCCCAGGGCCAAATAAAGTACAGAGCTCAGGGAACCCCAAAGAAGAGGTGGAGGAGGGATTGTGGGGACCGGGAGAACAAACTCCATAGAACCAACTGACCAGCACTCGTAGGGGCTCACAGAGCCTGAAGTGGCAGACATGGAACCTGCTGGGTCCCCCAATTATGTCTTGATGTACATGTATGTGTCTGAGTTATGTATGCACCACATGCCTGTAATGCCTGTAAAGGTCAGGAATGTTAGATCCTCTGTAATAGGAGTTATAAATGGTTGTGTACCACTATGTGGATGCTGGGAACCAAACTTGGGTTCTCTAAGTGCAATAAGCACTCTTAACCACTGAGTCATGTCTCCAGTCATCCCTTTTCCTGACCATCTTAAAGTGACTTTTCCAAATTTGAAATAAGCTTTGTTACTTGCTTGTTTTTTCTCTTCATATCCCACTAGAGTGTAAGGACCACAAAAACAGGGACATTCCTTGTTGAGTTTACCACTATTTACCCAATATCTCAAACAGAGTCCATCACTAAATAATCACTGCTAAATAATGAATGTTTAACTATGTATGGTCTGGTTTTCCTTTGGTTAATACATATGTCTTAAGTTCATATACTCTTTAATTGACTTCTGGTTTTAAATTTTATTTTTTAACAGTATCTCGCTATAAAGCTCTGGTTGGCCTAGGATTCACTTTGTAGAGCAGGCTCAAATTGATCTCACAGACATCTACTTGCCTCTGCCTCCCAAGTGCTGAGATTAAAGGCATGTGCTAACATGCCCAGCCTGTGTTTTTTTATTTTAATGAAAATGGTTTTTTTTTCTTTTATTTTTGAGATTATTATATAACACTTCCCCATCCCCTCATCCTTGTTCTTTCAACTCCATGGCCTCATTTTCACTAATTGTTGTTACATGCATATATGTATATACATACATATTCCTAAATATAACCTGCTTAGTCTGTATGTTACGTGTGTGTGTGTGTGTGTGTGTGTGTGTGTGTGTGTGTGTGTGTTTTCAGAGCTAACCATTGGTACTGGATAACCAAGTGGTGCTCTTCCCTGGAGAGGACTATTTGTCCCACTTTCCACTTTCAGCATTTCTCAGTTCTCTATGGTTCTTTGTGTAGGGCTGAGGCCTTGTGGAAAAGGTAGTAATTTTTCAAAGAATTTATTTATTTTTAAATTTTATGTGTATAAGTGTTTTGCCTGCATGTATATATGTGCACTATGTGCATGCCTGATCCCCTGGACTGGAGGACTAATGGCTGTAAGCTGCCGTGTGCATGCTGGAAATCAAACATGGATCCTCTGTAAGAACAACTGCTCTTAACCACTGAGCCATCTTTCTATCTCCAGCCTAGTTTTAAACTAAAGAAGATCTAATCAAAATTATTTACTAAGAGAACTTGGACATGATGGAAAATATTTGAAAGATCATCTTTAAGAATAGCCACATTAGAAAGTGCCATCAATTCTTCAATTTTTGAGTATTTTAATTTAATTATCCTTTAACTGCTTATTACCTGGAAAATCTAAAGCATTTTACAACATAATTTAATGGAAAGTGTCCTCATTTAAGTTAAGTAAATATATACATGAAAACTTCCTAGGCTCCAATTTGATTTGTTTCAATTAGTATTTACAAAGCTCTCAAGTTAATACCTTATACTGACAAAAACTGATAAGCAGTGATTAGATTCCTATTTTACATAGCTTAAGAAAATTCTTTTGGACTTTGAACTTGAAAGATAGTAAGCTGCTAAGTCACAAGTTAAAAGGAGTCATATGGTACCAGCTAAAAGACCTGATCCCCAGGGAAGGGAAGTTAATCAGAATGTTTCTTAGTAAAACCCAGGTATAATATAAGTCAAGTATATCTTCACTGGGAATAAATCATAGTAGTTGACTATACACAGACCTAGGTCTTCTGCTAACATCTCTATCAGGCTGGGAGGGAAAGGCAATGACAGTAAAAGCATGTGACAAAACAACATCACCAAGTTAACTATACTTAAGACGGTCTTCGTTATCCTCTTTTGGAGTGGGGTATTCATTACTAAAACATAAAACTTACTAAGTCCAAGCTTTCCAAATATCATGCCATTTTTCTAACCCCTATCACAATATCAGAAACATGCTTTCATAAAAGGCACAATTCATGATTCAGTTTTTAGTCATCCATGTAGAAGTTATGCTCCACTTGTGTTGGCTAATAGAGAAGAATTTCTACTTTCCCCATGGTCTTTCATTGTATGACTTGAATATTTCACTTTTAATAAGCATGCCCACCCCTCCCACTCTCAGTTCACCCATAAAATCTATTCTATTTTCTCTTCCCAGAAAGATCCATGTGTCTCCACCCTAGTCCCTTCCTCTTTACCTAACCTCTCTTTGGCTATAGATTGCAGTTTGGTTATCATTTATTTAACAGCTAATATCCACATATAAGTGAACATACCATATTTATCTTTCTGGGTCTGGGTTACCTCACTGAGGATGATTAGACAGGAACCAGAGAATCAGGTAGGGAGCGGGAGGGGAGACATGGTTGAGTGAAGGGAATTCAGGGAGAGACAGCTAGAATTGAGGAGCACTTGGTGGTGTGGAAAGTTAGTGGAGTAGAAACATCCTAAGATATATGAAGGCAATCTTAATGAAGTCTCCAAATAATGAGGGAGACAGAGTCCCAACTGACCATCTCTTGTCACCAAAGCTTCCAGTACTAGGGTTGGGTTATATCTAATTGAGTTGTTGGCCAAAGGTGTCTGTTGGAAATTCCAAAACAACTCAGGTTGTTGCCAAGACTACAGGTCTTGATAGCTGTCGATATATCACTTATACATAAAACATACTCAGTAGCTTCAGTCCATGTATATCATACACTACTAACCAATGAAAAGGAATACAATGCTGATAAATGCAACAACTTTGACAGATCTCAATACTTTCAGCTAATTTTAGGGGCACAGACTATACGATTTCATTTTTAGACTATCCCACAAAACAGTAAAATTACAGAGATGGAAAACAAATTTGGAGATGATGTGGGGTCTTGGTAACATGTTAAATATAAATATCTGCACAAGGCAGATTTGATGACACAGTTCTGATCTTGGTTGCGGTGGTTACACACATACACACACAAAATACTGATATAGGATTATATATTTACACTGTACCAATGTTAAATTCCTGGTTTTAATACTGTTCTATAATTAAGTTATAGCCTTTGGGGAAACTGGGTGAAGGATACATATAGTATATTTGCAATTTCCTCTGACTCCATACTTATTTTGAAATAAAAAGTAAAAAGAGAACAATATCCAATCTCATATTTATTTACTAAATATGTACACTCACAATCTAATTTTAATCAAGTAACAGCAATCTTTAATTACTGGAATAAAGTAGATTATCCAAACCTAATTGTTATAACTTATAAATATCTTAGAACCAAGTGGCTTTGAAAATCTACAAGCATAAAAAGCAACCGCTTCTAGATATGGAGACTAGGAGGTGGGGGTGAGGAATAGGAGGAAAGACTGTTTCAACCATTTATCTTTTGCTCTGAGGACATAAACCATTTATGTGCATTACTTTTAAAACATGTTTTATGGAAATGTTAAGTACAAAATATTTTTATAAAGTACAAGAAAGAATTATGATAGAACATTTCTTCAGCATCCGATTTAAGAAAAAGCACTTTTGCCAGGTAGTGGTGGCACACGCCTTTAATCCCAGCACTTGGGAGGTAGAAGCAAGCAGATCTCTGAGTTCAAGGTTAGCCTGATCTACAGAGTGAGTTTCAGGACAGCCAGAGTTACAACAGAGAAACTGTCTCAAAAATAAAAAAAGTAAAGAATAAAAAAATATAAGAAAAGAGAAAGAAAAAAAGGAGAGCTTTCACGCCTCCTGTACATTATTCTCATTTCCTTTATAATCTCTCCTCCTGAGAAATGATAGCTTAAATTTTATCATTACATTGTTTCCTTTCCAGTTTGACCATGTTTATGTTACCTTTTCATTCTTTTTTGTTTGAGGGCAGGGTCCCATGTTGATCAAGATGGCCTCAGTTTCACTATGTAAATTAAAATGACTTTGATTTTTTATTTTCTGCCTCCACATTTCTAGTACTGGGATTATAGGCATGAACCATCATGCCCAATTTTATGGGGTACTTATGAAGATTGAACCAAAGGACTCAGGGAGATCTTTGCTTTGGTATGCTTTTGAATTTAATATAATGGAATCATAAGTGTATATATTTTTCTGTGCATTGTACCTCTAATCAACAATCTGGTGTTTGAAAGTCATTGGGGTTTATTTCTACTTCTGTAGAATAAATATATTATAATATGTCCAATGTGCATTAAAGAAGATATATTTATATATATATATAAATATATCATATGCATATACATATATATATATATATAAACTAAAATACAGAGCATGTTCAAGTTATACACACAAAACCATATAATATACATATATAAATACTGATATATAATGTATTTAATGTAAGTAAATTTTCTTGCCGATGTTCTTGTATTTAAAATGGGTATGTATCTCTTAGGGGTTAGGATGTACCTTAATGATGGAGTACTTACCTAGCATGTGCTAGGCTCCAGGTTTGATCCCCAGCATCACAAAAACAAAAAAAGGCTCCCAATGACATACTGTCACAGAAGAAAACCTCTTTGCTTAGATATAAGGCTAGGATTAATTTTTACTTATATTAATAGTGTCAAAATACATGCCAATAAAAAGTATACAAGTGTTTTGATTATTCTATATTTTTTTTTCTTTTTTAAAAGAATAGGGTCTGAACCTAAGACCTTGTTTATACTAAGTATTCTATCACTGAGATATATACTTGGTCCTTTATAGTGTTCTTTTATTTTTAAAAGTATAAATCAAATAAAAATTTAAAAATTATACAGACACTTGTTTATAGCACACGATTCACTTAGGTATTTATGGAATGTGTACTTAATTGGTAAATGACAGTGTAATGACAATGGTGTTGAAGAAAAGGTTTAAAAAATTGTTGCAAGAAGGTGACAAATACCTAAAGCTTTGAGAACACACAACTCACCTTGAATGATGAAAGTTCAACTTCTCCTGGAGACCTGTTCAGAAAGAAAAGAAGGTATTGAATAGAAGAAATAAAAAAGACTCCTATACACTAATAAAGACAAGCTTATATTTTAAAATAGACATGGATTTTGTTACTGTGAAGTGTTATTTTTATATAACAAAATATGGAAAACAGAAAAAAGCAGGGAAGAAATCTAAAATGATTATTCATAACCTTATCATTTATTTTTATATACATATAGTATACAGTATATGGAGCTTTGTACATAAGAAACTGCAACTCCATGATAAACTTCCTCAAAATGATTTCTCTAAATGTGAAATTGTGGGTCAAAAGTATAAAAACTGTCAGACAGTGTTTGCACACGCCTTTCACAGTACTCCAGAGGCAGAGGCAGGCGGATCTCTATGAGTTCAAGGCCAGCCTGGTTTACAGAGTAGGTTCTAGGACAACCAGAGTTACAACAGAGAAACTCTGTCTGAAGAAAAAAAAAAAAGAAAAAAGAAAAAGAAGTATAAAAACTTCAAATTACGGAGAAGTTTTCAGATTGCCATCCAGAACAACTATACCAATTTATACCCTCACTGCTTTAGGAATGCCTGTTTAATACCTTTAATACCTTTGTCAATTTGGTGAGCTAACGTACATATTATTTTTGTGTTACGTTGTACTTCTTTGATTTCTAACATGGCTGAAAATATTCATATGCATTATACATATTGATTTTGGAGAGAGAATAAGTTTTGATTTGGCCTCAGTTTTTTTACTGGAGCAAAACTATGCCCTTACTTAGGGTAAAGCCAAATGCTACTGGTCTACAAAAAGAAAAACATGTAGTGATAAAATTAATCTTAATGATATTCTGCTATACTCATAGATAAGTGCCTTGTTTAGCCATCATCAAAGAAGCTTTCTCCTGCAGCAGATGGGAATAAATACAGATATTCACAGTTAGACATTACATAGAGAGTGAGAAACCTTGGAACACTCAGCCTAAATGGGATGTTACCATCAGATCTCTCCCCTCAGGGCTCAGGGAACCCCATGGAAGAGAAGAAAGAATACAGGAGCCAGAGATGATGGAGGATACCAGGAGAACAAGGCCCTGATCAACATGATCAGTGCTCCTATGAATTTATAGAGACTGAAGCAGCATGCACTAGGCTTGCATAAGTCAGCCCAGGTCCTCTGTGCTTAAATTATGGCTTCTAGTTTAGCGTTTTTATGGGATCCCTGAGTGTGCAAATAAGTGGGTCTCTGATTCTTGTGCCTTCTCTTGGGCTTTTTTACTTCTATTGGTTTGTCCTGTCCAACTTCAATGTGATAGTTTTTGTTTAACGTTATTATATTTTATTTTGTTATGCTTTGTTGTTATCTCTTAGAAACCTGTTCTTTTCTAATGAGAGACAGAAAAGGAGTAGATCTGGATGGGAGGAAAGGTGGGGAGGAACTGGGAAGAGTAGAGGGAGGGAAAACTGTAATCAGGATATATTATGTGAGAAAAGAATCTATTTTCAATAAAAATAGTTAATAAAAATACTATACTCTTAAACATAGATTACTCTAGATACAGCAATTTCAAAAGTAATTTCTCAACAATTATTTTTACTGATTCCTTCCTCACCTTTTTTTCCAAGTAAGAACATTCTAATACTTGCTTCAAATCATAATCAAGAGAACACATATATGGCCACTAATTATTATACCTCAGAGCTATATAGCAACAGTAAATAATTGATATTCCATCCCTGGATTTTGAAGAATAAAATGCAATGATAACAGATTGATACAACTCTAGATTTAAAGACAGCTTCAAAACCAAAACCATTTAATTACAGAGAGTTTTTGTACAAATGGAAAAACAGATTTCAAGAGACTAGGTGTCTTTTCCTCAAAGTCATATTTATAGGTAGAACCAAACTACCATATGCTTTATGTGCTAAATTTAGTATGATGTCGTTAGAAGGATCCTCAACATATAATTCAAATTTAGTAGGAAACAAATTTACTTTCAAAGAACAATCAATTCCTTCACTGAACAAACATTTATGGTATACCACTATGTGCTAGGACTAGAGATAAGAAGATGAATTAGACAATTGTAGTTTTCTTTTCTACGGTTACTTAAAAAACACAAAATTAACTGTTATAAACAGTGCCTGTTTGTCAAAACGTGTTCAGTCAATTTCCAGAAATGAAAACAGGTTGTGGTGTTTTTTTTTTTTTAAGACAGAGACTTGCTCCCTAGTCCAAGTTGGTCTCAAACTAAAGATTTTCCTGCCTCAGTCTCCTGAGTTCTGGGATTATATGGTTGGCATATTGACAATTATTTGTTTCTCTAGTCAAATCTATATTGCTATACACAAATAAGTAGTCAAAACAAAAACAAAGACCTTAAAAAGCTCAAATTTCTGTGTACCACAAATTCTGAATGGAAATGTAGACTCTGCAGACCTATAATAGAGGTCTAAAAGCAAGAAGAGCTAAGTCGCTTAAAACACCACTACCACCACCACCACAACCACATGAAGTAGAGAAGGGAAGACATTTGTTCGACCCAGGATCCTTACACCTGGAGAAATTTGGCCAGGTTCTTTAGCTGCCTGCATCCCCTAGAAAGGGGGATTAGCTCTTGTATGAAATAGGCTTCTGGCTGTTGATTCACTGTATCTAAGTTATTGGCCAGTTGTTGACATTTATGGAGATATTCCAGATTATGGAGAGGAATTACTTCCTTTTGAGAGACAAGGGGCATAGTAAAATAGTCTTTTAAGCAGACTAACTTTGCTTGAATACTCTTCTACGATACCCCACGTATATGATCAAATCACTTAATGATTCAGTTTCTTAAAGGTGCTGTTTTGTCCTCTGCAAAAGGGGGCAAAAAACTTCTACCTTGTACTGATTTGTGGATTCAGTCAGAGTGCATAAAGGCATACATAGTACATGGTAGTTTCTTTAGCTCCACATTTTCCCATGGTACTTTGGCAACTATCAGTAGTGAGGAGCCAAAAACTAATTTCTGGACACAAAAACGGTACTCTACTGCCTATACAGCTCCAGCTCATTTAGAAAGAGTGAAAAAAGCCAGATTATACTGAGCTAGTGATTAAAAATGAAATCTTATTTACCAATGGGTGATATTATTAAACAAAACCCGGTAACCAATGACATTCATGTTTGAAGCATATTTTAAGTATAAAGACATTAAGACTTTGGTGGGTAGCAAAATATTTCAAACTGCCATGGTTTCTTCTAATGTGTTAAGCTTGAAATTGTTTTTTTTTATCAGGGTAGTATGTAAGGTTAGAATTATTTTGTTAAACATTTGTGATCTATTTATAGAATTACAACACCTAGTAAAAAGTGAAAAACACATTTAACTTGTAAATGATCTTTGTCATGTGCCAAAATGAGAAAAGAACAATTAATTTCAGCATAAAAAGCAGCAAACAGGCTGTAGAAATGGTTCAATGGCTAAAGGAGCTTGCTGCTCTTCCAGAAGACTGAGTTTAGCTCTCAGCACCTACTGGTGTACAACTGCCTGTAACGCAAACTCCACTTTTCTGGCCTCTGAAGGAACTCACACACATGGGGCATATACTTACTCACTAAGACATAAAATAATAAATAAATATTAGCAAACATTATGGTGTACATCCACTCCTAGGTTCTCTAATAGGGGCTTTGTAAATAATAAAACAACGCCCATAATATACATGCCAAAACCATGCTAACATGCTTGAGTTTTTTTAGTCCTCTAAACTCTCCTACTAATTACACTATATTCACAGGAAAAAAAGTCTAACTTGGATCAGACTCAATCATTTAAATTCTATCTTTAAAACACAGAGGCTGGAATGTGACTTTAGGCAACCTGACTCCAGGCTCTCAATCACTTTGCAATATCGCCTCTTTTCTGGGCAAGATCTTAAAACAACATTACAAAAGTTGGAGACTCAGTGGTTTCATTTCTCTGGAGATTTTACATATGAATCTTTCTTTATTTCATTCCCAGGCTATGGGCATGTCAATTAGGCATTTATTGTGGCTGTTAAGTGCCAGTCAGAATTTCAAGCCTTTAACACGTTTAGTACCAACTCAAGAAGCAGCACTAATTACCTTCACTTTGGTGCTCATGCACAGCAACAGCTACTGTGTTTTCCTAACCATTGTCTTTTAATGTTTTCTTTTAAAAAATATAAAGTCTCAAAAGTATCTTGTATATAAACGTATGAGTAAAACCTGCAGTTTCAGTATCTGTCAAAAAACTCTTTAAATAAAAGATACGTAATTCCCCCTTAATTAGAACATTCAAACATAATATTTTAATATAATGCCTTCCTGGAGGTGATAAAGTACAGGGAATTTATTTGCTTTCATGCCAAAGACTCTAGGCTCGGAATATCTGTATTTTATAGTTTTGTTTCTTCCTCACTTTAAGTGGACACTTCTTACAGTTGATCATGTTCCTATGTTTAAAAGCTTTCTTGTCCTTCTAGCTTTGCTTCTTACCTGTGCTGAACAGAGAAACCAGGTTTTGAAAAAGTTAAGTCGAAGCTGGGAGGTGGTGGTAGATGCCTTTAATCCCAGCACTCAGGAGGCAGAGGCAGGCATATCTCTGTGAGTTTGAGACCAGCCTGGTCTATACAGTAAGTTCCAGGATAGCCAGAGAGTTTACAACAGAGAAACCCTGTCTCGAAAATACCAAAAAAAAAAAAAAAAGAAAAAAGAAGAGTTCAATATCATCTTATGAACATACTAATGAAAGAAAATAGTATGTTGGTGTAGGCAGAACACATTCCACTTAGAAAGCAAATGAAGAAAGGCACTGGTGGCTGTTTATATGTGTAAAGCATGTTTTTTATGTGATAAACAGTTTTACCTTATAATAGTACATAAGCAAAGATACTGACACATCTACAGATTTTTCAGAGACTTAGGGCAAAGGAAGTTGTCATGTTTGGCCAACTTTTCATGAGACAAAACAAGAAAGGAAAGAAAAGGAAGGGAGGGGGGAGAGGAGAAGAAAGGGAAAAGGGAAAAAAGAAAAGGGAAAAGGGAAAGGATGGGATGGAAAAGGAAAGGAAAAGGGAAGGGGAAGGGGAAAGGGAATGGGAAAGGGAAAGAAGAGAAAAATGAAAGGAAGGAAGGAGGAAGGAGTGAGGGGGAAGAAGGAAGAAGGGAATTGACAAATGATGTTCCTAACTATTGGGAATAATGAAATGTTTTGATATATGATTGAATCAAGATAATTACTCTTGTCAGTTTACATATTCACCATTTGTATCTAAAAGCATTTGAAATTTACATTCATAGCATTTTTTTTTGGAGATAGGGTCTCATTTAGCCCAGACTGGCTTTGAATTCTAACTATATAGCTGAGGATGACCTTGAACATCTTCTGGTCTCCTTCCTTATCTTACAGGAATGTACCATGACACCCAATTTATATGGTGCTGGGGACAGAACCCAGGGCATTGTGAATGCTATAAAAGCAGTCTATCAATTGAGCTACAGCCCTAACCCAATACAGAAAATTTTAAATATGCATTACTTGCTACTGTCACATGTTACATACCATGGATACTAAACTTTATTCCCTCTAAATCTTTTGAAGAAAATCTTAACATACTGGTCTTCTCTCCAGCACCTGACAACCACCACTCTACTTTCTATTTCTACAAGTACAAGTTATTTTAGATTGCATAAATAGAGATCATAAAACCTTTGTCTTTTTGTGCCTGGCTTATTTTACTTAACACTATGCCTCTTTAGGTTGATCCATGTTCTATAAATGTTCTTTTATGGTAGAATAATATTCTACTCTGCATATTTAACACACTTTTTATCTACTCAACCTCAGATAAACATTTATTTTGACATAGTATCTTGGTTATGAATAATGCTATAGGAAACATGGGAATTCACATATTCCTTAGAATACCAATTTCATGTTCTTTGGTTACATACCCACAAAAAGAATCACTAGTTCATATGGCAGTTCTATTTCTAGTTGAGGAACCTGCACACTGGTTTATGTAATGGCTATACTAATTTATATTCCTGCTAACAATGTACAATGTGCCACAGTCTCATCACTTAATTTATTTATTTGGCAACACTCCTACCACATACCTCATAATTTTTGCATTGCTTTTATGATTAGTGATATTAAACAGTTCATATTCTTGTTGGCTATGCCCATGTCTCCTTTTCAAAAATGCCTCTTCAGGTCCTTGTTTGTTTTGGGTGCAGGGGTGAGACAGGATCACAGGTAGCACAGGTCACCTCAAACTCACTAGTAACTGAGAATGAACTAGAACTTCTGATCCTCCTGCCTCTACCTCCCCAGTGCTGGGATTACAGGCATGTCTCTTTGTCTATTTAACACAATTGTTTTATTATTTTATATTACGGGTGTTTTGTCTCCAAGTATGTCTATACACCAAATATGTACCTGGTATCCTCAGAGGCCAGAAGAGGGTGTAAGATACCCAGCAACTGGAGTTCCAGATGGTTATGAGCCACCATATGGGTGCTGGGAATTGACCAGAGTCCTCTGGAAGAGCAGTGCTCTAAATCACCAAGCACTCTCTCTAGCCCCTGTCCATTTTTTAAAACTGGGTTATTGTTTTCTTGCTTCTGAGTTGTTGAATTTCTGATATATTATAAATATTAACCCCTTATAATATATAAAGTTTGCAGATATTTTATCCCAGTCTATACTTTATTTTTCCTCTATGTTAACTGTTTCTTTTCCTGTTCAGTAGTTTTTAAGTTTAATACAATCTTATTTATATATCACTTCTATTGCTATTTGTGCTTTTAGAGTAAAAAAAAATACAGACTGGACCAATGTACACAGTAAAAATATGATTTTTGTAGCATATTGAAAGCAGTGTTTATTAATGTGTTTCAGCTATTAGTATGAAATAGAAGCAATTTCCTAAACAGCTTCAAAGTAAAAGTCTGCTTTAAACAAATATTTTACAAAAAGCAAAAAACATACAAACAACAACAACAACAACAACAAAACATGACTTTCATGTAAAAATAGCAAAATGTAGTGTGGCCTCCACTTAGAATTTGAATATAAAGGCAATTTTCATATTTGCTTCTCAGCAACTGTCAGCAGAAATAGAATATTTTATTCACTGTAACTTGCTTTTATATTTCTTAGATGGACTCTCAGTGTATTGCCAAGATTAGTCATCAACTCTTGGGCTCAAGCAATACTTCTTACTCAGCTACTGGAGTAGCTGGGACTACAATCATGAACCTCCATGCTGGCTATAAATTTTTCTATGAGAAAGTTATTTTTGCATACTAGCTACAGTTTATACTAACAAAAATATATTTGAATACAAAATGATGCTTTATAGATGTTTTGTCTAGTTTCTTATCTGTTTAGTATTTTGATCATGATTTTTCTTTTTGCAGGCAGTGTATTGGTGGCTACAGTAAAAATGTACTTTACTATCTGCATTATACCCTTACCCTAACCCTAACTCTAACACTAAAAAATTTTTAAAATTACACAACTTTAACATATTGTTCTTGTGTTTTATAGAACACTGTAGAAATTATTTTTCTTTTGTAGTTTCCAACTTCATTTGTTGATAACCTTCATATGTATGAAGCAAAATATACAACATAAGTTCATTACATCCAAGTGTAGGCACCTAAACCCTGGGATTTGGTGTTGATGACAATATCTATAACTTACCTAAAAGATGTTCTTAGACTGTACAGGTTGTAAAACCAAACACAACTGCAGTAAAAGGTGCAAATATGTAAGCAGAGAACATTTTATTAATTCTTTTTCAGCTGGACTTTGGAACTTCCTAACCCGACTCTTTAGTGAATTGAGACCAGCATTTACTTCCTTTATTAACAATAAAATCTTCCCGAAATATTATATATGCCTAGTGTACACAAAGACTGAGTTAGATCTCTAGCATTCCCTCAGATAATATAAGAGAATCAGGTTACTGTTTCAGAGATTTAGATATAACAACTGTGTTTTTTTTTTTTTATCATAGTATGGAATGGGAAACACTTGTTCACTGCTGGTGGAAGTACAAACTAGTGCAGCAACTACGGAAATCAGTGTGGCACTTCCTCAAAACACTAAAAATAGACTTACCACAATTCAACTACACTACTCCTGGTATATACCCAAAGGACTCCATAGCCTACTCTAGAGATACTGGCCATTCACATTCACTGCTGCTCTACTCACAATAGCCAGGTAATGGAAACAGCTAAGATGTCCATAAGCTGATGAATAGATAATGTAAATATGATATATTCATTCATTGGAGTATTATTCAGTTAAAAAGAAAGACGAAATTATGACATTCACTGTAAATGAACAGAGCTAGAAACAATCATTTTTGAGAGAGGTAACCCAGATCCAGAAAGACAAATGACACGTTTTCTCTCACATGTGGATGTTAGAGATGTGCCTTCAGATGTTTGTGTTTCATTAGAAATGGCCATAGAGGAGGAAATTACTATGGAATCATGGGGAGGGGCTTTCATGAGAGGGGAGATGGAATACACTGGTATAAGAGTTAAAATGGGATAATGGAATAGAAAAGGTTAAATTTGGGTGGGGAGCAGAAGATGGGGAGGTCGGGGGGGAAGCATGGGAAAGGAAAATAACACGAAAGACTTTGAAAAAGTCATATGGAAAATTACTACTACAGAATCTTCCTAATACACACATACACATACCACACAAACAGTTAAAATGGGGCTACACTATAACAGGGCAACAATTCCCTACCAAACACCAGAGGCTAACAAATAAAAAGCCCAGTGCCATGAATGGGTTAATACTTTTGGAACTGTAGGCTGGAGAGGTCCCATAGACCCCCAAACATTACAGGCTACTGCCCTTGCTCTTGGGTACTCTTCAGAACTTGACACTAAGACTATATTGCTGAAGATACCACATACTATAGAGCATGGAGAAATCAAGCTGGTACTGACCTGGAAGCTTTACCTCTACTGGCTAACTTTTATAGTGCTGAAGGTACTGTGTATGCTTCCAGAAGAGAAATGTAATTATTGATCTTACTCAGCTGTGATCTTGTGAACTATAATATATGAGTGGCCTGGCAGGACATGCCCACTGCTACACAGCGGCATGAATATCATGAGAGTAACCGGCCACTTTCTAATTGGAGTTTTAAATCCTGCTCCACAAGGTAAACCCATACTTGCACCCATTATCAGACCAAGAACCTACATCTAGACAGGTCATAGGCCCTAGAGGAGAACTTACCACTGTTGTTCTGTTAAACTGACACAGTACTATATTGATTGATTCCTAATGACTTATCATTGTACCCACAGATCAATTCATCTCTCAACTCTCCTCTGACAAGCCTCTATTTGCAGTTGATGGTGATTAACACAAAGACCACAACTAACCAAGGTGCAGAAAATAAGAAACTGCAGAATGATGAGCCTTAAATGGAACATATACTGCACCCCTCTTACCAAGGCTCAGGGGTCACTGTGTAAAAAGGGTCAAAAAGAGTTTAAGTGCCAGAGGTGGTAGATGACTACAAGGAAATGACATCTTATGGACATAATTAGACAGTTGCAAATATGAACTCACAGTGGTTGTAGAAACATACAAAAGATCTGTACAAACTCAAGCCAGACCAAATTCCAGCTTGAAGAAGGGAATCTGGCACAAACTCCCACCTTTAGTCATTGAGCTACTGGTAACTGTTAGCTGTTCCAAGAGGGAGAAACCATTTTCTCTAAGAGTACAACCCTTGTAAGTCAAGTACACTCTAGTGAAACACCACACACCTAAGAGTATTTGAGTATCAGAAATTGGTCTGGATGGATTTAAAAAACAGACATAAAGTTGAGTGGTTAAGGAAGAAGATGTGGATCTGGGAAGAATTAGGGGGTGAATATGGACAAAACACATAAAAACTCTCAAAGAACAACTAAAAAATTTAAAAGTTAGCATAGCACCTATGATGTTACCTAGTATAAAATTACAGCAATACTTTCTAAAATCTCAGATTTTAAAAATTGGTCTCAAGGCAAAGAACATTTTTTAGTGTTTGAAGGAATCATAAGAATCATTTCCAAGGCTGGTGAGACATCTCCTCTGGTAAAGACACTTGCATTACAAGCCTGAAGATCCGAGTTAAATCCCTAGGACCCATGTAAAGGTGGAAGGAGAGAACCAACTTCACAATGTCTTACTTCCAAGTTTACCATGGCATTCCTGCACACATTCTCATACACACATCGTGCACAAAAGTTTTTTAAATTTTTTAAGGAAAAAAAAAATCAAAGGATTTATTTCCAGAAGTGTCCAACTTTTTGTCATTGTCGTATGTTTTCATAAACATGTGTTTGTCCATATTCATAGCTACCATGGGATACATGCAGCCCAGGCTACAGGCTGAACATGCTTGCAATTACCTCATTTTTTAAAAAAGAAAAATAACACAGAAAGGTTAAATTAATTCATTTAACATCTATTACTGCTTATCAAAAAGCATGGTGCTTGCTAAGTACTGAGTATAAAGTAGGGAACCTAGGACTCAGGAGGTAAAGGCAGGTGGATCTCTATGAGTTCGAGGTGAGCCTGGTCAGCAGTGTGAGTTCCAGAGTTACAACAGAGAAATCCTGTCTCCAAAAAAAAAAAAAGAGCAAACAGGAAAAAGTTGAATTGTCACTGTGTAAGAGTGGAGCTATTCCAGACTCATGGAACCCTAAGCTAAGGTAGAATTTTCTGCCATAATTTTGATTAAGGTTTGTAAAAAGAAAAAAATATGTTTCATTCATTTTTTTTTTGTCATTTGCTTTCACACCCTATTGTCTTGATTGGACAATTGGAACTTTGGAACTAATCTCTACCAGTACTCTCTATATTGTCAAAAGAAGAAATTTTGAATCTTTACCATTTCATTGAGAGGGTCTTTTCTTCTGTCTTTACCATTTTTAAACTAATGGGTCTGTACTTGTTGTTCTTGCTTAAAGGCCTAAGACCCAGCATGTTGCACTCACTTTTAAATACTGATTGATTGATTGATTGATTGGTTTTTCAAAACAGATTTTCTCCGTAGTAACTCTGGTTGTCCTGGAACTCATGTATGTTGTCCAGGCTGGCCTCAAACTCACAGAGATCTACCTGCCTCCAGAGTGCTGGGATTAAAGGCATGCACCACCACCACCACCTGGCAAATATTTTTGTTTTTAAACAAAATATAATTATGTAATTTATCCCTCCCGTGCTCCCTCCCTATAAAACTTATAGTTTCTTTGTTAAATATTGCTTAATTTGTATACTATATACAGATCAGTAAATACAACCTGTTGAGTCTAAAAACAAACAAAAAAAGTAGGGAACAAAACAGACACTGTGCCTGCCATTCTAGAATTTATGCTAAAGTCAAAAGGCTTGAGTTGTTAAGTTAGTGGTAGAATGTATACTGAGCATGTGTGAGGAGGTCCTGGCAATTCCCATCATAAAACAATCAGCCAAACCAACAAAGCCTCATAAGAACCAGGAAGGGTGTGAATAGTTCTTTGCTGTTTCCAACAAACCACGTAATCTCCCAATTTACTTTAGTAATTCTATGATTCTTTATGGTTTCACATGGGTAGATATTGAGCTAGTTACAACTTTAACCATTTATTAAAGCTTTATCTAGAAGCAACACCAACTTCTTGGACAAAGCCAGAGACTGGGTCCCAGAAACTAAACAGTCAATATGATATTAATATATAAGTAAAAGAGCTCTAATTTTAGCCATACAATAGAAGAATATGTAAGTTATAATTAGAATTGAGTTTGGGACTTGAACCTGCAAATAACTATCTATATGGCAATAAAAATATGATTGAGAGTATCTAATTTTTCATTATGTTAGAATATACTTAAAACTTGAAGATTAATATGATAAAGCTACACCTTATATGCTGACCATGTTCAACAATGACAGATTAACACCCTGCTGTCCACTATGCTGTCTGATATTTTGAAGCAAATGACAGAAACTATTTCCTTTTTATTCATTAAGTATTTCAATATGCATCTAAGAGGAACAAAGACTTCTTTCTAAAACATAACCACAGTATCATAAAATTTAACAATTCCTAATTTTGTATAGCCCACAACCAGATTTCCTAGATAGCCTCAACTTTTTTTTTTTGGTTTTGTTTTTCTAGACAGGGATTCTCTTGTAACTCTGGCTGTCCTAGAACTCACTCTGTAGACCAGGCTGGCCTCGAAATCACAGAGATCTGCCTGCTTCTGCCTCCCAAGTGCTGGGATTAAAGGTGTGCCCTACCACCCAGCTCTTGTTTTTTTGTTTGTTTGGTATTTTTTGTTTCTTTTGTTTGTACCTCATTTTTTAAAAATAATGTATTTAGTAGAGCAGTGGTGTGTGTGTGCACACCATACAACCTGGGGGGGGGGTGTCAGAGGACATTTTGCATGAGTTGGTTCTTTCCTTCTACCCAGAGACTTAACTCAAGTTGACAGGCATATCTTTTATCCACTGAGCCATCAGTTGATAACCCTCTTTAAACTAATCACTAGGTTCTCCTTTTAATGTTTATTTCCTGTGATTCATGTGCTGAAGAAACTATGTTGCTCATCTTGTAGAAATTCACATGGTTTGAATTTTGTTGATTATATCATCATGATAATAACATAAAAATATCCCTTCCCTCAGTAACACTTTTGAAATGCTCAGGAGTGATGCTTCCCAACAGGTGGGTGTGAGGTACAAAGAGAACCTGGAAAGGCTGTAAGGACTAGGACAGTGATCCCAGGACCCTAAGACAGCTGGTGGTGATGCCAGAAAGGTGTCTGGCTTAGGTGCACTATACCAGGTCCCATCCTGGGGAATGTCCAACTAGTGGTCAGTAGCCTAGGCTGTGCTCAAAGGTCAAGGTAAAAGTGTCAGAAGTTTGGGACAGAATGTGCTAAAGTCATAGGGCCTGGTCCTGTTTCCAGCAACATGCCCTCTAGCTCTAGCTTGCTGCCCCTTTCCCTGTAGGTGTAGCCACAAGGACAGGCATAACAGGATGAGGTCATAGTCTGGTGAGGGGCCAATTCCACACTAATGATGGTTTCATGAGGAAGATTTCCTTCCTGTACATGCCAGAGCTGGCAGGAGATTTCATAAAAATGGTTTGTTGGTCACATGTGAAACAGCGGGATTCATTTAGTATCCTTTCCATAATGATAAGTTTCTAGTTCACAAATTCTCTTGATAGACAGCTTTTCTATTTTCATTTTTTTGTTTGTTTGATTTTTGTTTTTTGAGACAGCGTTTCTCTGTTGTAACTCTGACTGTCCTGGAACTCACTCTGTAGACCAGGCTGGCCTCACAGAAATCCTCCTACCTTTGCCTCAGGAGTACTGGGATTAAAGGCGTGCACCACTACCACCCAGCCCTCATTTGTATTTTAATCAAACCATCCAAGGTATACTACGTTTCCTTACATAGCACCTGGAGTTCCTTATCATATTCTGGGTGTATCTTTTCTTCCTTTTGGTTGGAAGCTCAGCCACTAATTGGATTAGTTCTCTAATCCAATTTTGTTTTTATTGAGCAAGCAGATTTTCAGGTTGGTAATGTTACTCGGAATAGTAAATCCTGAATCACCAAGACTTTCCCCTTCAGGATTAAATTACACCAGTCATCTTTACTGTTCTTAATTGTTCTTATACTGACAGATAAAGACAGGTTTTCTGGATCTTGCAATTCCAGGAGCCTTTTGTCCCATGAGGTCTGCAGATATCCCTAGAAGACCTGAATGAAGCCCTCCCATGGAAGTTGAAAGCACATCATAAGAAATATTTTAAAGAAAAACATTCAGAAGAGTCTGGAGGGACGGAATGGGCACATATCCAAGGAAAGCTGAAAAGAAAAAAACTGAAGATAAAGTGTCGGAAGTTTGGTGCACAGTGTGCTAGAGCTTCAAAAAAATATGAGAGAAGACTGTTTTCTCTAATTTACAATCATAACAAGAACAACAAAAAAGAATGCAGGTCTTCCTACATGTGGATCATTTCTTCAGTTAAGATCATTAACAGTCTATTCAGAGAAGGAAAACAAACTGTACAATGAAGGAACTGGGACCTATAGCATTCAAGAAGAATAAAGTCCCAGGCTTCACTGTACCATACATTATCTCTTGGTCTATGTGAGAATTTACACAGCTCATCCCCTATATAAAACCTCAGAAAAACTAAGGAGAAGGGGAGAGGACACCATAAAAACAGTCTAATAGTCAACAATGGAAAGCAGGTAGATACTATTAAATTGTTTAAGAGCCCTGGGCAAGGAAAAAGTATGCTAATTGAGAGTCAGCAAGCATTCGCTGAAATCAATCATGCAAGATTATCTTGATTTTCCTTTTAGATAGGGTTATTGGTCTAAAATATAAAAGGAATATTGTACACAAAGACCTAGATTAAAGCACTGTTCTATTTTGGTTTCTACTGCTAAGATAAGCATCACAACCAAGGCAACTTAGAAAAGAAAAAAATTCTGAGCATTCAGTTCCAGAGGGTAAGAGTCCATCAGGGCAGGAAGCACAGCAGCAAGCAGCCTGTATTACCAGGAGCAGGAAGTTGAGGGTTCACATCTTAAACTTCAAGCATAAAGTAGACAGAGAGTAAACTGCAAGTAGGTGGGCTTTTTGATCTCAAAGCCTGTCTCTAGTGACTTCAAGTACTTCCTCCAGCAACACTACATCATCTAAACCTCTCCAAACAAACCTACCAACTGGGGACCAAATGTTTAAATGCTTGAAACTTTGGGGGGCATTTCTCATTTAAATCACCACAAACACTCATTTCTTATCTACTTCAAATTCTTAACAATATTGTAGATAAATACATTAACAGTGTATTAGTAAATTTGTAGGTGAGACAAAGTTGGGCAGATAGGTAACAGACTGGCCAGAAGGATTCTAAAATATTCAGATGAACTAGAACAATAGATCAAATCTTAGTAGACTGGAATGTAACAGGAACAAAGGCATGATAAGGAATTCTTTTTAACAACATGCCAAGTAAAACCTTATGTGTTTCTGTTATTATCTTACACTGGGTAAAGCTGGGTAATGGTTGTTATCCTAGGCTGACTTAGCAACTTAGCAGAACAAAAGAAGGGGGTATACTCTATGTACCTTCTCACTGATTAGAGCACATTGAAGAATACTGAGTACTAAGAAATAACATTTATAAAAGAACATCAGTGAAGAAAAGGAGGAGAAAACAGTTTGGTGATTGTTCAGAAACTCATGTGAAATGATAAAAAGAATTAAGATTAAGAAATAACATTTATAAAAGAACATCAGTGAAGAAAAGGAGGAGAAAACAGTTTGGTGATTGTTCAGAAACTCATGTGAAATGATACAAAGAGTTAAGGATGGTCAACCCAGAGAAGACCAAAAAAACAAAAAGAAGAAAACTGCCTTCAAATGTTTGAAGCACTAAGTCATCAGAACAGGACTAAGAGCAGAAATTCCAAGTTGGAACAGTCTTTTTCTCAACATATTAAGCTTATTAACACTGGGAGTTTAGAACCTCTTCTGTGATAAAGTTATTCAAACAGAAATTGCATGATAACCTTAACAAGGACATTGCAGAAAGTTGGAACAAATGACCTCTATGGTCTAGTTTCTACTTCTTAAAGTCACAATCTCACTAAACCTCAGTTTTCGCACTTGTAAAATTAAAGAGTTAGATAATGTGGGCTCTTGGGTTCCCTCATTTAATCAACAAATAGGCATTGCCAAACAAGGAGGAAACAAATACCCAACCTTTGTCCACAGAGACGTCATAATATAATAGATGAGGCAAACCTATGAAGAGACAATTTTAATATATGATAACTGCACCCAAAGACACACATGATATCATGGAAGGACAGAAAAGGGGCACTCGAGTGTATGTAAGGAGATGAAGGACGTTTAAAAGGCTCACTTTTTAGCTATTTCTACAATGGGAACTTATAGGAGGCTAAAGAAAAAAGCAAGTGCTTTACTAAATATAAACAAAACGCTTCCACCTTATGCACAAAACCGTTATTTGTTTATGTATGTGTGCGAGTATCCATGTGTATATATTGTGGTGTTGGAAGCTGAAACCAGAGCCTTGCACATGCTAAACAAGCAATTTACCACTAACTGTATCTTCAGATCTTCTTGATAGTTTTTACAGACTGTCCAAACACAGGCATGACTCAATTAAAAAATGTGTGCTATGCAGTTTTGTTAAGTGAACATCATAGAGTACATGCACACAAAAATAAGATGGCAATGATGTCATCGAGAATAATACCTTACAAGAACACTGTCCTGTATGCAGACTGTTTTTAACCAAAAATATCATTGTGAATCACATGGCTGTAGTTCTTATATGGGAACAGTGTGAAATCTAATTTTTAAATATTAATAAAATATTTAAGAGGCCTTTGTGATTTTTGTTCTAGAAGTCCTAATATTTTACTTAGGTCACATTAACTAATCAGATCTTTCCATATGCTCTAGAACCTTCTTTCCTTACCTTGACATATAACACATTTGAACCATTAACTTTTCCAAGTGAAAAAACAAACTGAAGTTTAACAATAAGGATAGAATACTGGAAACAAATAATAAAGCATTATAAACAAAGGGGTTGAATTTAGATGTATTATAATAGTTAAGAAATCATTCTAAACTTATTGATTACTGGATAGGATCTCTGGGAAATTACTTCTTTATTTGATATGCAGCTTTGATTTTGATTTTAAAATATGCAGTTTGGGCACCTGAATATCAAAATCCAAAATGTTCCAAAACTCAAAATTTTTGAGTGCCAAGAATGATGCCACAAATAGAAAATTTTGTACCCAATTTCATGTGAAGGGTATAAAATGCAGTGCAGGCACATAAAAAAATCCTATAAAATTATCTTCAATCTATGTGCATGGGACATACATGACACATACATGAATCTTGTGTTTAGATACAGTTCCCATTCCAAAGATATTTTGTTGTATATTGAAAAAAATCAACTCCTCAAAATTCCTAAATTTAAAATACTTCTTCCCCCAAATTTTGCATAAGGGATATTCAACATACACATGTAATTTTCAAGCATAACACATAGGATAAACTCCTGTGATTCCCCATTTTACCTGAACACTTGAACAGCAGCCATCCCAGAATCATTATAGTATGCCCTATCTGCCTGCCTACCCAATACAGGTAAAACTGGGTAAAATTCACTGAGGTTTTTGATTAAAAGAAAAAGGAAAAAAACAAAACAAAACAGTTTCATTGTGCCAGGCATGGTGGTGCATGTCTTTAATCACAGCATGAGACACAGAGGCAGGCAGATCTCTGAGTTCGAGGCCAGCCTGTCCTACAGAGGGAGTTCTAGAAGGCCAGGACTACACAGAGAAAGCCTCAAACAACAACAACAAAAAGTTTCAAACATTCACACATGGTATCCCTAAACAATATATGAAGTTTTATTATTTTTCAGCTTTGTTTCTACTAATGTACTTCTAAAGGAATACAAAACAATACAACAAACAAGAACAAAATCAAGCACTATACTAAAAACCTTAGTATTTTTCAGACTAAATCCCACTCTTTTCATTGTACTGGCTAGTCATATCTAAATTTCACAACTATGCCTATATCCAGAGATGTTTCTTTAACTAGGGTTGTCATATTTAGAAACTGAAAAAAATAAAATAAAATGGAACATACAACTAACTTTCAATAACAAACAATAAATAAAACCTTAATGTATTTATCTGTAATTCAAATACACCTTAATGTATTTATCTGAAATTAGATTTTAAGTAGAGTCTATACCTTATTTATTAATTCCGTACCGAGTTAATTATGTAGTAATTATGCTGGTGTGTGACAAAAGAACAAAGAAGAAGGAAACAAATGGCTACAGTCATTACATAAATATTCATATAAATATTTAGTAGCATTCACTTAATGAAGGAAACTATGCATGTGTGTAGTCAAAGTTCTATCAGGGTATGTTCAGTGTGCATGCTCAAATGCAAATACTATCTACTATATATATGGTTTTATTAACAGTTAGCAAAAATGCTTAGTGAAGAGTAGGAAGAAAAAATTAATAGCCACATTAAGTTTGCTTAGATTGTTCCTACTCCTAAAAACCTCAAGATGGCTACTATAACAAACTGACATACTGTCTAGATAGGTAAATTGATTTATAGCCACTATTTACTCAGATATGTAAATAAAACTGACTTAATTCAACATATTTAAAATGGGGTTAGTTCAGGCTGGAGAGATGGCTCAGCAGTTAAGAGCCAGAGCTGGTTTTCCAAAGGATCTAGGCTCAATTCCCAGTACCTACTTCAGAGGACTCACGACCTCTATAACTCCAGCTCCAGGAAATTCAGTGCCTCTGGCCTCTGTGGGCACCTGCACTAGTATGTGCACTTATCCACATGAAGGCATACATACGCACACATCATTAAAAATAATAAAAACAAAATGGTGTTAATTCCATTTACTCAAAATGGAGTGATGGGGTAGGCAAAATAAACATCAACAGCCAATTTTCTAGGTAAGTATAAATTAATAGCATGTTGTAATCATAAAGGAGAACCAGTTACTACATACAAAAAGTCATTTTGGGGTACTCTTTTTGCCTTATAAAAAGAATATTAGGAACGTTTCAGACACAGTATCCTATATCAATCACAAACTGGTGAGCCATCTGCAATAAAAAACAGATTTTGTTTCTCATTTCTCTCAACTAATAATCCTCCCACAATTTGAAGTACTAAGCTCCTTGATTTGAATAGCAATTAATACAAGTAGATATTAAGAACTCATATAAGTATATTAACCCCCAAAGCAGCCTGTCCCAGTACACTGGGAAACCCTCATTTTGAAAGCAGCTGTTGACATGATCATAGTAACAATTTAACACATTTTCCCCCAGAGCCTTCAGTGTGGGAATCCTTTAGAGGGCCAAGAGTATGTAAAATTTTTGCTTCATTAAACTACGCTGGAAGCAGATCTGTCTTTGGCCACAGGAAGCATTTCCAATCCACATCCCAGTGGGCTGTGAGAACATATATACATTTTTTTGTATGACATTGTGCCACAGTACTGCCATCTATACAATTCAAGCTCAAAATCCACACAATCAAGTTACAAAAAGTCCCCCAAACAATCATATAACATCCCAAGTAAGTTTACAGTTTTGTGTTGAGGTACATTCATAGCTACACTGGGCTGCATGTGGCCTGTGTGGGTTAGGCACTGCTGCTTATATAAAATTATTGTTGGGTCATCTTTTCCAATTTTTAGCTCAGAACTTCATTGTTCAAGCCTTCAGTTATCAGGACTTAAAATCATGGGACCGGTGCTAAAAACTACTTTTAAAAAGAACATTAAATGTTTATGGTTTCAAAGAGCCAGAGCTTAAAAGCCATCTCATTTATAGTTTCCCGCCCATTTAACCACAGATATTCTGCTTTGGAGGTTTGGTATTTCTCTTCCCTTTATCTGAAGGTTATCTGAAAACAAACAATCTGTAAGTCTTTGGCAAACAAAAAGGAATCAGTAAACAGACTAATCCTACATTTGCCACCTGTTTCATATCAATTAAAAACCAAGAAACTCAAAAGGCTACTTCTTCCTATGGTACAAAAACAAAATCCAAGAGCAATCTGATTCTTAACATTGCCAATTCTAAATTCCTTATTATACTTACGAAAATATATTAAAACAACTAGCCAAAACCTGGGAATGTAGCTTAGTGGTAGAGCATCTGCCTAGCCCAGGAAAAGTCCTGGATTCAGTATCACAACCCAACCAACCACCACCAACAACAACTAAACACACAAAAATCGAATGAAAAGAAAACAACCCAAACCCAAACAAACAAAAACCCAACAGGACTACACAGCGAAAAATCGACTAACAAGGCATTTTCTTTTTGTGTTTAAAAAAAGCTGAATATTTTATTAGTCTTGAGGGGAAAAAAGTTGGTTCTTAAGTAGCTAGTCAGGTGGCAAAATCCCTGACAGAGTCCTGAAGAGGTAAAGGGAGCAATGACACAGAAGAAAAGTGCCTAGGGTGAGTCAGCTAGAATCAAGCTGGTTGCTCGGGAAACATTTCTTATAGGAAGGTGACTACAAAGGGCTGTTTAACAGGAACCACCTTGCAGCTTAATTTTGTCCTTTATTCTCTTCTACTTTTGCCATACGGAAAATATAAAAGTAAGATGAGGAAAAGTGGTGTAACAAGCAACTGAAACAAGTTGAGTAAAACCGACTTGTTTCTACAAAGAAAGTGCTGGGATCCTAAGTTCCTGGAGATGAACAGGACATGACCAGAGATAAGGCCTTTGTCAGGCATTATAGTAAGAAGCTAACTCAAGGGTTTTGATTTCTAAAGCCCAGAAAGATGAAACAGTAAAATCTGATAGTAAACAAAGACCAGCACTAAAATGTAAAGTCAAACAGGAACTTGGAAAGTTTCTGGTGCTTTGAAAACTAGTATGATGATTTATCTTTTGCCCAAGAGTCCAGGCAGGAAAAAAGAGGAAGAGGCTAGAAATAAGTAGATAAATAAGCACAAATAAAACAACCAATCCCAAGTTTAATAGAAAAGTAAAATAAAATAAACAGCCCTGGAAACATACATAAAAGTAACATTATACATACTGAGCAGGTCATATTTAAAAATATATATGTATAATAATATATATGCAGGTGACAACAATAAAAAAGGACATGTTTTTGAAAGACAGCAAGGAGGGGTATACATGGGAGGGTTTGAAGGGAAAAAAGGGGGAGGAAAAAATTATATAATTATAATTATAGCCTCAAAAATAAAAAATAATTTAAAAAACATTCACATTTACAAAACAAGATACTGCCTTGCCTTTTTCTTTCTTTCTTTCTTCCTTCCTTCCTTCCTTCCTTCCTTCCTTCCTTCCTTCCTTCCTTCCTTCCTTCCTTCCTTCCTTCCTTCCTTCCTTCCTTCCTTCCTTCCTTCCTTCCTTCCTTCCTTCCTTCCTTCCTTTCTTTTTTTTTATGACATGGTTTCTCTGTTGTAACTCTGGCTGTCCTGGAACTTACTCTATAGACCAGACTGGCCTCGAACTCAGAGATCTGCCTGTCCCTGCCTCCCAAGTGCTGGGAATAAAGGTGTGCACTACTACCACCCGCCTCACTTTTCTTTTTAATTTTTTGCTTTGCAATATTGCATACCAGCATTGAAGTAAATATACCAATCATTATTAGTTATATTCTTGTGGAACATGTTACTTGATTCTATGCTAATAGAAAATCTCTTATAGAAACTGTGAATTCAAAAAGCACCTCCAACTTAATAATAGTACTACTAAAACTAAGGAAATGGCATCTCAGAAAAAATGACCTGCTTTGCCTTTGAAACACAAACCATGACCACATCCACAAACATTTTCTCATGGTCCTATTTTAACTTTGTTAGTATTGTTAGACATCAACAAAACCTATAAAATCTAGGAATGATAGGATAAAATAGGTGCTATATAATCCTAATCTACTCTTATTTTCCTGAGAAGTCATTTTTAGCATGTGTGTGGTGTGGTGTGTATGTGCATGGGATACATGGACCGGAGAGTGCAGAGGCCAGAGCAGAACATCCTGTGTCTTCCTTTATGACTTTCTTCCTTCTTGCCTTGGGACAGGAACTCTCACTGAACCAGAAGCTCACTATTCCAGCTAAGCTGGCTGACCAGTAATTTCTCTGTACCCACCCACCTCTGCCCTCCCGTGCTGGGGTTATAGGCATGCATAGCCATGTCTGGCTTTTTACATGACCGCTGGGGATTTAAACTTAGGTCCTAATTCTTGCACAGTAGGTATTCTTACCCATTAAGCCATCTCGCCAATCCCAGAAATGTCATGTTTTAATTAAGTAGTAAAAAATAAGTATTACTCAGATTTCCCTGGATACAGCCAATGCCAGTCTTTAAAAAAGATAACAAAAATCTGAGAATATAGATATAATAATCAAATACCTATTAACTGAATCCTAAAGACATGATTTACTACATTTATTATTCTTTGGCCTCTTAAAGTTTATTATTATTTTGTTTTTGATATTATAATTTAATTACATCTCTCCCTTCATTCATTATTTTACATACTATGAAATCCTTGAACTACTATATATATATATATATATAAATAACTAATAGGATTTTATGAATTATATTAATAGAAATAGATGAGGCAATTTGACACAATGGCTAAATGTTTTTTGAAAGGAAGTTTTGTGGCATTATTTGTTAATAAAATTTAATGAAATCAAAGGAAACTGTGAAATTCACATCCATTCACTATAAGGTACATTACAAACTTCAAGTAGATCACTAAACAACCATATCTTGTCTAAAACAGCCTGATTTTCAAAAAAATATGTAGTATAGTTTTATACCATATCCCTAAAAGAATAACTTAATAATATATTTATTGGTAAAATAGCAGAAAATAAGCAACCATCCTTCACCTACTTAAAAATTCCAAACTAAACTATGCTCTTGTATCCATTTGCAACCACTCAATAAACATGCACATTAATACCATTAGGGTAATATGGCATTATCATAATGTCACAGTCTGGCCAAGTAGGTTAGAATAAAAATGAGATATATTAATGGCTTAAAATAATCTCTAATAAATCTGAGAGAGAAAGTGATAACTAAATGTACAACTGCCTAGAAAAGATCAAATAATAAGCATGGCAAGTCCTTTTTCAAAAGGTAAACAAACAAGCCATATTTCAGATGCTTTATCAAGTTAATATGTTAATGTGGTTTTATATCATATAAAGCATTCTGTGTGTTCTAGTTTTGAGGAGAGAACTGACTTCCACCAGTTGTACTCTGACCCCCGCACTAGTGCCACTGTGCATGCCCACACTGACAGGACTCCCCCGATATGTAAATGTAAAAAAAAACCCTATTGATACTGTCTTATTTTTTAGACTTAAGACTGTTGATTTTTCTTCTGAGTCCATTAGTCATCACCAAAGATGGGAAGAACAAAGTTTAAACCAAACCTTTTTTTTTATGTTACCCAGGCTTGAACCTAGAGTCTCACACATGCTGCGCAAATACCTTCTCCTTACTTTTTCTATTAAGACCAGGCAGTTATCACAAACCTTCCCAGATTGGCCCTGACCACCCCCTAGCCCTGACAAGCCTTGAACTTTCAATTCCCCAGCCCTCTGAATAGCTGAGACTATAGGACAGGCATTATCACACCAGGTTGTTTGCTTATTTAATTAAAGAAAATCTGTTATTATATTTCAATAAAAGGTTTAACAGGAAAGGAAGCTATAAATTAACCACTGAATTAAGATCATGGTGTAACTGGTAGCTTTTCACTATTTATGTTCTCTCTATATCACTAATAATAAAAATTGTTTTTCAGTAAAAATTCAATTTTATCTTTATGAATTCAATTTCTGTTTTATATATTTGAATTTCTATTCCTACATTCTTTATGAAATATATGCCAACAATTAACAGTCTAGAAAATGTTTAAACTACCTATAACATATACTCACATAAAAGATTCCATAGGCCAAGTTTAATCCCTTTATTATTTATCATAAAGATTATTCAATCTTACTTGTATTTTAAATAATAATTTTTGTTCATGTGTTTTTTTAGTTAGTTGTCAGGAATATATTTTCTCATTTATTTAACAGCTAACTGAAGATTGATCAGGTAGGTGAAAATTGTTCATGACTATTCCACATAAATTCATTGTGACTGTTAGAAAATACATCTGAAGGGGAAAGCAGAAAAAAAAAAAGAAACACTGAGTTTCCAGTCAGTGGCTTGTAGCCAAAAAATGAATCAGAGTTACAAAAAGAAAATCACAACACAGTACTGTGCTTGACTAAACAACCGCAACAATCTATAAGATAATTATAGAAAGAACTATGCATATAGAGACTCTGATGAGGCACTGCAACTCAAGTCAGTGGCTCACACCCTGAGATCTGCCCTAGAAACAAAGAATATGTTCTTTGAAAGGTAGTGAGCAGGGTCTGGGATTCCAATTTTTCAATAGCAAAGTCACTTTTGGCTATGGCTCCTGGCCAGTAATTAATTAGATTAATGTATAAGAAAATTAAAATGCTACTTATCTTATCTTTAACAGCATACATATGCAAATAGTAGAATTATCATTGTCATTGTAATGAATCACATGTAAAACACAGAAAAATGTTCATCCTTTAGAAAAAGTAGAGACAGTCCTAGACTTTTCGTTTTTTTGTGTGTGTATGTATGTGCGCGTCTACCATGTGGACCCAGGGATCAAGCTCAGGTGGTCAGCCTTAGCAACAAGCATCTTTATCTGCTAGCATTTTGCTTGTCCGAACTTCAAGCTTTTAAATTCATTTATATGCTTTTCATCTAATGACACAAGTTAATGAAGTTCTACCCCCTAATGACTATGCAACAAGTCTCTTATCATATTGATCTAACAATAATCATCCTACTCATCTCACAAAAAACTGTTCCATCTCACAGAATTCCAAGATGGTCAGAAGTGATTATGTACATGAAAGACCTTTGAAAGTGAATTGTTAACATTAGTGGGCACTATGCCATTTATCACTTTGCATATAACAACATATAAGATTACATATTTATTTCATATTTTGAACACAAGGTTGATGAGGAGTTGATGTGTGCAGGATAACTGTCAACATTTTCTAAGTCTCCACTGCTAATGTTTAGTATTTACTGAGTATAGGCTATCCTCAGGTTACAAAGGCTCCATAAATGCAAAACACTGTCCTTATCTCGGCCTCCTCCCTTACCTAGCTCCTCTTATGAAAACTAGTGTGTGTTATGTGGGCTTGAATGGGTGGAGATTTGATAGAGCTAGGAAATTCAAAAGTAAAGTAGAATATTAGAGAACATGCCTATACACCAATACTATTCCCACTTAAACCGTCTACATAACAACTATGGACATCTCACTATGCTAAAGAAAATAAAGCAAAGGATAAAATAAAAGTCAACTGTCAAGAGCTATGACTGGAACATAACGGAAATAGAAAAATCCACCTAAAGGAAAAAACAAAAAATGACTAATCTCAGTCATTTTCTTTAACCCCTTAAGTCAATCTGATAAAGAACAAATACCTGCTATAAAATATTGACAAATCTACTTGCTCATATTCATCAAGGTACTAATCTTTATACAGCTATCTAGATAACTCAGCTTGCCCATCTTTCACTAACCCAGTAACTAACTCCCGGCTGAGACATTAACCAATCCCATTTACCAGTGTATATATTCTATCCAACTTAACTGAGTTTTCCCTTGCTTCTTCCCAAAGTTCCCTAGTCTTTACATTTCATCCATCACTATCCTATTTCAGTTGTAAGGGACAAGGAGTTATGTTAGTAAATCTTCAAAGAGTAATGATAGTGTCTAATCTAGGAAGGATAAAGTTGGCAAGGATGTGTGGATACCACCTGCCATTTTAGTTTGGCATGGGTAGTAAGCTATCTTTAAAATAGAGACTTTAAAAAGAGTACCCACAATGTTCATAGTATTGTTGATAAACAAAAAGATGATTTCCTCAGTCTCTTAATTTTATTAAAGAGTTTCAGGGACCAATGTAAGAAAAGACTGAAATTAAATTTCAACCACAACTACTCTTACCAATTCAAGAGCACTGCCAGAAGGAATAATCCCAATCATCATCATAAACCTACCTATTGGCCAAAACACCTGCTCTGGACAATGTGTATTTGAATACAGTTATTCATTGGTTCCCCAGAAAGTTTAATCTGTAGTTCAGAAGAATACTCAAGGTTCAATGAATTTTGTACTAAAACAGCTAAAGGAATAAGAAAAATGTTATTTCTCTATCAGAAAACCTCAAAAATAAAGTCAAGAATGGTGGTACATGCCTACCCAGCACTTAGGAGGGGGAGATAGGAGGGTCAGGTGTTCTGAGTCATTTTGGAGTTCACAGTAGGTTCAAGGGTAGTCTGGGTCACATTGGGGAAGAAGAACATTTCAAAAATATTATGCTTTACCCTAGAATTTTAAAAAGTGCGATTTCTTTTATAAATATAAGGATCAGGAGGCTCTTTGGCAAAAGTTAAACTCTCTGAGCTTAAGTCTGTGAAATTAAAGCTTTCATTGGGAACAGTATCAGAATTCAAGAACAGTTTGAGATAGGATATACTAGTGTTTAAATAAGACCATACAAATCCCAATTTAAATTAAAAACTGAAATCAGGAGAACTTAGCAATTTCACAACCAAAAGAATAAACTAACAAGTTGTACCACAATAACCTTCTAACTTAGAAAGACAAATCCTTTTGAAAAGTGCATTTAATATATTAAAAGTTAAATACTAATGAACTGTCTGGGCATTGGTGGCATATACCTGTAATCCTAACACTTGGGAAGTGGAGGCAGGAGGACCAAAAGTCTGACATCACACTCAGCTACTTATGGAATTCAAAGCCAGCCTGGTTTATGTGAAACCTCTAAAAAATAATTCATAAACATGCAATAGTTGTGTTACAAGATATTAAGAGCAAATTATCTGAAAAAGAAATAAAGCAATCACATTTACATTAGCTAGAAAAATTACCTAGGAATAAATTTAAGTACAGAGCTGAAAGAGCTCTTTAAACAGGGTATGGTGGCTTGTCTGTAATTCAGCATTTGAGAGGTGGCAGGAAGGTAGAAGTTCAAGGTCATCTTCAGCTATGTACTACAGACAAGCTAGGCTACATGAGGACCTGTCTCAAGAAAGAAATACACATACATGCTTCAAACTAACTCTACAATAAAAGTTATAAAACACTGCCGACTAAAGAAACAGAAGATTTTTGATGTTCATGAATTATAAGAATTGATACTGCTAAAATATTCATATGAAAGTAATCTACATATTCAATGCAATTCTGACTAAAATATCAGTGACATTCTTCAGAGAACAAGGAGGGAAAAATCATTATGAAGTTCCTATGGAGCTAAATGTGATAGTTCACTTTTGTGACCCAAACACTTGGGAGGCTGAGGCAGGAGTGCATTAAGATTGAGGCCATCTTAGACTACACTGTTGATTTAACAACGAATAAATACAAAATAAGTTCTTAAGTAACTGTGCATGTGCACCTGCACAAACATACAACCCTGAAACAGCCCCCCAAAAAAGTCTTGAGCATAAACAACAAAGCAGAAAGCATCACACTACCTAATTTCAAAACAAACTACAAAACTATTGAATTAAAACAGCACAACACTGGCATAAAGAGACTTCTGAATGGAAGAGTACAGGAGCCTAGAAGAAAACTCAAATCTCTATTCCCAGCTATCATTGACAAAAGTACTAAGTTCACAAATTGGAGAAAGGACAATAGACAGAGCTGGGGAAATAACATATTCAAATGTAGAAGAATGAAATTAGACCCATATCTTTTACCAATTACAAAAATCAACTGGAAATGGATTAATGACCTAAATATAAAATTGCAAACTGACATTACTAGAACACAGAATAGGGAAAACACTTTAAGGTACAGAGGCACAAGCAATGAATTTTCTAGGTAGGAGTTGTTAAATTAATGTTCAATTGCTGAATAAGAGTCCATCATTGAATTTTCCAATGCTGTTTATTAATTACAAGCCATGTCAAATCTCAGGGGATTCAATACCCGAGTGGCTAGACAGACTTCATTCCATCTTTCTCCCTCCTGCTTCTCCTACTCCTTTTTCTCTTCCTGCCCCAGGAAGCTTCTACTCCTGCACCAGCCCTAGGTTTTTTTTTTGCATTCCAAATCCTCCCTGTCTCTACCCAGCCCTCCAATATACAAACGAATGGAGCCTAACCTTCATCTGCCTTAAGGTTAAGGAATGTCCTATTCATATGGAGAACTGGGTGGCCACTCCATTGTTTACAGGTAGGAAGTGAATCCTTTACATGCCAGGACAGCTTACAGGAATATTATCCATAATTATAAAATATCTCACAACAAGGAGTCCAAAAGCACAGTACACAAAATTTTAAAATAGGATTTTATTAAACTAAAAAGCTTTGGCACAGCAAAGAAAACAATAAATAGACAATTCATAGAAGAAAACGGAAACTATACATTTGACAAATGGTTAATGGTCAGAATCTATAAAGAACTCAAATAAAAAACAGCAAAATAAAATCCTTAGTAATCCAATAAAGAATGGGCATTCGACCTAAATAGAATATATAATATATAATATATAATCTCCCAACAGGTAAATGAAAATATATTGTATAGCAGGAATCATCAGGGAAATGCAAATCAGAACAACAATAAGGTATCACCTCACTCTAATAAGAATGGCCAGTTACAGAAAAGACAAATGATAACAAATGCTGGCATGGTTGTGAAGAAGAGGGAATCTTTGCATGTAACTGATGGGAATGTAAATTAGTATAGCTATCTCTGAAAAGCAACATGTGATTTCCTTAAAAGTTAAAAACAGAACCATTATATGATCCAGCAATCATATTATTGATTATATAGCCAAAGGAAATGAAATCAATCCACCAAAAGATGTGTCTGCACCCCTAAGTTTACTGTAGCACTACTCATAATAGTCAAGAAATGGAAATATAAGTGTCTATTAGCTGATGAAGGAATAAACATGGTACATATACACAACAGAATACTCTTCAGTCATAACAAATGATTAAAGTATGTCATTTATGACAGTCAGAATGGATGCCATTTTGTTAAGTGAAATAAGCCATACACACAAGATAAGAACTTCATTAGCTAATTCATATAGAACACAAGTAAGTAAATCTCATAGATACAATCCTGGTTACCAGAAGTTAGAAAACAAGAGGGAAAGAACGTGGCAAGCCTGATTAATGGGTACTATGTTAGTTAGAAGCAAGAAATTCTGGTGTATTAACTGTACAGACTAGTGACTATAGTGATATAGTCTTGTATGTTTTTAAGATGTTAAAGATTTTTAATTTTCACCATAAAGAAATAATAAAGATAAATATCACACAATATATATCTGTATCAAAACATCATATTATATCACAAACATATGTATAGTTTTACATATCAGTTTTTTAAACAAAATTTTCCTTTGATTTTAAAAAGAAATGAATTATGCTATTAGGTATAGAAATGAAATTTATATTGGTGTGGTCATTGACAGAGTAACCACCTAGAATTCATTCAATAATAGAGAACAGCTATACATATTCAGATATTATTTCTACACCTTACAGTATTAATTAGTACCAGAACCATGCATTAACATAAACAACTTGAATGTCCTAAATATTCCTTATATTTCAGCAGGATAAACATGTATTTTAAAGCTATTTAGTTACATAAATTGTGATATTTATAGAAGACAAAAATTTATTAATAGGAAAAATTTAAAGAACCATACAATTATTCAGTTTATTCCTTTCTTCCTTATTCAAAGGTGACAAAAGAAAGGTAACATTTTCTCAAATTAGAATAAATTAATCTCAAGGTTAAGTATTTTTCTTACATCCTAGCCAGACTTTAAAAAGCCAGACTATTTATTTAATAGTTGTTGGTGAATCAAGGTGCTTTCATTCAAGGTGCATCAACTATTTAGTGATGATAATTGTATCCAAAACCCTTTTGTAAATGTATTTTCTAAATGGTCACCTTTGGGCTTGAAATTAATTCTCATTGATATTACCAAGGGATAAACATGGGTGGTAGTGATGTAATGCATTCTCTCTTCAGGACAATGGCTAACACTGAAACAGAAAAATAGTATGAGGAACATGGGGTTCTTGTTGTTGTTAATTTTGTATGTGTAAAATGTTTACATGTTTGTAGACAAAAAGGTTTAGTGAACTTGACAGCAACCAAGCCTGATGGAATGGCAAATCGTAAACGGCTAGACATCTGCAGCTAGTAATAAAATGCTGAGACCTGGAGCACATTCACAGAGCCTAATTATACAGCAAATCCCAGTATCTGAGAAAAGGCAAAACAGCTAGAAGAATAACTGATAGACTGGTTGCTATAGTAACTGAGATAAATTTGTATACTGACTAGGGAAAAAACACTGAGGTTGCTATAAGATATGAAGTCCATATTATGTCTTAGTTGCTTTTCTTTTCAATTTTGAATTATGAGAACAGACTAATATAAAGAAGGTTCAACTGGAAATAAGAGAATTAAACAGAATTCCACTTTGAAGATCAAGAAAGCAACCAATTAAGGATTTAGCCGTTTAGCTGAAAAATATCTCAAAGCAAGAGGGGAACAGAACCTATGAATAGACTAAAGAAACATAGATTATCAATTCAAGTAAAATATCAGTAGTGCATCATAAAGCAGCAACAAATTTTATTACTTAAAACAATGCTTAATTTCTTACAGAAATTAATTTGCACTGTATATGCACATATCCCTATGATAAAATGACTGAAGGAATTATACATCATTTTATTATAGTTACATATATCTAGTTACCAAGCCACAGGAGGTAGCCTCATAATCTGGTCCCTATATTAGGTGCTTGGGGTTTCATCTCTTCCACCTCCATCACCACAATTTCCATGATCTCAAACTACTATCCCTTTTAATATTATCTCCACCATACTCCCAGAAAGTAGCTAGCAAAACTGCAGCAGGAATATGAAGAGGAAACAAACGCTCCCCCTCCCTCAGTTGATAGTTTTATCAGACTTCATCAAAGTTATAAAAATGACTTGAATAAAATATATTGGTAGTTGTGCCAGAGTAAATACCCCAAATTAGAAATTATTTTCTGTCCTATAAGACTACCTATGAGAGGCTGGGGAAAGGGTTCAGTCCATAAAGTGCTTATGGATCCCCAGAACCCTTGTAAGAAGATAGGCATGAGGGCTGGAAAGATGGCTCAGTGGTTAAGATTACCTGCAGAGGACCCATGTTCAGTTCCTAACAACCACATGGCAGCTTACAACCACTGGAAACTCCAGTTCTGGGGGAAGTGATGCCTTTTTCTGCCCTCCACAGACACACCAGCTGTATGCATAGATATGCATATGTGTGTGTATGTATAGATATGTATCTATAATTCTATCACTTGAGGCACAAGACCACTGACTGGGTCTTTGTGAGCAGCCAGTCTTGATCTCCAGCAAGCAACCCTGTCTCCAAATACAAAGTAAAAGAGTGATTGAGGAAGACATCTGACATCAAGCACTAGACTCCATAAGCACATGAACCCACAAGAGCATGCTCATTTTCACAAACATGTACACATATTTTTTAAAAGACTGCCAAAGGGGCTGGGCACAGTGGTGCATACTGTTAATCTTATTACTCGGGAGGGAGAGTCAAGAGGATTTCTATGAGTTCAAGTTAACCTGGTCTGCTTGGTGAGTTCCAGGTCAGTTAGGGTTACATAGTGAGACCTTGTCTCAAAAGAAAACAACAACAAAAAAAGTAAAAATAAAAAGTTAGAAATTAAAGAAAAAGACCACCAATGAACTTCTTATCCTATGACCACTTGTTTTTGTACCTTTAGTTTTGGCTTTTTGAAACAGAGTCTTGGTATACAGCTTAAATTGGTCTTGAACTCATGATTTTCTTGTCTCCACTTCCTCAAATACTAATGCTACAGGCATATACCATGTCTGTTTTTTAACATTTTTAGAAAATCGTGTTTTTGTCTTATTTTATGAAATAGGTTATAAGATAATAAAGTTTTCAACTTACATGAATTTGTACAGATTCAAATTGAGTCTCCAAATTGCCATATTGCTAGCAACTGTCCTACCTCCATGAGTCACCAATTGACAGTTGCAGGTCACTAAATTTAGAAACTAAATTTACTAATTAATATGTAGGTTTTTTCTCACTTCAATATGTTATATGAGTATGTTAAAACTGCACTGATAAACATTTCTATCAATCTATGGAGCCAACAGCAATCAATATACTTATGACTGAATACCAACTCAGGAAAACCAAGCATTTTTTGTTGTTTTGTTTTAAGATACGTTCTCATGTAGCCAAGGTTGGCCTGAAACTCACTATATAACTGAAGATGAACTGGAACTCCTGATCCTCAATGCCTCTACCTCCCAAGTGCTGAGATTATATGCACATTATTATGCCTAACTCTATCAGTTATTTACAAGGATTTTTTTTCCTAAATTTGTAACACACTAATATTTTGTAAATAAAAACGTGTGCTGAGCTGGGTGTAGTGGAACAGGCCTGGAATACCAGCACTGGTGACATTGAAACAGGAGGATCTAGGGTTTGAGGCCAACCAAGGCTGTATAAATAAGATACTGTCAATACACACCACCACCACCACCACCACCACCACCACCACCAACAGCAATAACAACAAGCAAGCAAGCAAGCAAAATCAAATCTAAATTTTCAGTTAACGGTAAAATGCTTCTGATGCCTAAGTAAAGTGAGAAAACTGAGTTTTCAACAATGAAAGGTATTCAATTTGGGGATGTTTTCAGACTTAACAATTCTGGTTTTCTTTTTTTAAATTTCTCTATGTGTATATGTATGGTATATGAGCACATGTATGTATGGCTTTGTGTACATATGAAGGCCAGCAGGTGTTTCCCTCCACTTCTCACTAGCTTTTTTTTTTTTTGAGACAGGGTCTCGCACTGGACCCTAAGGTCACCTTTTGGCTAGGCTGGCTGACCAACAAGCTACTGGAATTCACCAGTTTCTGCTCCCAACACTAGAGTTATATGGCAGGCACTTGTATGCAGGGCTTGCATGTGGGTGCTCAGTCTTCAAATTCAGATCCTCTTGTTTGCATAGCAAGTGTTCTTAAGTCTTAAGGAGAGCCGTCTCCTTGCTGCTTTTTTTTTTCTTTTTTGGAGACCGGGCCTTGTTATACAGTCCTGGCTGGACTCAAATCTAAAGTGGTTCTCCTGGCACTCTGCCTCCTGAGTGCTGGGATTACAGGTGAGAGTCAGATACTATGCTCAGCTACACCTAACAATTCTGCCACACACTCTGATCTCTGTTTCCATGATTCAGTCTGTATTTTACCATTACTCTAACCTAAACATGATGGATTGGAGTTAACACTAGGAAGAGCCCTAAAATGAAATAAAACTACATAAACATTATTTGTAGATAAACCATTCAATCATCAGTTTTCATTCTGACTTAAAGGAAATTAGTAAGTCATAGTTAGAAGCCTAGAACAGTCATGTCTTTTGAAAGGTAAACTGTGAAAAGTCGTGTTAAATAGAAGTAAATCACCTTAATGGCCTGACTTAACAGGGTATGTACCAAAAATTATTCTTTCTCCGTCCAAATGTGTCAGCATCACGTAGATAAGGAATGAAAAGATGGGGATTTTAGTTTGAACTAAGAAGTAATGTGTTACTTCCTTCTCTAAGTCTAGGTTTCACTTTCAGTTAAATGAGGTCTAGTTAATTCCTATTCTAAAAACACATTCTATCCTTCTTGTAAGGCTGTGGGGCCTAAGAAGTCAAGGATTTTGACTGTCATTAAAAAAGTAATGTTGAAAATATTACTTTTATTTCTATAACATGTTCTCAGTTGCAACCTTTAGAATATGTAGGTATAATTCGCAGTTGGAAGAGGCATCCAACTCATATGTAATGTATGTAGTAAATAATTTCAAATCTATGGATTCTGAACCATTTATCAAAGCTATCAATGTTTGATAAAATAAAGTGTTATAAAAATATGTAAGCCAGGCCTGGTTGAACAGGCCAGTAAGTACAGCTACTCAGGAAGCTGAGGCAGGACAAAATGTTCAAAGGCTTCCTGGGTTACAGAAAGTCCAGGCCAGTCTGGGCAACTTGGCAGATATACATTAAAATAAAAACAAAACAAAAAAATAGATTGGGAATACAGCTGAGTGGTGGAGTGTATCTAGCATGCATCAGACCTTAGAATGAATCAATCGTCAGTTCAACAAAAACAAAACAACTCAACAACATCCATATATATTATATCCATACACACAGATTTCTCCAAGAACAAAAGTTTATCCATAAAAGCACACACTACTGAATCTCAATACGACGGACATTTAAATTTCAATGGGTTCTCAAAATGTAATTTCAATTTAAAGTTGAGGAAATGAAATGACTCACAGTGTTGGACTTTTTTCTACTACACCTCAGTTCCTCCTGCCTTTCCTGCTATATTAAGCAGCAGAGCAGAAATAATGTCACATTATGAAACTGGTCTGGGATGTAGTTCTGTTATTAATTCACTGTGGCATCATGAATAAGCCACTTTCTCTTTTTGGGCTTTAGTTTTCATACCATTTTGTAAAGGTTAAATTAATTGCCATTTCTAGGTATAACCAACTATGACATTATAAAATCCTACATAATAAAACAAAAATACAAATTCTTAAAAGAGTAAATATGAATTCGCAGCCAAGAGAACTGAAAGGTTCGAGCTGCTGGCTTAAAATAGATGTATTACCTCAATTTAGAAGGTTGGCATAAAAGCATTTACTCTTAGATCCATTGGGGGAAGATCCCTTCTATATACAGTGTAGAACAACTACGATGTATTAGAAAAAAACACTGGACTAGTGTTTGATGAGCTAGTTTCAAATGTCAGCTCTGTTGCTTGCAAGTTGTTTCTCCTAGAACAATGTATTTAACTTCTATAAGATCTTATATGTAAAAGTGGAGAAAGTACCAATCAAAAGAAACCATAAGTGTTGTACACATTACAAATCGGGTAAGAGATGATCTGCCACTATGGAAATATAACTGCATTGGACTCAAGTTCTAATAATGGACTGCTTATTAAATTTTCTTTCTAAGAATAGATTAATAGATACGAAATGTGAGAAATAAATCAATATTAGGGAACATACTGTGTATTTGGATTCTGCTGATTAACAAAACACGAGGTGTCTCTCCAGTGTATACTCAATTTAGTACAATTCGGTGAAATGCTCTGTGTATTCTCAAACACACAAACATTAAGAAGCATTTCTTTAAGTGGCTAAATTCACTCAATTAGCCTCTTAGAGTTTGTATGGTCTGTCACTTCGGTTCATGTCAAGGAACAGAAGACATTTCATATGATCAACTAGCTAGTAATGCCACCTGTTTTCAGAAATGAAGATTTTTCATTGAGTTTTTAAGCTGTTAGCTGCCAAGCTACGTCTGCTCACAGTACCTTACAAATCTGCCACAGATGATGAAGGAAAATATAAACAAAGCCACCCCTTTCCTGCCCTCTCAATATTGTTACCTGTTTTCAGATCCAATTTTATAGATGAGTCAATTTTCTTCTAATTCTCTCACTAATATAGTAGGAGGGAGGACATGTAATTTAAACAAATCTTTTTATTTTATCCATAGATAACATGCTCAGTTTTGGGGTAAGCTAGAGTTAAATTAGGAAGCTAGGTCCCAAAGGACTTTAAAAAGAAACAAACTTTTCACCCACTATCAGAGTATAAAGTTCTTGAGAAGCTGTATTATTCCAGGGGGAAGAAGTTACTATCAATTCTATCATAATGACTCATTGGATTCAGATAAGTAAAACAGCTCTAAGTTCTGTATGCTTCCTCCCAAAGTAAGCACTGTATAAAGTAAACAGTAATGCCAAGAAAGGACGAGAAGAATTCACATTTGAATACATTTTCTGTGTCAGGTATTAACAGCTTACAGAGGTTCTAAAATAACTGTTCTGTCTAGATTAAACACTTTATTCAATGAGGAAGAAAAATATTCACATGGCTTTAAATTGCTAACAATAGTGAAAACTGATTCTTTCCCTACCCCAATAACAAAAAAGTAAAACAAACAAAAAATACATAAACACTAAGTGGCTCATTCTCTCATTTAACCTGGACAGTCCATTACTTTCAAGGAAGAGCCACAGACAGACTTTATTTCAGGAGAATCCAATACATTTGAAAATCTAAATACATTTTCTACCCTGTTCTACAGAGTTACAAACTTGGATCAGATACTGAACTTCAAGGAGATTCAGTGCTATGTCAAGGCAGATCATTATCATCCCCAAATCTCACAATAATGACAGCTTCCTGGAAACACACACATTCGTAATCTACCGACATACATTTCTTTCTAGTTTTAATGCTATAACTTTCAAGGTATATATATTGTATATAATATATAGCAGATTTTTAAAGGACTCCTAAAATGTACTGATACCTTTATTTCTACCACGAAGTAAACATGAAAACTGAAGGGAGTTCGACTCCAAGAATCATACACTGACATATACATTTTACCAATTTTCAAGATCTTACAGTTTGAGAATATACATCATTGCTTCTAGTTCCAGACATATCAGGAGAAGAGTTTGTGAAATCACTCTAAACGCTATTTTAACTTTGAAAGGTGGAGGAGTAAAGTAAGTAAGTCCAAATTCTGGTCAGAGAAGCGTTCCAACTAGTGAACTTCCTACTCACCCATATTAATCACCAGTAAAACATCTTGCAAAATTAGATAAAGGGCACAAAGCTGGGCTGTCTTTCCAAGGACCAGATTACTCAGCACTTGTTTGTACATCTGTACTCGGCTGTGTACATTTATGTCCGGCTGCCGTTTCAGACCACATCATTCTCTCTAATGGTAAGGATCTTGTCTACAATTTCCTCTTGCACACAGTAAAGTGCTATTTCAGTAAAACACTGTTGTTGTTGAACACATCGGCTGGAGGACTTCCTTAAGTTAATACCTGCCTTCTCCCTACTTCTTTTTTATGCAAAAGAAAAGGTGAATGACAAATAGGGTAGAGTTACAGCCACCTCCGAAATGAATAGGTAAACTAGAGGTTATCAAAAAAAAAAAAAAAAAAAAAAGACCCAGGGAAGTTCAATATCTCCTACTACCGCTCCTTTTGGTCCCCGAGGGCCAAAACAGATGTTGGAAAGGTAAGCTTTGAATCCCGCAAATACAAATCGTTGCCTCTCAGGCACGAATGCCATCCACTCAATGGCTGGCCAAGACAAGAAAGGGGTTCCGAAGGAGTCCCCGGGCTGTTCACTAGGGGAAAGAGTGGAGGACGAACCGCTCTCCCTCTTCCAACTCATCCTGCCCTAAGCAGTCCCAGGTCTGGGTTCTGAAGTGTCCGAGTGAGACTAAGGAACAGCGGTGACGGACGCAGCGGGATTTGGGAGAGGAGTAGAAGGAGGTACAGGAGAATCAAGAGACCGGGATGCCCGAGCTCGGGGCCCGGGCTTATGTTACTTACCCTGCAGGATAGCTGCCCCCCAGGTGCACATCTTCAGGGGCATCATAGAATTCTTCGGTGTCGCTTTCCGACGCCATTTATAGGACACACCCGCGGGTGAGGGGGCCGGCTCCGCCCGGAGGAAGGGTGATTCTCAACGTCTCCTCCTCGTCTGTTAAGAGTGTAGAGAGGTGGGTCCCGGGCGTCGCTGAGGAGGGCACAGATGACGTGGAGTGAGAAGTCGGTTAGGGACAGGGGACCACCCTCAGTTGCTGGGCTTAAGGGGATGACCTGCAAAGCGACTGCCTGAGGTGGCTGCAGTGGGTCTGTGACTGCTGCCGGCGTCCCGGGCGCTAGGTGTATGAAAAGCGCTAGAGAAGAGGCGGTGGCTCTTCTTAGTCCGGGAGAGCAGGCAGCGGGCGTGCCGGCGACAGCAGCTCCAATTTCTCCCGCAGCCGCAATTACAGCTGCTGGGAAAGCTACTAGCCCGCAAAATACCGACGCGCACCTACCCTCGCGAGATTTCGGCTCCGGCCGGTAAAGCGTGGGCGGAGCGGAGAGGTGGCGGGGGGCGGTCCCAGAGAGGCAATGTTCTGATTACTAATGCGGGAGAAGCCTGTCAAAATGGCGCAAGCGCGTTGAAAGTATTTGGTGGAGGCCGGAAGTAGCGGGAATAAAGGAGGTGGCTAGTCGTCGGAGGGGAGGAGTCTAGGACCTGCGCACGAGCGGCCGGGTGCCAAAACTGTGAGGCACGCCCGACGTAGGTGGGATCTCGCTTAGTGTTTTATTCACTGATTCTACTAACTGCAAGTCCAAAGAGAAGCATTTTGAGAGGGATGGTTTTGAGTCTCTTCTGTTTATCATGAGGGAACGGTGTGGACATTTTGGTTTGTATTTTACTTTATCGTCTTAGCCAAGTCTGAAATATCCCACCTTAGAGTTTTGGCAGTTTTACCATCTCTAGTCTGTAGGAATAGACCTGTCTTACTCACTTACTATGAAATCCCTAATTGAGATCTCTACTTATGATTCGGATAACCAAAGGGCAAAGTCCGTAAGAAAGCGATAGCTGAGGAGTGTCCCATTGCCAAAGAGTAATGGATTTATTGCTGGAGCTGAGCCAGCATAAGGCCTCCAATTACTCTTTCTCAATGCTTATCTGTTGTTGCAGCCCACGATGTGAGAGAAATTCTATACTGCCCAAGATGTGTGTCAGGCAAATGACATATATATGCTACCTCTCTCTCTTCATATATATATTTATATATCTATATATATATGAAAAAGAACGAGTATACCATTTCAAGACTAAAACAGTGACTTAATTCTGATCTTCAACTGCTCAATGTCCAGTGACTAAAATAGAAAGATACTTTTTGAAAGACTGAGATGTTCTTTCCAAAACAAAGGGTCATTCATTGGCCATTAAAGTGATAATATTGACTTCCAGTGAGGCACATTTATTTCTTTCACTGACGTCATGATAGGTTCTTGGAGTTGTTTGTGCAGCCTCAACCGTTAATGAAGATGGCAGTAGAAAAGCTTGGATTGAAACCAGGGACATAGCCTCAGAGAGGTTAGAAATAGGGTTCTAACAGTATTGTGAAGGAATCCAACCACAGGCAAGGTCTAGTGCGGTCTGGTGACTTTCTATAAATGTAAATGCTATATACTGTAGATTCTATAACATCCCAGTGGGGTTAGGAAAAGCACAACATAATCAGATATGTTAATATTTTATAACAGAACATATGATAGTTAATATGAGTAAACAAAAACTAGCATATAGCCTCATTCAGTTCAGATAACTACTGCCAAATAAGATTAGGATAGATAATTTGATGTCAAATAAGTTCCTTTAAAACTGTGTATGTTTTATCCATCATTTTACCCCTCCCTGTCTTCCCTCCAATCCCTCCCATGTCATTGCATCCCTCAAAATTATGGGTCTCTTTTTTTTAATTATTATTGTCAATCACACATATGAATAAGCATATAAATACAACCTACTGAAACCAGTTTATGTTGCTTATATATCTTTTTAGGGTTGGCTACTTGGTATATATGTGAAAATTTTTTAAAAACTTAAAAATGAAGGCTTGAAATCCAGTTTTTAAAATTCTTTAAAAATTTTTATTTTTTTTCCCTTGTGCAATGCATCCTGACCCCAGGCTCCCCCCATCTCACCTCTCCCCCAGAGCCATTCCCTGCTTCCCTTCAGAAAAGAGCAGGGCTTCCTAGGTTACCATTCAAATAAGGCATAACAAGATGGAACAAGGCCAAGTGCAAGTCCCTACATCAAGGCTGGATGAGGCAGCCCAGGAGGAGGAAAAAAGGTCCTAAGGACAGATACAAGGGTTAGAGACCCCATACGTACTCCAACTTTTAGAAGTTCTACAAGAACCCAAGCCAGACAACTGTAAGATATATGAAGGGGACCTAGCTCTGTGTCTGCTGCTTCAGTCTCTGAGCCCCTAAGTGTCCTGGTGAGTTGACTCCATGGGGAGTGTTCTCCTAGTGTCCTTGACCCCTTTTGTCCCTGCAATCCCTCTTCTTCCTCTCCTTTGTGGCTCCCCAAGCTCCGCAGGGCCTGCCTCTGCTCCTAACTGCTGCTGGAGGAAGCCTCTTAGATGAAGATTGGATTAAGCACCGATCTATGATCATAGCAGAATACCATTGGGAATCTCTTCTGGCCTATCCAGTCTCAATTCCTGGCCAACCCTGCAGTGTCAGCATTGGCTCCTTCCCCTCGTGTAGAATTCTGACCCTCCATTGTCCCAGCAAATCCTGGAGGAAGGACAGATTGTAGGTTGAAGATCGTTTGGTTGGGTTAGTGACCCGGTCCGACCACTAGAAGCCTTGCCTGGGAACAGATGATGGTCAGTTCAGGCTCCATATCCTCCATTACTAGGGGTCCTCCCTAGGGTCACCCTCATAGATTCCATGAAGTTTCCACTGCACTATGTTTCCTCATCACCTCCCACATGTCCCCAATTCCAGCTGACTCTTCCCATACTCCCTCCCTCCATTCCTTCCCTCCTCTACCTGATGCTTCCCCATTCTGCCCCCACTCGCCCCCAGTCTACCTGCAAAAATCTATTCTATTTCCCCTTCCCAGGGAGATCCATGTGTACCCCCTCTAAAGCTCCTTGTTAACTATCCTCTTCGGTTCTGTGAATTGTAGCATAATTATCCTTTACTTAATAGCTAATATCCACTTATAAGGGAGTACATACCATGTTTGTCTTTCTGGGTCTGGGTTACCTCACTCAGGGTAATTTTTTTCTAGTTCCATCCATTTAACTGCAAATTTCTTGATGTTATTTTTTTTAAACTGCTGAGTAATACTCCATTGTATAAATGTGCCACACTTTGTTTATGCATTCTTAGGTTGAGGGACATCTAGGTTGTTTCCAATTGCTGGATATGAACATAGTTGGGCAAGTGTTCATGTGGTAGGATGGAGCATCCTTTTGGTATATGCCCAAGAGTGGCATTCGAGACAGAATTTCTTTGTGTAGCACTGGATGTCCTGGAACTCACTCTGGAAGTGGAGACCCATGTGTCTCTTCCCACAGAATGCTGGGATTAAAGGTGTGTGTCATCCCTGCCCAGGGAAATCTAACCTTTTTAATTAACAGGAAATATCCGGTTTCAAAAGATTTAAGGATTTCCAAAGTGCAGTCAAGGGAGTTATAGATTCTTGTGAAAGTATAACTTTTGTCAAAAATTACTATTAGATTTTATGTTTTAAGGAAAAGATTTAAGATCCTTACTACAAAATAAACTGGTAAGGTGATACAGCTGTATTGAATCTTTCTACAGTGTTTACTCCAATCAACAAATCACATTGTACCCCCCAAATATAAGCAATTATCTGTAAATTAAAAATGAGTTAATAATACGGGGTGCAATAGTGCATGCCATCAATACTAGCATTTGAGAGGTGGAGGCAGGAAGATCAGTATTTCAAAGTCATTCTGAGCCATATAATGAGTTTTAGGCCAGCCTGGGCTACCAAAGACCCTGCTTCAAAAACCAAAAATTCATCTCAAATTACACATGTTTATTCACTATGGAAGACAGCCTTTTTACTTTTGGATTATACAAAGAAACATTTTATGTTTATCTTTATATAAAGAGATATGTTTATGCTTATTGAAATATATATTATTATATGAAAAGATATAACCATGTAAATTAATTTTCTTCCTAATTTCTTACTAGTGAACTTATATGTTTCTTAAAATATTTTGATTTGTTGTATAGGTATAACATGATTGCATATTGAAGAAAAATATTTTAATGCTATGCTGCTATGTATGGAATATATAGCAATTCAGTGAACATGTGCTATTTGGTGTCATGCAGTATTCTAAAGTGCTGAAGACGAATCAAATATGAAGAAGACAACTTAGTTCCTGGCTTCCACAAGTTCAGTTACAGCCTAGTGTTGGAGTTCTTGTTTGATGCTTTGCTTGAATATTCCCTGCCGATTCTCTTGACATTTTTAAGGTAAGTTAAACATTGATTTCTCTGTTGAGAAAAGGTCAAAATGGGTAATAGGAATGATAAACCAATGGCATATTAGAACTATTATAGTTGTCTATTTACGTGCTTTTGTAACTGCATGGAAAAGTTAATTGCTGGGAATAATAAAACATATCCTAATCTTTAACATTTTTGAAAATGTTAAAGATGTATTTATTTTGCCTGAATATCTGTTTTTGAGTTTAAAGCTTTAAGTTTAGTTTAAAGAAGTGGTTTTAAAAGTTTTCATTATAAATGAGCCCTTTAATCAAACCTAATTTCACAGGAAAGTCTATATATAGTATTTTTTTAAATACTGTGTTTAAAGCACAGATAGTTCAGGTCCCTATTTGACTGGCCTTCCCTGAAGCTTTTATGGATAGAACCGAGTTTCTGTAAAACAAACAAAACAAACATAAGAAAAAGAGAAAACTATTGTTTTTCTAAGCAGTGGTAAAAAACTGGTCCACACTGGTTTTAAAAATAACATTTCATTGGTATATAGATAGACCTGTTTATATGTTATGTGTTGGTTGTTTTCCTGGAAGAGTTTAGCAGTTGGAATGTTAACTGTATGACTTGCAACGTGTGAAATATTTACTATCAGAGTCTTTATAGACAATTTTGTTGAACTCTGATCAATACAATAGTATTTTGTGGGCCACCCCATAATGAAAGTACGCTTGTATTAAATGGTTATTTGAATTTATTCCACAAAAATCATAAGAGTTCACAAAATCTTATGCATAGATGGAAATTACGATAAAATTTTTTCCCACTTGGCTCATTTCCCAAAAAGGAAAATCTTTGTGCTTGGCTAACCTCCTTCTCTTTATAGCAGCAATTCTACTCTAAAGGGGAAAAGTCACCACTACCATATAGAACAATTTGTTGTGGTATATCTTCTCTCTGCTCTTAAGAAGAATAATACAACTGACACTATCCCTAGAGCTAGTTTTGTGACAACCCTGGGAGTAGTCACTCAGAACATCAGTGATCCAAGCACCTCATAATCCATGAAGCATTTTGTTGTAAGCAAGCACTATAGTTGCTGAGGAAAATTGTATAGAGCATTAGATAATTCGAGATACAATATAGACACAAAAAGACTTAATATTGCTATTTATGCAAGTCTTTTTATGGGTTTTGAAATCCATGAAAAACACATTCTGAAATGGTCAGGGACAAGATAACATTTGATAATCCTTAGCCCTTAATTATCTATTTGAAAGGTCAGTTGTATTATAGCTGTAATATATATTTTAAAAAAAACTGTTGCTGTTTGGCTTTGGAATCTTTATATCTTTTTTTCAGTCTACCTTTTAAATGATGCTTTATGTTAACATTAAAATGAGTTTTCAATCCTTACACTAACAAGAACTGAAGTAGAGAGTCTAGAAATGTATTGACACAGAAGAACCAGCCTGCAATTCAAATGTGTTATTTTATAATAGAATGTTATGTAGCTATACATTCTTGTTCAGGACCCTGGAAGAAAGCAAACTGGAATTATCTTAAAAAGAAATTTTTTCTTTAAAAGGAAATTAGATTATATCTGTTCTTTCATGGTAAATACATTAAATAATAGAGCATGAGGGGAATTACACATTTGCATATGCATAATTTCATTGTCCAAATCATTAGGTTAAACCTGAAAACTACACTTAAACTGAATCAAGTTACAAAGGAATACACAAAATGCACACAACCATACTTTAGATATCTGTCACCTCCCTCAGTTTATTGTGTTTAAAATTTCATGTGTTCACATCTAGTGATAAAATTTCCAGTTTGCTTTCATGTAGTAATCTTAACAGTACTTCAAGCCAGGCGGTGGTGGCGCACGCCTTTAATCCCAGCAGTCGGGAGGCAGAGGCAGGCGTATCTCTGTGAGTTTGAGACCAGCCTGGTCAACAGAGTGAGTTCCAGAACAGCCAGAGTTACAACAGGGAAACTCTGTCTTGAAAAACCAAACAACAACAACAACAACAAAACACTACTTCAAAATAATTCACAAACTGCAGCCCTTCCAACACCACTTGATTTTACAAATTTTATTTACTTTTAAAATTTTCATATATGTTGTATGTTGAATATACCCTTTGCATATTATCCTGTCCACATTTTCTATATATAAATTTTTATATTTTGTAATACTTATTTATTTAGAGTGAGTAAAATTGTGCTTCCATTTTTATTAAGTTCATATCTTTTTGTATATAATTCATATAAATGATCACATTTGATGCATTCAGGGCTCAATATATATCAATGTCCTCTCCTTGTGTCCATCTTTTGTTACCTATGCTTTTCTTATGTACTTTGGTTTCAGTTTTTCTATAGCTAAGGTTTTCCTTCTTATAATTAATGAAAATGGTTGCAAGAAACTTCAGCTCATAATATCTTAACTCTAAATATTTTTTTTTTTCTTTTTGTGATATTGGGGATTGAACCTAGTGTCTTGTACCTATGCTTAGGAAGCCTGTAAGGTCATTGGATAACTGTCATTTTTCAGGCCTGAGTTAGTGGATTGGTTCTCTGCCACAGGCCACATACAGAGAGACTTGCATGATTATTTTATTCACTTAGATTATGTGGACTATGTAATGTAGTTTTACCAAGATAAGGATATAAGCAGAGAGAATCAGATATTTATCATAAGTTATTAAGGAACAAATCTCTATACCATTTGCATGAGAAGAGCTTATGATGTGTTAAATGAAAACAAATAATACAGAATATTGCATGTAATAATCTCATTCATGTGAAATCATCTATCAGTGTATCTGTGTGTGTTTAGTCATATATAGAGAATTATGGTAGATCCAGAAAAGGCTCATGGTGATATTTTAAAATTGCTTATTAAAATAATAATAGTAGGACATTTGTGCCTTATTTTTCCTCTGTATAGTGATTAAATATTCTACAATAACTGTGCATTACTTCATAAACAGGAAGACATATCAAAAGAAACCATATAACTTATCATCCATTAGATAGATTTACATACAAAATTAAGGCCTAAAATTTATTTCCAGTATGCTGCATACTTATGAATCCTGGGCTTATTGTAGATTCCATAATTTAGTTCTTGGAATTGTTTAATAAGTTTCATTATGAAACTGAACTTGGAAAAAATACAAAAGAAAAAAATTTGGAATGTAAGTATTCTACTGTTGAAAATGCCATACTATTTGCACCTCAATTGACACTCAAGAGAATAAGCAATGGTAATTTTTAAAGCAACTATTAAATGACAGATTAATGTGGAATATCCAGGAACAAGGCATCATATTACAGATATGCTTCTAATAATATGGACTGAACATAATATTGTTTTTCAAAGCAAAAAACAGTATAAATGGCCTTATATAAAGAGAAGGCAAATGAACTTAATGTTTTAAAAAGATCACTAAAATCCAAATATGAGTCAAGCATTTGGGAGGCTGAAGCTGGAAGGTTGCTACAAGTTTGTGGCTACCTTGGGCTACCTAATTAATTTGAACAAGATCAACTTGGATAAATAGAGAAACCTTGTCTCTAGAAGTAGGAGGTTGGATGACAGAGAGAGAGAGAGACTGAGAGACTGAGAGAGAGACTGAGACTGGAGGGATGGCTTAGTTCAGTGGCTCTCAACATTGTGATTCATAACAGTAGCAAAATTACAATGATGAAGGAACAATGAAAATAATTTTGTCGTTGGGGATCTCCACAACATGAGGAGCTGTGTTAAAGGAATGGAGCATTTAGTCTTTCAGTAACAGAGCTACTGCACAGTACTAACCATTCATAAACCAACATGATCCAGTCACCTCTTTTCAGTCCCTAATCCTCAACAGTGTTTCATCAGGGATCATAGCATATGAACTTTCGGGGACACTTTTCAAAAACATAACAATACTTAAAAATTCTCTTTATGCTTGATCTTAGAAATACAACTGGTATGTTTACAGTATTCAAAGACAGAGTTAAATGGAAATTTAGTTTGCAAAATTAAGACATATTAAATACAGTAATATATGTAGATACTAATACATCAGTGTCCAGCATATGTAGAGTTCTTGTTTAATAATCTGTGATTTCTCTCTGTTTCTAGTGATAATGTTAAAGAGTACCTCTTCATACTTTCTAAGACAATTTTTAACTTATCAGTGAAATAACTAGTATTAAATTAGTGTTTATTAGATGCCAGATACTGTATTAATATTTTCTGTATATTATTTCACTTAATCCATATACTACATGAGGAAGATCCTAATATTGCCCTCATTTTTAGGTAGAGACACTGGGATTTAGAAGGATTATATAACTTAATGAAAGTCTCATAGGTAGCATCTATGTAGTGTCTAGATTTGATGCCAAATCATTCTGAATTCAGAGCTTAAACTCTTAACTTTTGGTTAGGAAAGGTCACACTATCACTTTTATTTTATCAGTATGAAAACTGAGATATTCAGACTTGTCCTATGCCTAAGGCAACACTTTGAAATGAATTGACTATTCATTTTTTATTTCCTGAAAGTCTGTTCTAGTTTCACTAGCTTGTAGCAAATGAATATGTTGATGAGTCAATTCTCTGAAATTATGTGATAACAAGTAACAATTAAAGCAAGTGGTTCATAGTTCTTTTTATTTTCATTTTATGGCAGGTTTTATATAACTGAATACATTTCATTTGAGGGCATATTAAGCAGAGTTTTAAGATGGCCCCAACATTCCCAGCTTTTGATATATGCACCTTCTCCGAATTATTCAATCCAACAATCTATATAATGCTGCAAAGGGATTTTGTAGTCATTATTATAGTTCCAAATCATCGACTTTACAATTATGGAGATATATAGATAGATCTGACCTAATGTCGGGTGCTCTTTAAACTTGGTTTTCCCTGACTAGTGGAGAAGAGCAAGTCAGGGAAAGGAACATTGGCTGGGCTGGATAAAGCAAACATCTATGCTGTGAACTGCCTGTGAGGATCACAGAATGTGGATTGTAAGTAGTCTCTAGGAGCTCACAGCAGCCTCCTGCTGATAACCAGCCTGTAAATGGAGGCCTTAGTCCTAAAACTACAGGGAGTTGAATTCTGCCAACAGCTTTAATGGATGTGGAAGAGGATCCCGAGCTGCAGATAAGAGTGCAGCTTGACTTAGCTTTGGTTTTAGTTTTGTGTGACTCTGAACTTAGAGCTCAGCCAGACTGTATGCAAACTGCGGATTTACAGAGCTGTAATCTAAGACGTTAGTGTTCTTTTAAGCCACTAACTATGTGGTAATTTGTTATGAATCAGTACAAAACTAATACAGAAGTAAACATTCCTGTCCTCTAGCTCCTGGTTAAGAGCCACAGATATAGGTAAGTTATGATAAAAGCAAACTGAGGCTGTATACTTTCTGAAGAAGTCCTTGAGTGCACTTGGGATTAAATGTAAAATTGGAATAAATAATAAGATGTGATGTAAAAGAAGAAAAAATATGTAGAGAATTCAGAGAAAAGAACCTAGCATGCATTTAAAATCTGAAAGAAATGTCTACTTTCACATATATTCACCCATACATTGAACCAAATAGTCTACCTTATTTGCAAAATATTATCTAGAACCCCAGGAATTCTGCTATTCATTTAATGTTAGGGAATGGTTGCCCTCTTGTTTACACGGCTTGTCCCCATTTACTAAACCTGTTTGCCTTTAAAACTTATGCTTAACTTCAGTGCCAAACCTTTGAATTTCATTCCAAGTAATTTTTTTGAAATTTTTATTCCTGTATAATCAAAAAATTAAAATATCATATATATTTATAGTATAAAATGCAATGCTTTCATAGAAGTATATATTTTGAAATGGTTAAGTAAAATAAATGAACATATATCATTGACCTCACATACTTAGCACTTTGATGTCCTGAGAACATTTAAGATCTAAGAAAAATTTAAGTATATATTCTTATAATTTTTGACTGGGTCTTCTTATATCACCCAGGCAGGCCTTCCTGCCTCAGTCTCCTGAGTGGTGGGATTACAAGTGTGCACTACTATGCACAATATATTATTCTTAGCTATATGTTTAATAGATTTTCAGAACTTATTCCTGTCATGTAACCGAAATTTTGTGCCCTTTGACCAATATCTTCCTATTTCACAGCAGGCTCTGTACTTCCCCCAAGATCAGACAATCACCATTATATTCTCTAGTTTTATGAGTTTGCTGATTTTAGAGGCCACATGGAAGTGATATCTCGAAGCATTTGTCTTTCTGTGCTTGCTTTGTTGCAAGTAGCTGAATTTTTTTTTTAAATAGAAAGGGTCTTGCCATGGAGCCTAGTATGGCCTTGAGTTTATGGTAGACCTGTCTCAGTCTCCAGAGTGCTGTAATTACATACATATGCTCTCATTCCTGGCTGATTTCCTTCCTTTTAGATTCTAGTAGTAGGCTTTGTATTAATGTCACTACTGACTTTCCAGCATCATTATCTAGTTTTACCCTGGTTACTTTATCATTCATACCTTCTTTTAAAAGTTTTAACATTTATTTATTATTTATTAATTTATTTATTGTATGTTATTGTGCTTATGAAATGGGGTGAGGGGACCACAACACCTGGGTGGAGGTCATAGGACAACTTACAAGATTCAATCTAGGCCTTTCACTCTGTGGGTTCTGGGGACTCAAACTCAGGTTTGTACCAGATTAGTCATCCCACCAGCTCTACTCATTGATTCTCAAACAGAATTAAGAACAGATTAAACGTTCATTATATGCCAGGCATTATATTATTTAATGAGCTAACAGTACTATGGCTTAGTTCTTCCCCCACCTCTTTGATGCACAGTCAGACTTGCTATGTAGCTGGGGTTGACCTTGAACTTCTGATTCTTCTATCTCTCCCTCCTAAGTGTCAGGATTACAAGCGCCTGGATTTCTATAGTCCTTCTTCATTGGTATTCTTAGCCTTGCCATCTAAGCTTTGGTTTTAAGCTTGACTTGAAGCTCCAGTATCCTGTGCCTGGTTGTGACCTAAATAACCCGGGGATTGGGCTCCAGTGAATAATTTTTCAGTTCTTAAAAATTTGAACCCCTTATTTTTCACTGATGGTCATTTGCCTATATTCATGTTTTGCATGTTTGGAGCCCAGTCTTCTGGATATCGGCCTTCTCCAGCTTTCCCTGGTCAGTCTTCCTCTGTTTCCTGGCCAGTACTTAGTTTTATACTAAAAACCTGACTTGCTTTTTTGCATGCTTCATTCATCCTGTCTGCTTTTACCACCCTGCACAGCTGAGTCACACTTGTTACAGAAAGTGGGTCAAACACTGGGTAGAAGTTGACAGACCACTTTTGTTCCAGTAGAGTGAGAATATTTAGTCTGTGTAGTAAGTGTGGAGCTTTAATTGGTTTCAAACTGAGCTACTTTATAACCAAAGAATGGTAACTTTATCCAAGAAGGGGTCTCTGATAGTTGATCTCAATTTTCAGCTTGATGAGATCTAGAATCACCTGGGAGATGGATTGCTGGGTATGTCTGTAGGTTTATCTTGATTGAGATAATTAAAGTGAGAAGACCCACCCATTCTGGGTAAGACCATTCCTTGGGTTAGGATCCTGGACAGTATAAAAAGGAGAAACTGAGCCAAGCACAAGCATTCATATTCTTCCTGGCTGAAGACATAATGTGGCCAGCTGCTTCAAGCTGCTGCTTCCTTGATTCCCTACCTTGAACTGTGAGCCAAAATAAACCCTTCCTTCTTTAAGTTTGTTTGGCCAAGCTATTTTATCACAGTGGCCAAAAAAATAACTAAGACAGGGTTATTCACTTATTTGATGGGAATCTTAAATATTGTTCTTCAGCATCCACCATTTTAGATGTGGAATACAAATCAATGAGGCTAGTAATAGAAATCGGTTTTCTATCTTCATGTACATCTTATCTTATGTGGGAAATTTGGGATGTAAGCTATGTTTCATAAGAGCACTGGAAAAGACTCTGGACCTTTGGCTGACACTACCACAGGATATGGATTGGGATAATAGTAGAGAAGATTTATGGTATGTAGCAAGGGAAATGAAATAATTTGTTTTCAGCTTAGACTTTTAATTTTTCCAAGCAAAGCATATTTAATTGTACCTCCCATCGTTTTGTCCTGAAGATTGGTGATTTTTTAAAAAATGGGAAAATCTGAATATTACACTTAATACAGTTGTGGAATCAGACATGTGAATCTCAACTCAAAATATCCAACCTGTCAACAAACAAGACACAAAACGTGTCTTGCCAGTCCTGGGCAGAGCCACATGCCACTTGGAAAACATTCTTAGATCATATACTAGTCAGGGAATATATTTTTGTGTTAGTCAGGGTTCTCTAGAATAGCAGAACTTATGAATCTCTCTCTCTCTCTAATATCTATATCTATATATAGATATCTCTCTATATATAGGAATATATATGTATATAGACACACACATATATAGATAGATATAGATATAGATATAGATATCTCCAGTGAAGGAATGCACTTGCTAGCAAGGTGAGAGTAACCAGGAAAAGAGCAAAAGCTTCCTTCTTCTGTGTCCATATATAAGCTTCCAGCAGAAAGTGTGGCCCAGATTAAAGGCGTGCCTTCCTACCTCAAAGGTCTGGGCTAGAAATGACTTCACCCACTTCAAAAGAAGGAAAAAAATCTTACAACTGTGCCCTCCATTTTCCACTTGTAGTTCATTCCAGATGTAGCCAAACTGACAACCAAAATAGACAACATAATTTTAAAGGGAGATTTATTACATTTACTTACATAATAGGGATGGAGACTTCCACAGTGGCTATCTGCTAGCTAGAGAGGCTGAGAACCTGTTAGCTTCTTAGTCTATAAAGCTGGATGACTACTCAGCAGTCCTTATTTGGAAGCCTGAAACCTTCCTAGATGCTAGTCTTTAGTCTACATCAAAAGGTTAAAGAAGCAGGACTCTGATGGCAGAGGCAGAGGTAGAGGCAGAGGCAGAGGCAGAGGCAGAGGCAGAGGCAGAGGCAGAGGCAGAGGCAGTCAGCAGCAGCAAAAAACAACAGGACAGATTCACTGACCAGAAAGGAGCAAGCACCAGCACTGCCTTTTCCTTAGACCTCTTTCGAACTGAACGGGCAGGAGGGACCAACCTACTCTATGGGAGGACCTTCTTCCCTCAACTAATCCTTCCTGGAAATGCTTTCACAGACCCTTAGTTGTCTCTTAGTTAGTTACATATCTAATCATATCAACAATCATGATTAGCCATCATACCCCCTTCTCTCTTTTCCAGCACCACTTTTGGAAGCTTCAGGTTCCACATTAACTGAAACAAATGCAATTCTTACTGATTAGTTCTGCAGGTATCTAGTGGTTTGCAGTATATATTAGAAGGAACAAAGACTAACATTGAAATTAATTAACTCTTAATAATTAATTAGAGCAAGTACTTGAGGTTCTTCACAAGCATTCTGAAGCAAGCAGGAATTAAATATCACAAATCAATTAGAGAAAAATTAAGAAGGACGGGTAATGAGCCCCAGAAAATGCATAAGGGCCAGTTCCTTAGGAGGATATGGAGATTAATATCAAAACACACCATGGACAATTATATTTTGCTTTATTGAAATAAATTCAGTAAATAGTGTAAACTGTGGATGTGTGCACATATTTATAAATGTGTAAATGTGCCCAAGAAGGCAGTTTTTTTCTTTCCTCTCCCCTCCTTTCGTCTTTTCTTGTCTCTCTTTTTCTATCTTCCTTTTCTTTTTTAAAATTCATTCTTCTCTTATACAGTATATCCGATCACAATTTCCCCTCCCTCCACTCCTCCCAGTTCTCCCACACATACCTCCCATTCCTTTATTTCAAGTCATGGTCTCACTACATTTTTCAGGCTAGCCTACACAACAGAACTTGTATAGACCAAGATAACCTTGAACTTATTGTCCTCCTATCTTAGTGAGATAAGTACTGGTGTTTTAGAGTTCAGATTCAGTCATTTTCAATGATGGTTTTGCTTTTTCTTTAAACCCAAAGTTAAAGAACTTACTAAATGCTGTTATGGGTACATGGCCTAATGACTGTGATCAAGATCCTAATGCCTAAACCGAATAAAGCGGCATAAAAACTGAATAATGTGGCATCTCTTACTGCAGTAGTATTCAAACTATATATTCACTTGGAAAGTCTGTTAAAAGAAAGGGGTTCTGAGACTTCAATCTAGTGTAGATCTATCGAATTCTGTCTGCTTGAGAAGGTACTTAAATCAGCATTTTAAAATTCCCCTCCAAAGTGAATGTGACACAAGAAGTCATTAAGCAATACTTTAAACGTTGTTTATATGAACTAAACGTGAACACACACACACACACACACACACACACACACACACACACACACACGATGTAATCTTGCTATGCTTCTCAGATTGACTCTGAACTGCTAGCTACTAGGCTCATCTCCTTCCTCATCCTCTCAAATAGCTTGGATTGTTGTCTCATACTATCATGCCCAGCTCCATGTTGTAAACTTAAGGATTTGTCATTTCACCATGAATTGTAGCTTCTAGCCACAAATGCCCAGAATATCTGTAAACTAATGCTGTCATTCCTCTGGTTGACTGAAATTGGGGAGGGGAAATTTAAGTGAGACTGTTAAATATAAGACTCTCTCTCTGTCTGTCTCTGTCTCTGTCTCTGTCTCTGTCTGTCTCTGTCTCTGTCTCTGTCTGTCTGTCTGTCTCTCTCTCTCTCTCACACACACACACTCACACACACACACACACACACACACACACACACACACATAAACATACCTACTTGATGGCAATTAGTGGATATGATAGTTCCTCTGAAGATTTGTATTGCTAACTCCCAAATGGGAAGAAAGACCAAACCGGAGGGAGTGAGGAAATGCAGTCTGACATGCCAGCTGGATGATATCTAAAGGTAGACTCACAAACACAAATCCAAAATTCAAGAGTGCTTTTGGAAACAAAATAGAAGAGATGAAACATTTGGGATTGCCAGTGTCAAGGGTGGGAAGAAGCTTGTAGGGGTACAGAACATATGATGGTGGGTGAAAAGTGCAGGGGCCAGCAAGGGAGTCTGGAAAGATGCAGTAGAGGGAAACTGTAGCCTATTCTGGGTGTTCTAATCATGGGAGCAAGGACCAGGAACAGTGTGGGAGCAGGGCTTCTGTCATAAGTAGGGCAGAGATAGGGAAAAACAGGATATTCTAGGAGCAGTCAGAGGGAAACTAGCCAAGTGAGTGATGAAAGGTAGTCAGGAAGCCAGTGCTGTTTCAATCCAAAGCCAAAAAAACATGTCTGTTGAAGGCAGATAATAAAGAGCCTTGTCCATTGAAAGAACAAAGGGAAAGTTAAAGCATGTATTGTCACCTGGGAAATGGGAGGTAGGACATGGAGGAGAGTAATTGGAAAAGCTAAGAGTTCAAGTTTGGGGTTTAGGGAATATTGTCTCACACCCCCCCCCCAACCATTCACGGTGAGTGCTGGAAGGAACTTTTTTTGTAAATTCCGTGTTCAGGGTCTGTCACTATCTGCTATCATTGCAAATCTACCTCACTTCCACAGACTTTCTTTCAGTGTCTTCTGTGTGAGTTTTGGAATAGACTGGGGGAAATTGTTAGTAGAGAAAAGAAATCAAGATCCAGCCAGAAAGGTCTGTTTTGTTCCATCTGTAACCATAACGAAGCCCTCAACTAAAGAACAAGGTGCACACCATTTCAATCCTGAAAGGTGGAAGCATATTTGCTATTTAAAGAAAAATCCTCAAACAGTCCTTCTTAGAGTAAGGCTGAGGCAAGGGCTTCCTTGTGTTTGTAGCTTCAAACTATGTTTTAAAAGTTTGTTGGGAGGGAAACCAGTCACTTTTGAAATCTGTATTTCTTGAATTCACTATACATGCATCAAAACACTTCTTGTCAGCTCATAGCCCTATAAAATATTCAGGTCCCTGTTCTTTTGAAAACGTGTAATGGTCCCAGCCCATAAATATGCTATAAGTGGCTAGGTCATCGAGGTGAAGTTATTGAGAAGGTCCTTTCACTGGACACCCTGCCAAAGTAGGGTATAGGTTAAAGAATACACATTCCTAGACCCAAGTCGGATTTTCATATGACTCCATGTCCAGGTACTTCCAAAGTAAGGTTAAACAGTCTTTCTTAAGATAAGGGCTCAAGTTTTCTGGTATCTTCTTTGTTATGGACTGACAGCAACAGCTGTCCTCTATTTCCATGGTCCACTCTTTTGTAATTCCATAAATATCTTCAAGGTTTCTGAGCTGGGCTTGCTGAGCCACCCTCAAGACTTTTTAGCTAGGCAGCTGTTGGGAAGAATGTGATGGTGTAATGAAGCCATCTAGAGAGACTGCTCTGGGGATAAATTGTTCTTGGTCCCAGGATCGAGTTCTATCTAAAAAAGAAAACTTTAGGTGCTTTCATTGCACTCTGTGTCTATAAGCAGGTCCTGGAATGTTGCTGCATGCCATTAGTAAATATATCCTCAGGGAATATGACTAACTACAGTTACAATATCTCTTGGAGAGATTTATTAATTCACCTACAATAGTCTTACAATAAAGTTTTAAAGGGAACTTAAATTATTGTGGCCTATCTCTGATCAGGTTGAGTTTGATGTCAGTGAGGACACATGGTTATTTACACCATTGGTGAACGAACATATTTAGGCTAAATGAGCAAGACAATTCTTATATTCTCATAAGGTAATACTATATTTTGATAAAAAAACTACATATGCTTATAGTATGACAAAAGTAATAATAGAAATTCGTTTTATATTCATTCATTTTCAGTGGGTATTGGGATTACAAAATTGAGTGTGACATGGTTTCTTTTTGCAAAGGCTTGAGAATCTAGAAGAGAAAGAAGATAATAAGACCTGTTGGAATATACTGTAGCTTGAAGGTATATGATAGCACTGGTACTCAGCTTTGGATACATCAGAGCTGCCTCTAGAGCCTTTTAAAATCCTTAAGCCTGTATGGCAACAAAGAAACTATTAACTACTGCTACTACTTCCTCCTCCTCCTTCTTCTCCCTCCTCCTCCCTCTCCCTCTCCCCCCTCCTCCTTTTTTGTTTTCTGAGATAGGGTCTCTCCATTATGTAGCCCTGGCTGTCTTGCACCCTGGCTGTCCTGGAACTCATTATGTAGACCTCAAACTCACAGAGTTTGTCTCTGCCTCCCAAGTACTGGGATTAAAGGAGTGTGCTACACCTCCAGCCTGCAATATTTGTCTTCTGTGGGAGGGATGGGGGGTGGGAGGGAACTTATTTTGTTTAGAAAGAGAAGGAAACTCTTTAGCTGAAGCTCTGAATGCTGAGTAGCTTAACTAGATTAAAAAGAAGGAGGGTACTATAGGCAGAGGAAATAACACTTGCAAGGACACAAATGGGGAACTGAAAATTTGAAAGTGTTAAATCTTAGTATGCAAGAGAAGGGGGAACTAAATCTTTCTCCCACATTTTTCCTGTTTCTTTTTGAGACATGATCTTACTGTGTAGTCCAGGCTGGCCTCAAGGTTGCAATAGACAAGCTGGCCTAAAACTTCTATTCCTCCTTCCTAAGAACCAGCTCTTAAATGGACCTGAGAAGATATTTGTACTTTATGTGTTCATTATGGAGCTTCTGAAGGATTTTAAGTAGGGAACTATCTAGTCGTGACTAGCTCTTTAGGGAGTTGTAGGTTTGAGTTTTGATTTTGTGAGACAGGATTTCATGTAGTCCCAGATTGATTTCAAAATCACTATATAGCCAAGGATGACCTTGAACTCCTGAACTCTTTCCTCCACTTCCCAAGTACACACATTACAGGAGTGTATGCCTCACTGTTTTGGTTTAAAAGGAACGCTTAAGTGGTGCTGTTAAGGAAGGACTTGATGACCTCAAACGGGATATGAGAAACCATTTAGGACATTATACTTAGCTTAGGTGAGAAGCTTTATAGATCTTGATTTAAGCCATGGGAATAGGGATGAATGGCAAGACGCAAATGTGGAAAGTACTTGGAAAATAAACTCAGTTGGAAGCATAGAGGGAGTACACATATAGAAGTCAAGAGGCACAGGACTGTGTGGTTTTGAGTAACTGGTAGAATAAAAATGTCATTAATAGGAGCTGCACTCAAAAGGGCAAGTCAATTTTAGGGAGGCATGTGCTTGATTTTACTCTTTGGTTAAGTATGAGGTAACTTAATTTAAGGCTGTGCACAGCTTAAATCCCAGCACTCGGAGGCAGAAGCAGGAGGATCTCTGTGAGTTCCAGGACAGACAGGACTACCCAGGACAGACAGGGAAACACTGTCTCAAAAAAGACAAAAGAAGGAAAAAGAAAGAAGAATGTGAGGTAATGGAAGAAACCGGAGTCACCTGAATATTCAGGGCTGGAGATTTGAAAAATGGGCAGGACACTAGACAGAAAATTTAGATTTGTACTCATTAATGTAATATGAACCATGGGGTAAATAGATTCTCTGAAAATTTGGCAAAGTCATTCCTTTCTCTTTTGCTTACCTTACTGCCTAAAAACCTAGTGACAACAAACATACATGACATTTCGTTTTTAAAATAATTATTATTTCATGTGTATGTGTTGTATATCACATGTGTATTTACTTAGTGCTCACAGAAGGCCTCAGATCTCCTGGAACTGGAGTTACAGACAGTTGTGAGCTTCTATATGGGTGCTGGAAACTGAATCTGGGTCCTCTGTGAGAGCAGCTTATGCTCTTAACTGCTGAGCCATCTCTCCAGCCCCATAGCATTTGTGAAATGAGTCTCAATGCAGATAAAGTGATCAAGAAATGCATATTTACGATTCTAGGTTTGATCAAAATTTTATCGAATTAATATTTCAGTATTGGAGGCTGGTGGTACATCCATGTACCAAGGATCCCAGCTTAAGCCTAAATTTATTACTAATGATGACTTAGAATCAGGAGGACTTGAAACTGACCTACCAGGACTCTATTTCTAAAGAATCATGGATTACCCCTGGGAGGCTATTCTAAACAGTGGTTGTCAACCTTGAAGTGTTAAAGGATCCCAATGCTCAGATGCATCTGCATCCAATTACTGAGAAGCTCTGAGGGTGAGACCTGGACAGACTTTAATATTCATTAAATTTCCATAGGTTTGAGAATTGCTGCTCTAGAAGATGAGAGCATGGAGATTTATAGATGTGAGTCAGGAATACTGGCCAGAGTGGCAGGGAAATGCATGCTCAAGGAAGCATATCACTAGCAACCAAACAGAACCTAAGCTAGCTTCTGAGAACCATACCTGAGGCCACACCCCAGTTTCCACAACTGAGATCTAGCTATACAGAGAGCCATAGGAAGAGGGTAAAAGCCAAGCTGTCATAGTATATTCATTTGGTTGTGAAAGCACAAGCAGCTAAAACTGTTTCGCATTGGCAACAACACTGCTGTGTTGATACTAGTGATCTCTTTATTCGTTGGAATTTTACTGAGAGTCAGTGCTATACACAAGGCATTAGCATACTTGCTGAGCATAGAGCTGCAAACCGGGTAGACTAAGATCACCAGTTCTCCTGGCTAGAGATGAGCAAAAACAATACAAGGCATTGCTTAGTGATATGTGGAGTTTTTATTAAACAGAATGAACTAATGGAGAATGAGTGGGTGCTTGTTTGGATTGGTAGGTCACAGAAGTTTGCTTTCTGCTATTGCAGCATTTAAGGTAAGGGATGCCTGACAAGAAAGGGTGACTGTGAAGAATAGGAGAATAGTATTAAACTGAAAGAAACAGAAACTGCAATAAACCTAAAGGAAGAAGCAAATTTGGTGTGTCTGATAAACAGAAAGGAAGCCAGTATGACTAGATCAGGTAGATTGGAGAAAGTATATTACACAAGATGAAGTACTAGAGACAGCTACAGGACAGGTCATATACAACCTATAAAATCATGACAAGGAGCCTGAACTTAATTATGATGGAGAATCATTAACTGGTTTTAAGCAGAGAAATGATAAGATATAATTTCTATTTTAAATGACCATATTAAATATTTGTGTTTATTGCTGTGCTATTTACAATAGTCAGGAAATGTAACCAATCTAGTTGTACATCAAGAGATGAATGAATAAGGAGAATGTGGTATATATACACAATGGAATTTTATATAGTCATAAAGAAAACTGAAAGCATGACATTTGCTGGAAAATGGATGCAGTTGCAGATCATTATGCTAAATGAAATAGCCAGACTCCAACACACAAATATAAATTCTTTCTTTTAGTTAGAATCAAGAACTAAAATTATTTATGTATGCATGGTTTTATATATGTTTGTAGGTGTGTGTGTGTGTGTGTGCGTGTGTGTGTGTGTGTGTGTATGTGTATGTGTACACGCGCGTGCACGTGCGTGTAAGTCACAAACCTAGAAAGGAATCAGGGGAGGAATCTCAAGGGATATAGGAAATTGAGAACATAATGGAATATATGTGATAAGAAAAAAGAAGATGGGACTATTTGAAGGAAGGGAAAGAACTAGCCAGAGAGGAAGAGGCATGCAGGAGAAAGTATAAGGGAAAGTGAGGAATGAGAACAGGCTATAGTGACACATTGTGGAAAGATGCCATTATGAAACTGTACTTCGTATGCTAACCTAAAAATGAAGTAAAAAATAAAAAATGAATTATAGATTAGATTGTTGCAGGAATGGAAACAGGAAGAACAATTAGTAGGATGTTTGTAACAGCACAACTGAGATAGGGTTGTGACTTGGGCCCAGATATGACCTTGGAAAGAAATTGGTATATTTAGATGTTGAAACCATAGATATTTTAGTCTATCTGTAATCTATCTATCTGTGTGTATATGTATGTATGTATGTATTATCTAACTATCTGTATCTATATCTATCTATCTATCTATCTATCTATCTATCTATCTATCTATCTATCTATCTAGGTTTTTTGAGACAGTGTCTTATACTGTCAAAATGACTTCAAGCTGGCTATGTAGCTAAGGATAACCTTGACCTTGAACTCTTGATCCTCCTGTCTGCACTTCATAAATGCTAGGATTACAAGTATTCATCACAATGCCTTCCTAGTAGTTGAAATTATAGGCATTAAGTATACATTAGCACTGTATACTGATACTCTGTTTTTAAAACTACAAAAAGTGTGTGTATGTATAATTTTTGGAGTTTTTAATTAAAGTTTTTAATTGTTTGAGAATTTCACATATGCATCTAATGTATTTTGATCAAATCTACCTCTATTCCTTCTCCTCCAGTTTCTCCATTATCCTCCCACCACTTTTTTCCTCCCAATTTCATATGCTATGGTTTGAAACCCACTGAGTCTACTTAGTTCTGCCTTATACTTGGGCATAGGATCATCTACTGGAGCATGGGTAGAGTCTCAGGGACCACATCCCTGAAGAAAACTGACTCTTCTTCCTCCAACAGCCATCAGTTGCCAAGAGTTCCTCAGTTAGGGGGTGGGGATTCATGAACCTCTCCTCTTCCAAGCTGGGATTTTGACTAGTTTGATTTTGTATAGGTTTTATGCATGAAGTCATAGCTATTGTGAATTCATGTGTACAACAGCTTCATCATGTTTCACAAATACTATTTCAATGCAGATGTCCATTAGCTCAGGCTCTTATTGTCTTTTTGATCCCTCTTCCATGATGATACCTGAGCTCTGGAAGGTGTGTGATAAAGATATTCCATTTAGAACTGAGCTTTTAATATCTGCATGTTGACCAGTTGTGGGCCTCGGCATTAATCAACATCTTCTTCAAAAAGAAGCTTCTCTGATGAAGGTTGAGAGATACACTATTCTATGGGCATAATGATAAAAATTTTGGAATAAGTTTAATACTGTATCCATTTAGCATAATAATAGTATTAGGTTCTTTTCTAAGACCTATGACCTATCCTGGTATGGGTTTTGATGGCTTTGTTGTTGGTTGGTTGGTTTTGGCCCACCTAATGGTACCAAGCAGGAGTTCCACCTTGTGGAGTGTGCCTTATAGCCAATTAGAAAGTAGTTAGATACTATGGAAATCAGTGTGGAGGTTCTTCAAAAAGTTATAACTGAGTGCTGGAGTTACTATGTGTGAGCCACTGCATCAGCTTAGAAGAGTTTCAATACTTAAGATGGCCTCTATGTGTTCCTCTTCATGTCCCATGCCTTCACCATCAGAGGTAATCACTATCTTGCTGTTTATTTAAAACATTTTGCCAGGTGTGGTGGCTTACACCATTAATCCCAGCACTTGGACTGCAGAAGTAGGTAGATCTCTGTCCTGGTCTACATAGTAGATTCTAGAATAGCCATAGTTAAATAAGAGAAGCCTCATCTCAAAAAAGCAAAAAAACAAAAACAAATAACAAAAAACAAAACAATCAACCCATACCATGTTTTAATTTTTTCCTTAGCACATGAACCATTCATGAGTAGCAAGCACTCATTTTTCTATATTTTTAAGATTTATATTTGCAGGGTAGGGGGTGATGTAGATGTCCTCAGAGTTCAGAATAGGGTGTCAGATCCCTGGAGCTGGATTTACAGGTGTTTGTGAGCCACCATTGTGGATGCTAGGGACTGAACTTGGCGTTTTACAAGAGCAGTAGACAGTTTTAACTGCTGAGCCATATCTCTTGCCTTGCATCTTACTATATTAAAAAAGGGCAAGATTGGCACTATTTTAACAAAGGATCTGAGAGTAACAATCTCTAAGCATAGCCTGTCTTCACCTTCCGAGAGCGTTTATAGGAATCCCTTCTAAGGTAGTAAGTGGACAAAATTATGATTGTGCCTGTGTCACACTGGCATGTTGGAACTGACTGATGGTTTCAGAAAACTGATTTTCTTATGTTTTACATCTTGGAATCACCCATACTCTGTGAATCAGGAGAAAAGCCCGAGGAGAAGTTAGTTGATGGGTACAAAGCTTCAGTTAAATAGCAGGGATAAATTCAATATATTTATACTTAGAAATTGCTAAGGGAATCAGGCATGATGGCACATAGCCTGTAATCTAAACATTTGGTAACTAGAGGCAGGAGTTCATGGCCATCCTCTGCTACATCATGAGCCATTTGCCCTTCTAGGACTATCCTGTACTTTTTGAATCATAGTAGTGTTATCAAGTTGATTGTAATTATGTGCTTAATACGTCTACCTTCACTGTACTTTAACAGGAGCACAATTGATTTTTCATTGATTCTGCACCCTTTTAATGGTATGTGGCCCATAAACACTATCAAGTATTTGTTCAATGTATGCTTCTTTAGTCTAGCTGTGTGTTTTACAAGTGTGGGTATGTGAGTAGGCATTCATGAGGGTATCTTTCCAGCGGACTGTGGGAGTTGCCTGTGGCACAAGTCCATGGACCATATAAGGATCTCTCACATTAGACAGATTGAAGGCCCATGGAAAGACTATCCATCCTCCAATTTTCTTTTCTTTCTCTATTAGGGATACCCTGGACCTCACCTGTGCATATTTTACTAAATACTTTCCTGATATAAGCTATGGGTTATTATAATTCTATCTGATGCTAGCTGGATACAACATTTCATTTGTTGGGGTCTTTTGAGGTGAGGCAGAGATTTCATGGTATTTTGTGTTACATGATAGGGCATCTGCTTGTTGATCTAATCTATGTTAGATGTGGTTATTAAATAACTCTACAAATACTACTCTCCCTGCTTGCTAAAAAAAGAGTTTTCTGATTTGCCTGGAATCTTTAGTCAGTGGTTTTTGATGTATCACAAGAACTTAAAAGGACTTTGAAGTAACATGTCTTTACCAACTACCCTCTAGCACTATGCACTTGGCTACAAAACAAGTTCAAGAGTAAGGTAATGCATTTTGGAGGAAATTAATTAAATGGTTCTTTCTATAGAATTAGAGTTTGATTTTAATAACTTAGGGTAAAGTAGGCAAGAATAAAAGCAGGTGTAAGTGGGTATTTCATTATTGGCATGGTTGGTTGCATCGAGAGAAAGGGTAAAAACTTTTTCTTCCTTCTCTTGCTTTAAGCATTTATGAGAATTTAGTGAATCTTCTATGTTGCTTCAAGCCACTAGGGCATAATTTCCTTCTGAAAACATCATGAATTTCTTCTCTGTACTTCCAACATAGAACTTGATGGCAAACTACTTTGGAAGTTTTCTCTTCTTCAGAACTTTAGACCAGCCCAATCACATTACATTGGTGTGGGACAGTTTTGCTTTGACACCCTGTTCACTGACCAATGTTTATGATTTATTAAGGTTGACAATTTGGCAGAGACACTGATTCTTTTTTGAGTGGTCAGGCCTTCTATTGACTTTCTAAAAGTAATCTGGAGGATACTCGTTGAAGTTGATCTTGTGGGTGAGTAGTATGTGCCACCAGCTTGCCAATGCCTCCATATCTGGACCTTATATGCCCTGAAGGTTCTTGGTTCTGTAGTCTATATGATATGTTAGTTTCTGAGATAAAAGGCAAATCTTCCTTCTTTATAAAGGCCAGTAGAGTGGAAAACTAGGGGCTCTCCAGTAATTGGTTGATTTCCTTAACAGTGTAGGGGGATTTCCACAATAAAATAAGTGATTCGTTATTCAGCAACTTGAGGATATTTTTGCCAAAGTGATCATGTCATTTTTATTACTAGGCTTTCTGCAATGAACATCTCTGGTTTCATTCAGGGATGATATTCTAACAGTCAAGGAGTAGGAAGTTATTCAAAAACACTGAAACTTTGACGAAATTGTAAGGAATCTCGTCCATTGGCCTTTGAGATATATTCAGAGCATGTGGTACAGAGTAGAGGCATTCTGTATCTCCAAGACACATCTGGAAGGACTCTTTCTGCTTACCAGTGCTTAAGTATAGATTAATAGAGGCCAAGGAAGTTGAATTTTAGTAGCTCTAAATTCCTTAAAGTTGGCATAGTGTCAGAGAGTGAAATTTATAGTAGTTACATTTGATTGCTGCATTGAGGCCATAATGTTCTAGAAAGTTAAGAGCACAATATTTTTCCTTTTACAAAGGGTATCAGAATATTAGGACAACTTATTAGGGAAAAAGACCCTTATTTCGTATCTTGTACCCAAATAGATATTAAAATATAAGCTTAAATAAAACCATTAAATTACAGAATAACATGTAGGTACACATTCATAGGGTAAGCATGTGAATTGTTCTTTTAACAAAAACAGAAAAAAGCAAATTATAGATTGGAGTTCATAAAAATTTTAAAATTTTAAAAGCAAAGACTAATATCAGTAATATAAGAAAATAGCAAATCTGTGTTAGAATTCTTACTGTATATAGAGCTCTCATCAATCAATAAGAAGAACGCAAAATAGTAGTGGGATAATGGGCAAGGATCATGAACAGAAAATTCACAAAATAATAAACAAAATTACATCACATGTACCTAGAAAGATAAACTAAAAGGTTGAGATAAGAGGATTTTGTATGAAATAGATTTGCCAAGTTTAGTGCATGCTGTTGAAGTTCATGAACGAAGATAATCATTGTTACTGACAGTTTAATTTGGTGCTATGTTTTGTAGGGTTATTTGATAATATGCATTCAGATGTATGTGATATTAATTTCTTTGAAGTATTTTCTAATGTATTTCTCCTTTTGTTAATCTGAAAAATTTCTACCATTAAGTACATTTAGTAAATGGAGAGGATAAACTCTACCTTGAGAAGGAGAAAACATTTTGTGCTGTGTAGGAAAAAGTCAACTACACTTCCTTCTGACTTCTGGAGATGGCTTCTAAGAAGGAAAAGTAAATGATCCTTCATGAGTTTAGAAGATTCTTAAAACATTAGAGCCAGTTCCTTGCATTGTAAAATATAGATTTAGCCATTATACATCAAGTAGTTTATTCTAAAGAAATAATCAGGCAAGAGACCAAAGATAAACTCTCACAGGAACACATATAACCAAAAGTTCATTGAAGCATTTTTAAAATTGAAAATATGGAAACAACCCAAGTTTTTAATCACTGAAATAATGGTCACGGTACAGTAAGTTCAAACAGTGAACTTCAGGTGTTCAAAAGAAAGTGAGAAATTGGCAGAGAGATTATATACAAGACCTGTTGTTTAAGAAGTAAAATGAGAATAACAAGTGGAAGATGATCTTAGTATGTGTGAATGTATATTGATCTATAGCTGGTCACATGGAAGTATATTCATAATCTATAGAAAAATTTTGAATTGTATGACTATAGACTATGCTCTTATCCTTGTTTAAATATGTATCTATAATAAAATTTCATATGCATTCATAGAAAGTCTCTTTATCTATGTACCAAGCTGTTAGCAATGATTATCAGTGGGTAGTGGTAGAATTTTTACTTTGTTGTATATTTTTGTTTTGCCAAATATCTTCCCCATGAGCTGTTGTGTAATAGTTTTTCCAAGATTGAAAGACTCCACCCTGGAGGGAAGCTCTTTAAGCAGGAAGATACACAACTCAAAATATCTCCATAAAGTCCCTGAAACTGACCAGATTCACTAGGCTCTTACCTGCCAGAGAAAACAATAAAAGCTGAGAGTCCCTCTTAGTCAAGCCAAGCTGCAAAGAAGGCTTTGAAATCAGACCTGCTGCCTGGAAGAAGCAGAAACCAGCAGCACTGTCTGGAAGAGGTTTAGACCAAGTGAGGCACCTGGAAAGGACACTCTCCAATCTGCTAAACTGCATGAAGACTGTTGGTGTGCCCAGGTTTCCGGATCTGTGACCTATTACCAGTGCTGGGGTGGGCTTTGGTGATGCAGCTGTCTTTGAGTCATTTTTGCTCCTGTAACTAACCCCTCACCCATACTCCTCTAAGTAACCCCTGTAACTCCTGTAACTGCTGTAAGTGAGTAGGTATGTGTGTTGCATCTCCCCAGAAAAGTTTTACCATACATCATGAGCTAATATTATTTTTCTATTTAGAAAAATCAACTAGCTTGTTTATTAAAATAAAAATAATATATATATATTTAGTAATATAAAGAGCTATCTGAAATAAACTAATATATTTAACAAGATTATATACAATGTATGGCTTATTATCACTTTATTTTACATAAATTTGTATATGTACATGTAAATAGTATTGTATATATGACAACATTTGAAAAAATATTTTATATGTATGAGTGTTTTACCTGCATGTGCGTCTGTGTACCACCTGCATGCCAATATAGATATAGATATCTCTATGTTGTTGAGGATAGCCTTAAAACTTCTGATCTTCCTGCCTCCACCCCCTCAGTTTTCAGATTATAGGCATGTGCCACTATGACTAGTTTTTATGCAGGGGTTAAAATCAGGACTTGTGCTTGCTAGGTAAGTGTTTTTACCAACTGAGCTCTACCCTAGCCCCAAAATACGTGCTCTCTCTCTCTTTACAAGAAAAAAAACTTTTTCCTGTCTTACACTCTTCTTTTATGTTTATGTGTATAATCTACTGTCCCACTGAAGTCATTTACAAAGCACAAGTGTAAAGATAAAATTATAAAGAATTTAAAGATGATTAAGGCAGAGCATTAAATCAAGTCTGGGATCTTGGAAGTGACAGGTCCTGTGTGACTGTTCAGATTTACTACTTGAAAGCTGGTTTGTGGTCTAAAAGATATATGTGTTAGAGGGCTGCTTCTAGATACCATTAGCAAGAGACATTTCATGAAACTACCAGCTGCAAGACAAAGTTTAGTATACCATATGTAATTGGGACAGACTGGGTTTCTCGATCCAGGCTTTCCTATGCAATGCTGATAGCTTTTCTAAGTATAAGTCTAGATTTTCAGTCTGATTTCCACTACTTCTGGGGACTAGTGTTGTTAGAGGTCCAGCACTGATCATTATTTGTGGACTATGTGATATCTTTTTAGTGACTATAATTGTATTTTAGACAAAGGAATCTGACCCAAGAATGTTTAGTAAAAGCTTTTTCCAATTCTGTTCAACTTTTTCTTTCTTTGGAGGCAGTTTTTAAACTGTAGTTTTAGTATGTTATAAAAATCTTTTCTAAAAGTTTTGCTACCCTTGTTTGTAGTGCTAGGGTAGAAGTTGGTATCTTTACATAATACAGTCAAGCCTATTTACTGCTGAGCTACATCCGTTAATCTTGGTAATTTTTGCTTGATTGTGTTAACCTTGGTAATTTTTGTTGATTGTATCCGTTTTGGTTTGAGAAAGGGTCACAATGTAGCTGAAACTGGTTTGGAACTCCGTGTGTAGCACAAACTGACCTTGAATTAGAGTCTTCCTTGCCTCCCCTTGTTGATGATTGGCACCAGCTCTTATTTTTTTTAAAGACTAAGTCTCACTGTGTAGCTCACACAAGCCTGGCATTTGTGATCCTCCTGCCTCTGCCTCTAAGAGTAATGCACCATCACTCCCAGATAAGATGGCTACTTTCTAACGTAGTGCTCCTCATACCAGTTCTAGAATATGCTATTCCAGTTCTTGGCATACAGGGCTGGAAATTCTTCAATTCTGTGCTGCTAGTGGCAGCTTTCCTGATCTGCAGTTCTGTCTCAGGAAGTTAAGCGCAGGCTTGAATAGGAGTGGGAGGCAGAAATGATAACTCCTGAATTAAGAACTGCCGGGGTGAAGATTCTGGGGAAAGATGTGAAGTGAGAATGCTAGAAGGCTGGGTAATTTGAATGGTGTTTAAGAAAAGGGAAAGGTGGTTGGAAAGGGGCATGTGAGTAGAATCAAGGACTCTAATGTCTTAAGAAATCTAGTTAAATTTTATTCTTCTGGATCTATTAAGGATTTGCCAAACAGAAGTTAAAATTTTTGGCATGTTTTAAAGGTACACACTTAGCTAATTTAATTTTTTTTAATTTAATTTTTTTTCATGGACAACATTACACAATAGAGTTGTTCAGAGTAACTTCTGTGTTTATACAATAGAAATTTATGGTATAGTATGAATTATTTTATTGTTAATTGTAGTAAAATAAACATAACATCATATTTACCACCTTCACAATTTTAGTATGTAGTTGGAGAGTGTTTAGTACACATGCATTGTTGTGTAATTAATCTCCAGAGCTGTTTTCATCTTGAAAAAGTAAATTGTATCAATTAAATAGCTCCCTGTTTTCGC